>CM042334.1:25001965-25709465 GCA_023566125.1 Zingel zingel
ATCCAGTTGCAGTCAGTCAGTATAGCCTATATTAATATCGACACAGAAGAGCTTGTCTTGTCTTCTTTGTGCATAGAGATCATTTCTGTACAATCCAAAAGCAACAAGTTCAACATGCTATACAACTCAAAATCAGGAAACAAGAACATGTATTCCCATTCTGGTTTCAACAAAAAACAGAAAGAAATGGCTTCACATGAGGCTGTCATACACAGAAGATACATGTGCAGAGTCTCTTCTCTGATTTCTGACATTAGATTGTTACCACACACTCGAGATGTACTGTAGTTTCACATGTGACGCATGCTGTTCGTGCTTCATGTTGTCTCATATGACGTGATTGACTTATAGGCTTATCGTCTTGACACAGAAATTTCTCAACTTATTATCTATAGTAAAACCACTTGTTCTGCATTATTCAGATAATTACCCTGACTGATTAGTTCAAATGCATTTCCCAACACTCAACTCAAACCCAATCCATGTCACATATTAACACCGTATGAATGCACTGAATCGTTCAAAGTCACAAAAAAGGGGAAGAATAGAAAAAGAAAATTGTTGTCTCTCACCCTCTGCAGTTGGCTCCTGTTGGGCTAAAATTAGTGTTTTTTTTGTTAGACTATCAAATGAATACCATGGTATCCACATTAGGAAACATAGCCTATATTTAATACACTCCAACAGCTGATCGGTGTGTCACACATAAAATCCAGGCCGGTATCACATGACCACACTCAAATATGGCTTGTAAAAACCAAAGCATTTTTCTCATTGTGCCGACTGCGTTGTTACATCCTTTGAAGACAGTTGAGTAAATAGCTTCAGTAATCTGATAATGTACAGTACAACAGATTCTCAGTGAAAATGCCTGAAGGCAAAATGGTAGAAACATACATACAAGAGCGTGCTGGCATACATGAATACAATCTAATACATTTAATAAAGTTTATCAATGAAGAAAAGGTGCATGCTGATTGCACACCCTCTGAGAGTCAAAGCTGGGTTTGCTTGACACGGGCAGTTGACATGATATGTAAGCAAAAGTGAAAATGTGAGAGCTATTATCAAGTCACAATGTGATAATGTATTGGCACACAAAAGGTTAGTAGGCAAATGCTGTGGAACAGCTGACTTACCCTGCCCTTCCTGTTTATCTGAGAATTAGAAACAGAATAAGAAGATTAGAAATTGTATTATAGACAATATATCTTTTAAATCTAATTTGGGTTGTCCCTTATATCTTAAATCATTTTGAGCGATGATGGATCTTGACCCATATTTCCTCTTTTAACAACACCTGGTTTATGATATCTAACTGGATGTTTATCTGAAACTATGGCTTTATATAAAATGGTTATTTCAGGAATATTTAGAGTATATCTGATTTTATTGGTCCATAAAACTACCTACCTACCAGATAAAAGGATACATTCTGTAAAACCTCTGTATAACCTCTGGCACAAACCTTTAAAACTGATTTCTTAACCATAGATAACTTAACTTATACATTTACTGCACCATCTTTGCAGATTGGCTATACATTTCTATTGCCAAATTGGAGCTATAGAGCATGACAAACAATTTGATTTGGGTGTGGAGCACTGTGGGTGGGATTGTCGAGGCCTAAATCTGGTAAAAGGAAATTCTCAACTGGAATAGAGGCATATAATATACCCAACTCCTCAAGTTTCTCCATTTGGTCCCTGCAGATGCTGCTAAAGGTCAGGGCCGGTGTCTTATGACTTCCCTGAAGTCATGCCACGTTTCTTAAGTTGCGCGCAGTTTTCTTGATCAGTCAGACGCGCTTGACCTTGCTTGCTTTAATGGTTTGTAAAACCAGTGACACCTGTCTTGGTAAAACAGGTGTCACAGCAGTGTAGACAGACTGGGCTCACCTAGGTCCTCATGCAAACAGCCGATCTCTTATTAGCATTGCATGTGATGCTACAACTGCTTTTTGTGTACAACTACGTTTAAGCCCATACTGCTTCTTACATAACTGTTGATCTCTAAGTAACCAAAAGAGTAATAACGCGTGTTCCTTGGTACGAAAAGAGAAAAATTGCAATTGAAGTATCTAATGATTTACAACTTTGACTTAAGTTTAATTACGCCTGCATATTTTAATTCAAATGTATTCCATACAATAATGTGTTACTGAAGTCATGGTGGGAAGGAGAGGCCCAATACAGGAAAGAGTTCGAGGAGGATACAGATGTGGAGTCTAAGAGAATAACAGGAAAAGGGCCCTAAAACAAAAGAGACTCTGTTTCTTCTAGTCCATGTATAGGACACTCGTGGTTGACCTTTATCTCAACTCATATATACACCCTCCCACTAAATGCACAGTATATATACCATGTGTTAACCGCAGAACTTCAGAAAGACTTATTGGAAGAATTGGGTTGGTTGTTCTCCAAGCTCTCTGCAGGAGTTTGTTAACATTGATGCTGAAAATCTTGAATTGTAATAAAACCTTTTATAATCAAGAACAGTGTCGGCGGATTCCTCTTCATACAGCATCACAGCATTACTATTAAAAGTCATCACACAATCTCTAAGACTTTGGTGTAAATACCTCACACTCCCCGTGAGAGGATTTAACACCTGCATTGAGCGTGAATCTGCATCAGTATCTGCTAAGTCAATCCACTTGGGGTGAGAATCTTGATAATCGTCAACAAGTTTGTGATAAAGCGGGGTCATCAACTTCTGAACAGCTGTTCCTCACAGTTAAATCTCCCCCTCAGAAAATGTTTGTGGTTATTTTTATTTATATATATATATATATATATATATATATATATATATATATATATATATATATATATATATATAAGTGGTTGCAGATGTATAATAGGTAGATATGTTTGTTGGGTGATTTTTTCTTGTTTTTTTGGTTTGTTTTGTTTTCCGTATGGGAGATTTCTTTCTTTGATTTTCTACCTTATGTTGTTGCTAGTGTGTGTAAGCTCTCTGTAGTATTATATCCTGTATATATATTTGTTTCCTTTTTATTTCTGAAAGCATAATGAGTTATGAATATATTTTGTAGGGTTTGCATTTCCTCTATCTTTAATGGTTTTGGAAGTAATTTAAGGTACTTCAGGTCTTCACCTTACTGTTTGTTTATCTTTCCATGTTTACCACTGACAACTTGATTTAGTGTGTGCAATGTCCCAGACCATAAAAAAGGTATGGGGTGGCCTGACTTACCTGATCAGGCCTGCTGACCATGAGGTAACTATCTGGATGGAAGTGATATATTAAAGTTGCAGTAGGTAAGACTTATGAAACTAACTTTCTGTCATATTTGCTGAAACTGACTCTATGTTCTAGTAGAACTACATGAAGAAGGTAATTTAAAAAAAAAATCTGGCTCCTCTGGCACCACCTACAGCCTGTAGTGCAATTTGCAAAAATCCACAGCTCCTTGTTCAGATGCACCAATCAGGGCCAGGGGGGGTGTCTAACTGCATGTCAATCACTGCTCATACACACACATTCATTCTCCCTTGTGGGGGGAGGGTCTTAGGAGACCGTTTTGGGCTTTAGCAGAAAGGGGTGAGGGACTGAGAAGTTGTCGATGTTCAATTTTTTTGGCTAAGTCCTGGATCTTCGCAATCCTACCTACAGCACCTTTAAATAATGATTTATGATTTTAAGCTAGGACTGCAACGGGATTGCAGCTAAATGTGATATGCTCGGGTGTGAGAAACTCTATGAACTTATAGGGAATAAAAAAGCAGCGTGATAAAGATCAGGGGTTATTGCACAAGTATTTATAGCTGTTAGCTGAGGGCGGGATCTGGCTGCTAAGTGAAGCAGCTAGAAAACATTTCAACTCATGTTGCGTGTAAATATAGAAGTAATTCATAGAGTTGGAAAATAAGTGTTGTTGCTCTGTAGGTTAAGGGTGAAAATGTTGCCACTTCTGTTTCATAGGATTGTAAGACTAGTGATTGAGCTGTTTAAAATCACAGTGGCTTGTTATGTGACTCTCATACTCAAAGCTTTGAAGTTGAGTATGGCTTGGAATGAAAGAGTGGTACGAGGTGCAGACATACAGTGAGGAAAGTTGGATTGCATCCATATTACGCAGATAAACTGTGTGGCTGTATATGGTGAGTACAAATAGTGCCTAGTATAAAAATGAAAAGGGCCTAGTTTAGATCTGTAAAATGATTAGGGACAGATGCAAAGAAAAATAACTAAATTGTGCACAGTAATTAGGAGTAATGTGCTAGCAAGTCCAGCAAAGCCCATCACACAGTAGAAATAAGATGAAGGGTTTTCAAAGTCTCAACACTCTTCCCACAATCTTGGCCTGTAAAAGTAAAACCCATCCAACAGATTCTTCTGCCATGACAGTCAATTTATCTTAGGTTTCTGTCACATCAGTGATTTAGAGCCACAAAGAGGAAACGTGGAGGAGGGGCAGCTCCATAAAGGACAGACAACTATTTATGAGAAAGCAGCAATGACTTAAAACGGCAGTTGTATGGGAGGAAAATGTATTTTATAGACTATCACAACTGCAAGCTTTGCTTACGTATTTTAAAAGAAAATGAATATGAAAAATATATTAAAAAGAAAATTAATATGAACAACTTTAAATTTACAAAAAAATATCTTATACAGGCTTTGACTTTGTATTAACTGCCAGTGTGCTTTTTCTTGACTACTGTAATCTACATGAGGCAAGTTAGTGACAGTAGCTAGCATGAAACATAACCTCCATACAGACATACACATATAGCTGCAGCAGTGTTTATTTGCCTGTATCCTGCTCTACCGGCTGTAGTTACCCTACCACAACTTTGTGGAAGCTTTCCAGTTCAGTCAGCAATATGGCGCTCTCTCTGGGATGATGTCAGTAGCATACCGGCCGTGATGATGTCATAGCAGCTGGCTATGTGATTATTTATGGCCTTTCAAATATTATTTATGAACAGAAAACGACGAGGAGGTAAAATGTGCATCTTTGTGAGATGAACTACTACTACTTTTGGATATTTTTAGATCATATTCTGTTTTGGTTCTTTGTCATTTTGCTATCAAGATTGAATATTTCTTTAATCTAAATTTACATGAAAGCATTTTATTCTGTCTATTCTAGCTTTTGTCACGCTGTGTACAAATATCACTTCTGCCCCCAAATGAAGAGGAATTGTGTTAAACTGTCAGCAAAATGAAAATGAACATGTTTCAGTTACAGTAAGCAATGCGGTCATCTGTTTTGTTTTCCTCAGGTGGTCTGCAAATCACCTTTGCAGTAAACAAGTACTGTGGGTCAGATGGGGTGAGTTGGATCCCTGTAAAGCAATGTTTTTCCCTTGCAGCATCTTAGTCTGAACATTAAACTAATACACTTTCAACTAAGCCATTTTGGCATATTTTTGCATCTCATGCTATAACAGCAGGCATCATGCTCTTCCCCAGATACATCTAATCCTAGGGCTGGGCAATATATCGGTATTATATCGATATTGTGATATGAGACTGGATATTTGCTTAGATTTTGGATATCGTGATATGACACAAGTGTCATCTGTCCCTGGTTTTAATGGCTGGATTACAGTGATGTCATTTTTTGAATTTACCAGACTGTTCTAGCTTTTCTATTATTTGCCTTTACCCACTTAGTTATTATATACACATTGATGATGATTATTTTTCTAAAATCTCATTGTGTAAAAAAATGTTTGTAAGCACCAATTGTCAACCCTATCTAATCCCTTCTTCAAAACCCAAAATGTATGGATTTCTTTCATCAGATCATCTTATTCTTTTTGTAATCACTCACTACTCATGATATAAATGCATATTATTATGAAGTGATCTTAGACAATCTATCAATTTCTGCATGATCCTCCATTATAAAGTATTATATACTTTCACAAAAAAAAGTATCTGCATACCTGCAGGGACTGGTTCAGGCATGGTTATTCCTGTGTCTTCTCTTTGCTGCTGTAAGACTGAGGGCTTGGGGTTCTTATTCCTTTTATTTCTCCCCTCTCTCTCTGTTATTCAAAGATCTCCTGGCACTTAAGTCACCCACACCCTCCAGTGAGCGAGGAGCGCGGGAGAGACTGACGACACCCTTAAGGAGTTCAAGAAGAGCGGCACTCAGACTGAGAGTGTGATAAGGGGGGAGAGAGTAGAGGGTGAGGTGGTGGGGAAAAGGGTCTTACACATTTATGATGAGATTAATGGACTGACTAAACCTGTTGCGCTCTAATGTTCGCTGGAGAAATACAGAATATACTTAGATAATCAACAAGTGAATTTTTCACACTTCATATAGCACCCTCTGACTAATCTTTTGCTCATCCCCTCTTATAACCCTCATTACGAACAGGATTTGCAAGTATTTTTGTGGTTTATTTTAGTCCACTTCACTTGATACCACTCTAGATGTGCTGCATTGGATGTAGAAGTGAATCCAAGTACAATGTAGACACAACACAGACAACTAAGGCATTGCAGCGATTAGCGCAGGGTTGTGTTGTGGTGTGGGAGTGTCACTCAAATGGCTTTTTGGTGTCTGCATTGTGCCTGATTGCGGTAGGTTACGTGATTGGCCACCACAGCGTGATCTCGGTTGCATTTCTCTAAAAGGTGGTTCTGTTTCGGGGTGACCTGGTAGCTCACCTAGTTGAGCATGCATCCCATATATGAAGGCTCAGTCTTTACTAGAGATGCACCGATTACAACTTTCTAGGCCGATTCCGATTTTCTTTGAGTTAGGCCAGCCGATACCGATTTTAGCCGATTCCGATTTCATTTTTTCTAACCACTTTACAGCACACACAAATATTTAGTTTCTATCTTTTCTTTAATAGAACATTTTACATTTTGCATTGAACATAGAACATGTCTTAAATAGATAATTGATCGAAATTAACACACATCTAAAGTGCAATGTTATGGAAGAACCACTTCCTTATTTTCACATCCAATATCCAACTAAAAAATTTGATATATTTAGCAAACTAAACTTCTGTATGTATGAAAACAGGGAAAACAGGAAATGACAATAAAATAATATATAAATAACAAATAAAAATAAAATAAATACAGCCTTAATGCAGTAAAAAGATATTTCTCAAAACACACACACAAGCCTGTTTGAACGTCAATAGTAACGTTACCTGAAAACAGCGTGTAGTTCCTTTTTTAGCAAGTTTGCTTTATGTGTCATTGTGCATAAATATGAACACTACCGTTGATGTCAACGGGCTTATCTGCTAACGTTAGCTACCGACGGTTACCTCGGAACAATCCAGCAAATAGACGGTACCCTAGAGTGCCGTTACCTGAAACAGATGGTTTAACGTCACCGCTCATTTTACACACAGTTTAACAACAAAACTAAACTCTTTAAAGATTACTACGTTTTTAATGTTGGTTTTGAGCGGTATGCATCCCCATTAACCTGGAAAGAGTTGTAAACAGTAACGTTACATACAGCGTGTCGGAGGAATACAACGTCTTTTTTTTTTTAATACAGTGTCTCTTGCAGCAGCGGCCAGTCAGAGGCAGAGGGACCACAGCGTTTGCTAACGTTAGCTTCTTGTCTCATCTGGGGTCTGATAAACCAACCTGGTCTCACATAATTCCGTGAAATGAACACGGATCCTTAACTCAAAATCAATGGCAGTTTCACGGAATCGCCGAAATTTCCGTGACGGGCCCACGGACGCGATGCCTATGTAATGGTGCGTTGTATTATTTATCCGTGTCGGAGTTCCGACTAGGAAAACAGACGTTGCCTAGCAACACGCACCAACACACCCCCTTTCCTCGGATCTCCGAGCTCGGAACTCGGACAACCGTGAGGACACCGAGCAAGAATTCCGATACGGATTCCAAGATGGCAGCGCCCTGTGTGACTTGTAGTATGAATTGTTGTCATTTTTTTGGACCGCTTTGGCTGTTTAAATGAAGATTTAAATCACTCGTATTACTGCAGTACCTTACTGCGTCCGTTTCACTGCCTGTTGGTATGGGAATCGGTCTTGTTGTGAGTGCATTATTGAATGAAGCCTTGTTTGCTAACGTGGCTAGCGTTGCTAACTCGGCCAGTGCTACCATAGCAACAGCTTTCCGGGTGGCGTCCATGTTTTTTCTCTGACTCGGACAATAAATATACCAATAATGAAAACATATTTTTTTATGCTTATGTTTGACTTATTTGCATTTGTTTTGACTTGTTCTGTTGTTAAGAACAAAAAATAAACTATTTACAAAGAGAAGCATTTTTTAATCTTATTTTCCATGCATCATTATTTAAAAATGCAATTTTCTAATTGTGTGGTTGATGAATGTTAATAGCAAAGACTAAAGGGGAAAAAAACATGAGTATATGTATGTGTGGGACTTACTTTGATTTAACATCACACTGCATTATTAGTTGTTTTAAATAAATGACTTTTTTTATTAGTTCAATTTTAATTTTTATTAGCACCATTTATCATTCAGACATACAGAACAGATTCCACAATATGAACCTGGTAATATTGGATGGTGTACAGAACAGAGAAACACAAAATGAGCAAATACATTTTTTGAAATATCAATTTATGGTAGGCCTAACATATTAATTATTATATTCAGAAGATGATCCTCATATCAATCACTGTGGTTACAGCTTGTAGCCATATAGCCTTCAAAATTAAGAAGGGACTAGTTCACAGAGATGTAGCTTTGTTTGGGTATGTGTACATGTACAACATGTGTTTTTGCGTTTTTTTCACAAACTGAGGAGTTGATTGTGACGTTGTGACATGGGTCAGAGGGTATCACAGGTCATAGGCCTAAATTATGAACCAATCAATGGGCTCTGCGCCTATAAATAATGTTGCTTAAGGCTGGTTGTGGAATAGCTTCATGATATAATGCATATAGGGTTGTGTGTAAGTCTTGTCACTGTTTGTGAAAGCTGAGCAACAGATTGTGGCTGATAATGTGCTTCAGTCTGGCTGCATATCACTTTGTTTATGTTTTTTATTGTAAGTATATGTCAGATGTATGATAGAACAATATGTCAAGTGTTATGTGTGAAGCATTTGAAATCAAGGCAGATATCCCTCTGGGGACAATAAAGTATCGCCTGCAAGGTGGTCTCCATGATATAGTAAAAATTAAAATGTTGTCATAGGACGATAGCAAACACATCGTTGGAAACTTCTCAACCTGGAGAGTAACATATGTTAGTCTGAAGAGGATACATTACTCCTGCTTTTAAATATTGACCTCTGAACCTTGAACCCAGTACATCTTTGAAGACTTGTCATTTAGCAATGGAAGGAGCTACACACATAGGACCAGCTGTTATAGAAAGCTCTGGACCTCAGCTGTCATGTAGATATGGTCACCAAAGTTTACCCACTGTAAGCACTGTCAAATATGGTAATAAGCTATTTTCACCTATTCAACGATTAGATTTATAAAATCTGATGACACCAGTGTGTTCCCCATCCCAAAAAAAAACCCCAGGGTGTATCCAAAATTCTACACTGCCAACTTCTAATTATGAGAAATATACCAATATATTTAAAAACTATAACTCCCACTATAGACGGGCCCCAGAACCTTTTACAAAGCTTGTGCACTTGTAGTTCTTCCGGGGTGGGTGGGAGGACATGTTCGACTCCTGTGTTTCTGCCACGAACAGTCTCACGCCAGTTCGTGAAATGGTCACATTATTTTTATTTATTGATACGTGTACAGGTCACGATTTTCTCGTTTATTTCGTGTACAGGTCACGAATTTAATTTTGTGTACACGTTACGAATTTCATTTTGTGTACAGGTTACGAATTTCATTTGAATTTCATTTCGTGTACAGGTTACGAGTTTCATTTTGTGTACTGCCACAGGAAAATTAAAAGCCACACGCCGGCAACAAGTATCATTCACAAGTTCATCAGCAACTGTTCCTCGCTGTATTGCGGCTCATACAGGTAGCCACGAGCATCGGATTCGCGCACCAGATCTTCAAAATCCCTTTCTGCCATATCATCTTCAAAACTACCTTCCGCCATCGTGGTTAGCCTACTAAAGTATGAATTAATTGCTCAGCTTTCTCCACAGAGCAATAGCCTGTTCGCTTAGCTTCAAGATAACTGACACTATTTCGAAATTCTGGAAGTTAGGTCCCACCGCCTACGGGCGGGTTGAAAACATGCGGAACTAGCTCTGGCTGTAGTTTCTAGCCTTTGGCCAAAAAAACCTCCAATGATGGATTTTTTTTTTTCCAGACACACAATACAAAGATCTCTCGTCTCAGGGGGACATGAGGGAGGGAAGCACGACCATTCGAAAATACTACCGGGTTTCTACTGATACAAAGCTTAATGCTAATTGGTGAAGTATCCCTTCAATGTACTTTATTTAAGTGTAAAGTACAAGTAACTCAAAATTGTACTTCAGTACACAACTAAATGTGCTTAACCAATTTTAACCACTTCTGGTTGGTTTCCCAAATGTAGCTCTAATAAAGCTCAGTGCAAATTCTTTCAGGAAGACGTCAATAACCCAATCACTACTCTTTCTTCTTAAATCAAATCAGCTGTTTAGAGGCGCTACTTTTGGTTAAACCAATCAGACTTGGCCATGAAATTCAAGGACCAATCACAGCATTACAACTCTGCTTTAAATCTGTTCTCTCCCTGTGCTGTCAGCGGTCATTTCAGGCAAAGCGTTCAGCCCTCCACCTCCGGTCATCTCTAAGGTTACCATATACATCTGCCTCCTTTTCCCTGGCATCTAACGGTGAAGATTCTCAGGCACGTCTTCATTACCGTTTGTCAGCTTCTTCTTCATTTATCAGAAATGTGCATGCGTCAACAGCCGAGCCACTGTGGAGACAAGTCTCCCGCTGCAGGGGTCAAAGTGTGAATCTGTGAAAGGGGGCAGACATGTCAGTCTACAGGGACAACCAGACGGGGGTGTATCTATGATGATTGACTGGTGTTGATTAACTGTAGATCGGCTCAGGTGAGGTGGTTGAAATGTCTCTAAAAAGAACAGTGATACAAAGAGAAAGCAAAATTGACAATGCAGAAGATGGGAGGGGATTTGATGTCACTATTCATAAGGTAACATTATTATTATGATCATGTATGATCCTCACAAGTCACTTCGCACTCTCAGGCTAGCCTTAAACATCACACTTTCTTATCCAACCTAACATCACTCCAACCTATGTTACTACTATAGTCACAATAGAATGCAGTAGTGGAATGTAATCAAGTGCATTCACTCTTAAGTTGCTTACTTGCATACAGTACTTTTACAGAAGTAATATTTTGCATGCAGGATTTTTTCTATAGTGTGGTATTGCTACGTTTACCAATGCACTAATGTATTGTAAAATGTAAAGGGGGGGAGATACACTAATTCACTTTGTTGTCGTGATTTAGATGAGAAGATTGATATCACACACTCTGTGTGTTAAGTATGGAGCTAGAGCAAGGGGGTAATTAGCTTAGCATAAAGACTGGAAGCAAGGGAAAATGGCTAGCCTGGCCATGTCTGACATTAAAAGACATGCCAACCAACACTTTTGCTTCAGAGTTTTACAACTTTGGACAGAACCAGGCAAGCTGTTTCCCCCTGCTTTATGCTAAGCTAAGCTAATTGCCTGATGGCGCTAGCTTAATTTTTAGCATACAGCTATAAGAGCGGTATGGATCTTTTTAATTTTACTCTCGGAAAAAAAGCATCTAAGCTTTCCCAAAATTCCTATTCCTTTGTAACCTGTTACAATTCATGATACAGTTCAAGAATAACGTTTTTTTAAAACATTACTGCAGGATATCACAAGTTTGTATAATTCAGTGCATCTATTTGCACAGTGATAGTGACAGAGCAGTAAAGTGGTGAACAGTGAGTAGGGAGAGTAATTTAAAATAGCCCTGATGCAGAAAATGGAATCGCAAAGGAAGTTAAGAGCATGGTAATGAGTATGTACACAGTATAATGTGTGCATGAGTGTGAGCAGGCAAAGGAAGAGAGACAGATGGGGAAGGGCAGAATATATATACTTATATATATATATATAAGTTTCTTACAGAATACTTTGAGCAGTTTAGCTTCTCAAGAATATTTTAGATAGTGATGAGATAAAGATTCATTGGCAACATGAAAATCCCTCTTGCCCAGTCAGCATCCTGTGTATCTAATGTGATTAGTCAGTAATTAGTCCAGAATCTGTGAACTGTGACTTTAACGGAGTGTACAAATTGAAATTGAATTTAACTTAAAATTTGCTTTCCATGGGAAGGATTCTAGCTCATGTGAAATGTCTTTCAGCCCCTAACAGCTGAAAAACTGACAAAACCCAGGAGATGATGGCAGAGGTACAATATGCATACTGCATTAGGAGCCTGAGGATGCTCACTTACATTGCTTCTCATTAGTCCTGTTAACTTCTTTTCACTTTCTTATCATTTTTCTTTCCTTCCATATTTCTCAAGGCTGATCTAGACACTGAAGGCTGTATCATGGACATTTTAAGTGACAGATTTTTAGTCCCCAAAATTCCTCTTTTTATCTACTGTCTCTCCATTGGGCATTCCTGTGATCCTTCCTTTCATACTAATGACTGCAACAGCAAATGTTTAGACAGACATTTTATCAAGTTTGCAGATGATTCTGGCATTTTGTAGCACAGGAGCAGACTTGACTGTGTTGTTGGTGACTTTGGGTCATGGTGCAATACATTTTTGAGGTTTACAGGCTGCACCCAAACTCACTCTACAATCTGATAAGGGAATTGAATTGCAGGGCAACTATACATTTCTGGGAACGTTTCCTGATGGCAAACTTCAGAGACAATCACAGAGATAATTTGCGGGGAAGCACACCTATTTTTTTCTACAGAAAATGAAATCTTTTAACATCTGCTAAATGTATGACCTTGTTTTACCAGATACTGTATATTGCCTTAGCTGTGTGTATTGCAATTGTTGAGGGGGGTGGGGCTTTGTGAGTAACTTGGTTACTGCTCTGAGCTGCACATAAATAACTGAAATCCGTAAGTCATATGCTGAAAGACTTTTTGACTTAGAGAGGAACTGATACTCTTTGGCTGCTCCTTCACACTGGATACACTTCAGAGCAGAGGGACCAGAGTCTCATTTATTCCCTCTGCAATTAGATGGCTTAATTTAAACATGAAATTTAGAAGCAGTGTTTGGCTGTATACTGCAACAGCTTGGTAATTTTACACCGCAGACTGACCAATTATTGCACTGCGTCTGGTGGGCAATATAGGTATATCAGGTTGATTTGTGATTATAGTGCTTGTATACATTTATTTCTGTGCTTTAAGGCTGGTTTTATTGTTTGTATTATTAGTTTATTGGGAGGTTTTACTTGTAAATGCTCTATGCAAACCATATTTTCCTTACGGTACAATATTTAGCTAGAATTATTTAGCCATAATGGTGTCACTGTAGATTTACATTACAAGTATACAAACAACGCCCTCCCATGACTAAAGGGAGATTACACCACAGCTACATTTAATATTTTTTAATTGAATTTTCTACTTGAAATGCATTTAGAATTGATACCAATATTTAGAGCTAATGCTAAGGTGTTGATTTAAAATAGCACTCCATTTTCTACTTTCAATTAAATGTTCCATGGGTTTTTCCACCTGTTTTTGTCAGACCTGTGTTGCAGGACTTGACTGTAACTCGTTTCATGGTACGGCTTGGGGAAAAGCTGTACTGTACCAAACTGTTCAATGTATCAATGTATCAATTCTGTTTCCATGAGCAAATGAATATAATTATAAATAAAAGGTATGATAAATCTTAAAATTGACACAAAATAAAAGCACATCTTTTTTTTTTTTAAAGCACTGTTACTGGCTATGGTCCTCAGTCCAGTTGTCCTTAATTAATGTACGATACCATGGCACCATCTTGTGGAAATCTTAGGAAGTTCCATTTATTTCAAATATTCATATTATGCTTTTAGGCTTTTTCCCTTTCCTTAATTGTGTTATATACAGTATGTTTTTTGTGCATGTAATAGGTTTGAAAAGTGCTTTACTCAATAGGCGACACAGTGTGAAAGAATTGGCAGACCAATATTTTTTGCCACTTTTTTATAAATATATTTTAACTACATTTGACTGTATGGAAAAAATGCATAGCACAAATACACTAAATATCAATCAGAAAAGACTGATTATATATTCACATTCATAATTACTGACGGTTTGTCGAGCTACTGTACAGTTTGATTTCATTTATAGTAAACTACAATTCAGACAGGAACATGCAAAGTGTCACTGCAGCAGACTTGTCTGTCAGTTTTTAAGCTTCTAGGAAGTATTGCGTGTGTGATGATCAACTTGTTTTTATTCGTTCAACCCTTACCTGTCAAACCCACATTTTCTTGCCTGGAAAGGCACCCTAGAGGGCAAATCATATTATTATATTAATCATATTTATTTACCATTGCAGTAGGTTTTTAGAAAAATTCCGATCCAAGGTGCAAATTAAGGTGTAGTTATCTGTGATGTTACATAGATAGAAGGGTGCATTTCATTGCTTATGAATTCAACTTTTAATTTCTAAGAGGATTGTGTTATTTCCTCTTTCAAAAGTTACATCATCTCACTTTAAGGGTTTTAAAAATAAATTAAAACTATCTTATATTTACAATGCATCCATTAATCAAACTCGTATGCATCCTAACGAAAAAATGCAAGTCATTTCAAAGTGCAATTACTGTACCTGTGATCTTATTCTGTACATTTTAAGGAGTTTTACATTTTCAAACTTCTTTAATCCATTGTTTCTGCAGAGAAACTAAGTTTACAGATTGAAACATATTCTCACAAAAAATATGTTCATACAGACAAACTGACAAAGTCCAATTCTTTTCTGTGACAGTCACTTTGTCTAGCAGTGACCTGTTATCTCAGCTGGTAGAGAACCTGTTCTATAGTATGAAGGTTGTGGGTTCAAATCCTTTTTGCAAAGAAAATATTTTCCTTCTGTTAGCCCTTAAAACCCCTTAAACTATGCACATAATATATTCAAAACTCTCAAAAGTAATAAATTGGCTCAAATTAAAACATTTGTTTTTAAAGGTTTTAAAAAACACCCTAAACAGAGGCGATAGGCGATCAAAACTCATTAATAAATTGTATTGCATTTATTTATCCATATATGTTGAATCCCCCATGTGGAACAACTGCCTAAATGTGCGTCTTAATTGAACTAATACAGTCATGTTACAAAGTCCACAGAGCTCAGCTAGAAGAAAAAGTGCTCCACAGTCTAAAGGTTTTGAGTTCAGATCCCATCTGTGCCTTTTTAGTTTCCTTCTGTCAACCCTCAAAGGGCTATTTCATAAAGGTGTGTCTTATTGTGAAAAGCCTTTCTGTTTCATAAAGACCAAAAGTTGCTGACAGGTTAAAAAGTTGATAAAATGCTTTTACTCTTTGTCCTTAAAGAAAGACCAAACGTGTCATTCGGACAACTTTTGATTAGTTCTGACTGAGTTCTCCCTGAGACTTTCTGACGTTTTCATCTTTGATTGTCTTTATGAAACAGATTTGTTAGGCCCATTCAAGACAGGGTTCTCACAATATGACCGAAGGAAAACACAAAAAACAGCGCTGGAATGTGAAGTCCTCCGCTGACTCTCAGACTGTGGAGTAGCTTCTCTACCAGCTATGTTCTCAGGACTCTGTCAGATGACTTTAATATTCTAATTAAGGTGGAAACTCAGGGGGTTGATCCACATTTGTGGGGGGTTCACAGTAGGTTTCAGATTATTTAAAGGGGAACTATGCAGTTTTTTTTAGCTTAATTTACCTTAACTGAACAGCTTCGGAGTCATTGGAATGGTTATGTGACTTTTTTCGAGTTGAATGGTGGTCGTCTCGCTTCCCCCTAGCACCTGTGAGCGGAAAAACCACCCTTGCAACTTTCGGCCGGCGAGTCACCGGCCTCAGCATCAGGAAGTATCGTGTGATATCAGGTCTCGCGATGTAACAAATTTGCTTCACGGCACTGCACACATACGGCCATTCAGGAACCAGCTAACAAGGTAGCGATGGAGTTTTTCAGACTATCGCCATGGCTGAGCCGGCTAAAAAGAAGCAGAAAGCTGCAAGCAAAAAGCGAGAAAACAGTGAAGAAATGGCCAAAACTGCATCATGCCCCTTTAATAGATAAATACATGTATTACAATCTATTAAAGGGTTTTGGTTGTTATCTCCTCTGTTTAAGGTCTAACCCTTAGAAGATAATAGTTGTTAATTTGAATCAGTCCTGTCTTGTCTATTAAGGTATTGTCTGCAGTTTAAGGGGTTTTCAGGGGTAACAAAACCTAAATAGTGCAGGAGAGACTTGAACCCACAACCTTCAAACTGTGTAGTATGTTCGCTACCAACTGAGCTGTCAGGACATAGAGGACTTAGAAAGGTGAAGTGACTCTCACAGATACAAATTAGCATTTGTCAGTGTGTCTGTATGAACAGTTTTCAGTGTGAACATGTTTCAGTCTGTAAGCTGTGTTTCTCTGCAGTGATAAAGTAAAAAAGGTAAAGTTTCTGCAGCTTCAGTCTGATCTGTTTCATCTCTCTGGTTCTTTGTGTTGCTCAGCGCTGAAGATGGACCAGTGGTTTACGACACCGACCAGAGATGTTGAGATGCGAGTTCGAACCCCACCTGAGATAAACCACACAGGAGTGAATGTAAAGAATGTATAAGTGTGTACAGAATATGTAAGTCCAAGTGAGCCTAGGTGGTTGAGCTAGCTTGACGGGCATTTCTTACAATTTTTTTTTTGCTTTTGTTATCACAAATGTGTGTGTTTTAGTGTTCTGCAGGCTGTCCAACTGACTCTGCAGTCTCTGATAGAGGAGCTGATGATGAGACCTTCACCTGCATATTACATATTATACAGTAAACCTGCCTTATTAAGACATTTTAATTGATCATCTGCATGCTTTAAGTTAAATGGATAAAATGGATAAAAATCTCTTAAAATGTAAAAGCTTACACATTTCACCTTGATTAAAATTGATTGAAGTAGTTTTTTAAGTGTAAAACCCATTAAGATGTACAGAATAAAATCACAGGTTACACTTTTATTTGTACCCTAAAGGACCTGCCTTTTTCAAATAGGATGCAAATGAGGTTAATTAATGGATGCATTATAAGAGGGTTTTAACTTATTTTAACCTCTTAAAGAGAGATCATCATTTTGAAAGGCAAAATAATCCAATCCTCCTCTTATAAATTAAAAGTAGAATTCATAAACAATGAAATGCACCCTTGCTCAATTTCATGCACTCAGTTTTTTTTGTTGCTATGTATGACCTTTAATTTGTGGTGCAGCTAATGTTAGCTGTAACTGACTCTTGTCTATTGGTGCTACTGTTACCCTGTGCTTTAGCATTCATCATTATCCTTTAACTTTCCACTCGTGGCCACAGTTCAGTAAAAGTCACAGAGTCTTGCTTTAAATTAAATGGCTTTGACGGCCCACCCATCTGGCTTTCTGTGAAGCTCTGTTTAGTTCTCGCAGGAGCCTGGGTGGGTCTCAGCTAATCGTCATAGCAACCTCGTCATAATGGGAGGAGGGGCCGAAGGCACAAAAGGGCTACTCTCCCAGGATGCACTCTGTCTTGCTGGGCAGCCTAAACATCTCCTCACGGTCTCCACATCTTTTGTAGTTTGATTTAGGTTTACACCTTTTGCAACACTCACTCACACATACACTCCCTCACCCATACATCAGAATCAGCTTTATTGGCCAGGTTTGCGTAAACAAACAAGGAATTTGACTCCGGTAATCTTTGCTCTCAAAGTACAACACTTAATATATTAAGAATAAAAACAGAGATGACAGTAAGAATATAAAAAATAGTGTACAGTTATAACAATACAATAGAATTTACAATTTTACAAAAAAATATACAAAAGAGAGGGAAGGAATAGTGAAATATTGGTCAATAGACTGAGATTTTAGGATTAAATATTACAGTGCAAGGCAGATCAGTGCAATGGTAATATATTAATAACAATATTGTAATTGTAGGATTGAAATAGACATGAGGTAGATGAGCAGAACAGTGGTGGTTGACTTTATTCAGTGTGAAGGTGGGGGCTATTTCTGAGTGTTCAACAGAGTGACGGACAGAGTGGCTGTTTTTGGCAAACAGTGTCCTATATTGCCTACTAAAGGGAAGGAGGTTGAACAGTTTGTGACCAGGATGTAAGGGGTCTGCAGAGATTTTTGCTGCCCTTTTCCTGACCCTGGACCGGTACAGGTCCTGGATGGAGGGAAGGTCCGTTCCAATGATCCTCTCTGCAGCTCTAATTGTCCGTTGCAGTCTGGCCCTGTCCCGTTTGGTGGCTGACCCAAACCAGACAGTGATGGAGGTGCAGATGACAGACTGAATGATGGCTGAGTAGAAAGTGGTCAGCAGCTCCTTAGGCAGATTAAACTTCCTTAGCTGTCGCAGGAAGTATAACCTCTGCTGGGTCTTTTTCTGGTCAATGTGGGGAGACCATTTTAGGTCCTGTGAGATGGTTGATCCCAGGAACCTCAAGGAATCCACAGTGGCCACTGTGTCGTTCTGGATGGTGAGTGAGGGGGGGGGGGGGACTTCTCCTGAAGTCCACTGTCATCTCCACAGTCTTCTTGGGGTTTAACTCCAGGTGGTTCTGACTGCACCATTGGACCAGCTGTTCCTGTCTGTAAGCAGACTCATCACCATCCTGGATCAAACCAGTGACAGTGGTGTCATCTGCTAACTTCAGGAGTTTTACAGACAGGTTCTTTGAGGTGCAGTCATTGGTGTAGAGGGAGAAGAGCAGCGGGGAGGGGACACACCCCTGTGGGGCGCCAGTGCTGACATGGATCGGGTTTTGGATGAGATGCTCCCCAGTCTGACATGCTGCTGCCTGTCAATCAGGAAGCTGATGATCCACTGACAGGTGGCGGCAGGCACTGAGAACTGGGTGAGCTTCCGATGTAGGAGTTCAGGGATGATGGTGTTGAACGCCGAGCTGAAGTCCACTAAACAGGATCCTGGCATACGTCCCTGGGGAGTCGAGGTGGTGCAGGATGTATTGGAGTACCATGTTGACAGCGTCATCCGCCGACCTGTTTGCCCTGTAGGCAAACTGCAGGGAGTCCAGCAGGGGTCCCGTGATGTCCTTCAGGTGGCTCAACACCAGTCTTTTATGTCTTCATGGCCACAAACGTCAGGGCGACAGGCCTGTAGTCATTTCATCCTGTGATGGAGGGTTTTTTGGGGACTGGGATGATGGTGGAGCATTTGATGCAGGAGGGCACTTCACACAGCTCCAGGGGACGGTTAAAAATCTGCGTGAAGATTGGCGCCAGCTGTTCAGCTCAGACTCGCAGACAAGAGGGGGACACACACCATCAGGTCCTGGAGCCTTCTTGATCTTCTGCTTCTGAAAGAGCAGGCGCACATCCTTCTTGCTGATTGTTAACGCAGGTGGGGGGAGGGGGATGGGTGTTGAGGGAAAACCTTTTGTGCATAAGGGGTGTGATAATGGGTGCTTTTCAAACCTGCATTAAACGTCGTTCAGGTCGTCAGCCAGTCTGGGATTTTCTGCAGGGTGAGGGGATGGTCTCTTGTAATCCGTGATTTTTCGCAGGCCTCTCCAAACTGATGCAGGGTCATTGGCTGAGAGGCTTTCTTTAAGTTTCTTAAAGAGGTTGCAGATGTTGAGGTACTCTGGATTTTTTAGGCGCATGTGCTGATTTGTAGGCATATTTATTTGTATACAAAAGTTAAATATAAATAAAACTGATTGCATTGAGGTTCCGTGGTCTACATTGGTTTATTCTGATAGGTCTTCTATAAATGAAATCAGTTTTAATTTAAACATTAACATATTAAATAGAGGTAGGGAGAATATAAAGTTGTGCAATGCACTGATTCAAAATAATGACAATACGCAAGTATACATTTGATCCTATATCCCTTACTATCAACTTTACTGTTAGTAAAACTATTTACACCTTTTTAATGCATTCAGTGTTTATTTTATTTAAAGACACACAAAATAACATTTTTGGTTTAAAAAGTGCAGTATAGACCCATGGCACAATGCATAATGCTACACCACTAAACACTATTCAACATTCAGTTTAGTCAAAATGAACATGTTAATGATAAATAAGCACACAAATAGCAGCTTTTTGATAAACGTGTTTCTATATACAAATATTTTGATTTTGAACAGTCTGTCTTTCATTATCCCATAATATGCATTGCAGTTAAACATATTTTTAGTTTTAGATATGTATTGTAAATTAAGTTTTAATGGAAACGTAAGAAATAGAAATGGAAAACACTTCACTCCTCTGATTTATCTAAAAAACATGATGAATTTTGTCCCATCCAGAAACCTGGCAACATCCTCCCCTTGAAAGAGCTCTTGATCTGCTGTAGCAGTCTGATCTCTCTTCTGGCTTCGCTCCCCTCTCCATCCTTCACTTCTTCAACTGCATAAAAATTGATGACACTAGCTGGATGGTCAAGGTATATACCAATGGTGAAGCACTGGGGTATATCCCTGATTTCTGTGTTAATGCCATTGAACCACACCTGGTAGTGGGATCCACCCCACCCAAGACCACAGGAGTGTTCATTCTCTCCCAGCCCACATTGTCCGTCACTTCCCCTCCTCCCTGCTCCTTCATAGGCGACTCCGGCGACCACCCATCCTGAATATTTCACCTCCCAGTAAGCTCGGAAGCCCAAGATGCCTTCTTTGCAAAGAACCTCTAGGGGAAAAGAACATAATGAAATAAGTTGAGTGGAGTAAAAATGTATATTCTACATCTGGATTTATGACCTACAAACTCAATAAAACCTACCTGGGGCGTATGCTCATATCTCTCAAGTGACAAGTGACATCATCAGTCATGCGTGACACCTTGGATCCATCCTCTGTGATCCACAGCATCTTATTGGCTGTCTTGTCATCCAGGGAAAGGTTGATCCAGTCTGTGAGATGTGGAAAATATGCAGCCATGACGGACGAAAGAAAAGAAACTACATATCATGAGAATGAGGGAATACGTTTTTTAATGATCTTACGTTTCAGGAGATCAGCTCTGCATTTAGGCTCAGGGATGTTGGGCTCGTACTCGGGGATATTATCTGAGTGATGAAAAAAGTCACATTGTCATTATAAGATGGCAACAAAGTGACACAGTAACAAGCAGAAGCAGAGGCATTGTCTTAAAAATGAATTCAAAGAAACCTTTTAAAAGGTAACCCCTTAGTGTGTTCAAGTTATATTAATTTCATAGTTTACTTTAAAATCGTACCTGTTCGAGAAGCCAAATCTTTAGCTTTTTTCTCCATAAATATAATAGAAACATGACTGTCAACTGTACTGGTTGGATACTTTGGTTTTAATGTAAGAAAACTTACAACAATATACAAAATCTATGCATTACCTGTTGAGGAAGGGAATGGGAGTTCACTCACCAGGTCTGCCGGTTGCCAGCATGATTCTCATATCGGGAGCAGTGGTTGGCATCTTTATTGCTTATTGCCGTGTTGAGGTTGGCTGAATGTTAGCGTTTGTCAGCGGCGTACTGCTGCAGTAATGCAAACAGCTTCTTTATATACCCCTAGGAAAGGGAGATTTGGGGGGGCCCTGGTGCTCCCTAAGACAATTTTTGGTAAGGCATGTAGAGATAACAAGCTCACTAATGGGCATGCCACAGAGCCCACCAAACCAGGATATTTAGATCAGGGCCAACACCCAACCCGCTGACCCCTATTCATCTGAGTAGTTCTGAATATGTTGTACAGTTACCCTGTCATCCCTTTGTCATCAAACTCAGATCTTGAAAGTTAATACTGTACAACAATGCGGTCATCCTGTATAGAACAGAGGGGTCACACAAGACTGGAAGAACAGCTTAACGGCACTTTGAGAAGAGGAACCGGGTTCCATTTAGTTTCATTTGGAGAAGAGTTCATCTCTGGTGAGTCTGTGCACTTTTAAAGAAGAGCACTTCACAGTAAAGGTGTTTTTTTTATTTTTTATAATGTACCTGATTTCCTCTGCAACGTCCTTAAATAATTTTTTTGTGGTAGATTTTGAATCTGTAATGTCTGTATTTAAACACTATTGAAATGCTTCTGTGTTGTCCTATCATATTAATATATATGCTGCAATATACTGTTCCTGTGCTTGTAAAAGTCAGTCATTTATTAGCAGCCCATCAATGTTTATTGATTGATAGCATTGACCCAAAACGTGATCTGATTTCAATATAAAGTTTTCAGTCAAGTACAGTAGATCACAATGAAATCATGAGTGATTTACTTTTAACTAACATTTGACTTTGAATGTATGACCATTCAGAAGAAGTACATTGGTAAATTTTATAAAAAAGGAAGTTACACTTTTATTAAAAGACATTGAGACCTATAGACTCTGTGGACGGTTAAAAACTGAAGTCATGAGCTTGACAATGCGCTTGACCATGCAGAGCAGCCACTGAACAGGGTCACAGCTCAGCCCCGGCTTTTCACGCCAAAGATCACTTGTCTGTCAGCAGAGATTTAAAAGTCTGTTGCCCCTGGTTTCTAATCGTATGAGAGGAGATTGGAGGAATATAGATAGCCACCCCCCCCATCCACCATCAATGCTGTTACTGTGCAATGTGGAGAGATTAGTGGTAGTGATGTAGAGGGAAAGGGGGTACTTGGTGCTAGGGGGTGTCCTGCTGTCATCCAAGCATCAATCTAACCTTTTCAAACATACAAACACAGTTCCAATTACAAGCAGCCTTATGCCTTCCCCTCCTTTCTATTGAAAAATGTGATCTCACGTTCATGTCCACACCACCGGCTCTCGTTCCTTCCCCTCTGTCCTACATCACAAGGTATAAAGAGTGCATTAAGCTGTCACACAGTGGAGTCAACAGAATACTCAGACAGACCAGTGTTTCATCAGGGCCGAGACAGGCCGGTATCAAGATGCCCGCCACCAACAGAATCATTTCTGACACCCGGATGTCAGATAAAGGTGAACTTTATTTTCTACAATTTACACCATTTATAATCAGTGGTTTAAACACAGAACATTTCAATTCAAGAATGTCTCATTTGCAATCAAATCCATCTGAATATGTCAAGGTCAACTTCAAATGGCTTTAAATAACTTTCCAGCATATCTAATGCAGAAGTCATTATCAACAATGCTTCAAATGTACTCTTTTAATAACCCCAGCCAGTTCTCTGAGGCAGATCCTGAGTGAATGGGTCACTAGAGTGTATGTCTGTGTGGAAAGCGTAATATTTCACTGGCCGATTTCATGCTTGTCGTTATGAGGGGCGTATAATGGTTTTACTGCCCAGTAGAAAGAATCTGCAAGTGTCAACATCATCTGCATTAAAAAAGATTTAACATGCTGTATGTGTAATATAATACCAGCCTGGAAAATCTTCGACATTGAGCAGGATTGTAGCTCATTTATGTTAGGCTCTATAGACTGTATTATCATGACAACAATGTTTACGTCTGACTCAAAAACATTCATCCAAACCCCATCACTAACAAGCCCCCGTACAGATTGCCCACAATCTTAAATGTTTTTATGGCAAGGCAAGGCAGCTTTATTTGTATAGCAAATTTCAGCAAAAGGGCAATTCAAAGTGCTTTACACGAAAACAGATAAAAACAAATAAAAAACAGATTTAAAAGTTACAGTGCAGTATAAGAAATTAAACATTGAAGAGCAGTTAAAACAGTTAAATATATAAAAGCAGATAAAATAGGAATTTCTCTTTATATGCTTATATAGATTGGCATACAGTGTCAACAATGCAACTTCAGTATAAGAAATAAACAGTTATTTAAAGAAAGGCAACATCAAAAAGATAGGTCTTCAGCCTTGATTTAAAAGAACCGAGAGTTGCAGCAGATCTGCAGTTTTCTGGGAGTTTGTTCCAGATATGTGGAGCATAAAAACTAAACGCTGCTTCCCCCAGAGTTCTGACTCTGGGGACAACAAGCAGACCTGTCCCAGACGACCTGAGAGGTCTGGGTGGTTCATAGTGTAGTAGCAAATCAGAAATGTATTTTGGCCCTAAACCGTTTAGTGATTTATAAACCAGCAAAAGTATTTTGAAATCAATTCTTTGAGGCACTGGAAGCCAGTGTAGAGACTTGAGAACTGGAGTGATGTGATCCACTTTCTTGGTCTTAGTGAGGACTCGAGCAGCAGCGTTCTGAATCAGCTGCAGCTGTCTGATTGATTTTTTTTAGGGAGACGTGTAAAGACACCGTTACAGTAGTCAAGTCTACTGAAAATAAAAGCGTGGACAAGTTTTTCCAAATCCTGCTGAGACATAAGTCCTTTAACCCTTGATATATTTTTAAGGTGGTAATAGGCTGATTTAGTAATTGTCTTAATGTGGCTGTTAAAATTCAGGTCTGAGTCCATGACTACACCAAGATTTCTGGCTTTGTCTGTTGTTTTTAACATCGTTTGAAGCTGAGTGCTGACTTTTAATCGTTCCTCTTTTGCTCCAAAAACAACCACCTCAGTTTTTTCATCATTTAATTTAAGAAGGTTCAGGCACATCCAGTCGTTAATTTGTTCAATGCACTTAGTCAGTTGTTGTATTGGACTATAGTCCCCTGGCGATAAGGTTATATAAATTTGTGTGTCATCTGCATAACTATGGTAACTTATTTTATTGTTTTCCATAATTTGAGCCAGTGGAAGCATGTAGATGTTAAACAGGAGAGGCCCCAGAACAGAGCCTTGGGGAACTCTGCATGTCATATTTGTATGCTCAGATGTATAATTCCCTATAGACACAAAAAGTAGTGCCTATTCTTTAAATAAGACTCAAACCACTTTAGTACTGAGCCAGAAATGCCAACCCAGTTTTCCAATCGGTCTAGTAACATGTCATGGTCGACCGTATCAAATGCAGCACTGAGATCAAGTAATACTAAGACTGAAATTTTGCCACTATCTGTGTTTAAGTGGATGTCATTAAAGACTTTAACAAGAGCTGTTTCAGTGCTGTGGTGTGGTCGAAAACCTGACTGGAAGGCATCAAAACTGTTTAGTAACAAGAAAAGGTTGAGTTGTTGAGAAAACGTTTTTTCATTGATTTTACTTAAAAATGGAAGGTTTGATGTCGGTCTATAGTTGCTCATTAGTGACGTGTCTAGATTGTTCTTTTTTAATAGTGGCTTAATGACTGCAGTTTTCAGGGCCTGTGGAAAGATACCTGAGAAAAGAGACGTGTTTACAATCTGTAGAAGATTATGGTGTCATGTTCATGTAATGAGGCAAGACAAAGCAGTTATTTTTTATCACCTTGTGCTATATCCAGAAAAGTGGCTTCAATTTCTCACATTGGTCTCTCTCATCCTCCAGTCAACAAAACAAAACATATCACTTAGTTGATGCTGCTATGTTAATGCTGAGGGGATTAAGTGTCTCCTGTTTCTGATCCCCGTTAACAACAAACTAGAGACTGCATGCTTACATTGGTATTAGTTACAAAATTGGCATCATAGCTGAGCCTGCTCTGTAACTAGAATTTATCAGTTATTACTCCAAGGAAAGTTGTGACACAATACTGCTGCCTGTAATCAAGTTTAACTTGAAATCTAAATGTTGGCAGACTTAATTATTTTATGTCTGTATATTATTAGCTGAAGAGACATTATTAAGTTTAGGGATAAATTAGTGTTACAGTTCATTATCTTCACATTAACTCTATTACAGAAGAGCTGCTTTTCATTTGAGCCCAAATTGAAATGCAATTTGTACCTTTTTGGATGCCTTTACTTAATTCTCCTGGTTGTTATTTACCGCCAGTGATGGACTAGGATCAAAAAACGGCCCTGACATGTGCAAGACATGGCCCCATTTAATAAATAGCTAGCTTGGAGTGATTCTTTCCACCCACCCCACCGCAGTACAATCTTGAATATTTGTGGCTGCATGCATAAAATAACTTCAAAATTAACCAAAGACAAATTATCAGTAGTGGCCCATATGGGTCCAGAGTGAGGCGGCCCTTCTGGCATTTGCCCAAATTCCAGATGGCCAGTCCGTCAGTTTACTTCCGTTTACGTCAATAAACAAATGCGGTATCTACATCTCCAACTTTTCGGATATCGTGCCACTTCTCATTTGATAAACTGCTCGGAGCTTCATGCTGCACTCCCGTGTGACTAAAGCCAACTGAGCAGCATGTGAGTTGTCTTGTTAATTCCAAACTCCTGGCATGAATCATGCGCTGTCTCCAGAAAGCATGCGGTTGCTGATGTGATGATCTGACAGAGACATAGTTTTCTAAGTATACACCGTTTTGTACTTCATTATCACCTGTTGTGACATATCTGACACATACCATTGCCTATAGTATTTATACCAGCCTAGTATGTTGATCTTAATATAGGATACTCTGGTGAAAACAAATTTTAGTTTTTGTTTATTATATTTCTTTGCAGCAAAAGCCAAAGCTGGAAACACATCCACAGGTAAGACAGTCGCCTTATTACAGGCTTTTTGCTTTTTAAATGTTTTGTAAATGCCGATTCAAAATCTCAGTTCGCCATCTCCAGTTCACCTGTCCTTGTCTGACTCCTCTGTCACTCCTCAGAGAAGATCCCAGCCTACGAGTCAAATATCCCCGAACCAAAATGCAGAGCTGATCTCATCAAACGTAAAATTCTTAATCAGCTACCTGTTTTTATCCGTCCACACTTTGATCCCAACATGATTTTTCATGAAATCATTTCATCGTTTTTTTTTCAGACTGGTTCAACCTTTCCCCGGATGACAAGACAGCCAATAAGATGCTGTGGATCGGAGAAGATGGTGCCAAGGTGGCCCGTATGACTGATGTCAGGAATATTCTCCCCAGGTACAGTGTGAAGATGCAGTTAGCTTATTTGAAATGAAGCTATTTATAATGTATTTTCTTTTGAGCTTCAGATGGTGTAAAATGAGATGAGAGATGCAATGAAATTGTCATCACCCTGTCATAGCCTGTCATGGAGTGTAATGTGATTGTAAAACTCAAGCAACAGTATCATGATATAGAGGGCTGTCCTGAGGCAACTGGTTTGGCATTGCGAGTCGGAGAAAGCGATGCTACTGTAAATTCAGTGCAGTGGCAGCTGTAGTAAATCACAGGTTATGTTGCATTACCTCTGAATTACTCTGTCATTCCCATCCATGTTCCAAAAGGTTATTTGCAGAGAAGGCATCCTGGGCTTCAGAGGCTACTGGGAGGTAGAGTTCTCAGGGTGGGTCGTGGTCAGCATTGCGTACGAACGAGCAGGAAGGAGGAACGGCGATGGATCTTGCGGCCTGGGAGAGAACGAAGAGTCCTGGGCTATTGGCTGGTCTGGTTCCCACTATCATGCCTGGCACAAAGGCCGCCTTGTACAGATCATGGAGATTCCTAAGTACTCCACAAATGGCATATACCTTGACCAGCCTGCTGGCATCCTAAATGTCTATGGTGTAGAGGAGGGAAAGGAGGGAGAGGAGAGCACATGAGTCAAGGAGGTTCATATTTTGCAGCAGATTAAGAGCTCATTTGAGCAGAAAATGATACCAGGTTTCTGGGTAGGGCCACAGTCAGACTGTTTTGTCATAAAGAAGGAGAAATAAAGGACTGAATCCGCATTATAATATTGCATCAAAAAACATAAAAGTCAGTGATTATTAGCTGAACTCTGGCTGAGAGGAGTGAAACTATCTCAACCTTTTGTAATCTAGCTAGAATTATGGCAGCTTTCAACATAAAAATGACACCAGCATGGTTCTGTTAATATTTGTCTTCCATAAGCTTGCATAAATTCAACGAACATCGTAATTAAAACATTAGCACACATGATATATTTTGCTCATACACAGTATCTCTGAGGCAACTATACAGTTTGTATCTTTCGATAAAGGCCATCAGGTAGCTCTTATGGACTTTACCGGACCACTCAAGGTTTATACTGATACATTTATATTTATTTTTATTCCTTCATTGTTCTTGTTTGCTACGAATGTATAGGGTTACCACGTTCAATATGAATGTATGCATAATCTAAAGTAAATAATAAAACCTTGAGTGAGAACATTTTGTCCTGGTTTGTTAACTCATATATAGCAAAAGACAATGACATGTAGGCCTACTGGAGGAATTTACAGTACAGTATACTGATCATTTCCATTTCCTTAAGGAGGGCTTTTAGCATGACCAATCTACACAGTTAATGTAATATTGTAATTGACAAAACAGACTGAAGCTCTTGATGCAAGTTGATAACCTAGTTTCCACATTCCAGAGGATGGATTTATGGGCCATAAATCTGTCACATAATTTAATTTAACTGATGTGTCTTTGTTTATGTGGTTCTGCTTCTGCCTGTGTTGACGACACTGTCGAGACCAGTTTCTGAATTTTACTTTTACTCATGTTTGCAACTGTCTCCTTGCTTTTCTAAACGTACTCCTAAAGTTTCACGAGTGTCAAATGTCTGCACTAGCCTTACAGTACTTATATCCATATGTCAAAGTCAAGTGTACCCCGCCATACACCAACTTGACCCCTGCTAAGCACCCGTTCCAATGACCTCAACACCTCTTTCAGACACTCCTCTCAAGCCCCCGTGCCTCATCTTTACCGAGGGTATAAAAGTCAAGTGGAAGACAAATACTTTGCACTTTTACTTTTTGACAACTCAAAGGATTTTGAAGTGTCTGGATGTGGATTATTGGCACACAGCCTCAAGAGGCCCACCGGACCCGATTCTGAAACGATCCTCTCAGAAACCAACAAACCAGGTACAACAAGTTTGTACAATATAAATTATCTTTAAATAAAAAATGTATACATTTGCATTGTAACAAATGACGAATAAGTCAATTGTCTATCTGCTGAGGCAGTTATCGACAGATGCACCTTGTCTTGTCGAACACTGGATATGTGTTAACTAAGTTTCAGTATGTCACACATTTCATTAGGTGGAATAAGCAAGAGATGGGTGTCATACTAAAATAAGACATATGTCAAACACAGCCACACATAAATATGAGTTTTACATAATTTAAGACCTTTAACTACAGGGCATGCATGCATTTTAATATAATTTCTTTTAATTATTTCCATAATATATGTGCGGTACATTATTTTGAAATGAAAAACTCAACTATCATCTTAGGGATGATTATACCTTTCAAACATTGCATGGATACTAATGAGCTTTTCAGAATACGACACTAACTGTAAACTACAATTTGTCAACTGTCCATAAATGTAAAATATTAGAAATGTATGCATGTGTCACTTATGTGACATTTTGTCTGAAAAGTTGATGAATAACTTAGAGTCTATATTCTTAGTGTTGCATGTCAGCATTTTTAGAGAGTAGAGCCATGTGTTTGCATGAAACCGAAAACGACTCTTCACAGCCTTGCAGTTTAACCTTTGGCCTCAACCTTTTTAGGAAAGGAAATTAAATCCAACAAGAATAAGAAGACAAATACAGGTAACGGACTTGCATGAATTCATACTCTTCATGTAGTGAGCATTAGTTTGCATTTAAGTAAATTTCCTCTCGTTACAGGAAATGTTTCGGTTTATGCGCCGGGCATCCCAGAGCCAACAAGCAGAGATGAGCTCATGAAGTGTACGCTGCAGATACATTTTTCTCAAATCTTTTAATGTTCAGCAATATTTTCCAGGTTTTAATAAAAAAAAATAAAAAAAACATTGCTTAATGTTCTCTTGTAGACTGGATGGATTTTACTGTGGATGATAAAACTGCCAACAAGATGTTGTGGATTACTGACAGTGGGTTTAAGGTGTTTCGTAGAACTGAGGAGGTTTGTCCTGTCCTTGATAGACCAGAGAGATACGAGTACTCTCCACAGGTAAGACAAAAATAATACAGATATTGGCTGTCTTGCAAAGCAACAAATGTTTTTCATTTGTCTTCCTTTTTTTTATTTCTTCAAAGGTGATGTGCAAAGAAGGAATTTGGAACATGAGGGCCTACTGGGAGGTGGAGTATTCGGGGTGGGTGGTAGCAAAGTGGTACATGCTATATAAGTGACACATATAGCATGACACATACGTTTGTAGAAAGAGAGTGTCCCACATTTCATACTGCACTGCTTTGCACACAATACAGACTCTGAATACCAGTCAGTAAACACTTCAAATCAAAGTCCAAATGCTTTACAGCTAAACAAAGTCATTTATGATGTTTATGACGCATCCATATATTACTTTGAAATACACAAATTGTGAAATGTACAGTATAATTCATTAACAGAATTTTTTTTTTCATGTCACTAATGTCCTTACGTCACATTTAAGACATGTCTAACACTTGTAAAGCAACTCAATTAGTTGTGTTCAGTAGCAGGATCTAAATTACATCGATGTGCTCCCATGATAGTATTATTCCCACCTGGTCCAACAACACCCTATCAATGGTATGCAGCACTCATTAATGCTGGCACTATTGGTCCCAGCAGATTTACTGTCATGTGGTGACTGGCCTGCATTCAAATTGTACAGTCTAACATGGCCTGGCTGGGAGCATCAGTTACATGATGCTCTCTCCTACGGAACACACACACACACACACACACACCTAATAAGGACAGCACGTAGGAGCCGTCAGGGGAACATGTCTATGTCAAAAAGAAAAAAAAGCAGACACAAAGTGTTTTCCAACAATGATTGACCAGTTCACATTTCTTCACAGAGGTAAATGGGACCCAGTGTGTTTGGTGTGTTCACAGCACTTTTCAGTGCTCAAGGAATATAATTCGCCACCATTGTCAGACTACAGTTGAAAACGAAGACATATTGTTCAAATTGCACTTATCTTTATTAAGATATCTCAGGCTGTGCATCATCTGTTTTGTAAATAGACTGTTCACTGTGTACTTATACTCCTTTACACTAAAAGAAAGAGTTGTTATTAATAAGTTATGTTGGTTTTACTAGTCTGGCCTACTTGAGATAGAATTGGGCTGTATGTTGCCCAACAACTAAATTGAATTTGACACACCGGTTATATATTAAACTACACAGCAGTATGATGTTATTAAAACTAGATCTCCCAAAACTGCACATCAATGCACCAGTAACATTACTCCAATTATATATTACTGACCATATTTATATATTACTGACCATAAAGCCATATTATATCTTTATAATTTTTACTTTTCATAATTTAGGTACATTTTTAATCAATACTTATGTAATTGTACTTTGAGATCAGAACAGAATCTGTATTACTAGTAATGAAGTATTGCTACGGGTACTTGAAATATAAAGAATCTGAGAACTTATTCGACCACTGCAAATGTGTCTTGTTGGCTGGGCTGTTCCTTCACCTTACATTACTGAAGAAAACAGCATCATCTTCTGTTAAAAGTGATTCATTACAAGCCAGACATGTCGGCACTGGCTTCTGTATGTTTACCGTGCTATAATATAGTTGTTGTGTAACACCATAAAGCATTTCTGGGTGTATTTTAGCCACATTTTATATCTACATTACTTATTGATTTGAATACTTTTTTGTAAATCAGTCAAAAGAAGCTGTAAATGATGTAGATTAGTAATTAGTAAATTAAAAATTAGTAAACAGCTCCACCTGCTGGATATTTGTCATTTGCACACAACAAAAAGCAAAACATTTTATTCACATTAAGGACTGACTGCATGCTGAAATGTTTATGCCTCCCAATAAAATAGAATGATGAATGGGAACATAATAGAAACGCATTATAAAGTTACTGAATGTTAAGATGAAATATTATAGATACACTTTCTATAATATTCTTTCTGCATTATTTTTAATTTACTTTCATAGAATTTTTTAATAAGTGGGAACTGTCCATTATTTATTTAAGGGCCCACAGGATGAGCTTTGGGACCTTCAGCCAAAAAAGACATGACCCTCCCCTCACCAGTAAAAAAATGTCTATGATCCTAAAAAAACTACTTGGAAAAAAAGACAAGACCCCCCCTAAATTAATCTATACCTTCTGTACTAGCTTGCACTTGGCAAATATCTACAGATTCCTATTGTTGTTTTACAGCCATGACACATATCATTAAACCTCTGCATTCTCATCTGACGCATCCCACTCCTCTGTTATGGTGTGGTGGCCATTTCAGTAGATTTACTCACTAACATTGTTGTGGAAACACAATAAGCATTGTCCAGTTTTCACTAAGCTACCTACTATAGCTCAATAAACTCCCCACTGGAAGGGTTTCAGGACAAGTACAGCGGATACAACTCGAGTCACTTTATGAACTTTTATTGCGCGCACACAGTAAGCATCCACACACTAGGTAGCCACACTGCTACCGCTATGCTAGCCTGTCAGCTTGATAATTAGTGACGTTAGTATGTTAGTTAGGTTGTAAACCTGCAACGAAAACACAAACACAAAACCCAGAATTAACCAATGAAATTACACAATCATGTGATATTAATTCCTGATTTGAATTACTAGCAAACTGCTAGTTTATAGTCACTCACCGGCAAGGCGTACCAGTCCTGACCATCAGTTGAATGAAAAAGAAAGCTAAAGGCGAGCCGCCTGCGCACTGTGACTAATTAAACAGACACACAGTCTGGTGACCAGCAATAAAACAAACCTGTAACCTGGTATGATTATAACATATATGAAATATAACATAAAATATACCTGCATTTGGAATAAGGTAGTATAAGTATACATTCATTTCCTCAAATACCCCAGAACGTAATCATAACATTCATCACTTTTAACATATATATACACATACATATACAAAACAATGGTTACACCTGCTGGAAAGTTCTACAAGCATGGAAACTAAATGCACACTTCCTGCATTACTGCATTACTTCAAATACTAAGTTACTCCTCTAGTAAACTAGTATTCACATGAAATAAAACAATAAAATATTGAGACCAGTCAGCAAGGCACTCTGGGTAGCCTAACATTCAACACACAAACTGGTTGCTCGTCACTAGCTGGTCACTAGGCTTCTTCGCCGTTTAAACAAAGTGGAATAAACTTATAAAATCTACACAAAACCCGCAATCAGTTAGTAACCTGACATCAAATGTGGCATTTAGGAAACCTTTATTGCAAGGTTGGCACGGTAAGATGTCCAGACTAGTGCAACAGTAACTTTCGTTTTTTGCGTCCTGCTGCTCCCATCGTCAGCCAGGAAATACTTTTTTTTACTAAAGCAGTATATGAAATCGGATGTATTACCTACCTGTTATGATTGATCATGCCAGACGTAATTCATATTGAAACAATGAAATTACCCGTTTCAAAACATGACCCTCCCCTATTTTCCTCCAGTGGTCCATTCCATAAATACCGAACGGTCCCTAATGAAATTTCATACAACTGTAAAATAACATTTCATAATATTTGGTTAGGTTTTAATTTAAATTTAGTTCATTGCATCATTTAAAAAGTTCACTTTATTTATTTATTTATGTATTTATTTATTTATTATTATTTATTTCAAATTTACTTATGCAATTATTTAATATTGAACACTTTGGGGGTTCCTTATATTACGGGTTATTGTGGAGACAAGCTAACTATTTTATGTCAAGAACCACATTTCCCATGAGCCTTGAAACCACTGTCCCTGCTTCCTAAATGAGCGCGCCCCACAGGTTGTTTAGTGTGTAAGAGGAGATGATAAGTAGCCCGCAGCTGTCAGTCAACAGGGCTGATTGTGTAGTATGCTAAAAGGGACGGCTCGTAAATATCTAAAGGGGGATTGGTCCCCTGTGAGAACTAGACATCCTGGGCATCTGAGGTCACGACCATCCTGGTCAAAACCAAATGGCCTGGACATGTGAGATACTAATTATAAGATGGCATGATTAGTTAAGTGTTGAGCAATAGTTGGACTGTTTTGTGCTGTATGCACAGTACGTGCTGAGGTTGAAAAATAGCATAAATACCAACCAGCCAGGCATTTAGACTGCTTTCCTGTGAGAGTATATTTAGACTTGATTTTCCACCTATCTCATTGTTCATATCATAGCTCTTAAAATGCCTTTCATATCTTCCTCTTGTACAGCAATAATGCCAGCTCTCCTGAGGCATCTGTAGTGGCCCCAAGCTTTCTCTGTTCCTTTAAGAGGTTTTCAATATTATTCATGAATAGAAACACTCACACCTTAAAGCACGGCATAGCTGATTTCTTATGGATGGATTAGTGAAGCACCATCTTTTTTGGTGTCGTGCATGCAAGTCGAGGCACTTCAGATTCTATCTTGAGAATATTTGAAGAACTCCACAAGATGCTGACTCAGTGCAGTAGAAAACTTAAATGTAGCTTCCCCATCTGGGAAAATGTTTTTGCCTAATTGTGAAAAAACTTTAAAGTCTAGACTGACTAATTTTAAGACAATGGGATTAAGTCTGATATTGAATATAGATATTATGATTGTACTTTCTAAAATGTAAACTGTAAATTTGTCAAAGATGCTTTAGTTTAGTATAGAATGTTTAGAATATAGCTTCACCGACTTAATTTATATCAACATGTAGTATTATGAGTATTGTATACAGTATAATACGTATTGCATACATACCAAATTATTCGAAATAACAATAATGATGCGACACAGTTAAAAGTAACACAGTAATGCTTTCGAGTCAATTGAAAATCAGAACACAATCACAATTTGCACTATATTTATTTCTGAATGACATAAGAATTACACTATTCTTTATATATGTAAAAAGAAACATTTAGAATGTTTTCTTACATGTATTGCATTAGTTAATATATAAACAGTATACACTAACATAATGTATTTAAATTCACAAACTAAACACTTTTAGAATATTTTAATTCAGTCTGTGTGTGTGGTGACAGCTTCCTGTGTGTGTGAGGAGCTTCCCAAACCCACCAGCCCAGAAGAAGAAGAAGCAGATGGTAACAACTTCCTCTGTGCTGGTTGGGCAGGGGCTCCAAAGTCCTCACTGGGTCTTCAGACAGTAATTGGTGCCTGAAAGCAAGTAGGGTGCTGAGTGGTCCAGTGGTCTGCTGTGGTGCTGGGTCTGCCTGAGATGATTGGCTGGTTCACGTCCATTCTCAGCTGCCCGACGAGTGCCAAAATCACAGAGGAATCCTGCCCTGTTAAAACAAGTGAGTAATGTTGAACACAGCTATGCAATACTGCATTGTTGGTAGCTGTTTTGTTGAATTTGGCCTCCAATGATAGAATGATAAACAATGAATGGAATAATATTCAAGAAGGTTTCTGTAATTAATATAATCCTCATGTGTAGAGGTAACTTATCGCTGATTTATGTCCCTATGGTACTGTTGTAGTCTAAAGCCGCCAACACATGATCCGCGGCAAAACTGCTCTGCGGTGGCAGTTCCATTGTTTTCCTATGGAAAGAAAGGTGCCAACTAGGCGCAGCACTATCCTTGGCGTCACGCACCGCTCGGAATTGCCGCCATGCGACCTTGTTGCCGCTGACCTTTCAAGGCACAACCAATTCCAGAACGTTCCTGTGCTGCGCTTTGCCACTCTGCGCCCTACCTCACGGTTTTGCTGCGGATCATGTGTAGGCGGCTTTAGTGAGGGGATTACTTACTTAGCCGACTGAAAGAAAGGCAACCACCGCTCTTCTGCTGGACTTGTAGTCATCCTGGCCTTGTAGTCGTCCATCCTTCTCATCTGGTCTGCTCTCATGCTGGTTCTGTAGTCATCCTGGTCCTGTAGTCATCCGTCCTTCTCATCTGGTCTGCTCTCATGCTGGTTCTGTAGTCATCCTGGTCCTGTAGTCATCCGTCCTTCTCATCTGGTCTGCTCTCATGCTGGTTCTGTAGTCATCCTGGTCCTGTAGTCATCCGTCCTTCTCATCTGGTCTGCTCTCATGCTGGTTCTGTAGTCATCCTGGTCCTGTAGTCGTCCGTCCTTCTCATCTGGTCTGCTCTCATGCTGGTTCTGTAGTCATCCTGGTCCTGTAGTCGTCCGTCCTTCTCATCTGGTCTGCTCTCATGCTGGTTCTGTAGTCATCCTGGTTCTGTAGTCGTCCATCCTTCTCATCCGGTCCAGAGTAAACACCTAGAAAAATACATAACAGTATAACAGAGTGAGTAAGATTTATAATGTCTTAACTATTCAATAAGTGAGATTACTGTCATGAATTGTTAACTTACCTCTGGTATAGGCATCTACAGCTACATTTAAAAAGCCAAAGAACAACAAGTGCCCATGGGCAAAACGCTGAACCCCACATTGCTCCCAATGGTCAGGCCAGTGCCTTGCATGGTAGCTTGCTGCCATTAGTGTGAGAATGACAGTGCTACATAAATGCAATCAAATAATAATAGGTTTATTTGATATATCCTGGTTTTACAGACACAAATTGCTTCACATGAGAAAAATTGTTGAAAAATAATACCCAATAACAGACAAATTAACAAGAAGAAAAGAAATTAAATACCAATGGAAATTGGTATTTAATTACAAACACAAAATTACAAACATGAGACAAAAGCCAGTTTAAACAGGCGAGTCTTCAGCTGCTTTTAAAAAGCATTAACAGAGACTGCATATCCTTAAGCAATGTCCCCTCTTTTTCTGGCATCTTTCATGGCTGGGATCAATTCCTTGCGTTTCTGTTGAACATATTCTGAGAAGTCTTCATCAACAAAGGTGTTTGTGCCTTTAGAGAACTTTGTTTTCTCCAATAGAGCAAGCCTGTCCTTACTTCTGAGAAACTCAACCACTATTGGCCTTGGTTTTTCTCCTTGGCCAGGTGATTTACCAGAGCGATGGACACAGTTTTTTTTAGATGATTTTCCTGATCTTCTCCTCAGATTGTTACAGGTAATCAGCTTTACCATTAATGTTGTTAAGGCTTGAGCTGATTGTTTTGACTAGTGCAGTGCCTGTTCAAAACATGCCTGTTTGGAATGTACTGATGGCTTGGCCGCCTGTATCGCTGCTTGTAGCTTTCTCCAGAACCATTTTACCCCAAAATAACTTACAGAAGAACCCCAAAGCACTTATATGCAACAGTGAGCCTATACTACTGACTTACTGTGCACTTGTACTTCAGAAGAAAACAGAAAACATTGTACTGCTACATTTACCTGACAGAGAATGTTGCAGATTCAGATTCTACTCACAACATATCACAATTAAAATATGATGAATTAAATATCCAGCATTATATAAAATTTACTTTCAAGTAGCCTATATTGTGCTGATATTGCCTTTCTTTTACTTTAACTAAACATTTCATAGTAGAACTTGTACTGTGGCGTCACAGGCGGTTTTACCATACAGTATGGCGTACGTAAAGCCCCTTGTGAATGTGTGTTTTGTCATTTTTGATAAAACTCAACCTGTAATACATGTTGCAGCGCGGTTCAATCAGGGCAGTTTGGCTGTGGCTAATGTAGAGATTCAGCGTGTCCCCTTTTTTTTGTGTAGCAGCAGGGCCGTGTACTAATTTTGAGCCCTATACAAAGGCATTCTCTATTGGCCCCTCCCCGCATCCACAGCTATTCATTCTAGTATCTATTTGGGCCTTCCTGACATGAGGGCCCTGTGTACTCAGTCCCCTTTTCCCCGCAGTCTGACGCCCCTGTGTAGCAATCACACATCATGGTAGTTGTGGACGATGTGGCCCAGCCGGTGTAAGCAGGGAACCCAGCTGAGCAGCGTGCATAACAGCCGGAGAAATATGCGCAACAGCTGACTTCAAAACAACGTGCTGGAGAGCCCCAACCTGTAACACATGTTGCAGCGCAGCTCAATCAGTTGTGGCTTGGCTGCGGCTCATCTAGAGATTCAGTCATCAGTCGTAGCTGATTCTATTTCATCACTTGCATGTAGGGCAGACACCAATCAGTTTTTGGCAGATGATCAGTTTCTGGCACACAGGTGAAGAATGACATCAATGAACTTTGTAGGGATGTAGCAGCTCCCCGCCCCCGTTGTTGTACTGCGCATGTGGGGGGACACACTCACTCACAGAGATTCCTCGAATTTATAGATACATGTCATTGTTCAGCTCTTTACTTTGAATTAACAAGTTGTCAAAAATGATTGTCATCCACTTGAATTTGGGTATATTGCAGACTCGATTTGAGGTCACATAGCTCCTTTGAGACCCCATCTCTGATCTTTTGTTGAAGGAGTCCATGAGCATTTGAACAAAGCCCTCCTGCTGTTGCAGTAAGTAAGTCCTTGTAAAAGGTATTCTACTGTTCAAGGAGGTCATGTACCTGTGCAGTGGTGATTAAAGTCTTAATCACTTTTCATAGCCTTGGGTGGCATGGTTTCACTCTTTGCTGTGGAAGGAAGTAGGCCTTAGGAATCACAGGATGGTATTCAGCCTTGGTATTTGCACTGGTCCAATCGTTAAAATCCAATATATTTGGGCAATAGGATACAATATATTGGTGTTACCCCAGATTAGCAGTTCAGTGAAGATATTTCCAAGGATTGGGTTGATTTTTGTCAGATTGTCTCAAGCCCAAGCTCTCAGTCAAGCATGGTGGCCATCTGAGATTACTGTCATTAATTGTTAACTTACCTCTGGTATAGGCATCTATAGCTTAGTTTAAAAAGTGATAGAAAAACAAGATACCTTGGGCAAAACACTGAGCCCCATATTGCTCCCAGTGGTCAGGCCAGTGCCTTGCATGGTAGCTTTCTGACGATGGGGATTTGCGGATTTGTTATTGTTGTGCTTGTGATCTCTGCGCTGATACTTATTTGTTTTGTTATTATTTTATTTTTGGAGTAATGTTTAACTAAAGCACTGCTTGACACCATGTTGTGTTTTATACACCATCAGGGCCATGCCATGGTTTGTTGTATGGTATTGTAAAGTATCTGTTGTTTGTTATACATGTTGTCTGTGTTTGTTAGTTTTTATTTTTATTTGCTGCAGCATGGGTTAAGTGCCCAAGACAAATTTCCCACAATGAAGTTAATCTTGATCTTGATCTTGATCTAGTGTGTGAATGAAAGTGTTACATAAATGCAATTAATTTAGGTGTCATAAACATTACTATTAAATCAAACTATTATGCATAAGAGAAAATAACCCTGGTGCAAGATGCTACCTGAGTCATACCCAACCCCGCTAGAAACATGGGAAGGCTACCTAAGTCTTTGCCAGCCTTCAAGATTACAAAGGGACAATCCTGCTTCCAGATATGTACAAATAGGCACTGGTGCAAGACGCTACCAAGGGATTTATCCACCCCACCAGACGCAAAGGTTTTCCAATCCTGCAGCAAACAGTCCCAAATTCTGTCCTAATCAGAGTCGCTGTCTTCAGTTCCTCTCATGTAATCAAAAGGACCCATCCAGTATCTCCTGAATGGGGAGGGACCAAGGCCTGAAGTCGAGGGTGCAGACTCCCTGGAGCTGTCTTCCCTTCTTCTGTATGTGGAGGGGCCGAGGCCTGAAGTCGAGGGTGTAGACTCCCCGTAGCTGTCTTCCCTGCTTCTGTATATGTAGGGGCCGAGGCCTGAAGTCGAGGACGGTGGCTCATCGTGGCTGTCCTCACAATTCCACTTCAGCCTCTTCGTACTTACCTGCAAGGTGTCGCTCTCTTCCCTGCTTCTCTTTGTGGAGGAGCCGAGGCCTGAGGTTGAAGGTGCAGATTCTTCTGACCTTTGAGAGGCTGAGGGAAGACCATATTCAGGTTGTCTCACTTGCAGCGCAGGAAGCTCCTGCTGCGGACCACCAAATGGGCAGAGCCAGAATGGAGCACCAGTGGGAAAGGAAGGACACACTGGTCGACATTGCTGCCAACATTTTGGAGGTGGGAAGTGCTGGATGAGAGGGGAGTAAGGTAGGCTGCCGTCATCATCACTATAATCTTCAACATCCTCGTCAACATCCTCTTGCTCCTCTTCCTCTGTATCCTCATCCTCTTCAGATATGGAACCATACCCAGAATCTTCAGACCAGTCAGACCAATTATCCTCATCATCGGTGTCTTCATCATCCGCCTCCTCGTCAGTGTCCTCAAGTTGATGGTGATCTTCTCTGAGAGGGGGAAAAAAGTGACCAATGTTATACTCACCTTCCTCATACTCACCTTCCTCTTCAGGGAGGCCAGGTTCTGCAGGACGTAGGAAGTTGTCTACATGGCCTGATGGGGAACAAAAAAACAAAAACAAAAACTTCATGTTTAACTAAAATGTCTAATGTGACTTCAAATAATTACACTGTAAACCCCAATCCATCCATGACACAACATTTTAATGTTACATCCACACAAATGTTCAGGATTGTCAAAACAACATAAAAACTTTATGTTCATTTGACACAAAAAATCATCCCATGTGAGGTTGACATAATTTTTTTATGTTAAGTCAACAATTTTTGACTTTTGAGTTCATTCTACTTAAATGTATAACGTCAACATCACATAATTAGTTCAAGGCCAATTAACAACACATATACTGTGCACTTAGCATATATTTTTTATAGTTAAGTAAACCTAAAAAATGGTTGTCAAAATATGTACTCAATGTTTTTATGTTCATATGACAAGCAGTCACTTTCATGTTCAACAAAATGAAAATATTGTGTTCACTTAATACAACAAAAACACATGATTACAACATAAGTTCCAGAGTTATGCTGAACACAAATATTTTGTGCTGTTTTACCATAAAACTGCCACAAAGTTTGGTGTTTCAATTCCCATGATGCAAGGCGGTAAATAGAGTTGTGTTAAAATTTGCTGAAGAGTTTGCAGTTTGTTCGAAATACAAATGTAACTTTATGAATTCCGTTTATTAAACGTGTCTGCTTAGAATTTTTGTTGCCTGGTAGTTGTGATTGTTGTGCTGATTTACATTAGTAACCATGAGTTAAGTGACTGTTACGTTTGATAAGAGCTGGAGTACTGCAGCATTAGACTTTGAGCAGTAATAGGCTTCCTTCAGCCATTAAGCTGTGGTGTGTCACTTCACTAGCGGTCCTTTTGTGTAAAGGGATGCAAGATCAGCGGCTTTAGAGGCGCTCTTATTTTGCATGGGTACCTTGGGTGGCTGCACCTAAACATTCATGTTATCTCCGCTATAGATGTGGTTATGTTGTTTTAACTGCTTAATTGTTGTTTGTACATAAAATTAACAAGTTATGACACAAAACTTTTTGTGTTTAATAAACATAAAAATACACATTAAGCAACCTGATCATTCTATGTTAATATAACATAGAATTATATGTTAAGAAAACACTAATTATTTGTGTTGCATGACTAAAAAAAATTATGTTAAACTGACATGAATTTCCTTTCAGATAACACTCATGTGATACAATTATTTTATGTTTAGTGTACTCAAAACTTTAATGTTACCATGCTGTACTAAATTAAAAGTTTTGAGTGCAAGCCGTTTCCACAAAGAATTTAGTTTGAGTTAGCGAATTTGGATTTACAGCGTAGGATTTCTCATACAATTAAATATTTTGATTAAATTAGCAACAATTAAAATAATAACGGCATACATACTTAATACTACAACTGCATTACATGTGTCATAAAGCCACCAACAGACCAAAGGCTATACCCTTTTTAACAGTAATGCCAAATATTCCGCAGTTTTACCTCAGTTATTTTGAACAGATGATGACATGAGAGGTAATTCATGCTGCATTCATGTAAAAATAACCATTATTTACTATTCTTGGTCACATTCAAAAACTAACCTAACTGGTGATCTGTCAAACTTGAAAAAAATACTGTTGACTTGATATTACAGTTGTATTCAGATATGTGGCTGAAGAGTGTAACGTCATATTTTAGCAAATAAACCCCCCCAAAAATAATAGTTTGGAAACTAAACTGTACATATAAACATGTTTCTGGTCTATTTATCAGAGTTGCTGAATAGAGAGCACATAACAGCTACTATAATAATACAAATGGTAATAATAATAATCGTCAATCATAAGGTGTAGGCTACAAGAACATCGCTTTGTTGGGAGAGTAAAGAATCTCGCGTTATGGCTTTTACGCACGGAGAGCTACACAAGTCAACTGCCAGACATAGAGCTCGAAAAAAACGTGGATACATGTTATGATAAAAGAAGTTAATATAATTTGATAAACTTTGAAACTTTTTAAGATTTAACAAACTAAACAAACGAACTCCGCGTTCCAACCACACACATTAACGTGCCCTGGTCTGATTACACCTGTGCGTCTTAACCTCCCGACATTCGATCCTAATAGTTCCATCGTCTCTATGGTGCTCAACTATATACTTTTTTGGCATTTTATGAATTTTGGCCCGGTCGCCATCTTTTTTCAGTAAATTCGATGTATATTTTGTAAGATGTGTTGCTCTCAAACTAAAATAACAGTGTTTTCAAATCCATACACTAATTGTTGATACATTCCACACGTGTCCCGCGATATTTAAGACATGCTGTCTAGCAAATTATTATTTTACAGGAGAAATTGTCAAGTAAAAGTCTGTTTCAACCTGTGTTTTTTCATCAGGCCTAACTTTATGGGTGTCCACCTTCAAATTCTAAAAGTGACACCAATTTCTACAACTACTGATAAAGATTGGCTATTTTTATGGAATAAATCAATGAATCAGAGATAAGTAGGCTATCATTATAATAAAAAAAAGTTGTCTTACCTGTAATTATCTGCAACCCATGGGCGCATCCCCTCAGAAACTCCTGCAGGTGCTCCTCAGGTATACGACCATCACCAGAGGCCATTACCAGGCTCTTCCTTTGACCACAGTAGTCAGTGATTCAGTAGTTGTGTTGTTCTTTGTTGTTCTTTTGTTTTTCCAAATGATCAGTTTGCAGTAGGTTATCTCCAGCGGTTTAAAACTAGAAGAGTTTGCTTTCCACAGATTGGTTTTGCATGAAGCCCAAATAAAAATGCAATGTGAGAAATCAGAATGTTCTGCAGCCCCTATATAGACTGCGTGGGTTATCGTTCTGTTTCCATGACATTAATTGACGTACACGCCTGCGTGTGATTGGCCAAATGGGCACTATATAAATTCATTTTCATTTATTATTTCTGACATTGTGAGTTATTACTTAGGCATTGTCAACTTTTTACAACCTGTTTCAATAATAATAATTTTAAAAAATCATTATCACACCAAATCAAATAGGGCTTCTACAAATAGCCAGTTGAATAAACAGGCAGAGAGACCAAACTTTCTCTAAGTATCCATGAATGAACCTTATTTTCATTTTGATGACAAATACATTAAAACATTTTTTTTAAATGCCCCTCAATCTAGCTGGCTCGACCACCAGGGCTTGCTGTTCTCTGTTTCCTTCTCTGTGACATACTTCTCCTCGTTGATGTTGTAAATTTGGAAATTAGCTAATTAAAATCGATGTGAAATCTCGTCGAATGGCTTTCGTAATCGCAATTAAAAGTCGACGGGAAAGGTTTAGTTGTTCTTAAAAGCAGACAAATGAAACCACATTACATAACTTAAACTCATGTATGACATACCTCAGGTGGGGATTGAACCTGCAGCTCTGCATTTATGATCAGCAACCTTAACCCCTGCTCCAACTCCAGCACATTGAAGCTGAGAGATAAAGAAGATCATACTAAAGCTGCAGAAAATTCACCTTCATCAAACAGCAGAATAATAGTTTTGAGACTGAAATATGTTCACACCAAACCTGTTCATGCTCACAAAATGACACAGTCTAATTCTTCTCTGTGACAGCCTTTATGCTTGCCAGAGTCCTGAGAGCCTTTTCCTTCTGTCATATTGTGAAAACCCTTTTATTTTATCAACCTTTATTTTATCATCTATCCTAACTTGTGGAAGTGACTCGTATCCCAGCTGAAATGTACCAGAGCTGCAGAGGAGTTTTACCCTGTCAATAGCTTTGTGTCTTTATGAAACAGACTGATTGATTTTAACAATAAGAGACACCTTAATGAAACATCCTTCTAAGGGTTGACAGAAGGAAACCACAAAAATTACAAGTGGGATCCAAACTCACAACCTTTAGACTGAGGAGCAGCTGAGCTCGCAGGATTCTCTGAGAGTACTTTAATATTTCGATTAGCCTGCAAATTCAGGGGATTGCTCCACATTTGTGGGCGTCAACGATAGGTTTCAGGTTATTTAATGGATAAATAGAGGTATTGAAATCTACAGTATTAAAGGGTTTTGATTGGTTATTTCTTTCATTTAAGGTCTTTCATAAAACACTTAAAATAATTTAGTTCTGGCTTTTTATTTGAGCCAATCCTGTCTTTCCTGTTCAGGGTTATGAATGGCTTTCTGTATGGTTCAAGGGGTTTTCAGATGTCAGTAGTAAAAAGAAAAACTGTGCTTAAAGAGTTTTCATCCCACAACCTTTAAACCGTGGAACTGTTTCTCTACCAGCTTTGCTCTCAGGACCCCGGAAGAGGAGGTGAGTTTCACAGAGAAGAATTGGATTTTGTTTGTCTATATGAACATGCTTTAATGTGAATATGTTTCAGTGTCAACATGTTTCAGTCTGCAGGTTGACAAAGGTGAAGTTTATCCAGTTTGGTCTGTGTTGTCTCTCTGGTTCGTCATGTCAACCAATGTTGAAGATGGACCAGTGGTTATGGACACTGACTGAGAGCAGTGAGGTGTGGGTTTGAACCCAGCCTGAGGTAGGTGTATGCAACACTGGAGTGAATGTGATGAATGCATGTATGTAAATGGTTTAATTTGTCTTAATGCCCTTGATTTAAACCGCTTGGATCACAAAATCTGTTTTGTGTCGATTTCAACTTGTGAATTTACAAATTTACAACATTGTCCATGGAGGATGAAATTTCTGAATTTACAACATCCTCTGAAGAGGAAGAAACAGAGAACACGTAAATCCAAGTTAACCCAGCTGGTCGGGCATTTAAATGTGTGTGTGTGTGTGTGTGTGTGTGTGTGTGTGTGTGTGTGTGTGTTTTAGTGTTCTGCAGGCTGTCCAGCTGACTCTGCAGGTGATAGAGGAGCTGATGATGAGACCTTCACCTGCATATTACGTATTATACAGTAAACCTGCCTTATTAAGACTTTTTAATGGATCATCTGCATGCTTTTAGTTTATAACTTTTATCTTAATTAAAGTGTTTTTAAACCCTTACCCTGTACAGACTAATATCACAGGTTACACTGATGAAATAGACTTTGGTATCATGCAATGTTGTTGGTTCTGTGTGTGTGTGTGTGTGTGTGTGTGTGTGTGTGTGTGTGTGTGTGTGTGTGTGTGTGTGTGTGTGTGTGTGTGTGTGTGTGTGTGTGTGTGTGTGTGTGTGTGTGTGTTCCTGCCTGCCTGCCTGCCTGGGAACCCTTTGCAATGTCAGGCTGCCCACACCACTCACTCTCGTCCAGCCTGGAATGTCATCCACCATTGGCCCTCAGCTCTGTGCCTCAGCCAGCCATGTCCATCACTCCCCTAACATACAGTATATTGCTTCATTATATTGTAGCATGCCAGAGAAAAGCTTACATATAATCATTACTATTAATGATTAATGATATTGTTAATTATAATAATTACTAACTTTTCTAGATGTATGCTATTTAAACATATTTTTCTTATCCAATCTGGACTGTTTTCCTGCTGTTTTAACTTTGCCTCAATACTCAGATCAGTGGATAATTACATTGCTCTATTATAGCTTCAATATATAACTCTTGCACCGTGGTTTGATTATTTGCTGCATTAAGCAAGTTGTGTTTATCAGTTTGAAAGTGCAGTAACATAATGCCTTTGAGCCTTTGCACTCACATGTCAGAGCACACCCTTCCTACTCTGAATGGTTAGGCCTTTATCAAGCATCCAAAACTTTAATCGTCATGAAGCTAGATCCAAATAGCCAACAAATGAAATTCAAATAATGTAAAGGGGCAGAGAAAAAAAAAAGGAGAACAGCTGGGTTTTTTTTTTTTTTTTTTAATAAATTCCTAAATCACAAACCCACACTCAGCAAAAGACAGAGAGGCTGTCAAGGGCAGCGTGAGAGGGAGGGGCATTGAAGTGGAAGCGGGGGGTGCTCACAGAGAGTGCACTGTTAAAGCACAGAAGAGTGTTAACAGCCAGCATAGGTAGATCATCGGACAAAGGCTGCAGCTACCAGTCAGAACAGAGGGAAGGAGTGAGAAACGGATAGGCAGGTTCACAGGAGAGGAGAGGAGAGAAGCGGAGTATAGCAGAGGAGGGTTGAGGCTGTTTGGGCAACAGGAGCTTTTGCTAACCAGGAAGAGGGCAGCCAAGCCTGAGGAGATGCTTTGAGGAAGAGTGCCAAGTGATGGAGCTTGAAGCAGTCAGCAGGCGGGCACAATTAGTCAGGTACAGCAATATGGCATCTTCATTATGATTCATGTCTTATGTCATTCTGAGTAGTATTCGAACATTCATTATAAAGTATTGCTACAGAGATATGTTTGAGTTTATTTCAGTGTTGCTTTATTAATCCTGTATTTACATTCATTCTTAAGTGTACAGTATACATTGAACAAAAAAAGATGTCCGTTGATCAAGGTTAGCAGTATTGTGAACAGCGATGTGATGTACTATCTGTGGCTGAGCTACTACAGACCTACTGGGGGACTTTTTCTCAGCTTTCCCAAGCTGTGATAGTCCAGCTGTATTTACACAGCAACTTGTATGCCTCCTATAACCCTTCACTGTGGGAAGATATATGAAATATGCTGTGTACAATAATCCAGTATCCTGACATGAGGTTGTCAAATTAATAGTTGTGACAGCACCTTACATCACCACTTTACACATCAAGGTTAAACGTATAGTGATGTTTTGGTTGACATTAAAATACATGAGAATGTAGGAGGTATGCAAATGTTTTTGTTGATGGAGAGGGAGGATATTTTATTCAACATGCTCTGTTTCCAACTTCACATGATGCTCCAGAGTCTTTGGGCACCACAAAGCGCACTCTGTGTGGTAAACAGACCCACCATTTGTCCTTCCCTCAATCCCTCTTTAGCATTTTAAGTCTTCTCCTCCCCAAGAAAGTCACCCCCACTGATTAAGAAGGAGATTTTCCAAATAGTTCACAACACCCACGTAACCCCCAGCGGCTATGAGGTTGTTAGTCTCTGCTCTCATCTCTCACAAAGGTTTGATTATTTCCCCTCATGTCTTACTCATAGAGGATTGTGGTTGTTACCGCTATAGACTGCGGCAGTATGTGTGTGGAGGCTCAGTGTGAGATGTTTCTCATGAATTTTTATCTTCAAGTTCATCTGTACTGCTGTTTCATGGGGGTCAACAATAACTGTACAGTTTAGATAAGCTGTGAAGTGAAGCTTTGCTAACGCACTACAACAGGTACATATAAATTGAAGTTGCTGATTATTAGTTTAAATGAGAATATTTTTTTCGTAGTCAAGTGAGTCTGTAAATGAAGTGATTACTTTATTACATTATACATACAATACATACATGCATCTATGCATACACAAACTGCAAATACAGCACATATTACAGTACAGCGCACACATAAAGTAGTGTAGCATACAAAAAACATACAAATTTAGATTTAAGAAATACATACACCAATCAGTTTGGTAGTAAGTAGAAATTTAAGAAAAATTAAATTCAAGAAATACTGTAAGTAGCAATTTAAGACACAAAAAAGGATTTTAAGAAGATAGATCAGATCTAATTTTGCATATATGTCATTATAAGGGTCTGGCAATGCAATACTAAACACAAGAAAATATATATACTGCACATCTAGAAAACATTGGCAAACATTATTCAAGTTTTACTTGAATAACAAAGTTTATAATAGAAGAAATATGCTGATTAAACCTTGTGATCCTGTGCCTGAAGAGACTGCATGACTCTACAGAACCACACAAACCTGTGACACAGTGACGCCCACACCTCCCTAAACATTTGTCTTCAACAGGCCACTTTACGTCTCTGGCACAACGTTCTTTTATTTTGGTTCTCTGTCCTCAGCAGTCAATGCTGCAGTTCTGCAGTTTGGGACACATTCCAAATCTCGTCTCTCATACCAGCCCGTCCCTGCTGCCAGATTGGTTTTCACACAGTCCCTGGCCCCTCCCTGCTACCACGGCGATGCAGCTGTCACCTGTCAGTTTCGTGGTGGGGATGCGCACCAGCCTGTTGTGGCTCAGAATAGAATTGTGGGAGAGTTTTCGCTGGAAGTGGGAGAGCAACAACACCAAGTCACTAAGAGAGGATGAACAGTTGACTAGGAAAAAATCTCAACTATATGGGAATGTGGCAAATGGGTGCTTGGAGGTTTACAGGGTGCTGCTCATGGGAGTGACTGACTGCTTCTACAGAGGGAGACTCTGGTTCAGATTGTATTGGTAAGGCCTCATATCTTAGCCTCACTCAGAGCAACCAGTCCATTCAAATGTTTAAGAAGAGCTTCGATATAGGGAAACGTTGATCAGAAATGGTCACGGAACATGCATATCATATATATATATATATATATATATATATATATATATATATATATATATATATATATATATATATATAGTTTTGACATTTTCTTGGCATTAAGGAAACCAGGTGTTAATTCAGAGGTTGTGGTAAACTATGTGTGGATCTTTTATTATGTGATTTCTTTACTTGATTGAGCTTTTATTCAAAAATCCATCACAATTGAGATATTTTGTGTATTTGTATATGTGTGTACCACTAAGTAAATACTGAATGATCTTGAATGAAGCTATACTCTTATAAACACACCTGTACATGCAAAAAACAGGTTAGGCTTTAGTTTGGGTGCAAACACTGACATTTCAGATGTGACATTTGCATCCAGCTCTAATTACCTCATCTTCCTTTCCTTTTTTATGGTAGTCCATCTGGCTGTTTTTAACTGCAGTCTTAATATTTCTGTTTCATACTGCAGAATGGATGACCAGGACAGAGTAAGCCAAGCATCCAGTGTGGCCACCATTTCCTACTTTCCTGTCATAAAGGTATGTTTTACATTTGCATATTGTCATTCTGTGCACATGTGGACCGCTTACTTTGAAACTGTTGATGCATACAAATGTATATAACTCCCTCTGCGGGTAACAGGAAAGCAGTGGGAAGCTACAAACATTTGGGAAAAGATGTCAGGCTGCCAAGAGAGACCCCAACTGCCCTGTGGTCATCAGAGGATGGCTCAACAAAAAAGTAATGTTCCAAACATGGTGTGCTTAACAATTTATAACTTCATCTTTGCATGTAGAAGAGTGAGTTAAGCAAAGAGCAACCCCTAATGAATCTCCCTTCTGCAGGACAGCTCTGGTTTGAAGCTATGGAAGAGAAGGTGGTTTGTCCTCTCCAACTTCTGTCTGTTTTACTATAAAGGTACACAGCTTGTAGCCCAGCCCTTGGTCTGGAATGAAACGCTTTAATGTCCTCTGACTGTACAACAAAGCATCTCTTTTTTTGTTCACTTCATTTCTGTCTCCCGCTAGACAGTAGAGAAGAATCTGTGCTGGGCAGCATCCCACTGCCGAGCTACAAAATCCTGTTCTGCACGCCGCGAGAATGCAAGAACAGAAAGTTCACCTTCAAGGTATAAATGAATAACATTTGATTTGATGTCTTGCCTTTTAAAGCTGCTGTTGCTGATCACCAAAATAAACTCTTCTACAGGAACTATTCTTACTCCATCGGCTCTCACTATGCATCCAATTAGGCCAAATTAAAGCAAGATTTCTATTTGGGGTTTCAGTATTTTGGTCAATCAGTTTTATCTAATTCATTACCTTCAGCTCAACCAAGGATCCTTTATGAGCGGAACAATAACATTATGAATGCTTTCTCTAAAACTAGGTGGTACACCAGGGAATGCGCTCTTATTTCTTCAGTGCTGACACTCAGGAGGACATGTTGGGTTGGGTCCGAGCCCTCAGTCAGTCTGCTGCAATGGAGCCAAACTGCTCTCTGAACAGGTACAGTACATTTCACTGTGTACAAAAGGTGTTATACAGTGAAAATCAAACATATTTCATGATTGAGCCTTTTTTGAGCTGCATCTCTGATCATTTCAGGCGTTGCTCAAGTTATCAGGATTTCACACAGATAGGTAGCAGCAGTGAATCGGTGGACTTCCCTAAACCCCCCTCTGATGGGGAGGGTCCCTCCCAAAGACACAGGCACATCAGCAGGACTCTGAGCGAACCGAGTCATCTCAGGATGGGGACATCGCACTCAGAGCAGAGGGGGAGGCGGAGTGTGCGTCAGAGAAACAGCAGGTGGCCAAATCTGTGTGTGTGAATGGCACATATTTAAATCCCAGTGGTTTACTTGACAAGAGAAAGGTCCCAGCTTTGGCATTCATGTTCTGTTTTCTCTTCAAACAGAACACCCAGCCCTTCTGGGCTTAGCAGAAGAGCCTGTGGTCCACACCAAGAGGAAGACTCTCTTCCTGACCAAAACACACCACCACCCACTCAGACAGAGATGATGCGTTCAGGTTCTTTGACCTCAAGAGGTCAGCTGGGTTCACGACCTCATACACCAGTGGGAAGGGTTGACATTCGACCTCACGATGACTCGGGCATGTTGCCACAAACCCTGTACTACGCACCTGCCTCACCTAACCTGGAGTTCAAATCCACTCCTAACACTCCAGTCATGGAGAGGTGGCAAAACCTAAGCAAGGTCAGGACCTGTTTGGTTTATCTTGATCATTAAATATACTCCAATAGCATGGGTTATAAAAAAAAAATCTATATTTATTCATTTGTCATTTGTCTCCCAACTTTCAACTTTTAAGTTTCAAGTTTATTTGTCACATGCATAGTCATACACTTACAGCAAGCAGTGAAATGAATTCCTGACTCCACTCCAAGTCAAGTGTTGGAGGTATAGACTAGGGCTGGGCAACATATTGATATTATATCGATATATGACTAGATATCGTCTTAGATTTTGGATATCATAATATTGTAATATGGCAAACCTTTTCCTGGTTTTACAGGCTGCATTACAGTAAAGTGATGTAATTTTCTGAACTTAGCAGACTTACTCACTGTTTTATTATTTGCCTTTCCCCACTTAGTCATTCTATCCACATTATGATTATTTATCTAAATTGTTATTGTGAAAATATTTTTGTGATTGTCGCAATATCAACGTCGATCATTTGCTCAAGAATATTGCAATATTTGATTTTCTCCATATTGCCCAGCTCTAGTATCGGCCTCACAGATGTCTGCCTTCTCTCAAATATTTTTGTATACATCTCACTATTCTGCCAATAGTGAGATGTAAACGTTAATGGCGTCCTCCTCGGCTGAGCTGTAACGTTAGCTAGCTAAGGTGAGCTAGCAACAAGGAAGACATCCATGAGTAAGCTTCCTTCTGCATCGTGATACAGTTGGCATGTGTAGTTCAGTAAAAAGAAAATAGTTCCTAGATGAAACTGCTCACAACCAGGGCTGAATTATTTTGAGTAACCGGGTCATGAATTCTAGAAAGAGACATTGCTGTTGAGGTTTTTTTCAAGTGTATCTTTCTGGCACTTTGAGCTTCTCAATTCGAGTGCCATCTAGTTTCATTATATCCGAGAGAAGGCAGACATCTTTAGGGCCGATATCTCCAACACTGGGTAACTCACACCTAAACAATCTAGACTGATAAATAGCACTACAGGTATGAGGACAAATATGTATTTTTGATTTTGGGGTGAACTGTCCCTTCAACATAATTTTGTCTCAACAAACATCTCATGTTACTCACATCTTTTTCATTGTTTACAGCCTATACCTACCTATGGGTCTGTCCATCATATCTCGGGTGGGAGACGATCTTTAGGAAAGGTGATTATAGTTTGAACAATACATTTACAGCAAACACCTAGACTAGTGTGCAGCAGTGTACAGCAGCATGGTATGTTTTGTATAATGCCATGTGTTCTCTGTTCTTATCATCCACATACTGTCTCTTCCTTCAGAGCTACTCCACAGGGGCACATGCAGACTTACTGCCCCCTTTACCCCCCTCATCGAGATCCGCACATGCTCCCCACCCCCCACACCACCACCACCACCATCATCACCATCACCGCAGCAATGTATCTGTCCGTGTGCTACCGCCAGCTATGGTACAGCCCTCTTTGCTGCGCCTTGTGTTCCTGTGGTGTCTTGTGTGGTTCAACTTTAAACCTATGTTGTGTTGTTCGTATGTCTCCAAAAAAATATTGTTTGTGTGTTGTCTCTAACCGTGCATACTAATTTGTATCGATATGAGAAACAGTGTTTTTTTTAGTCCTTGTGATATGTTCTGTGTACTGTATGTCACTGACTTTTTGATGTGTGTGTCACTGTGTTATATTGTCGCTAATGCTTATTGTGTCAGTTTTTATTTTTGACTAATAAATCATATATTGTGATCTTGTTTTATTGTGTGTAATATCTTTGTCTAATTATGATTAGTTTTGCCGTGATTATGCTACATAAAATTAAATGCCAAATTACAAATGTATCGACATTTTCTGTACAATGTTAGGCTGTGGCCTCTGTTTGTCTCACCCAGAGGGCTGAAGCTTGTGCTGTGCTCTTTTGAAAGACGTTAACATTGAAATTTCAAGCATTCACCTACATTAAGAGACTGTCAGCACAAAGGATTTCATATAAAAATATTAAAAAATGATCTCATAAAAATTCTATTTACAATCACATATGGATAAAAGCTGGAACACAGGAAGAAGCCATATCAAAAGAACACTGTTTTATAATTTAAAAAAAAGTACTGTTTAACAAAATGATGCATTTTAGGTCCAGAAGCCTGACCCTAGGGAAATCCCACCAATCAGGCCTCTTGAAAGTGATGCAGATGTGAGTATTCACAATGTTCTGTAACTGTCACCAGAGTACGGTGCCATTATTTATCATCTTATTAGATGTTTCTCTCTGAGTTTTGATTTAGATTTTCCCTCTTCAGGTTGTATTGACGAGGTTATGTGGGTGTGACAAGCTGCTCCAGTCTCTGTCTGTAGAACTGGCCCAGCTACAGATGGATAAGGTGAGTAATTACAACATAAGACTACACATGTAAGGCTATTTAAATTATAAATAGCAAACAGTATTGTGACTGGTTTAAGAATAACAAAATAATAAAGACTTTTTTTTTCCTGTTGCAGGACAGCGTCCAATGTGCATTAGAGGTGTCCAGACTGCAGCTGGAGGAGTGGAAAAGCCAGGGACCCAGGGCCCAGGAAGAAGCACTGGCCCAGAAGGCTTTGCTCCAGGAAGAGCTGGTCACAATCCGGGCCAGAATGTGTGATGTATCATTGGTATGTAATAAGCATGGAGGGCAGGGAACCAGAATGACAATGGCTCTACATAAGTTTATTGGATGTGTTATGTACATAAACTGCAGATTATGCTGTTGATTTACTTTGTTTTTTATATTCATTATGTTTTGTATATTTCACATATCTTCAAATCTTTTTATTCAGGAAATGGAGAGGGTGTGGAGTCAATATGAAAGAATGGAGAGTGAATTGTCGGTTATCCGTTCTCACCTTCAACACATCTGCAACTTTGGAGTGCCACAGGTATTTGAACTACAATAATGTGTGATATGTGTGTGTTTAAAGTTTTTAGCAACTGACCTTCAAGTCATAAATGTCTTACTACAAAACATTAAGACTCAGGCACCTGGGTAGCTCACCTGGTAGTGCGCACGCCCATATGTAGAGGTTTACTCCTCGACGTGGTGGCTGTGGGTTTGACTCTGACCTGCGGCCCTTTGCTGCATGTCATTCCCCTTTCATGCCTTCAGCTGTCCTATAAATATAAATGCCCAAAAAATAATAATAACATTTTTTTTAATAAAAAAAAAAAAAAAGAACATTAGCTCATCTGAAGATATTTCATAAGTCATATCTTTTCTTTCTTTCCTTTTATCAGGACCAGTCTCAGGCCCAGAGAGAGCTGTGGATGATGGAGGACATCCTAGCTGGACTAAAGATCAACAGGGATCACTTCCGCTTCCTGCTGGGACTACAGAGGCATCACAGTAAGCTTCAGCTCTCCCTCCCTGCAATGCTGAGAGTCTGTGTAGAAGTTTAGACTGTATACGTATGCCTGTAGAGTGTAACAGGTAACAAAAATAAAGCATTGTTTCAATGTTTTGGCGTTCGGTTTTGAAGTCTTGAAAGATCAAACAATTACTTCTTGCTTCTATTTGAGGCCGCCAAAGTGACCTTGTTCATCTTGGTTATGCACATGTAACCTGACAATAGATGAACAGTGTCAACACCGTGACCTGTACTGTCTTTCCCTCAGTGTTCCAGCCAACATCTCCACATCCTGGATCCCCTGGCTCGCCAACAGAGAGGCTGCAAAGTGGACTGCCAATGGTACGACTCCTGTCCATTGTTCCTTTGTCAGCGACCCCTGACGTTTGCTTTCTGGTTATAAATAAACGTGAAATTGTTGTCCACTTAATGCCAAGGTTAAGTCCATCAGATGACTAGATCTTTGAGTCTTGCAGGTGTTTTCTTACAGTATGGCCACAACATTTGTTTTTTTATTCACAAAATTGATCTAAATTCCTACAATATATAGATCTACTATCTAGATTTATTTGTAATGTGAGGGCTTTATGTGATCTGCTCTCCTCTTTGGAGTCTAGCTCAGTGGAATAAATACCATAGTGGATCAACATAACAGCACGATTTGCAAGCCAGAATTGTCTGAGCCATTTTCTGCCTTCATCCAGATATTATTAATGAGTTTGTCCGTTGGGTTGTCTATCATCATATCAAAATATGCAGTATTAAGTCTTTATCAATCTGGTATGGATGCACTAAGATCTTCCATCATATCCCTTGTGACTATGATCCCTGCAGGATGTGGAACAAGAGCCACCACTTCGCCCACCGTTACCCCAGGAGCTACAGGAAAGCCACCAGAGCAGGGATCAGGACTGGACAGAATCCCCATATGAGGTGTGAAATATAGACATTATCAATGACAAACATTATCAAGGTAAAAATGTTTGACTTTTTTTCCTCTGCTTATGTTTCAGAGAATCTACAGCCACACTGTTGAGCCTGTACAGAGAAGAGGAAACAGCCAGCCTGACCTCCTTAATGTGAAAGCAGCGAAAGACTCGTTTGGTTGGCACAGATATACTCATATAATACACAGTTCATAGAAAGGGTGATATTGCAGGGTTTCCTCAGGGTCTTAAAAATTCAAACATTTCAAAATCAATACATTAGGCCTTAAAAAGTCCTAAATTCGCTGAAGTATTGTGTTCTACGTTTTAAATCATTTTAAACAGGTGTTAATTTTCCTACGTTCATGCAACGCTCCCTCAAATGCTCTTTTTTTTTTAATTCCGTGGTGTTGTAGTTCTTTCAAATATAATTTCGCAGTAGTATGACTACAAATGAGACCAACATGCAACTTACTGTATATTGCAGCCAGTCAGCTTTCGCGTCATTGGTGCGAGTCTCTTTCGGGTTGTACCACAGATATAAAACGGTTTTTATTCTTCAGCTATGGGGAAGTGCAAGTTTAGCGATACTGAAAAAACTGAATTTAGGGCTTAGTAGATGTTGTGATAAAGGTCTTAAATTCCATTCATAGTGGTCTTAAAAAGGTCTTAAAAGTCTTAAATTTGGTTTGGTGAAACCTGCAGAAACTCTGTATTAATACAATGGCATGCAGATTTGTATTTTCTAACATATGTAATATTAAACAGATTAAATAGGTGTTTTATGCAAAAGGATTTTTTTTTTCAGAGCCCAGCTTTGTTTTGTCTTCCACCCTCATATTTCTCTTTCTTCCTGTCTCTTTCTCCTCCCACCCATCGTCTGTCACTCCCTCTATCCTTCTCGTCCTCTTTCCTCTGTTTTCATTACATCTTTAGAATCTGGTTCAAAGTGGACCCCACCAGATGCATCTAACCAATCAACCAAGGTTTGATTCATCATTATGGCCTGTTTTCTGGTTATAGCTGTCTGGATGTATGCGATGTGATCCAAAACGTTCCAAAAATAGAAGCAGTCAAAGCAGATTTTTTCCTCATTGCAATCACAGCCAAATTCCAATTCTTTGATTCTCTCATCTTCCTTGCAATTAGGGCATGTTGCAGTGCCTGTTGTAGGCAAGAGGTGGAGGCAGAGGCACGTGTCTCAGTGCAGTTGCTCCGTCTTCTCATATTTGCCATCCAACCCCCCTTTCTCACATGCTCACACACATGGACTTTTATACTGTATATATATAATTATATACACATATGAACATACAGCTAGCAACCATATGCGCACATACACCTCTGCACAAACACACAGCTGTAAAAATAGCATTTTGATATGCAAATACATTCTGGTTCTTGCTTTTCTACATGCATATTGCTAAGTTGCAGGGTTCATAAATGACGCACAGCCATATATCTTTTTTTCAGAAGATGAAGATGAGTGAAGAAGAGCAGATTGAGCGAATAAAGAAGAATCAGGAGAGGTTGACTAATAGGAAGAAACCTCCCATACCTACGCCATGTCAAGGTTCAGAGACAAGAGAGGAGGTCTGCCAAATCATTAATGAGTAGACTATAACTGACTGAATATATCAATATACATTTACTAATCTATCTTGGTATTTCCTCAGGCCCCCTTTCCTCTAAGGGTGACACGAGTTGTTACAGCTGTACTGCCGTCCTCTCTTATGGCCAGACGGGTTTCTGTTGAAGATCCCCCGCCTGAGCTCGACAACCCACTGCCCGAGCAGATCCCGCCTGAGATGCAGCAAAGATTGGCCGAGCAGGGTAAAAAACTGTTGAACAAGACACCCAGGCATTTGTTGCTGGAGGGTCCTGATCAAAAGCAGCCCTCAGCAGAGATGCACCAGGATCAGCCTGTTAAAAAGACAAACAGGCAGCAGCTGCATCAGGGAATACTGAGGTCCTCCAAGAAGGAGTCACAGTCAGATGCGAGCAGAGCCGAGCCCACAGAGACCAGAAGGAATCAAGTTGGAGACCAAGCAAGTGTAGGAAATGAATGTGCGAGCTTGGACGACAAGGTAAGAAAGAATGAAATCAAATTAAAAGAAATCAAAGACATAGTTAAAACACAGCATATTCAGAAAGATGATACCATACCATACATTTTCTTGTCCATTATAGTTGATATGAATAATAATTATTGCATCTCTTAAAATATATATTTCTTTTGTATGCCACTTGAAATTCACATGCAAGTAAATGTACAGTATGTTATTCAACATATTGACGTTACTTAAAAAAAAAAAAAAAGTCATGAAGTACCAAGCTGATAAAACAAAGTTAGGCTTGTGTTTTGAGTGGTAATGTGACACTGCTTGAACAGACGGATGAACGGCCCTCTGCCCTCCTGACCCCTGACATGGACCCTGAGCGCTGTCTGACCCCTGAGCAGCGAGAGGCCAAACTTCGTCGTGTGGAACGAATACGGGAGAGAGTCATAAGAAGGTGTGTGTGTGTGTGTGTGAGGGGGCGGGGGGGCGTTTTATATATTTAAATGCATGTACATATGCTTTTCGTATATGAAAGTCTCCATAAATTGGTTTGGTATATCTACATCTATCTGTCTGTCTATATATATCTATCTATCTATCTACCTATCTATCTATCTATCTATCTATCTATCTATCTATCTATCTATCTATCTATCTATCTATCTATCTATCTATCTATCTATCTATCAGCGCAGTCAGACAGAATGCCACAACACACGATCAACTGCCAATCAGGGGGGATGGGCAGGAAGTTCATCAGGTACCCCCTGACACAGCTAGAAAACAAAGGATGAAATCAGGTACGCATTTCCCAATACAAAAATAAATAAGTTAATATCAGGTTGCTAAAATAAAACCACAATTTAATATTTTTTAATTGTGATCACATATTAAGCTAGTTTTTTTCCCCCCGGAAAGCTAGCTTTCACTTACCTTGCGCTGCAGCTGGATTCTCAAGATGTCACGCGAAAATTGCGGGATCACAAGATCGCATAAAAATGCATCTTCTCAGGCTTCAAGTAATGCATTTGTGTTCGAGCCACTGTGGCTCGAACCAATCAGCGTCCTGTGAAGAGGTACTGGCTGCTCCAGGCGTGGTTTAGGTGTGTGTGATGACACAGAGAGCTGACTGTTTTGTTCAAAGCAACAATGGCGGGTCCTAAAGAATGAGGTTAGCGTAGATACTGCAATAGTATCAGTTATGTCAGAACTGAATATGAAAGAAGAGCAAAAATAGCAGTGAAGGCTTTTCTTAAAGCTACATTGTGTAAGAATGTCTCCCATCTAGCGGTGAAATTGTATATGACAACCAACTGAATATTACTTTCTAGAATATTGTACGAGATTAATAGTGTAAGGCAATGTTTACAGCGTAAGAGAGAAGCAACAGAGGTTTGTGTTTTTTAATATATTTCTCTGAGAAGTATGTACCGAAATTAGCTCTTAGTATCTCCATTGTTTACACGCAGCTGTTCTAGCTGTAGCTAGTCTGTGTTACAACTGCACATGACGTGAGTTGTCTGCCAGGGAAATCACGACACATATGATTACGTTTATGTTATGTTTATGACACGAGGAAAATTATCCTAGATGTCGTTCTAGCGTTATGCACAACCATGCTATAGTTAGCCAAGCGACTATAAAACTTCGAATTTACCCAAATAGGCAGAATTACCTTTTTGAGAAGAAAGCAGGCAACTTCAGCATCCCTTTTAAAATCCTTGCTCCTTATGAGCTCTTTCCATCTTGGAAAAGCCACTCCAATATTAACTTTGGTCTTGGCGACTCCGTTACATGTCCTAGAGAATAGGCGTGATACTCCATCTTCAACAGGCTTTCAAATCTGCAGGCAGTCGCGACTAATTTTCTCCCTCTCCCTGGCATTCGTCACAGTGCCACTAAGTGTAAAAGGGAGAAAGGCGGGGGTATGTCCCTCTTTGGCTATTGTATTTTAAAGATGGAGGCGCAACATGGCGGCTGTCATTCGAGCGACTCACTCATATGTATTCTGAATGATTCTGAATGGCAGATTCTACACTTACGAGAATACTTTGATTAGTTGGTAGAAGTAATTACACATGAATGAGCACATATTTGTGAAAGAACAAAGTGTTTTTTGCTAAGAATCAACTCAAAAAATTACACAATGGATCTTTAATGGAAAAGCTGGTTTCGGTCTTCTCCTGACTGGCTTCGGCAAGACTTTGATAGACAGATGGTTCATCCAATCACCTGTTAAGTATTTTAAGTACCTGCCCTTTTCCAAGTACCCGCCGTTTTCCAAACAGTTTCCAATGACAGCTTCTCAGATGTAAAAAAAAATTTCACTGTGGCAGTGGTGGCATAAAGGTTAAAGAAGCAAAGTTGGGACCAGGAGGTTGCTGGTTCAATCCCCAGTGTAAAGAGAAAGTAAAAAGAGCAGCGCTTATCCCTCCCTCATCACCACAACTGAGGGCTCCTTGAGCAAGGCCCTTAACCCGAGCTGCTCAGTGGCCAGCAGACCAGACTGTGGTAGTACTGGGCAGCTTCCAGGTGTGAATGTGACAGGTCGTCGTTGCAAATGAGAAATTGTTCTCAATCGACTTACCTGGATAAATAAAGGTTAAAAAAAAAAATGCTATAGAAGTATCTACTAAAAGCACACTATATGCCCTACCTTACTTTCAAATTCTGCTCTGGTCCCGTTTTTTTAGACCGTCGATCCTACGATGGCTACGGAAGCTGCGATCACATCAGAGGTCCTTCAGAACTTCATCTTTCTAGTGGAACATCTCAAGATGAATATGAAAGAGACGGACACATGAAAATATCTAAAAGTCAAGTCAAATTTGGGAACAAACCACAACACAAAGTGCACAGTGGAAGAACAGGGGTTGCCAAAACTAACATCAAACGTCCAGCTTCACCCTATCACATCTCATCTATGACTGTCTACCAGAAAAATGGAGGCAAGGAATTTACAAGTTACAAGGATGGAGAGGAGCAGAAGCTTGAAGAACCTGCCGCCGATGAAAGTGATAATCCATCCTCCGATCTGAGAACCAAGTGGTTCCTCTCTACCAACCAGTGGCAGGGGTTCATACCTTTGCAGATCCCTGGCATAGACTCATTGTGCATTGAGGAGATATCAGACATCGAGAACCAACCGGCATGCTCTGACGATCTGACTGATTTCAATGAGATCTCATCCGCAGTCAGTGAAAGCTTAGAAAAAATGAAAAATAATCATTCCCTCTTCTATAAGATCGCATGTGACATTAGTATTTCAGACACCGATATTACAAAGAATGATGGGAATCCAAGTGCCCAAACGTCATCCAGGCCAGAAGAAGAAAAAGAACTGTTGATCACTGAATCTGTGCCGGACAAAGCGACCTATAATGTTGGGAGATCTTATAACCAAGAGAGCAAGGATTCCAGCCTCCATTTGTCATCAGATGTTAATGAAAATAGTCTCTCAATTAATGAAGAATTCCAAGATTCAAACCAGGACAAAGCAGCGTTAAATACTTCAGCCAGTCCAGCAAAAGAGGCTTGTGTGAATGAAGAAATCCCTCAGAAAGAATGTGAAGACGCCTCAAGGCAAGACAGCCAGTTGGAAGTTAGAGAAACTGTCCATGGAGCTTCTGTTCAGGACATGGCTTCTGATCAGGCCCTGGATGAATATACAAAGACGAGAGAAGAACAAAGCAGGGAGAAAGAGTCAGAAGACAGGAAGGTGGATCATGAGATAGGTGAAAAGCCGAAGAAACGTCGTAGTTTAAGTGAAGAGACCATCCAAGAAGGAGGCAACAACCACTCAATCACTCCATCCAGCTCTGTGTATGAGGGCGGAAGTGTGATTCGGAGTGCCTCTTTCCGGAAAGCACGAGTTACGGTATTAAGGACAAGTTTGTAGAGGCAAGAACTGCAAAGGCTTAAGATAAACGAATTTGGGAAGGACAAGAATACAGTTCAGTGATTTATAGTAAAGTAAAATGTCTGAGGAGAAGGACATTAAGTGTTTGAAGAAATTTGGACCTTATTTTGGATTAGAAATGGTAAAATGGGAACATACAATGTCAGGAATAGTCATAATCTTTGCTAAACTTGAACATTTCCATTACACATAATATATGGTTTGAAAATGATGCAGATATAATCGAAAGTCTTATGAATATTTCAAAAAAACAAAACCATGTGTGCAAATGTAGTGTTGTTCTTGCAGTTGATGGTAAACACCAAATACCTTATGTATAGTCGAAAACATGCCAAGTATTTGAGGTTAACTCTTTCATTCCTCTCAAAAAATGCATCTAACATGACAGAAATTATAAATGTGATTGCTGCTTGCAGATGGCACCATAACCCTGTTTTTGTCACTGTAACAAAATGTGTTTTGTATCTCAAATATCCTGATTAATAAACATGTTGTGTGCTACATCAAGACACCAACTCCTGCTTTACATGTACAAGAAACACATTAATGTTCTCTCATTTCATACATCCTTTTTTTATTGCTCAATAAAAGTCTCCCCTGGGTGCTTGCCTTGGTTCTGCTCTCTGACAAGCCCTGATGCAGAATTACACAGAGCCAGTGAAAATGCCTTTGTCACTTTAAATCCTTGCTGTGTCTCAGTCGATGACATCATTGTCTGAGAACACATTACATCACCCCTTCCCAGGCTCTCTCTCTTAAAGACAGCACCACCTTATGTTTACTGGGCTACACACACATATTCACACCTACACACACAAACACACACACACACAGATCTGCTTATCTGTTTACAAATGCAATATCACTATTAACATATTAATTCAGGATCCATGTGGCAAATTCTACAAATGCATTAAAAAGCTACAAGTTGGCATCGAGATTTAATAACATTCACTTGAAACATATTCCTGCAATTATAGAATGTTACTGGCATGCCTGTCCTACTGCACTACAGACAGTTAAGGCATCCCTGATTACATTTTAAGAAGCTTTTGTCTTTTTATAACATACAGTATTTAAATCTCGAACTGCATGCTGTAGACCCTCAAAAACGGTGACTTATGGGAACAACTTCCATAAAAGAATTGCTAATAAAGTTTGATTATTGACATATTTGTGTACAGAATGAATCTGAATATTGGATACTAATTCCCACATAAGGTTTTTCTCATGGTCTGAAGTTGGGCCTACAAAGCTCTACAGCTTTCTTTTGCAGGAGTACACTGCAGAAATACTGCTTTATGATGTACAAAATAATTTGAATGTTTATCTTATATGCTATATTTCTATTAAATGACTGAATTCTAGCTCAAGGTGCATATTGCAAGGCAACATGGACTAGTTGCAAGTAAAATGTCTGTCAAAATAAAATAAATGTCTGTCAATTAGTTTGTCTCTAATATGTATACACGCTATATAAATAATCAGGTGTTTGATTGGCCTGCGAGTGCGCGTGAGTGCGTGGCGTGCGCGTAAATCACAGAGACGCGGAGAATGCTGAGAGAATGTTTCTTTAAGACCCATTACCTTCCAATCCGACAGAGGGGGAGTCTGTGGTAAGGTGGCGTATCGTCTCTCTCCGCGTGCCCCCTCCTCGCCGTTTACATGTGGAAAAAGAGAGAAAGAAAAAAAAGAAAAAAACACATATTCTACAGAAAGCTTTACTCCGGTTTTGGATGAGGGGCACGGACACCGAGGCACGATCCGCGGTGATGGACCTAAGGAATATTTAACATCAAACATGGACACTACAGGCTCCCCGCGATGACTGTGGTAAGGATGCAACTTCACACCGCCCCATTGCAACCCAGTTTCCATTATGAGGGAGAATAACTATCGGAAGACGCGGAAGAGAAATGTATGCACTAATGTAATGATAAATGCTTGTGTGTGTGATACCTAACATTGTGTTGTGAAGGATTGAGGGAGGGGGGGTGTAGCCTATATGTGTGTGTGTGTGTGTGTGTGTGTGTGTGTGTGTGTGTGTGTGTGTGTGTGTGTGTTTGTGTGTGTGTGAAAGGAGAGGGAGGGGGTACTATTTGAATAGAGGCAAATAGGCAAATATTAGAGAGAGTATGCATCGCTCGGCGCCTATGTCAGTGTCAGGCATTGACAGGTGTGTTGGCAGCACACAGCACGATTTATTTAGGGCGCGCTTGCTCGCTCCCGTTTGCATACAGTTAAGTGAGGTGATAGCTACTTGGAGGAAGAGAGAGAGAGAGAGAGAGAGAGATACGATATCACTGTATATTGGCCTACTATGTGTTGCTTGTAATTAATCATGGCTATAAGCGCTTTGCCGTTGGGAGCTTTGTAGTCAACCCTCCCAGCTCGTCTCACTGCTGTCACTGGGTGTATGGACTTGCTTGTAATTCTATAATGTCTGGAGAGGGCAGGCCCATTACTGAAAATGTACGATGTGCATTTTTGGGCCATCCTCCTGACGTGATGCTTTCCACAGTCTCAGTCGATCTCTAAAGAAGAGATTAATCTTCCTCCTGTTCGCTCGAATGCATTTTAACACACGAGAGAAGAGCCAATATAGAGATCCACTAGCCTACTAAGCTGTTTCACTATAAGAATGTAGATATGTGCGCGTGCGGTGCGTGCTCGTGCGCGCTCGTGCGCCTAGCATCGAATGGTCTTTCCTCCATACATACAGAAATAGAGGTAGCCATAGCACAGACCTGCCATCTGGAGAGCCTCGTCATTTCCCCATTAGCCCAGTGTGCAGTGTGGATGCCAGCGCAAATAAAAGCGCGTTAGTCGCGACCCTGGTGCTTCCATTCCCCCTGCCCAGTTGCCGACAATCACTTATCGATTCCAATGATGCGTTTCATGGCGGAGGGGTCGCTATGTGCTCTCCTTTTTATTGAAATGCAAAGTATGCATCCGCCATCCGTGCATGCTTTCGCTGGGAAGGTGATTTAACGTGTAACAGGATGTAAAAACCGATCGCAGAGACCCTTTCTTTATTTCTAATTGTCGGCGGCTCTAGGAGCCTGCAAACCCATCTCCCCGCCCCAGTGTCTGCTCTCCCTCTCTCTTACAAACAAACACAAGGCTATGGCATTTTCCCTTTACCCATTTTTCGGAGGCAGAGAATATTTAGTAACATGATACGATAATTGGGGGCCTTGTCCTAATTGGTTATGTAGCAACCAAATACTGTAAAGAGTCTGTCTTCTCCAGGGTAGGCAGCTATATAAGCAGGATTTAGTGTGACTGTAGGATGATGATGATGGTGATGATGGTAATAAGGGCAATCATTATATGAAAACACCCACATGTGCACACACAGACACTAAACACACACACACACACATTCTATCGATCCAGTGTGGTGACACTGTGACACAAGCTTACCCATTACACCAATGAAGCTAATGCAGCTGCTTGATAATGTAGCTGTACAGTAGCTCTACATTATAGAAACATGTTATTGCCTGTCCATTGTTTTCAAGCGGCCTCTCTGCCAGTCCCTATGCTCATTTCACTCATTTCTATGGCAGGAAGAATGAGGAGGAAAGGTCTCAATAATGCTCATAAAGCTACAATGTTATGGAATGATAATTAGTGTCATTTTGATGCATCAGGCCCAGTGACCTCACAACTGACACTTCAGTCAAAACTGCAGGCTGCACAGTTATGTTTTGCCTGTACTGAATCAGGACACAATGAATGCTTCTGTTTTTCCAGCACAGAATACAGTGAACTATTATTGTACACCAGTCTGCTGTAATTACATTACCTTGTTTTCTGTTGCCCCTGCTGAGTTAATGAAGAGCTGCCAGTAATGACGATGAGTAATTATCCCAAGATGAGTTGTTGAAAGTTTTTCTTGCAGGCCATTCTGCAGGAGAGGTATTTCAGGTATTTCAATGTCCATCTAAAATTCATTTCAGGAGGATATTTTGGGTAGTTTGGATAACAAAGTAGCTGTCAGAAGCTGTTGTAGTCTTTGCTCTACAACAACAACCCTCAGTAAAAAGCCTGAACAAGCATCAGAGGTACTTGGCATAGTTTGATCAACACTTTTTTAAAGAGGCAAAAAAGTGACACATTTAGAGTCATCCATTCACGGCAGTGGTGCCATCGCCAAATGTGTCCCTCCACAAATGTATTTTTCCATATAAAAAGTTATAGATCCTGATAAGTGTCTTTGGTCTTTGTAAAAGTAGGCTAACTATTAGCAGGTTATCGCTAATTTGAATTCCGCATCTGGGTTAAACTCTGACATATGATGATGCAGTACAGTGTTATGATGACACGCTTTAATATTGTAGGCATCTACAGTGTGGCAGAGCCTTTAGTGTGGCAGAGCAGTTGGAAGCATTTCTTAAATCGGAACTCTTAAACTATATGTTAAGGAAATCCAGTCAATGCCAGTTAATTCTTGCATCAGTGATTACCCATTAGGGGAGCGGGAAAGGAAGGACGTTTTTTTAGTGGGACATACAATGAGCTTGCCAAGTACTCTAGCCAGCTCACCAGCATGAGGAGCTAATTTAGAGCTGTATCAGGCCTCCAATTACCAGCAAGCAGTCCCCATTTTGGTTCTGGACGTCCATATATTAATAATAAGACCACTGGCAAGACCTGTTTTCACTGCTGCTAAGGCCTTTGTGCTAACTATGTTTGATTCACAAAATGGATCATTTTGGTAGGACAAAGACATTTTGTATTGCACAGCCCAGTCTCACTGACGTACAGAAGCCTGTATGGGGCACTAAATCAGTCCACACCACTTAAAAGTATAAAGGCCAGTGCAAGCCCCAGAGTATTGTAGACTAGACATTGAAGAATATGGTAGGAAAGAAGAGAGGGACATGATGCACTATAATAATGCTGATTGCCTGAATCCATACCATTTTGGCCCACAGTTTGCAGCATGCGACAGAGGTCTTATCAAGTTAGAAATGTAGGTTATAATATGCATGCAATTTACAACAAAACTAGTTTAAGGAAGCTTAATATCATACAACATATTTGAATCACAGTCACATACTTAGTTTGTTAGAAAAACTGAGAATGAGAACAAATTTGAAACATTATCTTACTTTAATTATTAAGATTAGCATTTTAACATTTTCAGTGGTGCTAAAGTCACTCTGATCTGACCGAGATCACAGTGACTGATGCCTTAAAGCAACAGTTTATCATTTTGGGAAGTATGCTTTTTCACTTTCTTGCCATAAGTTAGATGAGAAGATCAATACTACTTTCATATATGTCCGTTAAACATACTGTAAAGCTACAGCCAGCTGTGGATTAGATTATTTTAGCTTTGAAACTGGAAAAAGAAACGGATCAAACAGGTGATGATAGGCACATTTTGTTTACCTTTGGTCTTATATTTAACGGACAGACACAAAAGTGGTCTCGATCTTCTTGCTAACTCTCAGCAAGAAAGCAAATTGTAAAGTGAAAGTGTATTGCCCAAAATTCCTAACTATTTCTTTAACACAGAATGTCATGCAGCATATAAGTTGAACTGTAATAGTTTCCTTTTTCTCTCTCTATGCTACACAAATCTTTTATTTCATACAATGTAACCTGATATTCTAGAGGTTCACAGTGGATGTGCTGTATAAGCATAGATCCAGAATTCATAATTTATTGGAGTTGTCGTCACATTAGTATGTACTAAGTCAACATATTCTTTATTTGGTCAGAAATGCTAATTGCAAACCATCAGTTGGCTGATGACTCTCAGCCACTCTCAAAGTACCAGCTCACTCTTGCAATATCCTTTCTCATTTGTTATAGTGAAGTTTATTGAGGGGGAATCTAATGCCATGCCTGCTCCTTTTTTCAGCTCTTACCCCCGGTGCTGTGAGGAGCTCTGCCTCGTGGACACAATTTAGGAGCATCGGCCCTCTTTTATCCCTTATTTCCCCATAACCCCTTCCCTTCCTCACCCTCCGCCAATCCCAACCACCCACAGAACGGCTTACCCGTAGATACTCCTTCCTCTTGCATAACACAGGAACACATAAGCATTCTGATCACTTACCATGCAGGTTGGGACTTTATGGGAAGACAAGTGAGCAAATACGTACAGAGTGTTGGAGAAAAAACATAAAGGCAATAAACAGAGAAAAATATGCAGACCAAAGGAATGATATTTTTGGAAAACTGAAGATGTAAAGATTTATTTTTTGTACATCAAACATTTAGTAAAATCTTATAAAAAGGCACAGACATTTTGCATGCACAATCCCCATTTAGTTTTCTTTATAAACTTGACACACACGCCACAATCTCATGATGATGTGCGAGGTGATGCCCACCATTTCTGAGGATGGGCGAAGTGGGACTGGTGGGGGCCCTTCCTCACCTCCCGGGGCAGGAGTCGGAGGAACCGGAGGTGTGATCGGAGGAGCAGGCTTCAGTGGGAGGGAGGCCAGAAGCGGAGGAGATGAAGGCGGCAGCACGGGGAACTTGGAGTCGTTAATGGTCAACATGCTGACAGAGAGGGAGAGGCTGCTGGAGAACCTAAGGGAGACACAGGATTGCCTGGGAACAGCTCAGCTCCGCCTCCGCGAGCTTGGCCACGAAAAGGAGTCACTTCAGAGGCAGCTGTCAATCGCTCTGCCACAGGTACAATTGTGTGTATTTACAATCTGTGCATATCTGTGCATATGTGTCAGCCTTGTTTGGAAGTGAAAGTCTGTGTTTTGGCTGATAGAAGTACGTTGAACACTCCTCCGTGTAAGGTAACATTGTTTCTCCTCTGTGCTATCAGTGTCTAGTTATGTACGAGTGTGATTTTCATGGTGAAGCGAGCTCATGAGACAGTAATCCTTTGCAGTGACAATTCATGCAGAGAAAGTGGATGTTAAATACTTCCCCTTCTGCATCTTCAGAGTTTTCCTCACTAATGTTGTTCCTAGTAATGCAGAGGGTTCATGTTCCTATCATCTTCTGGTTGTTTAGTCTAAGTTGCATCCGCAATTTTCCTCTTGTTGTGTAATCAGGTCTTATTATGTTTGTTGGCCATGTTGCTAGTGGATAATTAATGATGCTGGAAGCTAATATGTTAATGAGTTCAGCTTAAGTTAAATGAATACTTGATTTTTACACTGACAAATTGACACATCCCAAACTCTGTTTGTGCAAACTGTGTTTAAGTATGTATAGTTTGCTGTCACATTTTACTGTCTTGTCAGCGCTATATGTGAGGTAACTTTATGTTTTCGTCAGCTTCTAAAATGTTTGAAATGTGTCAGCACAAATTTGCCGAATACAGTTCACTCAGATTCCTTGTGCACATTTTGTGCTTTTTCATAAACGTCGTCTCAGACTTTATTTCAAGTCAGAAATGTCTTTTTTACTGAGATTTAAGATCTAATTTTGATTAAAATGTGAAAAGAGACAGCAAATGACTAGATCATTTCAAACTTGCACTGAACATGGAGCATGTTGAGTCAGCAGAGCTACTCTCAATATCATGACATTTCCACGTGTTGTTTTCTTGTTACAAGAAGTGGATACACTCTCAAACCTATTAAATCAAGTACAATACAAGTTAGTATGTTACTCTCCAATTTATCCTAAATATTTGGTACAAATTTACAAGATAATGACAAAACACACCCCGACTAACATTTCATTATCACGTCTGGAGCTAAAACAACTGGTTGATTAATCAACAAGATGATTGACAGAAAAATAGTCAGCAACTATTTCAAACTAAGTCATTTTCAAGCAAAAACACAACACATTCCACAGTTCTAGCTTTTGAGTTGCGAGTATTTGCTGCATTTCTTTGTCTTATGCGATAGTAACTGAGAAGCTGACCCCTATCCAAACAAGAAACAATCCCATAAGGCCAAGAGCCAATGGACCCACTGTGTCACCATCTGTATAGATCTCTTTCTGTCTTTTTTCGCCTCCATCCTTCACGCAAACAGATCAATTTCATGTGCCTACTTTCAACTGTTTTTGAATCTTAAAGCAGGTAATCCTGACTGTAAACATATGCACATCATTTTCACTCTGATGAACAGCAATTATAAGCTGAAGGCTTTGAAGATGTTTTATGAACATATATAAAGAAATCACTGACCATGGATTCTTTTTGTTTAGGAAAATCATGTAAGATACGCTCTCCTGTTTGCACTGTTTTAAGTATTATGCAGGAGTTGCAAATGTGTTCCCAGCGGTGTTGTAAATGACTATCGACGCTGTGTATATGGGGGTCTTTCTTGTGCATCCCAGTGCGGAGCCATTGTGTAACAGTGTGATGTAATCCATCCATGAATGCAAGAGGAGGATGTGCGAGAGAGAGAGAGTGGTGGTAGGAACTGTGTCAGTGATTTACATGATTGTTATGAAGGTTTACATCATGTACGTCTCGCTACATTCCTGGTCTCAGGTGTTCCACACTGTGTTTCTGGAGGGCTATGCATATTTTTAGTGCTATGTGTCCAGTTATATGTGCTGCGAGCAGCCAACTCTATTTCATTTTCAGAGTCGCTAGATTTGTATGGCTTGAATAATTATTAGTTCCTTAAACTCTTATCGCAGCTCAAGCAGCTGAGCAGAGACCATTTCCATTAAACTATTAAAACCATACATTTAAACAGTTTGTTTTCTTTGCCCCTGAACGCAGCTTGTTGTTCCACAGGAGTTTGCTGTGTTGACTAAAGAGCTGAACGTTTGCCGGGAGCAGCTTCTGGAGAGGGAGGAGGAGATTGCTGAGCTCAAGGCGGAGAGAAACAACACACGTGTAAGATGTTTAGCAGCCATTTTGCTTATTAGCACTGTAACAGCCTCTGTGTTATCTTCCTCACCTATTGTGGGTGTGACACGGTTTCATTTGCTTCTGGCTCATTTTCCTCCCTCTCTTCCTCTTTCTCCTCCACATTTTCTCTTTGTGACTCCTTTTTGGGTCTGTATCTGCTCCTTATCTCTCTCACTCACTCCTTGTTCCTTTCTGCTACCTGGTGCTCTTCTCTCCACCCAATTCCATCTCATTGTCACTCTTAAAACCCTTCACTCTTCTGCATCTTCTCTGAACCTTCCATGTCTCTGTCCCTGTACTCACTTCTCTAAACTCCCTTACTTACCTCTCTCCGTTCACCTCTTTGCATTCTTCTGCCACCTCCTTGTCTCTTTCTCCTTCAACCCACTGACTCACACTTTAGTTGTTGCTGGAACACCTGGAGTGCCTGGTGTCTCGCCATGAGCGCAGTCTTAGGATGACAGTGGTGAAAAGACAAGCTCAGTCCCCGGCGGGGGTCTCCAGTGAGGTGGAGGTCCTTAAGGCCCTCAAGTCTCTGTTTGAGCACCACAAGGCTTTGGATGAGAAGGTGGGTCAAACTGTTGTCTTTTGCATTGTAGATAGGGCCTGCATTTATCAAACTGCTGAAAGTGAAATTTTGAAAATCCTTACTTTTACTTCTGACACACAAACTTAAAGTAGTTATGATCAATATGTTTGTATTAACAACATATTTAATGTTTTCGGGCGCAGGCAGCTGCTTTCAGTGAAAAAGCGCTAAAAGTTAGCTGACCTATCACCAAGTGGCAGACAGACAAATTAGGAGGTAGCTGGTGAACATAGTGGAGCATTTGACAGCTAAAGAGCCAGATATTTCTCTAGGGATTTGTTAAAGACCAAAAAAATAGCCAAAAGGAGATTGAATATTGGACTTAAATTCATCAGGTGACCAGAAACAAAATGTTAAATTCATGCTAATGTTGCTCTGTATCTGCTGGATGTATAAATAGGCTGTTTGCTAACATGTTAGCTATATTAGCTTATAAGGTGATACAGCATGCCAGTAGTGTGTTGTTTCTTTTCTTGTTCCCGCTGCCTCTAAGTTGCCAAAAAAATTGGTTATTGCAGGTTTAAGAAACAGCTATTGATACAATTTATTTTGACTTAGAAATATTATTAAATTTAAGAGAGCTCCAAATGAGTCTGTAGCCTGTTAGCGTATTAGCAGGGCTGGACTGCATTTACTCTAGTGCTGTAGGCCACTTAAGTTCAATTTTGACATAGCCTAGTTTACCTAATAACCTATTTACTTACTTACTTACTTATTTACTTACTTACTTTATGCTACTTTATAGCCTACTTCTACACCATTACATTTAATATATTTCAAATATTGTACTTTTTAATCAACTACATTTATTTGATACTTATAGTTCAGCATTAATTATGGTGAAGTAATAATATAGTGTATAAATAAATAATAGTATAAATCAGAATAGGATCATTTTAGCTCACAATATGCAGTTGTTGCTTTCTCATAAAGGGTAAATCCTTGTATCTCATTTGCTATTCTTGCTCTGAGCATTCATATGATCATGTGCTGCTCTAAAATGTTCCTCCCACACTTCACTGCAAGTAGGAGTAAGTTCTTTGATAAATTATTTTTTCACTGTTACTGAAGAAGTTGCCACTGGTGTGGGGGGGCTTGAATAGCATTACAGTGCACAGAAATACCTATCGCACCTTTTGTCAAAAAATTCTGTAGTGATGTCATCGTTTTGGCCTCTTATGAACTGTTTGATTGGCTCGCCTTGTAACTTGCTCTTTCTATCAAGCTTATCAGAAAGGTCAAGAAGATGTAGTTACTTTAGGAAAGTAAAAGACCCAATCCTTTTAAGCAATACAAATGCAGTTTGAATCCTAATTTGTAAACGTCATGATGGTCATTGCATACCCCACAGGTTCGAGAGAGGCTCCGTGTGGCCCTCGAGCGGGTGTCTGTGTTAGAGGACCAACTTGCAGCCTCTTCTCAAGAGGTAAAGTCCAATGTGAATGATTTTTTGTGTCTTAAGGATGTTTTAGCTCAGTGTGTACAAAGAACATTTATTTGTATTGTCTGTTTGTCCATTTTGTCTCCCCCTTTCCAGGTAATCTCTTTAAGAGACCAAATTAAAAGACGTCAACAAGGGATGGACGGCGGGAAAGATGTAAGGGAGGGTTTTATGCATGTTGGTTCCAGTTGTTTTTGTGTATGTGTTAGCGTCCAGAAAGTCTGTAGAAAAGTAGATGTTTGGGTACCGTGGTGTGTCAGTGTGATTTTAACTCTAGGTCTTACCTCATCTACATGTCATTTATTTCAGCTACAACCTCAACTGATTAACTGGTTATTTTTCTTCATCGCTCTCATTTTGTTTGTCTATATTGTCATTATTCCAGCGACTACCCAATGGTCCCTCCACTGGCCTGGAAGATAGCGAGCTGGAGAGACAGCGAGAAGGAGAGATAGAGCGGCAGAGAGCTGAACTCTCCCAGCTGAGGGAGAGGCTGGCCCTCATGTGCCGGCAAGTAAGTGTGTGTTTCTGTTTATCTGTCATGGTGAGGACAAATATGACATTTGTGCAAAGTGGGGACATCTTTCATTCTTTAAGTGGATATTTCAGTGTTTACATGCAGTATCGGGATTACATTTGAAATCTAAGCCAAAATGTACCAGTTAATATATAGTTATTAAATCCATCTGTGTGATGGAGTGTAATAAAACACTGACAGCGCATCTACTCAGTGCACAACAGTGCATTTACTCTGATAGGAAGCGTTCTCATACTTTGCAATTGAGAAATAGTTTGCTGGGTAACACCTGTCCAGTTGACAGGCAGTTGGCTTTAACCTCATCACTTCATAAAATGCTGTTTGTAATCATGTAAGCTTAATGAAATTTTCACTTTGTACCAACAACACTGAGATACAGTAAAACAAATTCACAAATTGACTTTAGATATGCCATCATCTTTGCTGTAGTCAGAAAATGTCGATTGATAAAGGAAATGCAAATTTTTACTGTAACTGCATTTGTTTTATTAATTAAGTTTATGTAATGAACTCTGGCTTTTATAATAAATTCCATTAGTGTACTCCAGTAAGAAGAGCCAAAGATTACCAACAGTATATCCTAAGAAGGAGGGGATCTACTGTATGTTCGGTATGCCTACTGGTCTCCCTCTTCCCTCTTGTGGCCAGTTAGACTATTGCAGCTGCTTCGAAAAGCCATAATTATACTATATAGTGTACAATAAAACGACATTTGAATTTTGATCATACACATACTTTATGTACCACTGTTCAACCACTGTCAGACATGTGTAATGGGTCTTAGTATAAGTATTTAGGTGAAGATTCCTAACTTACAAAGTGTTGGGCTGTCTAGTCACAGGATGAGAGGATTTAAGAGAAAACTGAAGAGAAGCACATTCTGTCTGTAGTTTACTGCGTGTAGTGTTTAATGCGTCAGACTCTTAGCATACAGACATGTGTAATGAATCACTTGTAGTGTATACTTACACTTGGTGCTGTGGCAGTTAACACTGACTCACGTAGGTTCAATCTGTGTCATCTTGTGTCCCTTTGTGGTGTCACGTCAGGTTGGGGAAATAGAGGAACAGCTTGCGGCCGCCAGGAGGGAGGTGACGAAGTCGGAGGAGGCCAATCAGAAGCTCCAAAGGGAAGTGAAAGAGGTCTGTAGGGCCAATCTGTCTCTTCTCAGCCAAGACCCTGAGCTCCAAACGATTCCCAGGACTCCATGTATATTTGAACAAAATGGGCATATGTTGGAGAAGTACTAATATGCATTATTTTGAAAGGGTATTGAGATGGATATTACGTAGGAGAAATTAAACAGTTATGGGGTGGATTTTTGCTTATTGGTGTTCCTGCAGATACGTAAGTCTAACATAAATGCAGAAGGAATTTTAGACTCTTATTTAAATTCAATACTTATGCAGGCCACTCACACATTCAAATGTTCTCGTCCTGTTTCTCTTGTCATTAGTTATGACATAAATCTGTAATAGGAAGTGTTATCTCATGTATATCATGAAATCCTTAACTGCACGTCATATTTTTTCATGATACGTTTTTGCTTCCTCTAGGCCCTTTGCCAAAGGGAGGACATGGAGGAAAGGATTACAACACTAGAACGCAGGTAACCTTTGCTGTGTTTGAGGAATCTATTCTGCGTTTTAGTGAGGATTTACACCTTTTTTTCTTGAAATCAGACTTTAATATATCAGCTGTAAAGAACATAGCAGAAGGACCATATGTTTCACCTGTTGGCTGAAAATGTGTTGCAAAGGTGTCCTGACACCTCTTTATACAGTCTAAGGATGTTTTACATAAGAACATTTGCATTACATTCGGGGGGGAAAGTGACACACAGTGGCACACAGTTTGTCTGAAAGCAGGGATTTTAGATCAGAAAATAGTTTGATAGTCACATTTTATTATTATATTAACTGATGCAAAATATAATGGCCCAAAGTTATTTTTCCTTTGAAAATATACAACAATTCTAAATTCTAACTACTTCCAATGTTGGCAATGAACATATAAAATCAATAAATAATGTAACAATAATACATTTCAATGAATATTCAATAAATAATGTTAAGTCAATAAATAATAATTTGGATAATGGGATTATATCTATCTCTACTACAAGAGCACAGTTTTTCTACTGCATTATCCTTAATTGATGATTAGTTTGAGCGTCTTTTTAGGAAAATTAACTGTAAATAAAAAGAGCTATATTATTTTTTTACCCGAAAATGCAGAGGAGTCTGCCATGACTAGAGTCTGGAGGCTTCCTCACAAGCTGCATACACCCCCAACAACCTCCACCAAGAAGGGACGGACAGCTTCTATGTTGCAAAGGGGCAAAAAAGTCTGCAATTCACTTGCTAATGTTTTCAAACCTAAATGCTGTGAGCATACAGTAATAAATGAAGGCAACTCAGATGAGCATTTTAACACTTTTGATCAACTCAGTGCCTCTCCATCTGGATTTTGACAGTAAGAGGACATGGTGTGGTGGTACTTTAATGAATGGATCAATTACAAGTGGAAATTACACCTTTGCATATAATCACGAATATCATGTTATGTTGGCCGAGAACTTCAGCTCTAATCATTGGTGTATTGGTGTTAAATGCAGGTACCTCAGCGCCCAGAGGGAGGCGACTTCTCTCCATGATATCAAAGACAAGCTGGAAAATGAGCTGGCCAGCAAGGAATCACTGCACAGACAGGTAAGAAATGGCTAAACAAATACAGTATCCAACTACAGTCAGAATAAAATGTAAAAATGTATATTGTATGCAAGTGCCATTATCTCTAACTATTATATTAGGTGCAAGACTCATTTTTTGAACTGTACGTATGTTTTGGTCTGTGTTTTCCAGAGTGAAGAGAAGAACAGACAGCTACAGGAACGTCTAGATGAAGCCAAGCAGAAGCTGCAGCAGACCCTACAGAGGGCAGAGACACTGCCTGAGATCGAGGCCCAGCTTGCCCAAAGGGTTGCTGCTCTCAACAAGGTACTTTGAGTCATGCACAATCGCTTACTGTACCCGACTGACCAGACAACCTGCCACCCAGATTCAGTCCTAGTAGTTACATTTAAAGGCTGGGTTATTTTATAGTCGCGTTAACACCGTATGTATGCTTTCATAGCTTCTATCAGTTGATCATAGAATCAGATAATCATGTGCCACGTTTGAACAAAAATCCTCAAGCTTTTATTTTGATCTATTTTTTGTAAATTAATGCATCAGAAACAGGCTTGTAGGAGCATCTGGATATTATGTTTCCTCTAATTTAGGCAGAGGAGCGGCATGGAAACTTTGAGGAGCGACTACGGCAAATGGAAGCTCAACTCGAGGAGAAGAACCAAGAGCTGCAGAGGGTAAAATCTTATTTTTCTGCTTGGCTACATTTCCTATTTTAAGCAAATTTTAAGTTTGTTTTCCACTTTTTTTCTATCTTGAGCACCTCTCTTATGGCTGTTGCATTTTAGGCGAGGCAGAGGGAGAAGATGAATGACGAACACAACAAACGCCTCTCAGATACAGTGGACAAGCTTCTGTCTGAGTCCAATGAGAGACTGCAGCTCCACCTCAAAGAGAGGATGGCGGCACTGGAGGAGAAGGTAACGAGAAGACTAATTAGTGGTGCAGAATATTTTGTGATATAATCGAAAATAAGAAAAAGTGTTTATTCCTTCTTCTGCTCTGCTAGAATGCTCTTTCAGAGGAACTGTCCAATATGAAGAAAATCCAGGATGATCTTATAGCTAATAAGGTATTCACGTTTTCAGCAATGTTATTAGTTTATTCTCATGTTCTGTGTGTGAGAGGTCAAGGGAATGTATCATCTTGTGCATGATCCAACTTTCAACAGCACTGTTTTTGCAGAATATTCTCGTCTACACTTTTGTTAAGGATGTTGACCTTTAATTCTTAAATATCAAAATCTTTCCAAGAATTCCACTTATCCCAACAAACAAGAGACGTGATGTTTAACAAATATTTCTTCATTGGGTTGTTTTCTCTGTGCTTTAGGAGCAGCTCCTTGCTGAGCTGGAGCGAATCCAGCTGGAGCTGGATCAGCTGAGAGGCAGGCCTGGCTCCTCTTATTCCAGGTTAGCCACAATGAACCTTTAAGGGAATTTATTTATAAAATATGTCCTACACTTTGTAAAAGCCCAAATAAAAACAAAGTTTCCCACACATAGCCCTTTCTGAGCGCACATATGTGTTTACTCGCTTGTTTAGTCGTAATGTACTTCCACTAAAATCTATTTTAAAAGTAATTATTCCTACTGTACCTAGAGGGTGTTGTTTTGGCCAACAAGTATGCAAATGACATATATATTATTTATTCATATGGATACAACTCTTTTAATGCATTTCTTTCTCAACATAGGGCGGGCAGCGTGAGCTCACTTCCCTCCACCCTTTTTCGACGATCTCTTCCAGGGAGCTCCTCGGAGCTGCGGTACCCCCAGGGTGGAGGCTCACTCCCGTCCGGCTACAGCAACTCCTCTAGTGGGGTGGTGGTCAGGCGCACACACCGAGGTCGGTGGGGGCCATCTAGAGACGATAGTAACAAGGTAATGATCTCACACTAAGACAATAATGATGATGATAATGATGCTATAATTTGTTATGAGGATGATAATTTTTCTGCGTTTTTCCCTTTTTCCAGTATGGAGAGTGGGACAGCGGCACTATGCTCGGTCACGGCTTTGAGGGTGGGGATGGAGGCTGCTCTGACGATGAGGACGACAGGGAGACTCTGTTTGGATCAGAGCTGCTCTCTCCCAGCGGACAGACAGATGTACAGACTTTAGCCATCATGCTACAGGAGCAGCTGGAGGCCATCAATAAAGAGATAAAGTGAGTTTTATGTATATTCAGTTTGCCTTTTATGAGACTAATTTGAGATCCTAATGCCATTTGGGCAACCAATATTTTAGCTTACATTCAAAAATATGTGTGCTTTCTAAAAACCTGAGATCCTCTCATCTCCTCTCAGGCTGATTCAGGAGGAAAAGGAGAGCACAGAGCTGAGGGCAGAAGAGATTGAGAGCAGAGTCAGCAGCGTGGCCCTTGATGCCCCACCTCTTCCACCCTCCTCGCTGGGAGGACGGGACAGCGTTGGCAGGGGTTACATGACTCCCTCCATCACCTCCTCCACGTTGGCGTCTCCCTCACCACCCAGTTCTGGACATTCCACCCCCCGCCTGCCACATTCCCCTGCCAGGGAGAATGACAGACAGGTACTGTGTTAAAGTTGTGACAGCTACAAATGTGATTTAAATGAGGAGAATTTAAGAAGACACTGCATAAATTCACCCAACTCTTTCCACCCTGCAGAATAGCAAAGATGGTGAAGAATGCAGAGCACTTGCCCTGATTGACTCAACCCCTCCTGTCCCTCGAGCCCTACGATTGGACCGAATGACACACACTCACCCCGGGGCAGGCCTCGATGACCTCCGTGAATTTCGCAGGTACTCTCATTAAGATTTACTCATAAATACTTTATTTGGCTAACAAGCTAGCCCTCAGATACGCTCATTGTCTGTGTTGAGGTCAGTTCCTGTTTTTCCTTTCTCTGTCCTTAGTCTCTCTGCTGACGGTTCCACCACTGCTAGCCAGGATTCCCTCCACAAAGCCAGCAAAAAGAAAAGCATTAAGTCGTCTATCGGTCGTCTCTTTGGCAAAAAGGAAAAGGGGAGGATCGGTGCACCTGGGCGGGAATCTGCCTCACTGGGTCTGTGAACAGATTGGAAACTAACGCCATTTTGTTATCCAACTGACAAATATATCTGTTTACAGTAAGAGAATCATCATAATTGATGCTAATACATAAAGTAATTATTATTTTTTTTAACCTTTGACCCTTCCAGCCTCCACACCCTCTGATGACCTGGGTTCAGCTGACCCCTTAGGCCTGGCGAAACTTGGGACTGGAACAGTTGAAAAAGACCGCCGCAGCAAAAAGAAGTGAGATCCTTCATCTTTCCATGCGCTTATTCACAAATTTTTTAACCCTCCTGTAGTCAGGTGCTGGTTGGTAGGGCATGACATTAACCACTAACCAGACCTGGGCTTGTTTTCCCTGGTGCCAATCATTTAAAAATATATACCCTTTGCAAGGTGCAAATATCATGGTATTTAACATCTCAAGTTCAGTGTGAATTTCTATTTATAAAGGAGACAGTGGTAAAGTGATTGAAATGTATCTTTGCTAAACGTCTGTTTTCCATTCTCCTTGCCAGGCACGACCTGTTAGAGGAAGCCTGTCGTCAGGGTCTGCCTTTCGCCTCATGGGATGGCCCGACTGTTGTTACGTGGCTTGAGGTACCTCATGACACCCTGTCACTAATGAGTCTATATATATATATACCCATATATATATATATAGATAAATATTTTCAGTGTCTTCACTAGGATAAATCTAAGGGGTTGGGGTTACTTTTAATAATAATAATAATAATAGGGTCATGTTAGGGCTACACAGTCTGTATGCAACACATACATAAGTGACACTTAAACATGTTTGTCTGGAGTATCATCATTCCAAGTGTTGGCTTTCACAAGCTTCTCTCTGTTCATCCAGCTGTGGGTAGGGATGCCAGCATGGTATGTGGCAGCGTGCCGTGCCAACGTGAAGAGCGGCGCCATTATGGCTAATCTGTCGGACACAGAGATCCAGAGGGAGATCGGCATCAGCAACCCTCTACACCGACTCAAACTCCGCCTAGCCATCCAGGAAATGGTCTCCCTCACTAGTCCGTCTGCACCTGCAAGCACCCGCTCTGTAAGGCTCAGTGAAAAGAAAGCATGATATGACTCTACTGTAAACATAAGTCACGTGTTCACACATCTAGGACATTAACAAATCCACACACCCATGTCGAGGAAGAAGACTGATGTTGCATTTGTTTACTCTCATTACAGTCAACCAGTAATATTTGGATGACACACGCTGAGATGGAGTCTCTTACTGCTGCCACCAAGCCAGTAAGAATATTACATTTCATATCAGATCTAAAGAGAATTCAATATTTTAGCATATTGATTTATTTTATGTTTATAGATCTTGGACTCAGACAGTTCTGATACAAACACTTTTACAGTATTTTCTGTATTTAGGCATGTAATATAATGAATTGTTTATATGACCAAAGGTCTAACATTGATAAGTTTTTTTCTTTTTCTTTGTCTCTGATTAGGCATGTTTGGCTACACCTTCCCCTTACTATTCCCTCAAAATCTGTTTTGATGTAGTGTTTTTCCAACTAATTCTCACTCACTAACAAAACTTTTCCTACCTTTGCCTTCCCTCTCTTCTTCTCCATTCTGTCCTGACTCTGATTCACCATAACACACACACACAAACACACACACAAACACACTCCCCCACCCCCTGGTGATCTTTCCCTCTCTTTGCAACTCTCTGTCCCTTTTTTCTTCCGTTTCTTCTCTGCCTGAAACACAAGGAGCAGAAGGAGTTCAGCTGGGACCAGGTGAGTTTCTGGCACAATGTGCTGTATTAATTTAAGGCTTAACATACAAATATAAAGATATAATAGTTTTTAACCACAAACTTATTGAGTACTGAACACTATTTATTTATTTTCCTTACACTGATGCAAACTGGCAACTTGTGTGTTCCTCATGTAAACTATTAATTATGAAGAGCCAAGGGTTGCACACTTCAGCTGAACCTGTTTTCTGTCAGTTGAAGGTAAAACTGTCCTTCATCAGATGGGTTAAGATATAATATAAACCAGATGGGACAACTGAGCGAAAATTACCAACATTTGAATTTTAAGACTTATAGTGACATTGTGTTCCTGTAAAACCGTAGTATTAAATTGGAAATGCTAACTCAAAAGTAGCTTTATAGCAACTTTAGGGTCGCCAGTCAGTAGAAAGTTGTCCTCTTTTTAGCTAAAGCACTTTAATGCACCAGGAAGTCCTTACAATTGACTGCATGTAAGTGGTCAATGTAAATTTAAAGTGAAGGTCTTAATAATATGTTTTTCCGGTCCAGATACCCTAAAGACTTTTTCCAGTTGGTAAGGAGGTAAACAGTCAATTTAAAGCTGTGTCTTCAAACCTACTTAAACTTAAAAACCTAACTAAAATGATAAAAACAGTGTTAGGCTGAAGGAGGATTTTCCACAACCTGGCAACAGTTGTTCTTAGTAAAGGTTCATTAACAATAAATTAATAAAGTAATTAGTGACAGCTCATAAAGCCTTTGCAAAGGGTGCATTTTAGAACGAGATACCAATCTATTATGACTTAAATTCCAGTCTAACTCTAATTGAACTCAATATAGAAATCATGGACATCCCTGAATTCCCATGTTTCCTGTTACCTGTGACGCCTCATTTGGCACAACTGAGGGATCCATGAATGCATGATCGCTTGCTGCCTGCAGTGTATACAGTAAGGTGAGACAGCTGAAGACTTGGTGTTTTCTTGACTCTACTCACCCTCACCTCAACTCCATCCTCCAGATCCTGGCCTATGGAGACATGAACCACGAGTGGGTGGGAAACGAATGGCTGCCCAGCCTGGGTCTGCCCCAGTACCGCTCCTACTTCATGGAGTCACTGGTGGATGCCCGAATGCTTGATCACCTCACCAAGAAAGAACTGAGGGGCCAGCTGAAGATGGTGGACAGTTTCCACAGGTGTGAAAGTCAGCCTTTCATACAAATTATCTCTCTACTTCTTCTTTGCACCCTCTTTTTGTGCGTATATACCTGCCAGCTTTTATAACAATTAGAGCAATGTGCCTTTCTCACTTACAGGGTGAGTCTTCACTATGGTATCATGTGCTTGAAGCGCTTGAACTATGATAGGAAGGAGCTGGAGAGGAGGAGGGATGAGAGTCAACACCATAACCTAGGTGAGGCCTGTCTTCTCTTTGAACATGATATCAGAGCATTTACAGAACTTATTGCTCTATAGTGAACTGGTGATAACTGCCTTTTTGTGTCCTTCTCCACAGATGTAATGGTGTGGTCCAATGAGCGAGTGATGTGTTGGGTGCAGGCTATCGGTCTAAAAGAGTTTGCCGACAACCTTTTAGAAAGCGGGGTGCACGGGGCCCTCCTGGCGCTAGATGACACCTTTGACTACACTGACTTGGCCCTCCTCCTCCAGATACCCAATCAAAACACACAGGTACTCCACAGCACACCACCTTTATCGTCAACTTGTAGACACAGAGCACTTATCTTACAACTGTTGTCAGAAATTCTCATTGCCACACCGTCTGTTTGCCGAATGCCAAAATAATCCTAATCTTTAACTCTTAAATTATCTTAATTATGATCTTAAAACTATGTTTGTCTATCTTTCGCAGGCGAGGCAGCTCCTAGAGAAGGAGTACAATGGTCTCATCTCCATGGGAACAGAGAGGAGGCCAGATGAGGTAGGACAAAGCTGACTGTCAGTAAAACAATTATTCAAAATAATCACTCCTGCCAGGAGACAGGCATGTGTGTTGATTGTAACCGGTTTGTAACCATCCAAACCTTTCTGTGTTTGCCCTTTGTTTAACATGTGTCATTACAGGATATTTTCCTAGAGTGGTAAAATAGCAGACTGAAATATTTCTCTTCCTTTTAAAGAGAGCCTTTATGGCATCAGTGCATGTAACACTGCTGGCAAATTGTTGGCATGCGAGAGTGGTTCAGCTGTGTTTACACCAGCCCTAATTGCTTAGTTACAGCTTGTTGGACTAAAAACTGTGCAACTGTTGTATATTGTCACAACAAAACCTGCTTTGTCAAATACTACTTTGTTAAACCACACTAATGCATAATGAATAAGACCCTGAAATAGATATCCTCGCTGTTATTTTTAATCACTGGTGTTATTTCATTGTCTCTACAGGACGGCACAAAAACATTTACACGGTCACCATCATGGAGGAAGATGTTCCGAGAGAAGGACCTCCGCGGAGTGACCTCTGACTCCTCGGAAACATTACCTGCCAACTTCCGTGCCTCCGCCATCTCGACCCCCTCCGTCACCCTGAGAAAAGTTCAGAGCGAAGGTGAGGAGACGCAGCTCACAGTGGCTGAATGAAAACGAAAGCAGCACTGCCTGGATCAGGCATTACACAGGGGTTTCTTCCTGTTTAAACATTTGTAAGAAAAAAGCAATGTGCCTTAATGCAGAAATGTTAAATCAATGATACTGTTTATACTAACAAACTAAGTCAAATATACCTAAAGTAAAATGTGGTATACAGAAACACAGCAGAAGATGACACTGCATGTACATTTGTGTTACTCTAGGCTGATTTTATTTGTTTATTTATACTTCACACAGGTGAAAATAGTGACTAAGGTGGTCATTGAAATATGGAGATTTGGCAGGTCAGTTTGATTGGTCAGGGGTCTCCAAAGCCATGGTCAAAGGCGTTTGATGAGTTTAAGAGCCGATATTGTGACGTAGCAATAAAATAAGACTAAAAGAACAAAAAAAGAGAATGGGAGTCGCTCCAGTGTGAAAATCAGTGGTGACTCTAGACTTATCAACCAACCTTATAGGGTTAGGTCATTTACCTAACAATAACCATTTTTCAAAGAATATGTTTTTCACTTCCTTTCTTCTAGGCTGCCATAGCGGTTTCACTCAGTAACTGAGTCCAGCATTTAGAGATTTAAAAATTGTGATAAGTAAATTATCAACATAAACACGGTCCGGTTGTGTTATCATAGTCTGGTAAGAGTTGACAGCAGAGACATTTTTTGAAGACGTTCTTGTCGGTGAATTGTATGATGCTCCAGCATCAGACGTACAAACCATATCAGATCCACAAACAGTGTTGTGCAAAAATTAAACCCTAAACAGAAACAGCATACAAACAGTATGTGAGTATTGTGAAAGGGATAGTGTGGATTTGGAGCTATTTTATGTCTTTCTGCAATGTTATGTTTTGATGTTGAAACACTCTATTAGATATAAGGAAATACAGGAACATTTTTACATATTTTCCCATGCCCACTGAACAATGATGGACTGATGGAGTTTAAGTGATTTCAGTAACATGTCCGTAAGATATAAACAGCCGTGTAAGTACAAGGAACGTGTCAATGACATAGTGGGTTGACACAAAGGATGGAAAACCTTTTTAATAAATAGTTGAACTTCTTTTGGTTTATACAGTATGCTTATTTGCTTTCTTACCTGACAGGGTAAATATGAAGTCACCACCTATAGCTGGATATCTTAGCACAAAAATTGGAAACGGGGAAACAGTAAGCTGTATTAGCTCACTAATTAACCTTTCGTGAGGTGTTGGTAGGCAGATTTTGTTGCCTGTGGAGCTAGGCTACAGTAGCTGTTTACCTCTGTTTCTAGTCTTTGTGCTAAGTTAAGCTAACCGTCTGCTGGCAGTGGCTTCATCTTTACCGAAGGGACGATCAGAAAGCAAATACGTGTTTTTCCCATGATGTCAAACTATTTCTTTAAAGTAGAAGCCAGTGCCACTGCAGCCCCACCCCTAGTGAAAGGATTTCAAATTTTTCAGGTCCAAATGTAGTGGAGAATTATTTATATTTGGCCTTTCAGAAGGAAATACCAACACTATTTCCCACAATAGTAAGAACTAAAGAAGCCTCTTGGATTAATGGCAAAATATCTAGAATCAAAACCACAGTTAATTGATTTTGATTCAATTTTCACGTTAGTGGCTTTTTGAATCCTGTGTTTGCTCCATTAGAATCCGAACATAAAACCTACTAAACACAGTTTTATTTTGTGTGTTCCAGTATGAACCGCTGCTCTGATTTAGGTCTGTTTGTCTCATAGTTTCATTTACTAATTCCCTTCTTCTCTGCCAGTAGGTCCGAGAGGAGAGTCAGGTTCCGTGAGAACATATTCCTGCTAAAAGATAAGCACACCAGGTGAGAAAAAGCAACCTCACTAACGACTGTATCTGTAGCTAAAAATAGCTTCTGTGAACGCCAAATCAAACGTCTGATCTCAGCAGGAGCTTTCACGGTTGTGTGTTTTTCCCATTTTGTAGAACCCCACCTCTATCCTAGCCCAAGGGGAAAAAACTAATTTTTGAAGAAAAAAAACCTATGGAAAAATGGACACTAGAAGATGACCAACATCATTTGAGCAAGATGTCTTGAAGAATCAAAAACACTGAGTGAATGATTTCTGAAAAGATGAGAAAATGAGTGAATTTCTGTTTATCCATCTCTCTCTCTCTCTCTCTCTCTCTCTCTCTCTCTCTCTCTCTCTCTCTTTCTCTCTCTCTCTCTCTCTCTCTCTCTCTCTCTCTCTCTCTCTCTCTCTCTCTCTCTCTCTCTCTCTCTCTCAACCCATCTTGATCCATAGTTGTGGCATGATGCTGTTTGATTCTGTAGAAAGTGGCCTGTAGAAAGTGTCCATTGCCTATCGTGAATACATCTTCTGTTTTTGAGTGTGAGATGGCAGAATTGACAAAATGAATTTATAGTTTTTAAAATTGGATCCTGCATTCCTGTTCAGATCAAGAAAAAGATGCCCCGTCACACGTGATCTTACTATGATATAGAACATATTCTGGCTAGTAACATCACAATACAGTAGAGTTTGATACAGTACAGAGAGGGAACTTCAAAGGAAGAATATGAGTGTACACAGGGGAAATGAAATGTATGTTCTTAAGCCATAACAGACATGAGATGCACAAATGTGAATAGGACAGACAATGAGACAATTAGCAAAGTGCTTTATGACAAAATCCTGTTCAAAGTGGGGAAAAAAGAGTTAAGCATTTGTGTTAATATGCATGCCAAAATCAACCATTTTAGAGTGAACGTCATGATATCAATCATCTAAAGATGTGAAAGCTTGGGTCAGGACTTTGTAAAATGTGTGTATTTTATTTGTATCATTTTTTATGATAACTGCTACTGTATGTATGTATGTACAGTATGTACTGTATGTGTGTGTATTAAAATGTATGTTCATTTCATACTTAGTTTTAAGACTGACTGTAATTTGATTTTAGGTTGAAAAATTAAATATGTTTTAAATTATGGACATTTAAGATATGCTACTTGTATGTGTACATTTTGAAAAAACAAATTGTGTTATGATTTACATTCATTATATTGGAGAGTAGTGATGATAATTGAATATAATATGATAATGATTGTAAAAGCTGTAATTAAAAAACAATACCTGTTAAAGGCTACTGAAGGAGTTATTTGCAGTTTCCCCTCCACACTGGCAGAAGATCACAGTCGGGCCGGGATGGAGCTCTCAGTCATCAGAGTATGAACCATGGAAATGCAGAAGATGCTTAGTTTATTCTTGAACTGTCAACTGTTAAACTCTACAGTCAGAAGCACAACTAAGACCTGCAAAATACCAAGAGACAAGGCAGGGAAAGGTGAGGTGGAGCAAGGGGGTAAAGTTCAGCACACTATGAATACTATACCTATATTAGGAACAATTTAAGACAAGACATCTTTATTTACATCTGATTTCACAGCCTGCAGATGTACATCACTTTTTTCTGAGGTTGTATTTTTCTTTTTTTTTTTAAAAAAACATTTATTTCTAGAGCCCTTCTTAAAGTTTTATTTTGTTCATCTTTCCCCACGTGTCCTTTTAGGTTGCTGTTCTGCAAAGCCTCACTACTGAAAACTATAAAATATTTCTACAGCTACAAAAACGTTTTACACATGCAAAATGTATCTCTGTGGACAAAAAGTTTCCACACATGCACAAAATAGCTCTACAGCTGCAAAACTTTATTACAAATTCACAAACTTACATTCGTGAGAATTTTTAGATACGTGCATGGATTTTTTTTTTCACATGCACACAAAATGGGATGTACAACTGCAGGCTGTGAAGTTATTTGTGAAGATCATTAGCACAAGCTACAAATATGAATGACCATTTGCTTCTTGAGACTTGAAGAGTGAACAGGGTAGCGCCATCTCCTGGCTGAGTTCCATCTTTTCATTACATGGAATTTATCTGTTTTACAAGCTTATTAAAATGTTTTTTTATTCATTGTCAGTTAAATTACACTGAAGGTCGAGCATGAGGCACACATGAAACTCAGTAATAATTATAATGAACGCATCATAAACATGATCAGTGTTTTTCAGTGTTTATGACTGTCATTCCGTTTATATTTCACTTTTAACATCCAGAAACATGTCGGAGGCTTCATTATCAAACACCAGTTGGCTACAGTTTCTATTTAATTACAGTACTGTAACTGTCACAGATTATCCATACATAACAATTGCACCACAATACTTGTAATACATGTGGGACTGTGTTAACAGTTTGGAAGCTTTACGAAGACATTTTAAATTAAAGTCAACTTTGATAGTGTAATAACACTTTGTGATATATTCTAATGTAGCTTTCAGAATTAATTTGGATGAACTGACCCCTGAAGTATCACAGTGAAATGAAATACAGTGGTAATGCACTTTGTGGAGAGTAAGTTAAGTTTATTGGTGATGCATCGTGTGTCTTTACTTGGGAGTTTACAAGCTGACGTACAACCTTTCTGGTGACCGCACAGCTGCGGTCACATAAACACTTGTCTTCTGCTTGTAAATCAGTTTCACCCACTGTTTTCCCCCATTCTAACCCTCAAATACACAAAAATAAGATAAACAACGTGGAAACCCAGTCACTTCCACTCATAATTGTTTATTATAAATTATTTGCAGATGACGCAGAAATATGTTTGTGTTACATCTTCTTGCAGTTGTGAAATGTGTATATTTTTAAAGTGGAGGACTGAATGGAAAAACACCCTGAGTTGCTGTTCAGTACACACATGACAAAGCATAATTACTGCAATCTCAGTGGGAGCAAATCAAGAGACAAAAGTGAGGTGTTTTACTGTCCTAAAACATTTGAAATAAATCTAAAAAGTAATTGATGGCACTATGCACTATTAATATTGTTTGACAAAAACTCTGACTAATACATTGTACTCAAATTGCTCAATGGTGTTTTAAGCCCCCAACGTCTCCTTCCAGGCAGCCCTGCAACCGTTGACATCAAGGTACCTAACCCTAACCCTAACCATTGCCTAATCGACTTCAAGGCTGCGCTGCGACCGTTGACTTCAAGGTACCTAACCCTAACCTTAACCCTAACCATAACCACTGCCTAATCCTAGTGACGTTGGGGTCTTTAAACACCGATAAACATTCAAATCAGACAAATAAGTGTATTTAATTTTAAAAGTATTGTCGGAATAGGATGAGAACAAGTCAACATTCTAGTTGGTCCTTATGTGTAGTTAAGCAATAAAATACATTTTCACACAATACATAATACACTGTTATTCAGAGGTCCTTGAATAATGTCAAATAACTTACTAAACAAGGGTAAAAAAATGGAAACAGTAGGAAACATAAAATCAAAACATGCTCCTATGTTTTATGTTCTATGTCGCCCAGATGAATTTTATCCCACCTGGCTTCCGGGAGTCCAAACACCCAACTTTACAGGCCAACTCTTACTGTAAATGACAGGAAGAAGCCCTTACATAGTGTTTAAACACAGGTCTTCCTCTCAGCATTAAATCACGGTTTCATTATGTAGAAATGTCTGACTCATATGTTCAGGAAGTAGGACCTCCTTCTCCAAACTCCTTTATAAGGGCACACAACTTGCTCCTTTGATTGAAAAGAACTTGCTTGTACAGAGCCATACTGTATATTTCCTATTTATTTTATAAGCTATTTCTTAATTTTATCAAGCTATTGGTTTTTTATTTATTCCTTATTTGTCTTCCTTAATCTTTTCTACCCAAATGTTTTTGTTTTCACACACCTCTTTCTCTTGCCTATCTTTTCTCTTAATCATCCCACTTCCTTTCTCTCTTTCATTTTATCTCACTGACTCCAACCCACTGTTGTCCTTTGATAACCAAGTCAGAGAGGTACACCTCTACACAGGTATTTATAATGCTTTTCATTTGAGTAACTGCGTAATAGGTTTAATGCAAATGTGGGGATAATGATGAGATAATGCTGCTCTTAAAAACTTTAAATTCTTCATTATGTGGATTTCTGGCCTTCTTGTTGCAGATAATCACAGAAGAGCGATGTATCTGCAAATGACTGTGGATGGGAAAGTGTCAGGAAGTGATGCTCAGACTTGTTACAGTGAGTATTTGGGAGATAAATCAGTAACAGTAATGGGGTCAATTTAGGATATGTTCCTTTCAAAAAACATCCAAACAATGCACTGTATAATTTGAGGTCCAGAAAATGGAGATTCATCTTTATATGTTCCTGTGTTTCCAGGTGTGCTGCAGCTGAAATCTGTCAATACAGGCCATACGGTCATCCAGGGAAAGTCATCATCTCTGTTTCTCTGTGTGGACAGTGGAGGCCATTTAAGGGGGCAGGTAAGGCAAGCAAAGACAACATTATTTTCCTGAAGTCTCCATCTATCCTTTTGTTCAAGGTACAGTTTACATCTGTTATCCCTTTCAGGGGCAATACTCAGAGGCCGACTGCACCTTCAGAGAACTGCTGCTGGCAGATGGATACACCCGTTTCCTCTCCTCGCACCATGGATTTCTTGTGTCTCTGGCATCAAGACATTCCCCAGATCGACAAACAGTCCCCTTCACTCGATTCCTACCACTTAGGAATACTTTGGCAGGGGACAGTGTGTCTGAACAGCCACAAAACAATCAGAAATATTTCAACGTGGACTCAGATGATCTTTTAGGAATGGGTCCACATACTATGGTCAGTCCTCAGTTCTCAGTGGACAAGTAAAGAAAATTAATTGAGATGTATAGCTGTAAATGTAGCCTATACCTTCTAAAAAATATATATTTTTATTGACCAGGGACTTAATTTTGTTATGAAATGAGTAGTTTTTGGTTCTCAACATAGTTCTCTAAGGGTGGTAGGCTATTATTGTAACTTATTTATTTATTGTGTGTGTGTGTGTGTGTGTGTGTGTGTGTGTGTGTGTGTGTGTGTGTGTTTGTGTATGGTGTAGCCTATTACAATTGGTTATTTAAAAATAATAATTCTGTGATTTTATACTTGAGAGCATGTTTCTGTTTTCTGTTTTCTGAATAAAAATAAACATATGAATTTCACTTGTGTTTGTCTGAGTCTCTCATGCAATGTTACATAAATTCAATTAAACAATTTTACAAACCAAGAAGGATCAATTTACAGAATGAGAAAAAAACGTATTCTGACCAACGATTACAGCTCTCATGGTGGAGGAGAGGAAGTGGGCTGAATGTTGTGAGAGCGAGAGCGCTCTCTGGTGGACAAATAAGTAATGAGGGGGAAGTAGGCCAATTTCTCTGAACCACCTGTCTTGGGTTATGGGCTCTGGTGATCATTTGAAAGTCTTGGCTTTGACACATCTACAATAACATTTCTCAAATGTAATATTATTATTAAACCAATGGCATTTCCCAACAATGTACACTGAACTTCTTGCAGTAGACATATGCTACTTGAACTAACTTGGATCCAGGCTCGGACTGTCACAGCCGTTTTGCTTCCCTGCCAAGAATTGCATCCACTCGGGCAGCAACAATAGGCTACTTTATGCAGAATAATGCATACCGTTTCCCAATCATAGCTGCTGGAAATTGCGTCCACCTCATAGATAGCAAGGTAATGCTAGGCCTACTGAGTCTCATAAAACATTGAGGACTCTAAACGTTGTAAAAGTATAGACTTCAGATCATTTATCATGATGAACATGACAAACAATATAGGCTAGCCTAGTTTAAACAGTGCGTAGCCTTAAAAATCATTTTTTTTCCTTTGTAGATGCAATTCTCGGCAGGGATGCAGAACTTTGCACAACACCTACAACAACAATTTAATGTCGGAACAGCCCATCTGATTATTGGCATAGGCCTACTGTGCAGCTGCAGTGCTACCGCCCGTCGTCAGCCCTTATCCCCCACCACACCCTCAAGTGGATCCGTCCAGGTATTGTGAGAGCTCAAGCGGAAATAATCAAATGCAATTAGAAAGAGCGGAGTTGAATGAAAATACAAATTAAGGAAAAGGTGGAGCGGAAAAGGTCAGAGAGAAAAGGGAAAAAGAAAAGTCTCGAAGCTGATTCTGCTAAATGTTTTAAGTTAACAGTATTATTCAAAAATATCGTTAACAGGTGCCACGCAGAATTCTGCTAGCTGCAGTGCTAACAGTCTGGACAGGTGAGCAACAGTAGGCTGATTCCCGTGGAGAACAGAGGAGGCCGCTGCTGAGGACGGGCGACATGACGACCTCCCAACAGGTGATATCATACTGCTAGTTCTAGGTTAGCTCATTTAATGACAGTGTTCAAGTTAGCCAGTAAGCAGCAGCATTGCATAGCAGCTGTAACGTTACCTCTCAGGTGGCTTAAAGGCCTTCTACACCCACGCAGGTGTTTTCATTTAATCTGTCTGATTAGACCTCTTCCCAGGACTGTGTGGGTGTGTATGGACGGATTGATTTGACATCTTCCTGAGTTTCTTGGTCGCTGTGTTGCACTTGTTAGGGCAGGACAAATCACACCTTTGTCATTCTTATTGGTAACTGAAGATTTGTGACCTAATAGATTCCCATCAAAGCTATGGCCCACCTTCAACATGAGGAGAGGTCTAATCATCCAGAGCAACTGAAATCACCTGTGTGGGTGTTCAGAGGCTTTAAACTTGTTTGTGGTTGAGAGCGGCGTTAATGTGCTGTTGGCTTTGAGCGTACCTGCACTGTAAATGCTGTGTTGTTGTTGAGATACAGGTAAATGTGTTGTTGTTGAGATACAGGTAAATGTGTTGTTGTTGAGATACAGGTAAATGTGTTGTTGTTGAGATACAGGTAAATGTGTTGTTGTTGAGATACAGGTAAATGTGTTGTTGTTGAGGTACAGGTAAATGTGTTGTTGTTGAGATACAGGTAAATGCATTTCTAGTTATTGTGCTGTTGGCTTTGAGTGTTCCTGTATTGTAAATCCTGTTGAGGTACAGGTGCTATGTGGGCCGAATACTGTTCCCAGTCCGATCCAAACTGTTGCAAAATATGTTTTTAACCCTCACTGATCTGCTGTTTGTATCGCAGGGGGAAAAAAAAGTTGACGAGAATTGCGTTTATTTGTCCTAAACATTATTCACATATGAAAGTTTTTGAACTTTTAAAACCAGGATAACTACGCTACATCAGCAGCTGGTAAATGTAATGAATGGTGTTCTGTATGTTACATAGATGAAATTCGTTTTTCATAAATTAACTTGTACATCCACTATTTTGAAGGTCTGCTTCCCCATATTGTGACAATTTTTGACCGTCAGCACAAGTTTTCTATAAAAACAACAATAATAATACCACTATTATACACATAACCCTTTTTATACAAGTTATATGCAGTTTGCCTAAACATTTCAAACATCCTACTGATTTCTTTACATGTTATATATATTCTTAGTTCTGCTTGACTGGCTGAACAGGTGGTAAGGTTTTAGGTTTGTTGTCCTACAAGTGTTTTAATTTATTTTTACCCTTGTTCAATTAACATCAATAACACAAACTAAAACACATTGAAGCAGTTCACTATAGCAATGTAACATTAGCACCCATACCTTCCATAAGTCATCACTGTGATGTTGTGGAAAGTCTTATGTGTTCCAATGAAATTGAGAACGTTTTTGGAAGCTACTGCTTATAACGGCTTAGTAGCTGGGGAAAAGGTCGGCCACACAACAGTGAAACACAGATTCAATCTGGCAGACCTCTGTCACTAACTGTTGTGCTCCGATGCAGTAGGCTAAACAGTGAAGGATTAAGTATAATTATGTTTCTCTAGTTTATTTCATATCCTAAACACTGCTATATCACATATGCAAATATGTTTTTTTTTCCTAGTGGCACCAGCACCTTTTCTCTAAATTTCTCAATACCACAGGCAACCATAAATAACACTGCTTCTTTTAGAAAATTAATAAAATATAATCTTTATTAAAAACACTGAGTGCATAATTAAGCAAGTAAATACAGAACTTTTGTTATAACAACCAAAACGTTCCTCTTTAACACAAATGGGTAACACTGTGTCATTAAGTAATGCAACAGTGTTGTATTACAGCATGATACAGGTCATGTCAGTCACTTCAGGTGACATAAGCCAAAACTACACAAATGTGAACTTTGTACATTACTCACAGAAGAATGTTGAGAATGTGGGGTTGGTTTACTGGAAATCTCAATCTGTCTGCAGCGACGGCTCTGCTGGTGTTTGGTTGAGTTTTTGATGAGACATGACATCTATATTGCCGCTAATCTATCTGCTTCCACTTCAAACATTAAGCCAAAACGTGACAGTACTAAGACATCATAGTTTCAAGGCACAGATCAGACATTCAGAAAGTCATTTTCAAACACAAGCTGATAGCATTAATAAATAACAGCTCATATTATATTTATATCAACACCCTGAGAATGTAAAACTCACTGTCTTTTATTGTTATATATTATACAATAGTTGCCTTTCAGCAACATTTGCGTGGTTAGTGATGTAATAAATACATATAAATGAACAAAGAAAGGCAATAAAAAGTATTTAGTAGGTATATTAGTGTTCTCCTGTTTTATTTTCTTCTAATTTCATTCATTGTGTTTCATTCTGTTTTTTTCATTCCCTTCAAATCATTTTTTCCTACTGTGTCTTTGTCAAATGGTACACAATAACACTCCCCTCCCTACACTTGGGTAACCAGTGGTTCCCTCAGATACATGTTTCCTCCTCTGAACTCTGTGCCCTGCCCTGTACACAGTCCACCCAGCAGAGTCCCTTTCAAAGGGTTGCATATGCCTTCAATGGCATAATAATCTCCCTCTGGATCTCTATCCACTTCCTCTATTTCCTCTATCTCCCCTTCTGGACCCTTGTCCTCCCACAGACCCGTCTGGACATGTGTGTACTCGGTATTGTCCTCACATTCAGTCTCCCGATGGTAGAAGTAGCTAAAGTTGGACACTATGACGGGCACTGGCAGCGAGATGGTGAGAACACCAGCAATGGCGCACATTGAGCCCACTAGCTTACCCCACACTGTCACTGGGTACATGTCACCATAGCCCACTGTGGTCATGGTGACAACTGCCCACCAGAAGGCATGTGGTATACTGATAAAGTGTGTGTCGGTGTGGTCAGCCTCAGCAAAGTAGATGGCACTGGAGAAGATGATGACGCCAATAAACAGGAAGAAAATAAGCAGGCCCAGTTCGCGCATGCTGGCCTTCAGTGTCTGACCAAGGATCTGAAGGCCCTTAGAGTGACGAGACAACTTAAAGATCCTGAACACCCTCACTAACCTGATGACTCTGATGATGGCCAAGGATGTGGCTGGAGAGGCGTCATTATCCTTGGCCAGCTCCGTTCCCAGAGTGACAAAAAAGGGTAGGATGGCACTGAAATCGATTATGTTCATGACATCCTTGAAGAAGTACATCTTGCTGGGAGAACAAGCGAAGCGCATGAGGAGCTCGAAGGAGAACCAGCATATGCAGACGGTTTCTACCAGGAAGAAGGGGTCATGGAAAACACTGTGTGGAAGAGGCATGTTCTCAGATACGTTCTTTGCCTGGGAGTGGTACTTGTAAAAATATGCCTAAAGTAAAGGAGACAGGACAGACAGGAAAGGTATAAAACTTACTTGTAAAGTAGTACTAGGCCTATCATTTTAACAAGAATTAAATACAAGAGCCAGACCGATATCGGTCGGACGATATTTTTGGTTCATATTGACCTATCACAGACATATCGGTGTCGGCGTATGTTTTCCGATATGCGCCGTTATACATTTTTTATTTTTTTTTAAACATATAATGCAGAAAACTGTGTAAACAACTGTTTAAATTGTGCAAAAACCAAACGTGTAAAAATGACACAAACAAAAACTGAAACATTTCTTAAAAAAAAATAAAATAAAATAAAAACTTGTTAATTAGCGAGCTTATAAATGCTGGTTGGTGGATTTTGTTACCTTTAGATAAAACCAAGCTAGCCGTTCCCTACTTTAGCATATAAACATTAGCTCACTAAGAACCTGTGAACCACAATCCCAAACTGGCTGTTTGATTTTCTGTGTACTGAATTGTTTACCTTTAAGTAAACTTCTTTGACTTTTATGAACATCATGTCTTTTTTTAAATATTAGTTTTTCTAAAATGATTCTTTCAAAAAATCCCAATATATCGCCTTATGCACAGTATCGAAATATATTGAATCGTAACCCATGTATCGTGATACATATCGTATCGCCAGATTCTTGCCAATACACAGCCCTAATTAGAGTGGTATCTATCTTATAATCTAAGTCTCAGCAAGAAAACCAAATACACCTATTACCCAAAATATCAAACTATTCCTTTTATGTCATTTTGCAAATTGCTACTGAGATACTGTTTTTGTGGTTTTCTAATAAACTACATAGAACTTCAGTATGTTGTCAACCATCTCATTGGTTCTCACTTTTGACACCATCATAAAAGCGTTTGGCATCTGCGGCTTTACATTTCAGTCACAGCTTTAGCTATCTCTTTTTCAGTCCACCTGTCTTTCCGTCTTCCATGTCCCTTATTGGTATTACATTCAAGCACTGGATAGTGGCTGTTTAAAACCTCTTACACTTAACATCAAGTTAAACGTGTGGAAGCAGATGATACAGATATAAAGGGATCAGTTTAGTATTCTGTAATGGGCTGTGTGTAATATATACAGTTTCAGGGTAGTTTAACAAAGTATTCTTTATGACTTTCAGTAGCAGGTTAGTGACAGTGTTTATTACTAAAGGTGGACATCTATGTGTTGATCTGCTCCAAGGGCTCTCCTAAAACTAAATATAACCCTGTGACATCTCCGAGGAGAAACATGAGAACGTCTCCTCATCCATCTCCACCTTGGTTGCTATCCTGAATCCCTGGCCTCTGCAGCCATTTTACATTGCCAATACAGTTCAGTGGGTCTGCCGCTGACTTGGACTGAAGTAAGTTACAGTAGTTTCCTGGCAGCTCCCTTTTGCAATGGCAGCTTGGCCTAGCACAGCAGTCCTGGAGGAATGTGTTAACATGACCCAACGTATGCTTCTCATTCTGTGAGACCTTTTACTCTCCGGTTCTAAGCCGCCAGAAAGTTTTGGCTCACCTTTGCATATGTGTTTGGTCACTTGTGTGACCTTTTTATTAACACATCTAACCGTCTCCTCACCTGTCTTTCCTTTCTCTCCTTTTATTTATATTTCAGGCCACCCCTGTTATTTCCTGTACCCTTTAGCACTTCCTGAATCTGAGTGTATCAAATTTAACAGCCGACTAAAATAATCACACCATAAGTGTCTGTCTCTCTCTCTCTCTCTCTCTCTCTCTCTCTCTCTCTCTCTCTCTCTCTCTCTCTCTGACAGACATATTGGCATATAGTCATATAGTCCCCATGTCAGTATTTTTCCTCTTTAACACACTGTAGTACGCACCAAGTGTGTGTTTACCTAAACACCTGTTTCCTGTGATATCAGGTTTCCATTTGACCCAGGGAGTCACACACATCCCATTGAAGACATTATACCCAGGTGGTTTGATTTTGGCTTTTAGTGTCTGTTTCAGCAAGTGGAATTAAATTTAATGTTGTGATATTAAACATAAACTCATGACATGAAAATATAAAAAGATTGAATGGTAGGGTCATTTTGTCAAGACAGAGATCCTTTTTGAAATGACTACTAACAATATATCCTCATGTCCAAAGCTTTACCTTTTGACCTACCCTATCTATACGCCAAATGTAAAACATGTATTAACCTTTTAATCACATTTCCTACCTCTCGTGTCTCCTTCTCATTCCGGAAGTCGGGCAATGTCTCCAGGCAGAAGATGAGGATGGACACCACGATGACCATGACACTAATGATGGCTATGATGCGTGCGCCTGATGAGGACTCGGGGTGCTCAAACAACATCCATAGTCTTTTCTGGATTTCATTGGACGGTAACGGCCTCTCCTCCTCTTTTGCAAAACCTTCGTCCTCCTTGAAGCGACTCATGATGTCCTGTCCCAGCTCGTAGAACATCAGCTCATCCATGAAGATGTCCAGGGGTATGTTCGCTGGCCTCCGAAGCCTCCCACCTGACTGGTAGAAGTACAGAATGGCATCAAAGCAGGCACGGTTTCGGTCTAGGAAGAGCTCGTTTCGAAGCGGGTCAAAGTACCTTAATCTACGCCTAGGGTCACCAAGCAAGGTGTCAGGGAATTGGGCTAAGGTACGAAGCTGAGTTTCATAACGCATCCCAGAGACATTGATGGCCAGTCTTTCACTCAGCGCCCATCCATTCCTCCATAGAGACCCAGAATGCCAGGTCTCTTTCTTCTTCTCCTTCTCGTTCACTTGGATCTCCTTCTCTCCTTTTTCCTCACAGTTGAGTTGGTTTTTCAGCTGTTTACCGTTCTCTCCATCGCTCTCTTTCCTTCTGCCTCCTCTTTCATGGTCCTGTGGGTCACTGCTGTCCATTCCTGTGTGTATCCCAGGCCAAACCACAGAACAACTGGGCTTAAAAGCAAACCCTGTCTGAAACCAGAGTGATAGTTTGGGTATCATTACAGATGGCATTAGAAGCAAATGGTTGTATGGGAGATACTGTAGCAGTGTCTGTTTGTATAGTAAACATTTCCCATGACAGATTTCATCACAGTTGCACATTTCTTTTAAATGTTACTTCATTATTTTTATTTTATTTAGGAGGTGAACTGTCAATAAAAAAATTCAAATAAGCAATGTTAGTACCCAGTTAGCAAGATGAAAGCGTTTACTCACTAAGTGTAAAACAGCTGCTGACAGAGACTAATGGCAGGATGAAAAATCACATTGTTCGTGTCCTGTGGCTCATCATATCCGTCTGTCATATACACAATGTCCTTGTTTGGCTGTCTCTAACCAGGTTGTACAAAAACTGCTTCCAGTTGTTTGCTCAGGGAACATCTACTTTCTTATCCTGTCCCTTGCTGCCTCACGTTGTCTGTCTTGAAAATTTTTTGGGAATGCTGTCCTGTTGAAATTCAATCTCTGCTAGATCCCTCCAACCCCACCCTGTCCTTTTCCTCCATTTTAGCTATGAGGCAAGACAACCTTCAACCTCCCTATCAAATGTCACCTCTGCCTGGCACCGCATGGTGTTACCCCCTCTAACAAGCATGGTACTCTGAGGTCCCTCACTGTTACTCATATTTGATATGAATGTGTTATTTAAAAACAAAACGGTGGAACTGATAGTCGTAGAAAACCACATACATAACAAATAGCCTATTTTCCTAATAAGCAGCAAATCTTTAAATTTTGCTAAATGAATGTGGATAAGTTAAAATTGTTTTGCATTATTATGGGGGATTTAGACTCATGTTTTGGGGTATGTTAGTTATTTTTATTTTGCAAAAAGCCCTTTCGGTTGCACTTTTTAGATTTCCCAAACTATAATTTATTGTATATGTTACTACAAAACCTAATATAGTTTAAGATTAAAATAGGTACAATATTCTTACATGTAAAGCAAGTATGTAATACAAATAAGTTGATTCTTTTACCACCAAAAATGTATTTAGTTGAATGAATTAGACCCCCCCCCCCCCCTAAAACTCTGAAAATATGACATTTCGAACCTGCTTGCTCTCTTAAAATAATAAGACAGATCTTTATGTTATCAAACAATATCTTTCTGCTAACCAATATAATGTATAATACATTTACCATATACAAATAAATACAACATAATTTGCAACTGTACCTTCATTTTGAAGCCAGGTACATGAACAAGATACAATTCAGCCCTGTTTTAGTGTATCTGAAATAGGGTTGGGTACGTTCACATTTTAACCGCTACTGGTACCTGAAGTTCAGTGCCGATATCCAACGGTTACCTTCTTTCAGTACTTCACTCTGTGTAATGACAAAAACATTTATTTCAGTGGAAAAAAAACAAAATGAATCCTCTCCCAAACCTGTCCCTACAACCTTTTAAATCAAATAATTATTAATTTCTTACACTGCATTTCAACTATTATTCTTGTATTTGTATCTCATTCTATTTTAGCCTGTTTTTATTTTCTATATGTTTTTTATGACTGCTTAAATAAATGCTCTTTAATGTTTTATATATAGCACTTTGAATTGCCTTGCCTTGCCCTATAACCTCCAGTTATGTCTTGTCTCAGAGGAAGTGTAACCGACTGAGACCGCTTTCGGCTCGCCATTATATTATAATGCAGCGAACGCTGTCTGTGGGAGTGTAACCACACTTGCAACTGCTTTATGGGCATTGCCGTGGCTCACTGTGACTTGTGAACAAGCTGCAGAGCCGGCCTAGTCTCGCTCCGTCTGCGTGCGTATCGGAGCTGAGCCCCACTCTGTCAAACATGCAAAGGAGCTCGCCCTTATGCACTCTCAGGTACTGAAATTTGGCATCGTTTGATTTAACGGTACTCTGTAGTACTGACATAATTCCGTCGATACCCTAAAAAGTACAGAGTACGGTATACAACCCTAATCTCAAACAAGCAACTGGGTAAAAGTAGCCAATCACAATGCACACAGGTAAGTTGTTGACCCCACTGTCAATTTGTGTTTACTTCTTTCAAACAAAGCATAAAGCTCTGTGTTAACTACTAACTTTGTCATCGTGTATGCAGTAAAACTGTGGTGTTTTTTTTCCGTTGTAGCATTGTACAGTCTAGCTGTAACTTTAGCATTGGCATTACCGCTTTGCCAGCTGTGCAGTAAATTGTAAGAAGGCTAATGAGGAGTAGAAGTTTTGTTGAGAACTATAAAATAAGGTTTATTTTGGCCTCATGGGTAGTTGTGTCACAAAGTAGAAAATAATCCCTATGGGAGCAATAACATAAATGTGTTATTGGGTAAATTGGCTCACCTTTTTATTTGTAGAGCAGCACAACAATCGTCATTTAGCTAATGCAAGTTTTTTTTTTTTTTTTTTTTTATGTTTTGACTCTTAGAGTTTAAATAAAATTGGACTTGTGTCTGCCTCCTCTTTACCATCAGTTCCAAATCATGATCAGCTCCTGTCAGTCTCTCAATCTGTTGCTGATCTCCACAGGATTGCTGTGTGTCACACAACATGCTTCAGCAGGAAAAACAACCTCCACCTGAACCTTGAGGACTCTATTTCAAGTACTGTAGATCATATAGATAGTATCATGTAAGCTAAGTGTGTGTGTTAACATGTACAGGGACATGTACATTATGGTCATAAGCCTAGAGAGACTTTCTATTGGAAATATTCTTATAAAATATTGTATCATGTGGACGCGCTGACAGTTTTGTTGTCACTACTTAAAATTCCTCATGGGGGCGGCAGAAACTACGCACTATAGCTTTAATAATACAACTGTCTTCTGCAGTTTGACCTACTGACCATGACTTTGTGATAGAAAAGGGAAAAAACAATACAAAAACCGGTGCAAATAGGCCAAATAATTTTTTTTGCAATGTCTCAAAAATGAAATGGAATCATGAGGTTGTCACATTAAATAGGGCAATAATAATAATAATGGATTTAATTTATTATTATACAAACATTATACTATTTTTGGTACTTCTACTTAAATATTATTTAAGTTATATATGTTAATTTTGACTGTTTTTAAAACAAAACAAATGACAAAAACAACCACATACATAAAGACTAAATCAATCCAATCAATTAATCAATCAGATTTACTGCTATTAGTCATAGGTCCTCATCCATCTGAATATATATACCAACCAGACACTACTATGTATTACCACCAGAGGGAGGTGAAGTTTTGGCACAAAGGGGAAAAAACCGAAGGAGGCCTCTGCCGACATTTCATCACAGCTGCTACATTACATTCCCATGTGATCACATTTGTCATCAAATCATGAAACTCAGACTGCTCACTATAAATCTGACAAGCGTTTTGTGTATGTGCTTAGAAAGTAATAAGCATGAGCATGTGACCAGAGTGTGGACATAATAAATTACCAATACAGTATAAATGAAAATCAAGTAGATTAAATGCAAGAAATTCTTCCAGTTTTTTTGGGGTGTAACAGATGAATCTTCCTTCTTCCAAAATGACGCCCCATAAAAATGTGTTATTTTTTGCGTTGTGCATCATAATCTTGGGTCAGGGAATACTGTGACAAAGAAGTAGGTGTAAAATGGCTTTAAATTCTTTAGCTTCTACGCAGCTATGCAGAGCCATCACGAGACTCACATGAGATGGCTGCACATACCACCACAGATTCATCACCACATAGAAACCGTTTGAAACAGACAGTGGGTATCCATGAGTAGAAAATGGATGACTCATCAGACCACATTGCTATTTCTTACCATGTGGTCCTTACACCAGCTTATGGTACATAAGCATTTTCCATATACCACTGTGCAGGTGTCCTATTAAGAGCTCTTAATTGTCTACTTTTGTACTTTGATTTACCTAAGTTGCTAATTTTCAAACCCTCTCCCTTTGACATGATTTACAATGTGATATGTCATAAAAGACTGTCAGACAACTTCAACCACTTTAACACTGCAAACTGGCATTCTAGTTGATGACTTACCTATGTACAATAGCTGCTTTTGTAACTGTACAGCAACAAATGAAATAATTTGGTAACACTTAAATAATTGATAGCAAATTAAACTTAAGTTAACAGATTTTTCTACTGTTAAAAAACAAATAAGTCATGTTTATTCATTATTAGTTAAGCTATAATTTGTTATTTTAACAGTTATTTGTTAATGATTACCAAATGATTTATAAACCGTCAAACATTATTTGGATGGCTTTTATAAAGTTGCAACTGATGAGTATAATACCTTATTAATGGTTGATAAATATGTATACTTAGATAAAGAATCTTTAAATATTATTTAGATGGTATCTGTGCACAAAAAAAAATCATCTCTTATAGATCACTAAAAAAAGTTACTTTATGCTTTATTAATCATTGACTAATCATTATAAGCATTAGTAAATCATGTTTATAGATGCTTACAGACAATGTGTAATGCTCATTATAACCAATTATTTTATATCACCCTAAACGAATGATAAAATAACATAAATTATACCGTTAATATTAATTCTAGGGCTGTCAAAATAACACGTTCATTTCGATTAATTAATCTCGAGAAAAAAATAACGGAGATTAATCCATTCCATATTGATGTTTGACCCGGAGCCGTTCTAGCCACCATTGGACTGTAAAATGGGGGAGACGAGAATGTGCTGCCTGGATCATTAATTGGAACATTTACTTGTAAAAATCTTCTTTCTGCCAACCCTGGCTACCGAAATCTGGAGCCACTGATATGTCTGCTCGTCTCTCTGATGCTCTGAAACAGATGATACAGGCTACACACACACCGCTGCACGTGATGCTAGTTACACTATACTCAACAGCAGCTAACGTTAGCCTACCGCTAGCTAGCTAGTTAACACTATACTCAACAGCAGCTAATGTTAGCCTACCGCTAGCTAGTAGCTGGATTAAAAACGGTTCAAATGCTGACAGCTAACGCTAAACGGTGTAAAATTTGACTGTGTTTTACTGTAGAGGATTCAACACTAGTATGTAACAATCTGCAGCTACCGTCGGAAAAACAACACAGACGGTGCGTTCATTGAAACTGGTAAACTACAGCCTCGTGGTGCATTTTAAGTTATTGTAAATGTCCTTTTCCCATCTGGTGGTTGTTTTTGTCGTTCAACAGCAATTTACTAGTGAAATAAGTTATTGTTATTGTTATACATTATTATTAAATCATTTAATTTTGACCATATGGCCGTAGCAATGAACAAGCCGTTCTTTAATGTCACCAACTGTTGTTTAGTACCCTTTTTTTTTCTTTTCTTTTTTTACTTTCTTAAAAAGTATCGGTTCAGGCACCGTTAATTATGTATGCGATTAATTTTGATTAATTAATCACAGAGTATGTAATTCATTAGATTACATTTTTTTAATCGATTGACAGCCCTAATTAATTCATAAATGAAAAAAAAGAAACTTGACAGTTGGACCTTCTTGGAAATGCTGGCATCAAAATACCCCGTATCCTTAAAATTTCAGTCGCAAATGTAATGTCATCCTTCAGTTTCTTGGAAGACTTTGGATTTTCGTTGTGTCCACACTTCAAGCCAGATTATATCAATCAGTGTATTGTGGTATCCTGTTCCTGACAGGATGATGAATAGAGCTAATGACAGTCAGTACAGAAGTCCGTACGCACATGAGCATCAGTTAGGAATCTTAAATAAACTGACACAACATTGATGTTACTTTTTCATTTATTTTTAGTTCATTTCAATGATTTTAAGCAATTTTAATGTCTCTGAAAAAGCATCTCATGACTGTTAGTTCAGTTATTCATTCAAGCTGCTATGGAGATTGGTTCACATTAGATCGCATTGACATTCATACATTTTAAGTCTCAATAGTAGAAATATGTTCAATTATGACACTTTATTGATATGTTTCTATTTTTTCTTCAAAATATAAAAAGATAGATCATGAACATTCCATTGAAATATAATTTATACAGTTCTTGATGAGTTGTTCTTTGTGTCCCAACATTTAAAAAATAAAATCCGGCATAAATCACAACCAGATACTCCAGTGACCACCTCTTCTCCCCATTCACTCTCCTACTAAGACTGCAGTACAATGGACTAGTACATAAGTCTGTTTTATACAATTTGATGGCATGTAAAATGAACCTTGAATGAATGAATGAATCTTTGGAATGCTTATGTAAATGCATGATGTTAGCCTGTAATATTAAATGTATGTATATCGGTATGATTTTTGTGGTGTTAGTCACATTATTTCTAATTAAAATAAGCGATTAAATATATTAGAAAACTATTCAGTATGATAACATTTCCTCTAAAGCAACTCTGGTCTTATCACTTTGTAAAATAAAATATTTTTAGGTTAGTGTGATTGCTATGTCACTTTATGGAAAGCCATAAAGCCACTACACATGTGGTTGCAATCATCTGAACTGATGACCGAACATCTGTTTCTCAGGGAGCATACAGTAAGTGTCGATCAGCGGCATTCTTGGTGCAGATTGCATACAGTGTCCTCAATTAAAAAAAGAAAAAAGAACATATTCAACAGAAACAGGCACATAAAGAAAATCAATAGGCTATTGAAGAGGATGTGTCAACCAAGGACCACATAACGCCTTCCAAACACCTGGAGAGGACGTCATAATATTATTTCAACACATAGTAGCCATTAGGTTAACAGTGGCACCTACTTACCATGTAAATCATTTTTTTTCTTTTGGTTATGTGAGTGTTACATGGGAAATCTTTAACATTGTTTAACAGATTGCAAACTTTAGAAAATAAAACAGACTTAGCACTCTCAACATTGTAACTCATTCTGTTCAACATGACTTAATCAAATGGCAGTATTATGCAATAGAAAAGGAAAGACATCTTTTTCAGCCTGGCATTGGCATAGCAGTCACAATGTAGAGAATGGAGAAATGACAAACGTAACAGTGAAAAATAAGGAAAGAAAAAAGACCGTACTCGGCCATAAAAACACTTACAGCTGGGTGAAGCACAACGTTTTTGCAAGTGTGCACACCATTGCTAGAAGTTTACCTCTAAAATATCCATAAACATCTGACCATCAAAGCCATAGTTGCTTAATGCCTTCCATACTGGAACTGAAACCGGGAGCTTTAAAAGGATAAGAGACCAAAACAAAATCCCATGGACCATTTTTGCAAATAGACAAAAGCTCTAGAACCTGTAAAACCTTGAATGGTCTATGTAGTCTACATCACACAATATTCTGGTGAGCCTCCAACTGTAATGTCCTGGGAATGGACAGAGGACCATTCAGCTGCCTGAGCTGAGCCCTGGACCTGCAGGGCCGGAAACTCACTTGAAATACCAAACCAAGGATGAGGGACTTGGAGAGCACTCAACATTGAGATGCTCTTTTAAGCTTTTTTCATTTTTCATCAATCTCCCCACGGTGGACACTAGTATCTCTCATCGTCTTTCTCACAACACTTAAAGTACTTCACTGACATCATTTTGGAAGCTCTGGGTCTCTTTGATTGGTGCTCACATGGCTGTGTTGAGTGCTGTAATGAGCTGCCAACTAGCCAGCTGGATGACGGTAACTCCATGGGTAACAACGAATGCAAAGACCTGACCATCTAAAAAAACAAGACGAGCTACCTCTACACACTCATGCTGACACTGTGAGTGTGAGTAGTTTTCAGTTGCATCTTGAAGGAAGACGTTTCTGCTCTACGACACGGCACAGTGTTCATAGTTATCAGGACTGGATTCATGACAAACAATGATAGGAGGCTAAGGGGATATGTCAAGACTGTTCCCCCTCGAGAGATTATCAAGTCATAATGCATGCGGTTTTTTACACATCACGGTGAGGTGTTCACATTATCGTTATCTATATACCGTACTAGAATTTATTATGTTAGAAAGAAAACACCTACATCCACACACACCAACACACCTGAGTCCTTTAAACCACACACAAACTTTGGAATGGCAGTTGGTTCCATGCAAACCTGAAATCTCTCTTGATTGTTCACCAGTATAGTATCTTTCATAGTCTGTTAATGGTCTTTATTATATAACCTGGACTTGTGCTCCCATTTTTCTACTACTACTAGGACTAGTGGAACATAACTGCCTATCCCAGCAAAATCCTGCCATGGGACATCCAAGGCCTTAACGAATCTCTTTAACACTGAGGCGTTGAAGATACTCTCGAGGTTCTCCAGTTGCCCTGCTACAATCATGTGACAACTCTTATATTATTGCCAAAGAAAAAAAGCAAACTATGAGTACTAATCAAGCAGTCAAAGTTGTGATATGGAGAGCTGTTGTTTTAGAACTGCTGTTGCTGTTGCTGCTGCTGCTGCTGCTACTGCTACGGTAGTTGTGCAAATGATTCGAGGAAAACATGGACTTTGTGATTAACAACAAACAATCTTTGCGCAAATGCTATAGTTTGGCAAAGTCTTGAATGATCTCTGTTGATTGAATGGTTAGAAAATATACTGCTCAATGCATAAAAAAGTAAAACTATGGCAGCAGTCATAAACACTGGAATGGGGAATGTAGGGCAGTAGTAGCAGAGAGATTTCATCAAACAAAACATAGTTCAGGGTGTACTTTGCAAACAAACATGTTTCAATATTCACATTTTTTTACTTTTCAAAACAAAATATAGCTCTTCTCTTTCATTATAATCTTTTTTAAAACATTAATTGCATATAACATTTTTTTAATTCATTTTATATATACTTTTTTTGTATCTCTAGCACCCTTGTCTTCAACTAAGGGCTTGCAGAAAAGACAGTCATGCAAACTAGTCATGCTGGTAAACAAAGTTACAAAAATGCATTATCTTTTTTTTTTCATTTGTTTATCTCAGCGTCCATCCTTTGTCATCCCCATGTCTTTATAGGCAAGAGTCATTGCTCATTGTCTTTCCAAAAAAAATAACAAAATATTTACTTCCCATCTCATGATGCCAAATGTTCTATTAACATTGGCATCTGATTTTTTTTTTTTCTTCTTTCTTCCATTCTGGACCTTTTCTGCTCAGCAACTTCCTCCAAAGTCATGGATAGTTGATTTGTTTATCAAAATATAGATTTGTTCTCTTTGTACACTTCCACACATGCTCTACACTTGGTCCATTTCTTCTAATTTCCCCCTTTGCCTAAGGGGAATCCTTATCTTGACATTGACTTGCCAGAGTAGCAGTCGTTGGCAGCAAGAGGGACAAGAGAGAGATGGGGCAGTATTCATCTGGAAAGTCTTGTGCCTATTGGCAGTGTTGGCCTTTGTGTTAGGATTAGCATTTATCTGATTGGTCCCTTTCAAAATGGTAATGCAGAATTTTCAGCTAATGTTTTATGTGATGTAAAAAGTGTCCTTGTGGCAGGGGGTGGCCTTTTAGTTGTAATGAGACTTTGCTCCTCATGACTGAGCACTGTCAGTCAGACATGACAAAATACTTGTAATATTTATTTAGGCAGGGGATGCCAGTGGCAGTTAAAGTACTTTTAGAGGAATGTGTTTGTACCAAATGGAAGCAATGAACTATTACTTCTAATCTACTATACATTACAGAAGGTCATTCAGCAAGTGCTTGCTACAGGACCTTTGGTATCCCACATAGACTTTGAGGCAAGCCCATGTCAGTACATGAGAGATAAAGATGTCTTTTGCCAACATTTTCTTATGGTGAATGTTTCAGGTGAGTCTAAATATACAGTAAAGTCTACACACGACCTGTTTAAGCTGATGCTACATGTGCTTAATTTGTTCAACTTCATAGTGCTGTTTTTGATTATCTTAGTACTTGTGAGTAGGGCAGTGTTTCAGTCTGAAAGAAGTGAATGGAAGACATAAGTTCAGTGGCAAACATGCTATACAAGTGCTAAACTTGAAAAGGGGCCAAAGTATGGGTGTTGGTAAATACTGATGGATTTCAAATGCACTGTTTGTATTTAGTGCATCTTTTTTTTGGAATGTTAAGTGTTTTAACGAGTAAGACCAATCCTTTGTCTCTCATGTACTATATTTTTTTTTTCTTTACTGGAGAGGAACCTAAGAGGAAAATGACATCTATAAGATCCCTTGAATGCATAAATTCCTCTCTCTTCCAACTGTTGATGGATAAAGTCAAGTTATTTCCAAGCCAACAAATGCTACAATATGTTAGCAGAGATGCTACATTGTTCGTTCAGTCCTTTGTGAAGACAAGTGTTTTTCAGAAACATGTGAAGTTGCTCAGTTGTTCAGCACTGTATATGGTACTGAGTTGTCATCACACAAGATGGCAAGTATAATGTTGTCAGAGAGATGTCTTCTGGAATGTGTAATCAGGAGTCCTTTTCTCTCCCAAAAGTGTGTCAGTGCAATGCTCAGTCAGTTTGCCGAAAAAGGAAAAAAAAAGGTCTGTCAGACAGTTGTCAAAAATGTGGTTGGAGTTCCAAGAGGTGGCTTTGGTAACAACGTGAGGAGCAGACCATACCATTTTTTAATTCATGATTAACCTCTGGTCGCTCTCTTGTCACCCCAAAGATCTCCTTTAAACTGTCCATCCGTGTCACACTTACGTGGCTCCCGCCGCAAATTTGTGTTTACCAGTTACTGACTCCACATTAGAGAGGAGGCGAATGCTAGAAACTTAACACTGTGAAGACAAGAACAGAAAGCCATTAATATTAAGTTCACAGATAAACAGAATTTGTAAGAAATCATGTTGAAGTGAAAGTAACTGAAACTTTTAGCATTAAGAGTAAGCACTTGTATCTTGATTGGTTTATATAAGTTGAGCACCTCTATAAACCAATCTTGTTCTCATATTTGGAATTTGCCAATTACATTGTTATCAATAACAGTTTATAGTGTCACTAACATTATGGGCAATAGAAAAGTAATCAGGGATTACCATTACCTGTAAACTGCTGGTTAACTGTACATGTCAGAATGAAGTGCACAAATTTAAACTGTAAGGACAACTCTACCAACGGTCTATCTCCAACATACAGACAGAAAATTGGCACACAAATTATTCTTGAATAACAATATCAAGAAATGGAGACAATAAAACTGCTGACAATATTAGAAAAACAAACAGTAGACTGAATGAAACAAACTGCCAGCCAACTGACCAGCACCATGCTCTCCACTCTGTTAAATCTCAGCAAATCACCATCTTTACAGGAGTGAATTATGTACAGGGCATTTTGAACAAGATTAGGCAATAGGGAGATGATGGTTATTTTTGTGTGTGTGTGTGTGTGTGTGTGTGTGTGTGTGTGTGTGTGTGTGTGTGTGTGTGTGTGTGTGTGTGTGTGTGTGTGTGTGTGTGTGTGTGTGTGTGTGTGTGTGTGTGTGTGTGTGTGTGTGTGTGCCTTTTTCATTTGAATGAAAAGTACACCTCATGGAAAAACACATTTTTTGACAGATGGAGACATACAAACATACTCAATACTATTCATGGAAGTTTTCACATTTAAAAGATGTAGTGGAATCACACATTTGGCTGACACCATTTCAGGAGGCTTATCCCCCAACTTCAGCTATGCATCATGCAAACACAGGTGCAAATTCAAGAAAATGTTTGTCAACATTAGGTTGATCATTTTTGAATTATTTGCCTACAGTTATGGCAAACAATTCTTGTATCATATGTGCTGGCATCATGCATTATCTAACGGGAGATTAAACACTTCTGTTGTGGTCTCACAAGCAAACATCAACCCAGTACAAACATTATCCTTTATTGCAGTCGCATAAGCTCTTCCAGTCTGTTCTTCTTTTCACCCTCTTCCTCTTTCAATTTCCACTGTATAGTTGCAGTTTTCTCCACAGAAAAGCTGTTAGCAAGACAGTTCATATTTTCTAAAGACCAGTTGTATGGTAAATTCTTTAGTCGACTAAGAGTAAAGGCCCTCATACATCCTACAAGCAACCTTGGCTTACATGATAAGGAAAAGTCAGCAGCTACTGTATTAACCTAAGCCACCGTGGACCCATTAAGCATAGACTTCGTAATTGTATTAAAATATTATTTTGATGTAAATTTAAACAAGGCAATGCCATGCCTCGTCATGCAGATCTTATTATGAGTAACATGACCTTCTCCTGGTATCAGATGCATAAATCTGTGTAATTTCCCAAATATGTCTGCACAAAATCAGAAGTAAGTTAATAGAATCTTAGTGCCAGTACATAAATTCCTGTATATGTGTACATGTACAGTACACGTCTAAAGACATCCATTATTGGATACTAGCACACCACTGTTTGTTTGGACATGAACCAGACTTTTCTGTCTTTTTCTGTCTTTGTTCTGGCACCAGTAACATCCTGAGTCAGTGCCAAAGCAGCCTTTGTGTTGCTAGGCACAGCCATTATGCACTGGTGTTGTAAATCATAACAGACACATAGAGGTTTAACTGTTGTCAATCTTCTCATTGCACAATTCAAAGTTGATCAAACATCATTTTTCGACTCTTCCTTTCCCAAATTAAACAACTGTACTTACAGTACAACAGCTTTTAGTATTCCTATGCTTAATAAATCCAAATATAATAGTGAAACAGTCCCAAAACAGGCCTTTCAGGATGCATTAGCAGCAACCATTGAAATATTTACATGTACCGTACATTCATATTCATTAGAATACAGTGCATTTACCCCATGTATGACCCACTCTTGTCCAAGCAAACACACAACCCAGAACACACTCCTTTGTCATTACAGCTGAATTAGGCTTACAGTACTGTAAAATTATAAACGTACATACTTTATCTTGGAAATACAGACCTAATATGTATATAACCAGAAAGCCAGGTTAAGCAGTGTAGTTAGGTTAGTCTGACACTTCAGTAAAGATTGCAGGATAAAAGCTTTCTGATGACATACATATAAAAAAGTCCGTTAGAATCAGTTTTTATGAACGTGTGTTTCCCTATACTCACAAAGTATACATAGATATATTAATTGCATATGACTTTAAAAGTCCCATGGCATGACAATTTCACTTGATGAGGTGTTTTAACACTAATATGCATTCCCCCAGCCTGCCTATGGTCCCCCAGTGGCTAGAAATGGTGATAGGTGTAAACCGAGCCCTGGGTATCCAGCTCTGTCTTTGAGAAAATGAAAGCTCAGATGGGTCGATCTGGAATCTTACTCCTTATGAGCTCATAAGGAGCAAGATTACCTCCCCTTTCTCTGCTTTGCCCGCCCAGAGAATTTGGGCCACCCATGAGAGTGAGACATCATGGCTTTCAAACGAGCAAAGTGGCAGTTGGTCAAGGCCACACCCCCACCCCTCCACCTTGCCCCCCCTCTCTCCTCCTCAATAGCTACAGACACAGAAATGGCACATCCTAAGGAAAGCTCATTGTGGGACTGGCTCTAGTGGCTGTAATTCTGCACCAAGGCTGAATTTCAGGAAAGAGACTTCAGATACAGTATTAGGGGACCACTAAGGTCTATATAAAAGAGACTTCAGATACAGTATTAGGGGACCACTAAGGCCTATATAAAAGCATCCAAAAAGCACCATGTCATGGGACCTTTAATGTATTCACATGTGTAGATAGAGATATGTACATATTCAATAATAACCACTGACCTATTAAATATTTCTTTAAAGGTTTAGCTAGTTAAATCTAGCTAGTTTGCATGAACTCCTAAATTGACATCCGAGCCTACGGGGGCCTCATAGAGGCTGTTTTGTTTACTTATCAATGTGACATCAGAGTGTCCTAGGTGATTTGCATTGGCCACAACTATGTGATATGACTCTTAAGATCAGCAGAACCACAATTATGACATTCATAAGATCAATTTTGATACAATACAAAGAAAATATGAACAAATCCTTTAATCACTACTATAATAATAAATGTTAAAATTAAAGTGGTGGTGCGTGAGATTGTTATTCCTCTCACTCATATCCAGTCAATTGTAGCATTAAAGAAAAACATTTCACTGCAGATATATAAGATTCCTAATGAAGTGGTATACCAGTATAATTCAAAGTATCTCAAATTGTAACATCCATATTGTGGATTCATTTTAAGATTATACAGTATCCATGTGCGCTTAAAATGTTGAATGAGGTTTTGTGCACTGAGAGAAGTGATGCTCGCAAAAACTACAGACCAACATTCAGGTTTGTTGATGTGGACTAAGATTAGCTTTGAGGATTGAAACCAAGCCAATCACTATATGTCATTGTACTCATTGCATGTTCACAAAACATTTTCCTACAAGTTAAATCAATTTAAAAAATGTGCTATCCCAGAGTTTCCCTACCTTCCCTAAGCTCAAGTTGACATCCATTAACAAGCTGCTGTCAAAAAATGTTTGGATTCACTGGAGCAACAAAGCTCTGCATGCTGTTTCAGATATTTTCAGACAACATTAAACTATTGTAATTTTTTGACATAATAATGGTGAATGGTGGAGTATAAGCACGACTATTAGCAACGTTGGTCTAAAAATATGTGCAATGGCCTTTAAAAACCCGTATCAGACAAAGCCAAGCAAGCATTACTTCTTGCAGTGACTGTATGGTAGGATCTATCGTAAATGAGACACAACTTTTTTAAACCCTTTCAATCTCAATTCGACAACAGATTCAAGCAAACATTCAAGTGATGTCACAGCTTTCATCCCGAATCATATACTGCATATCTAAGTTCTCAAAGTTGAGGGGTCTGGAAGCACACTGATTTTTAGACAAAATGGCAATCGGGACCATAGATTACAACAGAATATCTGGACCTGGCTCTCTAAACAAGTAAATACTTTCCCTTTACACCCGCATCAAAATTGTTGGATCTAACGCACTTAGAGTTTTATCTCATGATTTCACTCTTAACTACGTTTCTGTTTAAGGACAGGTAAATACAACATCATATTTTTTTGACAGATGTTATTTTAGACAATCAGTGGTACAGAAAAGCCATTACTTACAATGAAATACACATTACCAGTACAAGTGAAAAATATAAAACTATTACAAAACTAAAACAATTAAAAATGGCAGCCACAACATCAAAAAGTTTAAAGGACCAGCAAGACCACATTGACTTGAGAAAAAAAAAACAAGACAAATGGCTCATGATGTTATTGTAATACTTATTGGTACAGCTAAATCAAAGATAATGAGTAGACTACCTACAAAGTCTGTGCATTTTTAAGATAAAAAATATATTTGCATATTTACATATGTATGTGCACATCCTGTTTTCCAACATTAAAATAATATTGCATGTTTATTGCATATGTGAGTGTCTTTTTTTGCTCAACTTTTAACATACGATCTATTTTCATGTGAGGATGGCAATCTGAGGAAGGATCTCAGTTACTAAAATAAGCTATACATTGCCAAAAAAGATATTGTTTATTTTTTAATTATTTAGAAGAATGGTATATTGTAATCACTGTCATATTTGTTTTTCAAATATTAACCAACAGATTGCATTTCGTCTTTTCATTTGTTTTAGTTTTTAAACCATTTTAGACAAGCATTTCAACTAAAATAATGTAAAAAAAATAAATTATATATATATATATATATATATATATATATATATAAAAAGTGAAATAGAAGCAAAACATTTATTTAGAAAAGGTGAACATCCTTAGAGATGTTTGATGAGATAATCTCACAAGTTCAATCTATTTATTTGTTGTAATATGGTCTGGGTCGTATCCCAACATGCAAGCATTTAAAGGTTATTAAATTAGTATTGAGTGTTAGTAAGGTGCTTGTATTTGTTTTAAGTGTATAATTAATTATGTAGCCATATCTGACTTTATAAGTATATGTGTTGTACTTGGATTAATGTAATTTTTAAGAAGTTTTCTTAATACATTGCATTTAGATTTATTTAAAAAAAATTTAGGCCTACAAGTACATTTCATTTAGATGACTGTCCTGAATAGCATTTCTTCAAAGGTCCACTCAGACATTTACGATCATCAAATAGGAATTACAGTATTAACTAAGGACGTGACAGCCTAATTGTGCTACTTTGCCAAAGACTGTCTGGGAGACAAAACACAGTTAGCATGTAGCTAGCCAGTCAACTCTACTCATGAGGTCCTCTGTTGCCCTAACAATGTTCTCAAGCAAGGATATACTTTTGCCTAGTTTTGAATGCTAAAAATGTGCTAAACCTGCTACATTACTATACTGGTACATTTTGTTGAACCCACAGCTAGTGGTTTGATCTATAACCTAAGGCCAGTAGTAAGTAACAAGCTAGCGCTAGCTTGGCTACATCCATCGATTACATAAACCTCGTCTTACACATTGTTACAGTTCCTCCACGACGTGGTCTGACAACTACAACTAACCTCATCCTGCTCCCCCCTTATTAAACTAAACCTGTGCCCTTGTCAAAGACTAAACTTGTGGTACATTACTTGCATGTCTGGCAGCCTACATGGTTTTGAGACAAATTATTACAACATTTTAGTTATTTTCTTTATATTTTTGGGGCATATATTTAATTAATATTATTGTTTTGGAATATGATTGTTATAATTGCATATGATGCATGAGATGATGATAAATATATAGAAATATATTGCACAATATGCTTGCAACTGCTAAAGAAAGTGACTGAATAGACATTTAACTGTACATTAGAAGGTAGCAATTGCATACATGGGATCCTAACAGCAATGTAATGTAATAAAATAAACTATGATTTGTAGAGTCATGTTAGGCTGCACAATTGAGATAGCTCTTATGGTACAGTACTTTTATTCTTTTCATTTAAGCTAAGTTTTATTTTTTTCTTAAATTTTTTGACATCTTAGCTTTGTTGTGTAAACTGTCAACATAAAGTGTCCAATTATTTCACAATGATGAGATAGAAAAGTACGTGATAATACTGAGACTTATAGAAGCTGAGTCTGTCTTTTAGAGAGAATTACCAAAAGTATGTCTATGCTGTACATACATCAATATTTCACCAAAGACAAAGTAGAAACCTTTTTTACCATCAATCTAATCTATAAATGTCTTTTTTTCTTTGGCTAAATGAACTGAAGTATTTAGTTTCATGGTCAATTCTCTGGACATTCTTGTCAGCTCAGTTTTGTTTGGTCCAGAACATTTAAAAATGAATGTCCATCTACACACTTAATCCTACATTTTAAAATGTAATGTGTTCATAATGTTTTTTAATCTCTGATACTATTTCATTTAACAAATCCAATTTTTTTTTTTTACATTTATTCTAATAATTTAAAATATCAGTGTACGTTGAAAGTTAGACTTTTTATTTTACCCCATCAGCTAACCTGATGCATGCATCATAAACCATTAGATTCACAAGACAAGGGGTCATTCTTCCTACATTCAAGTTCATTTCATGTTATTGCTATTGTTTTTGCACGGTGTACAATCTAAATGGAGGCTTCAATGCGATCAGTCCACAGCATCGCTTATGATCCAATCATTAACATCCTTCCTTTTTATTTTTTTACAAAATGGAGGGAATGGGGGAGCGACAGCGCCGCAGTGGTCCTGGAGCCTCATAGGTTTCAAAGGGGGGGCTAGTGATAGGAGCAAGTCGCAGTGATGACCCAGCCATTCCCGATATGTTATTGAGACTGCGAGATTTCTCGTAGCTCGTTGCTTTAAGAACATAATTTGAACCATTGATCGATTCATTAGATTATATTATGTGTTTTTGTTTTGATATCATATGCAAAAATTAAAAAAATGAAGTCGTAGTTGAATGTTTTGGCATGTTATGATTAATGTTCCATATTCAGGTTGTTTGGTTTTATAGTGTTGAAACATGAACATGAGGTTTAACGTGTTATAAGAAAAATTGAAAATTCAAAAGAAGCACATAAGTGAAAGAAATAAATTAAGGGTAAGAAATTGAAAATGTTATCAAATTATAAAGACATATAAAGGACAGACACAGACAAGAAGGACAAGACAAGACAAAACAAGAAAATGCGAGTTATGATATAGCTTTTTTTTTTTTTAAACAGAAAAGCAAAATATTCTCTGATATTAAGAGATTTAACACCTATAATAGGCCAATTGAATAAAGCACCCAACATTTTATCATGTGTGATATTCCACGTTCAGGTGTTTTAGACAATTTTTGGGCCACAACAATACAGTTTAACACAAACACAAGTAATAAATACTAAAATATTACCGATGCAGCGTAGGAGTTGACCACATGAAGTTTTAGAAGAAAAGCTTAGAGATGTTAGCACTAATGAAGTTATGTAGAATAATTAATTGCCTTGCATTACGCTTTATAAACCCAAGCCCACTTAGCATTTGCTTTTGGTCCCTGTAAACTTCAAATGGCCAACACAAAAATGTCCTCCCTGCAACTTTTAGAAACACTTCCTATCCCCTGGTAATACGAAGCATCCTGTAATGCAGTGGTTCCCAACCTTTTTGTTCTGAGGTACCCCCACAACCCTGTCAGATGAACTCGCGTACCCCGTCATCGATTCCCAATCTATGTTCCAAATGTATAACACTATTCATTATATGAAAGTGGATATTGTTAATTTTTTCATACAATTGAACTGTTAATATTAAGGTTGGTTTGGTCAGCAATTATACTACTAGGCTACTACTATTTGTGAAGCTGAATGTTTCAACCATTTATCCATTACTTTTGGCTAACCATTTCAACTGTTAGCTAACGATTTAATCTTTTAGCTATTTTAACCATTTCTTTATTACTTTTAGCTAATGATTTGAACTGTTTAGTCAATACTTTTATATTTAATTATTTCTACCATGTATTCATTACGTTAAACGTTTGTGCTGGCTTACTAACTAGTTTTCACACACTCTTACACAACTGCAACATGTAGTGTTCAGGTGTTGATGTACTGTCAAAATCAAATTAGTAGAGCTACTCCACAATCTTTCCACAGACAGCATGGCAATTGCAGAAGTACCCCCTGGAGTACAAGTACCCTGGTTGGGAATCACTGCTGTAATGGATATCAGTTTACATTTTGTTTACAGTGGAAAATGACACACGGTCCACTTGTGCAAGTGACTTTTAAATATAATACATTGTAACTGCTGAACGTTACAAAACCAATTTATCTAAGAACTAACACATTGGCTTTTGTGTCCTTTCCCGCTGTATTTTTGGTGTGTAACAAAGCATGCAGATGTTGAATTCCTCCTGTAGGAAGCAGCTAGAGATGTGTTATTGTATATAATGCTGTGCTGACGAAGTGTTGTTGCATCAAGTGAAGTGAAAAAACACCATTGGTAGGTAGCAATTAATCTGCCCTAACAATGGCTAACTGTCCCGTAATGGATGGAGTTTTATTAGGAATGTGTTACAGTAGCTGAAATTGAATGTAAGACAAAAAACAAACTGTTAAGCTAAAACATTATCAAGTTAGTGTATATTTTTGTCAAACTCCAACCATCACTAGGCCACAGTCAAACAAAGAACACCCACTGGTACAGTGTGACGCCCTTTGTGCCTTCCTGCTGAAATGGAAAAGTATATTGTGGTGCACGGTGGCCACCACTCCACCACTCTAGGCTATGCATCATTTGAGCCAACCATAAATAAGTCCTTTTTTTACTCTGACTAGCTCAGGCACATTAGTCAGATGGCAACTCAGTAAAATATTGATGATGCATTTTCACTGGGTTTCTTAGGCTGCATGTCCCACTAAGATGTCTGAAAAGCTGTCTGGCCAATCTGTGGTGCTGCTTCAATCTCAAGTTCAGTTCCAAACGTATTTTGTTCTTACCACCCAAATGTATTTAGACAAATTGTCAAGTTGCATCAAATGGCAGCCATTTTTGTGTTGCTGAATCAGAGTTTAGGGGCAACAACAAGGGGGACAGAAAAAAAACCAACCTTTTTTTTTTTTTATAGCAGAACTACAACAATGCTGGACAAAAATCTCTTAAAGAAAGAAGTAGCTATCATTATCTGATAAACCCTTCACCTGACCTAACTGAATTGCTAGATAAAGATATAATCCTTAAGATTTTCATGAAATCAAACCCTGTTTTTGGTGCCATTTATGGTCTGCATTTTTTTCTTCAATGGCCATTGAATTTTTTGTGTGCATTCAGTTATTACCTGAATGTATACATTGTTATTATTAACAATGTATATATGTAATTCTAAATAATTTGATCTAATTTATTTCAGCCTTGCAGTTTACTGTTCGTTTTTTGACACCGTGTCAGAGCTGCATTAAGTTTCTGCTAATGCAAACCAACTGCTGCTGTTTCACATTAAAAGTCTTACCGCAGATACGTCTTGTTTCCGCTAATTTACAATGTAGTAGTCAATTAGAAGTATTTACTTGTTTATTAATTTAACTGTTATAGTGATGCCCCAACAGCTCTTTTGAGAGTTTTTTTATTCAGCTAATATTATGCTACAAGTTGTATTAGGTTAAATATTAAGCAAATATTATGCTTTACTTGGGTGCTACCTTAGATTATTATATTATTATGACGAGTGACCTACAGATTCAAAGTATGTATTCACAAAAATAAAGTTGGGAAGCCCGTTTTGATTTTGCTGGGAAAATCCTTTGGATATATTCTTGGTTGTAAAATCAACATGCAGAGTGGAGAGAGAAAGAATGAAGGGAAGAATACACACTGTTCCCGCAATAAACAGACAAAAACTATGATTCATATAGAGTAAATTATTATCTTTAACTAAACGTATAATCGGAGGATTTAAAACCTTTGTCAAGTGTGATATAAGTATATGGATAAGTGAAAAGAATTGTTCCCATCTGTTGATTAGATGAAGGTGTAACTGAAGAAAATAATATAGATGGGGCAGTAACATGGTTCTGATGATTTTCAAATATATGCTGCTTTGCAACCAAAAGCTGATCGAAACAGTTTGCTTTTGCTCATGTCTGAAAGTATTGCTTGGTAAAATTCAAGACAAGGAATGTTTTGTCAGAAATGACAATAAAAATGCTGATAAAGTTAATCATGTCTCAGCCACTGCAGTCTGTCACGGCCTGCTAGCTTCCTCCTCACTGTGCTAAGTACTGTATTTAAACCAGTTTTTTTTTTTTTTGCTCTGGGATCGTCTATCGGGAAATGGCGAGTCTGGCTGTCACTGTATTCAGTGATGACATAATTTCCGGCCCAAAGTCACACTTAATTTACACTATGGAGGGAGTACAGTACATACCTACATTCAGACTTTAGTTACACTGGCGCTGCAGTGGCGGCCTAGGGATGGGATGGAGAATGAGTGTTAATCACAGAAAGAGAAGGTAATGGGAGAGGGAAGACCCAGAGGAACAGAGAGGAAAAACTGCAAATATTCCGACCAGACTTTCTACCAATAAAATTATCATTAAAATTAAACAGATTGGACCGAAATAATAGCCTTAATTATCCTAGTATGTATGTATGTATGTAGAAGGTGGAAAACTATTATGTAATACACATATTTCTTATAATTTCATGAGCATTGCTGACTCTTCAGATGCTATTCTTGGCCCCGCCCCATACTGTATCATTCTTACATGGGATCAATTGCCTGTTAAAGATGGTGTGATCTGCTGTTACCTATTATTAGATGTATTGATCTCTTAATGGCCGTTACTGAAGCCACAATGAGTTACAGTACCTGGGGTGTCTTTTGAGGGAACTGTATACCAGGGTTTCCGCGGGGTCTTAAAAAGTCTAAAATTTAAAAAACAAAATTTTAGGCCTTAAAAAGTCTTACATTTAGAAAGTATTGTGTTCTAGGTCTTAAATAATTTTCCTACGTCCATGTAACACTAGCTCTAATGCTCTTTTTTTATTTATTCCGTGGTGTTGTAGTTCTTTCTTTGGCTAGTCCAAATATAATTTCACTGTATTTCAACTACAAATGAGACCAACATGCAACTTATGTTGCAGCCAATCAGCTTTCGTGTTATTGATGCGAGTCTTTTTCAGATTGTACCACAGATCTAAAACAGATTGTATTCTTCAGCTTTGAGGAGGTGCAAGTTTAGCCATACTTGGCTTGATTACAACTGAATTTAGGCTTAGTTAATGTTGTGATAAAGGTCTTAAATTTCAATCATGATGGTCTTGAAAAAGTCTTAAATCTGACTTGTTGAAACCTGCAGAAACCCTAGTATATTTTGTGCTCTTGTTAGCTGTATGTAGGTCATACAGACCTATATGCGTCAGCTGTTATCATAAAGCTCAAATTAATTTAGTATTTTATATATAAAATACTATATATATATATATATATATATATATATATATATATATATATATATATATATATATATATATATATATACTACTCATACATATACATACATATTTATCATATAATTTACGTATTTTTTTTCTTTTGTAAGGTAAAAATCTGGCTCAGACAAAAGAATATTTGCAGATTGTTTTGATGAGGCAACATTGTAAGAACCACAGTGGTATTGATGCACACATAACATGCAAGACAATGTAGGACAAGTTTGACATACTTGTAAAGGTACAATGACGCAGAGGAGGACAGTGACATGTTTTCAAACAGAGTTAGGGAGTTAAATTTAGAGCTAGTATAATTTTGTGTGAGCACAGGCAGAAACAACAAATATGTTGTGCTGGCCAGTAAGTGCATATTATAAGACTTTTGGCCTTAAAAAATAATTACGTCAACAATCTATCCTAATAAATATAATAATGAATAATGAAACTAGATGTACTATTTAGATTTAGTATTTGTTTAACCTAAACATTTTTTTAAATTGCAGTGCAAATTTGTGTTGGTTTGCTAGTGGTGGGAGTTGTTAAATAAATGATATAATCCTTATTCTTAGGTCAAACATCTATTAAAAACATTTCCTATTATGGGTTTGGTTGAATTTGTCAATGAATAATGAGTTTTGTTTCATCAAATAAGTCCTCAGAAATGTGCTGAATCAGTGAGATTCATGCCATTTTTATGTTAATTAGTTTCACTGTTTTGTTGGCAATTTCTTTTATCATTCCAATTCATAGAAGACAGATAGTAGGTGATGGTAAAACTCAAAGGAGAACACAGGAAGAACATAGGGTAAGTCGTAACTTCAAACAACAAAACACAGTTGTACAAAACTCAAAGACATTAGCAAAAATCAGACTATAACCACAACAGCAAAATATATTAATTCAAAATAAATATAACTTAATCCTATGCACATTAAAAAGATAAAGCATTCAACAACACTACAACACAAAGCTCTACAAAATCACAACATAATACTCCACAAAAATACTTAATAAAAGATGTACACACCATGTTAGAAACACAGGACATAAATAAGCACAAAAACCCAAGAAGAAAAGTAGAAAAAAAAAACCTCATACACATATAATGAGGAAAGGAGAGAGCATGGAGAAGGAGAGAGACAGAAACGAACAAGATCCTTTCTAGAGGAGTGATTAGGAGTGGGCACTCAAAGCGGTGATTGACCGTTTGACCTTAATCAGACATGCATTTTGCATGGGGTGCGTAGGAAGTCAAATGGCCAACAAAAGCCCCTTTCACACAGAGATTCCGCAATAGCGCCGCAATGAAGGTCTGCCGTTTTGCCAGCTCTGTTTATTCACACAGAACCAAGCAAAGGCGGCATAATGCCTCCCCAGTGTGTGATTTCACAAAGCATGCCGGCACTCCAGGAGCAAAAGAGGCATGACGACACAACAGCGTCGGCGTCTAGTGTGTGGGAGCCAATCCACATCTTTAATCAACCACAAGAAACCCGACCCACAAACCGCCAACTTTATGCATTATTGTAGCACAATTGTCAGTAGAGAAAATGACAGACGGCCGCTGTGCTGTAGCGTCCGCCGTGTGTGTGTGTGTGGAAGAGAACCAGTGCAATAGAAGGTGGACCATTGCACGCAATGTTTATATAAGTTCATAACTTTGGCTACTCAGAACGCTGCCTTGTCACTTTTTGACCTGCATGTGGGTTGACTCGCGCATCGTAACTTTCACACAGACGGCGAGGCAGCTTAAAGGCACAAAAGTCCTGTCTTGAACAGGCTGTGTGAAAGGGGCTAAAAAGAACGAGAGAGAAACTGAAAAGCTGATAAAATAAGTTGGCAAAGACATTGAATGCATGTATCTACGAAAGAAATCGCAACTGAAGCACACTAGAATGAGTTTCAGAATGAGTTTCAGACAGTGTCAGAATCCCTCTTTAAAAACAAGGAGAACGTTTATCAGGGGCGTTAACTAACATAAACAGAATGGGTTTTTGCTATTTGTCTAGATATTTTTTTTTTTTTTTTCTTCCCTTAAATCACAGATTGTTTTTAACTGATAATTATGTGAGTTTGATCAGCCATACATACAACTTTCTATATGTAGCCAAAGATTTATTTACACATGCACTGGGCGCGAGGTAGGTTATATGTCTATAACAGGGCTGTATACACATGATATGGTTATCAAATGCTAGAGAATCAGGTTCCTGAGATGGAAAGAAACAGATCAAATGTCTCTGGTATTCACTGTAAGCACCAAATACAATCTCTTTTTTCAAATAATATAGAGATCCCCAATCTAAATGTATGAAAGCCTACATTGTACAACTTTACTGTAAGAAGCCCAAACCCTGAAGCTTTGTCCTAATGACTTCAGCGCTTATTGTCTTCAATGGACTCCTTATTGCTTTAAAGAGGGATTTTTGTAGCACTTAAATTGCAGTTTATACATGAGAACCATTGAAACTGAAGCAATTTAAGGGAACTGTAAGTGAAGGGCTTGGACAGCTCGAGGCTTGCTTACCTTAGACAGCATCTAGCCACTTTTCAATCAAATCTGTCATAGCGTTTGTTTGTCTAGTCAGTAAGTGTTTCAGTCACCGAGTGCAGCTCATAACCCTTTCGACATATATCCAGATCTCCACAGTATAAATACAAAAGGTCCTGAACTTTGGACTACACTAGGCACTGAAAGCACAGATACATGGTCTAGGGAATAGTATTTCAGATACATTACACGCTCACAACACAGTGTTTTGGTAAAGAAGTATTGTGATAACTGGTTTTGTTTACAAGGCTGAAGTAAGACTTTGAAATGTGCTTGTTTTCAGCGTGGCATGTTTCAAGAGATACTATCCCTTGACCTATAGCTCCGCAGACCCCATTGACCTTAGGCCTTGGAAAGATGATTGTCGTACATCACTGCACTCATTGTCACAATTGCGTGAAGCTATAAGGGCTGGCAAATTGATTTTTACATAAAATAGGGCATATGTACATGTAAATATGCACATCTTTGAGGCTAAAATGTATTCTAGCATATAAGGAATACATGCCATTGCCTGAAGAGTATTAAGTTTAAACTGTGCATACTTAGAGTACATATACATATATAGATGTAAAACCGTAAAAAAGGGTGTATTTTTCAAGGCAAAACTTTTCTAAATTGCAATGAGTGTTTTTGTTTGCCAAGGTGGAGGTCCGTGGGGTAGGTAGTATCACGAATAAACACAGTAGAAGGGGAAAAACTAAATTAAGCCACACACGACAACACGATCACAACACTCAGACGGCATTGAGAGAACAGAGACACAGTGTATAACACATAAGAATGAAAAAGCCCACATACACACGCGTGATATGACACAACCTGAAGAGAGAGACAACAACAACACAGAGGCACATCAGACAACAACGTGACCCCCTGTTCCCTTTCAATCTTCTTCAGTGTTATGTTTTATTAGTTATTGACACAGGACACGACAAACTGGGTTATTTTCACTCGAGCTGCTGGAAGTATTTGCACATGTGCATGTATGCAAGTTTTAACCTCTCACACAGACACATACACGTGTACACATTGTTGTGCACACTACTCATTGTGGGTGTATATCACAAAGCAATCCCATTTTCTTTCCTAATTTTTGTTTACATCTTGAACATTGTTTATTGAGATTGTTTCTGAGTTTACAAAATTTGTATGCAGGTAAGATATTGGGCAGAGGTTAGGTTTCATCGGATAAAATACCTCACAAATCAAACGATGAGCCCTTAAATGCCACCCAAAGCTTGATAGCCTAGCCTATCTTAGCTCAACTGTCAATCTCTTAATGTAAACTGACAGCACACGTTCCACACTTTCAGTCACAGAAAAGACTTTTCACAGGTGACACTTCAAACTCCATTGAACATGTAGACACACTGTGGAAATGGTGGTGTATCTGTGATCTAAAGTCATGCATAGTGTGTGCAGCTGTGTCTGTGTTAAAGTGGGTGCTGTGCTGGTGGAGTGTAGTTTGTGCAACAGCAAAAACATGCTACATGATGGAGAGCCAGATCAAAATTTCTGTATGTTTTCAGTCAAAAGTTGACTAGGCTGCAGGCTCTTTTATTTTGTAACTTTTTGTCAGTGTTACCTCTGGTCTATGGTTTGATCCAGGAGGAGGTGGAGTTTGCATTGAGGTCCTGCTGTAACAGAGACCCTTCCATCTTATACCAATCCTCAGTCAGAGGGGAGTCTGGGCTCGGTGCCAGGGCTGCTGCCTCTAGTTTGTTGTCAACAGGGGGTGTTGAAAGTTTGGAGGGATTGTGAGGGGGTTGTTTTGGTGCAGGTTGGCAGCAGTGGTGGTGGTGGTTGGATTGCAGTAGTAAATGAATAAAGGTTTTCATGAGCACGAAGGTAATGTACATGGGGTAAAAGGAGGGGAGGGGGTACGGTATAGCACAAAGGAAAAAAGGGGGGGAAATGAGGGCATGGGTTTAAAAATGGGGCAGGGGATAAAGGGGTCAGGAGGGAAAATGTGCAGCAGGTTAGGGAGGAAGTCATCACAGAAGGGGGGGGGGGGGGGGGGGGCAGGAAAAAATAAAAAGGACATGCGAGGCAGGAGAGAAAAACAGAGAGGGAGAAACAGAAGTGGCGAGAAGTAAATTAATGCATGGTCAACTGTCTGAGTCCAGAAGACAGAGAAAGAAAGAGATCGTTTATGAGCATAAATGAATGTGACTTTACGGGACACAGAGCAAAATTCACAGAAACCATGGAAAGATGGAAGACATGACTGAGGAGAAGAGAAAAAAAGTAGAGGGACAGAAAATCTTGTCTGAAAGAAAAAATAAAATATAATACCAAGCAGTGATGGAAACACAGACAACATGAATGTGAAGAGGTGGAAAGAGTAGAAGCAGAGCAGAGGAGCTAAGTGTATATGAATAGGTTGTAACTGCATGACTGTTTATGTATGTATGTTTTGCTGCTAGCTGTTATTGGAGCCTTCTATCTGTAGTTGAGGCTTCCAAATGTTCGTGTGTGCTCTTCCATCAAACCCATCTTTCCTACATTTTTGGATCTGATGTCATATACATACAGTAACCTGTGTGTACTTATCTGCATTGGCTGCACACAGGACATATATAATGTACATGTTTACAGTATGTTGTGCCTGGCATCTTGCTGTGTGGATCTGTTTACGTAAGATGTGCGTGTTTTTGTATCCGTCTCCTGGTGCGAAACGTACCTTTCCGCACATTTCCATCTGTGGCACGGAATTCCCTGGTGTTGAGCAGGAAGCAGGCACGGTCCTGCTGGTAGCGTTCCCGGGTAGGTCCTCGCCCAATAGGGCTCCTCTCGTCTGGGCTCAGCACCTGGTCGATGGTGGGACAGTCCTCGTTGGCCAGGGCGGCCGAGGCTGCATCACCGTTCTGCTTGGAATCTAGAGGAAAGGTGGAGGAAAACCACATACTTAGGAGACTTATGATAAAAGCATAGAGAAGAGCATATTGTGTGTCTTATTCATCAAAAATGCTAATTTGTGTTTATATTGTGGATCAAGTGCGAGAAAATAAATGTCATCAATGTTGGTTAAGGTCATTTATTAGGTAAACTACCAAATCGTTGCTGATTACAGCATCCTAAATGTACGCATTTGCTGTTAATCAGATAAAAACGTTGTCTTATTCACTTTAGGCTCTGGTAACTTGGCATCATTGTTTTTACATTTTACACACACACAACACAATCAAGAGAGTAATAAGTACATGTATGTGTAAACATACTGTATATACAGTAGGTCTGGACATTGATAAACCGTCAAACATGTTTGGTAAATAATGTTCATTAATGATTAGGAATGACAGCTGTAGTGGTCACCCACATGCTTACTAAGGTCATTATGATGAAATACTGTATGTTACCATCAGGTGGTGTTGATACTGCAGAGCAGTCTTGGAGCCAGTTGTCTGAATTTTGACTAATAGAACTTCCTGCCAGAAACTCTACTGACACAACCTACAGGAAACCTTTTTAGTCTGGAAGGAAGCCAAGCAGACAAGATGTAGTAAAAGCACTGATGAAACCAATATTTTCTGGCTCACTGATGACTAAGGCAGTAAAGTAATGCATTAAAGGTGCATTATTGTTGCATGTGACTGACGCCTAATGCTGCAGCATGTAAAGAGCAAACAAAGAGCCAAATTACCTCTTCTTTTGATTTTACTGCTAATGCCAGCGATACATTATGTGCAGTCAGACCAAATTGAGATGCATTAAGCTGTTTTAATAGATAATTGAGTTCATTTTCCTTCCATAGTGTTTGTTCTTCACTGACAGATGGGTGCCTTAAGGCAACTATGGACCTACCAGTTGATCATAAATTACACATGAATTCTGATGGGCCAGTAATTTCTCCGTGGTGGATCCAGAATCAACTATGCAGCACTTCTTGGTAGTACTCTCACTTCACGCTAGTCAGTTTTGATTGTAGAAGATAATATAAAGATAATTAGTTCCAAAATGAATGGAATGTACTTAACATGAAAAAACAAATTCTCTCACCTCTGTTAATCTCTATAATTTCTTCTTGGGCGAGAGGACAGTCACCCCCAAGGCCTCCAGACCCCATCACTCCACCTAGGACATTTCCCAAGAGCCTTTGCGGTGATGCGGTAGCCATAGCCAAGGCATCTGGCTTGCAGTAGTTCGGGGACCCTGGTTGGGGTGCCCGGGGAATATGTTTGTTCTTCTTTTTGGGCAGCTTTTGTTTGGCCATGGCCAGAGAGTAGTACATGCCGAAGTTGTTGACAATTACAGGTACAGGCATGGCAATGGTCAGCACACCAGCCAAGGCACACAGAGCACCCACCAGCATCCCTGACCACGTCTCCGGATACATATCTCCATAGCCCAGTGTGGTCATGGTCACAACGGCCCACCAAAATCCAATGGGAATGTTCTTGAAGTTGGTGTGGGCGCTGGCTGTTGGGTCATCTGGGTCTGCACCAATTCGTTCAGCATAGTAGATCATAGTGGCAAAGATGAGGACACCAAGGGCTAAGAAGATGATAAGCAGAAGGAATTCATTGGTGCTGGCACGCAGGGTGTGGCCCAGGACACGGAGACCCACAAAGTGACGGGTCAACTTAAAGATTCGGAGGATACGGACGAACCGGACAACGCGGAGAAACCCCAGGACATCCTTGGCAGCTTTGGAGGACAGACCACTCAGGCCCACCTCCAGATAGAAGGGCAGAATGGCGACGAAGTCGATTATGTTGAGGCTGCTTTTGAAGAATTCAAGCTTGTCTGGGCAGAAGGTGACTCTGAGCAGCACCTCAATGGTAAACCAAATGACACACACACCCTCCACGTATGTCAACCAGCTGTCAGTCACCACCTCGTATACAATCTCCTCACGGGTCGTGTTGCCCACCGTGACGTTCTCTGTCTTGTTAAGGATGGTGTTGAAGGCCTCATGTGTCTCCATGCAGAAAGTGGAGATGGAGATGAGGATGAAGAACAGGGAGCCAAATGCCACATACTGAAAGAAAGAAAGAAAGAAAGAAAGAAAGAAAGAAAGAAAAAGACAAACGAGCAAACAAAAAAGATAGAAAGAGAAAGCATAAAAAGAAAGCGAGGGAAGGAGAAAGAGTCAGTTGCAAAACAAGAAAATTCAGCAGGGCAAAGAGAACATAGAAAAGCATAAAGAAAAAACAACGGGTTTATGTGTGACCCGCCTACATACGCAAGTGCTAAATACTATGCCATGTACTGAAAACTACTTCTCACTCTTTAATGGTCATCTGCATTTAGGTCTCCACATCTAAAATGTTGGACCCATTCTGAAATTGACTTTTTTCACCCAAATCTGATGTGTAAAAGTTAATTTTCAAAAAAGAAAAAAGACCTGTGGACCTTGCCCAATTTGACCTATTGTGACCAAAGTCCAAGGATAATCTGAGTCATTAGGCCTGATAAAATTATATCTGACAGTCATAAAAGATTGTGATGAAGGATGAAGCAATAAAAATAGATGTGCTGTCAGTACCATGTCATATCATGTGCCATCAGGAAATGACGTTAAGTGAATGAAGTTAATCAAATTATTAATACTACTATGAGATTATAATAACAAAAAAAGATTATCCTATTTAATATTTTCATATTTGTTTAACATTTATAATAACCTATGATTGAATTTAAAACATTAACTTAAAACAAATCAGACCCAACCCCTACCCCAAGAAAATAGTCCGACCCAAAATCTGCAGGTAGATTTTTGAGTCTGGGAAGACCTCTTAAAAACATGACATAGGGAGAAAAGTGCATCAGAAGAGGAGAGATAATTACAATGCAATAATGTAATCCTGAATCCAGGGTCGAAAATCAATAGAATGATACTACTAACTTGTTTGTGGTATTCTGCTGGAGAGGACACAGGAGAGGATGGAGGGATGAGAAGGGGAAACAAACTTGTAAGGATAAGATCAATAAATAACTAATAATGTGTATGTAACTTAAATGCACAAATACAAAATGTCTATCCGCCTCCATGTTTGCAAGATTAGATGAGTCTGAGTTATTATCAATGTTTGTTAGGAGTCATTTCACAAATATGAGTTAAGACATTATTAATTTAGTGTCAGAAATATTAAATATCTTGTCCTTGAAATTAACTTGAGGCTTAAGCTGCTTTCGCATAATTACCGTTGTTATTGTAACCGGAAAAAAGGAGACTTATAATATTAAAGTTTCAAATGTTTCAAATTAAAATGTTTTTATTGCCATTTGCTTCTAACTCCCTCCACATCTTGGGAGTATTGTTTTAGCACCCTTTCTACAAGTGGCATCCTTTCTATACAACAATGTCTTACAGCTCCATGTTTGCTTGTTTACTTCCAAAACTTTGTCCTCAGGGTAAATGTCCTGGACAGAAAGCAAAAAAATAAGCTGTTGTATTCTCAATGAGTTTATTTTTCAGGTTTGCTTGCTTTTTCATAGCTCAGAGGCAATTTTCTTAGCATCTGTGTGATCTGCAATGCTTTCTATATGTACCCAAGCTTATTGTTCTACTGTAGCCCATTCAATCATCACTGAATCAATGACACTAGTGTGATAATGCCAGTGTGTGCGTGGCTACTGCACAATCTTTCCCCGTTGTGGTCCATTCCTACAAGCCCTGCAGTGTATTTATAGATGCAGTGTACTTCAAGCTTTATCAAATAAATAATAAAACAGACATGGCCTGAAGAGCAAAAGAGAAAGGTAATTCATACTTGAGTGGAGCCCATATATATATATATATATATATATATATATATATATATATATATATATATATATATATATATATATATATATATATATATAAGAAGCCTGAGTGCCTTTAGTGTATTGTGCGTGTCACCGTGTTTTTTTTTTTTCAACGTTATGCACTTATGTAATATCAGAAGCAACATACTTATAAGAGGGAGCCTTATAACTAAGCAAATGGAGGGAACCAGTTTTGATTATTTTTCTTGAAAAGGTCTCGCTTCTCTCTCCCAGCTTTACTTTGATTTGGAAATTGGATGAGAGCCTACACATATTTTCTCTAAGTGCCTTCATGACAGAAACAGACAAAGCAGAAGACTTATTTAGCCGGCATATTTATTGAGGAGATTAGCTGAAAAACATTTAGCCAAAGAAGTGGCCCTCCAGGAAAAGTTAGCGATGAAGTGTAAGTCAATGTCTATTCTGTAGTTTGAAGTTGTTTTATATATATATATATATATATATATATATATATATATATATATATATATATATATATATATATATATATATATATATATATATATGTGTGTTAGGGCTGTCAAACGATTATGTTTTATCACATGAATAAAATTCTATTTTGCATTTCAGAACTGTTTTAAGTACATATTAACAATTGAAAGCCATTCTTACCAGTGTATCTTAATTGGGAATCAAATGAATGCAAAGAAAGTTACTTTATGAACTTGACTTTAAGATTTGTAATTGTTTATTATTTATTTACTGTAAACAAAAGAAAAATGTGTGAATCTGTCATTATTGCACAATTCCTCCAAGTACCTAACCTAACTGAGATGTAACACTAACACTTTGCTTATACAGTACAAACAAAACGGTCCAAAAACCAGATGCCACAGCAGGACATTTGTAACCTTTACATTTTTCTATTAAGGAATGTAACAATTCTCCTGGACAGAAAAGGGGGTGGACAATGTCCCAAATGACAAAAACAGTCAAAAAAAAGATACAAACAACCCAGTCCTAAAACCATATGCTGATATACATAGTCAATATAGTGTGCAGTAACTTCTAAATCATTTTGATTACTCACTGACGTCCAGTGACGTCCGGTTAATGAGACAGCGTTTGCAGCACTTTGCAGCAGTTCCAGTGTGGCTGCTTTCTCCGTGTCGTACAGGCTGTGTATGCGTGAAACTACTGTCCCCCTCGACAACTTTTTAAAGGTAAACTTTCCATTCAGAATCTTATTACCATCCATTTCGGCATCTCGCGCTCGCCATCGCCGTGCCTGTTGTTTTGTTTCCGGTCTAGCTAGATCTGGTGTGGTGTTGTAGTTTTTCGAACGTTACTAGTGGTTGCAACAGCACATGAAAAAAATCTACAAAGTTTGCTAGGCCAAAAATAGCGTTAATCTTGCGATAAAAAAATGTTACACCGTTAAAATGGGTTTGTGTTAACGCCGTTAATAACGCGTTTAACTGACAGCACTAATATATATATATATATATATATATATATATATATATATATATATATATATATATATATATATATATATATATATATATATAGTTCAATTAAATCAAGACATTGTTTTTAAGGGGTATCTTGTTGTATCCTAAAAAAAAGTTTGACAGACTATCAGGTTTGTTCCAGGTTGTCTGGTTTTCTATCTTCTCACAACCCTCTACCCCCACACTTCCAATCTCTCCCGCCTTTTTTCCTCTCCATCTCTTCTCCCTACAGTACCTCTTTTCTCCTCCGCTATGTTTCTCGCTAGTCGGTGTCTGACCTACTTTCTCAGATTGCTGCAGTGCTCTCCCCCTCTGTATCATGAAAACACACACACACACTAAGGTTCTCAATCACCCTCCTACATCTACCCTTATACCAGCCCCCGTCTAAGGAAACAGGATAGCACCAGCGGGACCTGCTTAAGATGCCCCCTAATTGGCTAAACACCAAAAAACCTTCACATGTAGAAATCAGGGCAACAAGGAGAGTTTGGTGTTGAAGTGTTTGTTTGTTCGTTTTTAGTTTTTTTTTATGTTTCTGTTGTCATTATTCCTTATGATGGCATTAATTATGTATAATAACAGTTATCTTATAGGAGATTTGTCCTCAAAGTAAGTTTTGTCATGCTGCAGTGCTTTTAAGACCTTAAGAATGCCGTCATTAAACATACACAAGTGGCAAAACGGCAGTAGCATCATATCTTCAATGTAGGCTACACAGGTGGAGACACAGGAGGGGGCAGACAGGTGGTAGGGAGACCAGGCGATGTGGATCCATGTGTAGAGAAGCACAAAAGAAAGAGTTAAAGCAATCCATCAGAAAGGATAGAGCTTGATTAAAAAAGAGAGAAGGTGACTACCGAATGTAGTAGATAGTGAGCATAATTCACTGACATAAAACACAGAGGAAAGTATCCTGAGTTAAGCTTTACTAAGGTAGCTCATCGTTCTGATGATCGTAAAGTGATGTGTCATGCAGAGAGGACTTGGAAGTGGATAGAGTGCAAAAGAAATGATAGTAAGAGATGAAAAGAAAAAGAGGGAAAGCTGTCAGGAGATTGAAGGCTAAAAGTAAATGACAGGCTTTAGTCATAAAAGCAACCATGACAGACAGAGGGTGTTCTATGTGTATTTTTCTTAGATATTATAAAATGTCCACAGGACATCAAAATTCAGGAATTTGACTCAAATCTGCATTAAGCAAGATCTCCTATAATATAAAATACACCCATCTAATGACACTTAACCCTGACGTGAGGTTCCATCACAGAAGAGGTTTCAGGTGATGTGATCACTCAGCCACAGTGAAGGGAACCATTTCAAAATATTCAACCTAATTTAAAAAGAAAAATGTATTGCTTTGCTAAATTTGCCTGCTGAAAAAATCTGCCACAAAACAGATACTGTCAAAATAATGTTCACGTTTAACCACATGTAGCACAGCATAGTATTCATTAGGCTCATCATCCAGTGAAAAATACTTTGCAGGTCTGTTTAAACTATGTACCATGCATGCAAAAGGTGTTTCCTGCTGCATGAAAATACGTTGTAGGGTCATCTTGCAACCCAAGACAGCTTTAAACAAATTTTAAACAAACACATACATTTCCAAACAATTAGCCCTGAACTAGTATTTCTTTACTCAGACATTCATGAATTAACATACTCCCACACCAAAACAATATTTTCTGAGCATTCTTTCTTTTCTGGTCCTTCTGTGAGGATAGCGAAGACACCGGAGATTTGTGATGCAACTGCAAAGCCTCTCCTGATTTACGGATTCCCCCTCTTTCTCTAAATTAAACTTTGGTGTGGGGGTACTCTGGTGGGAAATCTTATACACACAGGAAATAACACATTTGTGTTTCAATCTCACAACCTGAAACTGAAATACTAAATGTGTTCCTTAACAGCAGTGAGAAAAACTTAACACTATTCAATGAAAACCCAAAATACATGAAGGTCTGAGAAGGGTGCAGATTAACAGATGCTAAAGGCACCTTTAACCTATAGTACTGTACTGTAATTAATCTGACAGTTAATAGTCAGATTAGTTAAGAGTTAAGAGCCAAGGAGGAATTGCAGAAGTCTAGTTTTCTCTCAGACCACTTGAATTACAATATGCTGAAAGATTATTATGGAATTTCTGCCCAACGACTGCAAAAATAAAGTGCCTACACCAGCTGTAAAAGCCACAATACAATACTGCTGGTGATAAAACAAAGATTCATTCATGGTTTCAGTAATTAAATGCTACAGTAGTTCAAGATGGCAGAGCACAGTGGATTACACATCAAATCAATATTGATCAATCCATCACAGCAGCCCGTCCTTTTAAAAAATGCAGCAGCATGTCAAGCAGAGCTCTGCTGTGTGATAGAGAAGCCCCCCCACTGCTTAAAATGTACCTAAAGCTACACAGTGTGTGTGTGTGTGTGTGTGTGTGTGTGTGTGTGTGTGTGTGTGTGTGTGTGTGTGTGTGTGTGTGTGTGTGTGTGTGTGTGTGTGTGTGTGTGTGTGTGTGTGTACTATACGTGCCTGTGGTTACATGTGTTGGCGTAAGTGCCTGGCAAAAGTGTGTGGACGTGACTCACAATGTGAGTGAGACAAATGGCCTATGGGCACAGGAGGTGTGTGCGCACACTGGCTGATCGCAGATAGGGATTGGTCACTACATGTGCACTGCATTGAGGTGATGGAGAGGGATGAGTGGAGACACGGAGAGAAAGGAAGATGATAAAAGGTGGAATAGCAGTCTGTCACTTCGCACTTATTTATCTCCTTGGGCACTTTGTGTCTGTTGTCTCCCTCCATCCCTCTTCTCTCTGCAACATGAAGGTACAGTACATGTGTTCTGGTTTGGACGGCCATGTTAATTTTAATGTTAAGTTATTTTTGAGATGCTTGATGCGTTGAACCCCCTACAGTGAAGCTGCCATGTGTGACACCTGCAGCGCAATGACCTTCAAGGCCCAATAGAGTCTGCCTCGCTCTCTAGACTCTGAAATTAGATTTGGAAAGATCATCAACATAAATTTAAGAGAACTGGAGTCAGAGATGAAAAGAGAGAGAGAGAGAGAGATAAAGTTGATTGTGTTTCGATGGTTGAATGAAGAAGAGAGGGAGATGACAATCTCACCAATCAAGGGGAGAGAGCAGGGCATCGGAGAGTAAGAGTGCAATAAAGAGATAGAGAAGAAGAAAGGAGGAGGTGTTGGGAGAGCATGAATGTAAGTGATATAATCGAGGAGAGATTGAAGGAGCTGATATTAGCCCTACAGGCGTTTTGCATGCACGGCGGTGCGCTGCGCTCTTCCTTAACGGGACCCTAGCGGCGCTGTGTTTACTGCAGCACCATCCAGAAGAGTTTTATCATTACAGTATTACCACAGCCCTGCCTGGCTCTCTGTCACCATGACAACCACTGCGTTAGCCTCTGCTTTCAGGCACCAAGGACAGGACTAAGCCAAATGCTGCTCCTACAGCTGGCGTAAAGGGCTGAATGTAGAGGAGCAAGAGGCGAACTGTGATCATTCAATCCGGCTTCTGATTGTTCGATGAAAGATTAACACTTGTGAAGTCAAGGGTGAGTGACCATGACAGACAAATAAAGGATTTTGCTTTTGTTGCATGTACATTGATGGTGATGTTTGATCAGCATTAGTATGACAAACGGCGCCCGGTAAGACTGAGCATGTGGAGTCTTTCCCAGAGGGCAAAGCAAGTGGGCGACCACTGCTGCATAGTCAGCAATGATAAGAAGACATTGAAGGATGATGTGAAATGTGCACATGAATGAGGCATGAAAAATTAACATTTAAACAATGTGAAATACAGAACGTTCTCCTGAAGGGCAACCCGAGCAATGGGTTTGACTTGTATTGGGGGATTTATCTATTATCTTAGGTGAATGGCTGTTGCCATCACTCAGAGACATCCAAAGCAGCCACTTAGCGTGCAGTATGAGCATAACCTTGAGTGGGTTTACAGGAATAGCCTTCACTTTTACCATCATCATCACTGTTGTCATCATCACCGTTATATAAACACTGCAGAGTAGTCGAAGGTTTTGCTACTTTAGACTCAGATAAAAAAAAAAAAAATGAAATAAAAGTAAACAGTCAAACACTCTTGAACAAGACAAAGAGAACAACTAAAAAAGGTCAAAAGAGAGAGAGAGAGCTCCCTTTAGGGACTTGGCATGTGAAACGGACAAGCAGCAAAACTGAGTGGAAAGGCAGAGAGAGAGAGAGCAGTACAGAAAAGATGTTTTTCTACGTATTAAATAATGAATTGCTTTAGTGGCTTTTAGCTGTTTATGACCCTCGACTTCAAGGCTTCCTCCTCGTGTGAGTTTAAGTTATGCTAGCATGGTCCATGAAACGTGTCTAAGAATGTTTCCCACCCACAGTTAGAGTATTCACACCCTCATTTTGCATTAAGTTACTAAATACAGTTAATATCATTAGGAAAGCAACTGGCTGCACTTATCAATTACATTAAGTAATCTGAATAATCATTCTGTCAAATGTTAAAAAAGGACCATCATAAGTTATTGATTTAAAGCAGATATAAACAATATTTTTGTATTAACAATGGATCTAGGACTGCCTCTAACAATTATTTTCATTATCGATTAATTTGATTATTTTGTCAATTAATCTCTCTTGGTCTGTAAAATCTCAGAAAATAGTGAAAAATGTCCATCCCACTTTCTCAAAGTCCAAGGTGATGTGTTTAAATGTCTTTTTTATTTGTTTGTTTGAAAATTGTTTTCAGTCCAAACCCCAAAGATATTCAGTTTAATATGATATAAAACAGAGAAAAGCAGGAAAGCGCTATATTTGAGAGACTGAAAACGGCATTTTCTGCCATTTTTGCAGGAAGAATTATTTTTAATCAATCATTAAAGTAGTTGGCGACGCAACTTTTTATTTCTTTTTACTTTCACAGCTCTCATAGCATTAATAGTAAATATATATATATATATATATATATATATATATATATATATATATATATATATATAAAAACCCACTGTATGTTACCTAATCAGCACCTAACAGCACACAGACAATGTTAGTGAGTAGCTGGTGAACATAGTGGAGCATTAAGAAGCAAAGGATATTTTCCCTCAAGAGTTGGTAGAGACCAAAAACAAAGCTAAAAGTAGAATTAATTTTGAACTTATATTCATCAGGTAACTCCAAATAAATGATGTTGCTCCATATGTGTAAATAGGCAGGTGTTTGTTATATATTGACTTAGAAGCTAATAATATGTCGTATGTATTAATATATGCTTGTTGTTGCTTGTTCTGCTGTCAACAATAAATCAGGTATTGCGGGTTTAAAAGCATTAACGGTACAATGACATAAAATCCCACAAATCTTCAAATTTGAGGATCTATTATCAACAACTGTTTGAAATTTTACTTGAAAAATAGCCTAAACAATGGATAGATTATCAGTTATCAATTGAGTGATCATATTAGTGATCATATTAGTGCTACATCAGTACATTGTTATTGCAAAAAACCTAAGCAGCCTCCTCTTTGTGCTGCAATAACATGACAGACATTTTGATTGTTGTGGTTCTACCATTGTAGAATAGTCTAGATTTCAAGGTGCTTTGATCTAGTGAACCCTCCGCTTATTTCAAAGAGGGGATCCATGATAGCGGATAACAGACTGACAATAGACAGAAAGCAATATCAGAGGAGATATCAAATTCTTGTGAGCCTCTCTTTCCCTCTTCCTGTCCCAGGAGGAACTGCAGCCGTGTCTCACCTCAAGGGAAATGCAATCGACATGGGTGGAGGTCGTCTGTGTCTGAGCCAGGACAGGCAGTTAAAGCAGGGGTCACCCAGCACCCAACACGGGACACTGCGGGATAATGAAGGGCAGGAGAGGCGAAGCGTGGAAAAGGGTGGGAATGGTAGAAGCAGATGGGCAGAGAGGAGGGACGTGACGGGACAGTTGCATGATTGCATATGTGCAAAATGTGTGTGCGTAAGGCTCATCAAACACCTGAATGCAGGAGGAGATGGAGGAGGAGGGCCGGCCGAGGTTGGAGGGAGGTGGCACTGAACTTAGAGATATAATTAGCTTCTGCTCGGGGTAATCCTCGTGTACACCTTATTTTCTGAGCGCTAGAAACACTGACTCCCTGAGGTCAGTGCTCTTGGAAGTGATCCTAGTAAAATTTCAATCACAACACAGACTTCTGTTTCAGACATTCCCTGAATGACTCAACTCCTTGACATGCTACAGTTGAATCGGTAAGCTCTCCTACACACACGCGCACGCACACACACACACAAACATGTGCGCGCTGCTCTCAGTGTCGTATCTGTTCTGCAGCGTTCAGGTCCCCTCCATTACTGCAGTCCTGTCAAACCTTTCGGAAGACAAACAAATACTGTTTGGAGGTGAGTGAACTGTACATGTGTCCGTTCCCTCTTGTCTGCTTAGTATTTGGTCCAGATTACTGCAGCATGCTATGTGCATTTGTCCTTGCACCCCCCCCCCCCTTCTCAGCCAATCCTTGCTTTTTCCACACTTCCTTACCCCTTTCTCCATCCTCGTATTGTTCGAGACACTTAAAGCGAGTTTGGCAAAGCTGTCCCTGTTCTAATAGCAGTGATGACTGACTGCCTTCATGCCCCCTCCATCCTTTCTCACTCTGTCTTTGTCCCTCTGTGTTTCAGTAACTATCCGTAATCTACCTCATAGCTCCATCATAAAACAGAAAACGGAATGGGACGTGCATAAAGGACTTTTTGGTAAACAGGAAGACTACACGTATTAAAGCTGCTCATAGAGTTAAACAAACAGATATGAAGTTGCGAAATGCCTGAATTTCAGAGGATGATCCCAACAAACCCCTACATGACATTCTGATACATTTCCATGCAAATCCACTCCTGAATCAGACCGTTACACATTTTTCTAGATCAGGTTTCTATTTAAAGTAGTCATTCACTCTGCCTCCGCTCCGCTGCCACTTGGACAGGAGGGACAATTACAAGGAAGCAGATGGTCACACAGGTATTGTCCAAGTGACGCCCTCCAATGTCATTTTCCAAGGGATTGAGCAGGGATAGAGTTTGACTGTTTAAGTGCCACAGGGTTAGCGACAAGTGGCCGACTATAGACTACATGACGAAAAGTGTTGTGCAGAGCTAAAGTAGTCGTTTTTTAAACATAAATGGCAAACATTCCTTGGATTAAGATTCTTAATTATGAGGGTTTGCTGCTTTTCTTTGTGTTGTGTGAAAGTGAACTGCATATTTTTAGGTCTTGAAGCATTTGTTGGCCAAAACAAGCCATTTGATGACATCCACTTGTGGCTTAAGAAATTGTGATGGCAATTTTTCCAAATGTATGTATTAATTCATTAATCGAGAAAATATTCCACAGATTAACTGTTTATAAGAAATAAATGTTAAGTTAAAAGTTAAGTAAAGATGAGGTTGGAAATGCTTGCAAATTAAGTTTTTGACATTTTATTTAAAAAATCACAAAATACTCAGCCACCATTATTCTGTAACATTAATTGTATGATTGTGACATCATTAGTCGATTGACAGAAAACAAATTATGGTTTTTGATATATAATCATTTAAGTATTATTTGCTGGTTCTAACTTCTCAAATGTGTGGAATAGGGATGTGTGATATAGCCAAAATCTTATATCCTGATATAGCTAATTTCATATCTCGATAACAAGATATATATATATATATATATATATATATATATATAAATAAATGTGCTATATCGTGATATATACAGTGAGGAAAATAAGTATTTGAACACCCTGCTATTTTGCAGGTTCTCCCACTTGGAAATCATGGAGGGGTCTGAAATTGTCATCGTAGGTGCATGTCCACTGTGAGAGACATAATCTAAAAAAAAAAAATCCAGAAATCACAATGTATGATTTTTTAACTATTTATTTGTATGATACAGCTGCAAATAAGTATTTGAACACCTGAGAAAATCAATGTTAATATTTGGTACAGTAGCCTTTGTTTGCAATTACAGAGGTCAAACGTTTCCTGTAGTTTTTCACCAGGTTTGCACACACTGCAGGAGGGAGTTTGGCCCACTCCTCCACACAGATCTTCTCTAGATCAGTCAGGTTTCTGGGCTGTCGCTGAGAAACACGGAGTTTGAGCTCCCTCCAAAGATTCTCTATTGGGTTTAGGTCTGGAGACTGGCTAGGCCACGCCAGAACCTTGATATGCTTCTTACAGAGCCACTCCTTGGTTATCCTGGCTGTGTGCTTCGGGTCATTGTCATGTTGGAAGACCCAGCCTCGACCCATCTTCAATGCTCTAACTGAGGGAAGCAGGTTGTTCCCCAAAATCTCACAATACATGGCCCCGGTCATCCTCTCCTTAATACAGTGCAGTCGCCCTGTCCCATGTGCAGAAAAACACCCCCAAAGCATGATGCTACCACCCCCATGCTTCACAGTAAGGATGGTGTTCTTGGGATGGTACTCATCATTCTTCTTCCTCCAAACACGGTTAGTGGAATTATGACCAAAAAGTTCTATTTTGGTCTCATCTGACCACATGACTTTCTCCCATGACTCCTCTGGATCATCCAAATGGTCATTGGCAAACTTAAGACGGGCCTTGACATGTGCTGGTTTAAGCAGGGGAACCTTCCGTGCCATGCATGATTTCAAACCGTGACGTCTTAGTGTATTACCAACAGTAACCTTGGAAACGGTGGTCCCAGCTCTTTTCAGGTCATTGACCAGCTCCTCCCGTGTAGTCCTGGGCTGATTTCTCACCCTTCATAGGATCATTGAGACCCCACGAGGTGAGATCTTGCATGGAGACCCAGTCCGAGGGAGATTGACAGTCATGTTTAGCTTCTTCCATGTTCTAATGATTGCTCCAACAGTGGACCTTTTTTCACCAAGCTGCTTGGCAATTTCCCCGTAGCCCCTTCCAGCCTTGTGGAGGTGTACAATTTTGTCTCTAGTGTCTTTGGACAGCTCTTTGGTCTTGGCCATGTTAGCAGTTGGATTCTTACTGATTGTATGGGGTGGACAGGTGTCTTTATGCAGCTACCGACCTCAAACAGGTGCATCTAATTTAGGATAATAAATGGAGTGGAGGTGGACATTTTAAAGGCAGACTAACAGGTCTTTGAGGGTCAGAATTCTAGCTGATAGACAGGTGTTCAAATACTTATTTGCAGCTGTATCATACAAATAAATAGTTAAAAAATCATACATTGTGATTTCTGGATTTTTGTTTTTAGATTATGTCTCTCACAGTGGACATGCACCTACGATGACAATTTCAGACCCCTCCATGATTTCCAAGTGGGAGAACTTGCAAAATAGCAGGGTGGTCAAATACTTATTTTCCTCACTGTATATATATGTGTGTATATATACACATATATATCACGATATAGCACGTTTTCTGGTAAACAAATGGTCTATATGAAATAACGACATAGTAAAGCGTGGTTTATGCTTTTGCGTTAAATCTACACCGTAGCTACGTACGTAGGAGACACGGACCTACGCCGGACCCTAAGCCGTAGCCTGACGTGCACCTCTCAAAAAATGTAACTTCACGTCACGGCGACGCACGTCGCTCGGCTGTGGCTTGGTAGCGTTGCATTTCCCACTACTCATTTCCTGGTTCTCCTTCTCCATAAACAACATGAAATCAAGGACAGGGTTAACTTTTTCCTGCTACAGATTTTACACTGTGGTCAGAAAGAACAGGGGAGACACTTTGTTTCTCTCACTATGACTCTAGAGTCCGTACTCGCTCCAAAGCTAATCGCCAACACTTTCCACTCGCTCTACCACACACTCCCCACACACACACACACACACACACACACGTCAGCCCTGCTAAGAGATTGACGCAAAGTAGTAGTACAAACTTCAGGCCACTTACGTAGGCTACGGCGAAAGCTCTGCGCGGAGGACCATAATCAAGCTTCATGCCTATTTTTGTATACTCCTGTGTGAATTAAATACTTAACAAATTAAAAGTATTGAGCATTTCTCAGTTTATTAAGTACTTTAGTGCAAAATGAACGTGCTAGGATCAGAATGTAAAGCGTTGTCCAAATGATTTAAGTATTTCATTAACGCAGTTCGGCCGCTGGTTTTTCACTCTCCCGATAGAAACGACATAGAAAAATATATACGATAGATATATATATATATATATATACGATAGATATATATATATATATATATATATATATATATATATATATATATATATATATATATATATATATATATATATATATATATTGCCCAGCCCTAGTGTGTGCAAATAAAACAATCTCTGGTAACTTGCATTTCTCACTTTTTTTTTGTTAGTTATTTACTTAACAATAAACTGATTAGTATATAATAAAATATGTATTCGCTTTCAGCCCTAAAAGTGATGACTGATTGGGAAGCTTGTTTGTAATATAATCTCTCAGCTAATTAACATTCAGTTTGTTGGTCAGTGTCTTTGTTAAAGGCATGTATTTGGAACATTGGCATGTGTGAGAGTGACCTGTGGGGTTACATGTGGAGGCGTGTCAGATTAAGTGATTTATCTGTGTGCTGTAAGTGAGAACGCTCAGCTGAATGGTTTATGGGCAGCTACACTTACAGAGTATGGGCCAGTGTGTAAAGGTGAGCGTACTGAGAGTGATTTATGTTCAGCCAGGTGTTGGAGGGGGTCAAATGTAAGATGCATGTTGTAATGCAAGTGGGTAAATGTGTTTCTATACCACATTAAGTCTCTCTTTAGTTACAGTATGTGCTAGATATTGCTCGTGAATAATTGACTAGCTTGATGCAGTGAAAGGACTTTTGATTCAGCACACAATTAAAGCTCCTTATTCTCTGCGAGTATAAGCACACTGTGTACTGGTTTGTTTACATATACTGTACATGTGCTTGTGCGTGTGGTGGTCTGTGCAACTATAATACACACAATACACTGCTCTCTCATGTGATTTGACAAGATTTGCCCCATTTAGAGAATTCGGACTCCCACCACTGTAATCGGCTCTGGCACCGTGTGAGTTCTCCACCATGCCAGTGTCCTGAATCATTTTGATTCCAGTGCATAAGAGTAAAATGTCCAGGGTTTACCACAAGGTCCAACTAATTGTCTGTCAGTACAGTGGTGTAGAGCGCTGATTCAGCACTTATCCAGCATGGCTAAATGGACCAAGGAGGAGGAAGAAGAAAGGGACTTGGATTGTTGGGAAAGCAAAAGCAATTTTTGCAACATAATCACACAACATGTTAAATGCTTCTGTCTGAAATGTAATGCAATATGTTGACATTTTGGAAAATACGCTTATTCGCTCTTTTGCCAAGAGTTCGTTGAGAAGATCAATACCATTCTCATGTCCGTACGGTAAATACTTAGCTGGAGCCAGCAGCTGCTTAGCACAGCTTAGCTCGAAACAGCTAGCTTAGCTAAGTCCAAAAGTAACACAATTTGTCTGCCAGCACCTTAAATGCTCTCTCATTAACACTTTAAATCATTTATTGCATCTGTAGAAAAGTGTAAAAATTACACTTTTCTGTGGGTTATGTGCCAAACTATTTCTTGCCTCTGAGCAGTTGCCAGGCAACCAGGAGACTCCAAGAAGTTACTGGTCCCTGCCAAAAACATTGTGGGGCACATGAAAATTGCAAATTCACTTCATTTTTTCTAAGGAGCCAGGCTAGCTGTTTCTAGTCTTTGTGCTAAGCTAACCTGCTGCTCCATATTCACCGTATAGACATATAAGTGGTATCCATCCTCATCTAGCTCAAGAAAGTGAATAATATGTGTATTTCCCAAAATTTTGAACTATCCATTTAACAGTAATACTAGTTCAGCTTTTTTTTGTTTAAATCCACCATAGAGTTAAGATGAACCACGACAGCAATTCCATAACACCCAGAAGATATCAAATGTATTCACAATAAATACATGTAGTTTTGTAGTAATGCTACTCCAAATCAAACTGCTCCAACTGCTGTTTTTACACCTTTAAAGTGCTTCTTACATATTTAACACAGAGACCAGGTCTCTGCCCTTGTTATGAGACAACAAGCATTTATCCAGTAAAGTATCGTCAACAGTCATTGCTCAAGTTACAAGGCAGAAAACAGAAGGACTGTGACTTCAGAGGATGCAAACACAACATGAGACGGCCTACGGTACAAAACATTGTCAGGGAAATTTGAAACGGAACACAATACATTTACCAAATGCAGGCACACGAGAGGCAGGTTGACTAATTATCACGCCTGTGCCAGCAGCTAGCGCTTGAGGAGAACAGTTTACCTTAATAAACTTGGTGAGCACTTAAGAATATCTCCCTCCATCCTTTTTTTCTCTGTCAAGACAGGTTTGGTGGTTCAGCTGTTTTCAGATTTGTGTTTATACTTCTCAATACTTATAGTATTGCTTATGCGCTGAATGGTCATACAAGTACATCCTCTCACCAGTAATGGAGGAATAGATTTGCCACCAGCGAATGAATTAAGGCCTCCTTTCCCTCTCTTTGCTATTTTCAGATGCAGCCCACAGGGAGAGGCACAAGAATGGAAGTGGGAAGTAGGCCTTTCAGCAGGGTCGGGGTTTGAATGGAAACAACTTGGAAGCATGAATACCAAACCCCACTGCTGAAAGTAAAGGTGTATTGCAACACGCTTAAAACCTTTTCATTCACAAAGGAGCACCATAATTTCTATTTCACATCATTGTCAACAGCGGGACACTGCTGAGGGACGCTAAAGCTCTGAAGATGTTTGTACACTAAGGATAAGGACGTCTCTGTTGCAGTTTTAGGGTGAGCTGCACCTTTTTTAAGATACAGGTGAAGGCTGTGATATTAACTCTCCCTGGAGTGTGATGGGTGAACACAACAAGTAACAGAGGAATAAGGCAAGGTAGAGTCCAGGGTTTTCTGTCCTGCACAAACAGTCACATTCACCACAGTTCCCATTAAGCTCCCGACCAGAGTCATGAGGTACTGGGTGGAACGATGTGGCTCTGGGGCAAACAAAACTAGTGCAATAAAAGTGACCTAGTATATAGTATAAATGAGTGTCTGATACTGTCAAAATCAAAAGAGGACAGCAGCATGCTTTATTGAAAACGACGCAGGTGTTTTAAGTGGCCAGTTGGAGAAGTAAAAACTTTTGTCTTTCCAAACCCACACGGACTTATCTTGTCCGTTTCTGCCCGGAGACGACCTGTTCTGAGGCCGTTCAGCACAGCGGCAGGTCACATTTTTGTTTATGACAGCATTGTGCGCTCCAACACCGAACACTGTGGAAAAAGGACAGCAAACAATGAACCACAAGACATGACCTTCAGGGAGGGGAGGGGGGGGGGGGGGGGGCTCTGGACACAGTAACTGCTCCCCTGAAATTAACCAAATACAAGCACACAAAGTCCGATTTGGAAAGGGGCAAAAGGGGCATCATGTACATGCTGAGCTACAAATGGTGCTTTGTAAGGAGATTGCTGACAAAGACAACTGTGCCCTTCTGGTGCGAAACTAGAAGTGACCAAAACCCCGCTAAACCAGTGGGATGATATTATAGGACACCATACAGATAGTCAACAGTGGATTTCATATGGCAAAGTAGACAATACATTTACAAAGACAGGTTTTAGAAAATTCTGCATCTCAGATTTGTATTTATGCACAAATTGACACTGTAGTAATGTACAGTATGTTACATTCACTCCACTTAATCTCTTTAATTCAGACTTTCAGTGTCCAAAATTGACTGCTTTATGCCCGCTTGAAGCTTTTTTATCTTCATATTTGCATAACACCTGATAACATTTGAATATTCCTTTCAGTAATTTTACTGTTAATTTGTTTCCAATTATCCCTTATCTTAAGGGCTGTTTTCTAACGTTGACCATTAAACAATATCTTGTTTATTTTAGTTTAACACCATATATTCAACCTGAGTGTCAAGTGCTAACATTAGATAAGCTTACCTCAGGTTCAATAACAAAACAACATACAAAACAATAACCACTGTTCATCGCTTCTGGTGCATCCTTGGAGATTAAATTAGGATAATTGTCATTCAAGCAGATTAGAGTTTAAAACAGTAAAAATCTTTAACAAATTAGATAAAGTGGGCCAAGATCAAATACTGTCAAACATGATAGAACGGCTCCATGTCGTCTTAGCTGCACTACAAAATCTATGTCAACCAGGCACGGATCAATAAAGAAATCAGATGCAAATCGTATTATATAACACCTCATCAAACAGAAACATAGTATATATCCATAAATGTTGTCAGTGGCTTAACGCCCATATTACCATCCAACAGAGTAGAATAAGCATTAGTCATTGTGAGCATTCTCAGCTTTGAAGGGGTGATAGAGAGCGAGAGAGAGAATGGCTTTAAAACAGACAAAAAGAGAAGATAATCAATTGATTGTCAATCATTAGGCAGGCAGGAGGGCCGGGTAAAGAAGGCTCAAACCTTCACAGACAATCAAAGATGCTAAGACGAGGGTCCCCACCCCCATCATGCAACGTCTTTCTCCCTGTGATTGTCACCTCCTCCCTGCTTATCTCAATACCCCTCTTCCTCCTTCTCCCACTGTGTCGCTCTCAGGCTCCCCTTCAGTCCCGATTCCCTCCACTATCGCAGCCCTTCTCCATTTCCCTCGCTCCGTCTATCCCTTTCAATCCCACCCCACTCCACTTCTTTTCTCTTCCTCCGGTGCTCCCCCTCCTCTCTCCCGTGTCTACTGCAGCAGAAAAGCCAGCACAGACACCAGCATGTGTGTGTTTGTACATGTGTGTGCTGCTATGGTAGATCTACGAGCGAGCTTCACACGATCATGAGCTGAGAAGGAGGTGAAAAAAAGAGCCCTGCATGTGTGTTGAACGCTCTGATCAAAACATTGATTGCCAATGCGTTACATCACAGCCATGCAAACAAAAAAAACCTAAATCATTAGAGCAATGTCTCTCCTCCTGTCTCCCTGTATTTCCTCTTGTCTCCCGCTTCCTCCCTCTGTCTCTCTCTCTCATCTGTCTCATTGTATTTCAGCCTCTCATTTTTTTCCCTGTCCTAGCCTCTCTCCATTTCTCTTTTCTCTTCACATATAATTTGAATCTCTCAGGATCGTAAAGACCAAAAGGTTCTGCCGCGTTGGACAGAATACTTTTAGAAAGAGCGGGGGTGGGAATAAAACGAGTGATCTGGGTCACAACGCTGTTTGACGTATAGCGCTGGCTGTTAGACCTACAGAGAGAAACGGGGCTGCGTTCACCCACAAATAGAGCTGGTGTTGTGCAGAAATGAATCAAGCTACTACCTGCTCTGTACTCTGCATAACCCCAACGTGCCGTCACAAACACCACTATCTGCAACCATTACACTCAATGAATGTTCTTGTATGATTCATGAGATCTTGCCCACTGTAACCAGTGGATGTGGTGTAAAACTGAACATTACATAATATACAGTGTTCTAGCTGCGAGGCAGCAGGTATACTGGTATACCAAGGTATGGCAATGCTGCAAATGCTGCCTCCTCTTGCTGTATGATCATTCAGAATTCAGCACCAAATCCACTTTTTGCCTTGCTCTTATCATATATAATACAATGTGATTTAGAAAATCCAAACCCTGAAGCTGTCTCCCTTTCATGCAACATTTGCACATTCTACAAATGACTACCGCACTATGAGCTGTTTTGTTGCATGGAGCAGGGGTAGAGATGGGTTGGATAGTGAGAAATCAATCCAATTGGGATGAGAGTGACACTTAGAGAAGCAGTTCTTGCCTGATCCCAAGTCCAGGGAGGCAGATTAGATGGCCTAAACCAGACTATTTGTCTGTCACAGCCCAACACTTTCCCTTCCTTTGGAGGGAACTGAATCCAGGAATGCAGATCTATACCTTGTACCAGAGGAGGTGTGTTTAGAAATAGAAAGTCGGAGCCTATGTGTGCAGCTATTGTATTTATCTGTGATTGTAAATAAGGTATGTATTGCTGATTGTTCAGTGATATATGTTTTAAATCTCTCTTTTTTTCCACAGACAGTGAGCAATTTTCAGCGTGGTGGTGTGAAATGGCCACTGCAGTGTCTGCTGTCTGGATTTTGCATGTGCACCTACAGTGTGCATAGATTCACGGTATCCATGAGTCTTCACACGCCCTCATAACAGCAAAAATAGTACCAACAAAAGCATAGACAGGGTGCAAGACAAGGATGATCAAACTATATCACTAAGCACAAATCAAAGCAGCTGTGATCAAGCAGCTGGATTTGTCTGTAACTGGAGGGTCTGAGAAAAAAAGCCCACTGTAACTATTTTCATGTACTACAGATCAAAAACACAGTCAGGGGCACTTGTTACTCTTACACCTGTATGATCAAATGCCATCTAACGTTTGCTTTTAAGAGGGAAATCATTAACTATTTACATGAAAACAGTAATGGGTATTCCAAATTAGGAGCAAGTTGTGCGTAAAAGCAACACAATCTGTGCGCAAAAGCCATGGCTACATAATCTGGGACAGAGGGGACTGGCAGAAAAAACAACCCAGCAGACTGAATCAGTAGGGCATATGTGGGGAAAGACATGCACTTAAACACTGGCGAATCGGCGTCGTATGAGCGTCATCAGTGCTGTGCTATAATAAATAAGACTGCCATGAAATACGGCGCATTGATGTGCATCGTAAACGGACAAATGTTACCTAATGAAGGCGTTTGGATGCAGGAGGCGCAGCGGATGCCGCGTTCAGAGTAAGATATGCATTAAACCTGCTCAAGTAGCAGAATACGGCGATATGAATTATGATACCAATAAAAACCGCATTCAGTGTGAATCCAGTTCGACTGAAACGTGTTATATCAAGTATAAGATGTTAGGTTATGTGTTGGACAAAAACCTTGGTTGTTATATCAACTAGTAGGCTATCCATCAATATAGCTGCCATACCAATTTCAATTTTCCTTATGCTATCAGCATTAATTATTCAATATCAGTGAGTCTATATCCTGCCATTTAATACAAGCTATTCTGTCAGGGATGACACACAGTCAGGTTGCAGATAATGAAGAGGGACTGATTTAAATTATGTGGCCTGAACATTAACAAAACAAAGTTATAAAAACTTATCATGACTCAAGCAGTGCTCTGAGACATCAGGAGGCAGAATATGCAACAGTACAGAAACAAGTTGGTCCCTCCAGGAGAGACAGGGGTAACTCACCCGGGCATATTTGGAGGAATACGGGTCTTCAAACAGTGCCCATATTCGGGGCTGCCAGGTTTTCCACCAGCCCGCTTTCCTGGCGTCCTCCTGCATGCACAGTCTTTTCAAGTCCCCATCCGCACCGCCCAGCGCTGGTTCGTCGTCCGGCGCGTCCGGTTCTGGATTCTCGAAGCTGTCCAGCGCCTCCTCCGCATCCCGGTGCTGCCGGTAATTCATCCAGCAACACGCCTCCACGTCCGTCTCATCGATGCCCCAGAAAGCCAGCTCCTCTTCGAACAGGGGACCGCACACATCGTTTGGACAGTGCAACTTCCCGGTGCGGTAATAGTTGAGGATGAAGGAAAACACTGACGGGTGGCGGTCGAAGAAGAACTCGTCTAATTTGTGGTCGTAGTCGAAGTTGGTGAAAGCGTCCGGCTCGGTGAGCCACGATAAGCGGGTACCGGGCAACGTTTTTAGGGTGCTCCGGTAGGTTTCATGCCGCACCCCCCCGCAGTTTATCACGATTTTCTCGCTTTCCGACGGACAAGTCATGTCTGCGCTGTAACATGCTTTGTTGGACGACTTGTTCCCACCCTTGCGCCCTTTAAAAGAGGATACACACACCGAACTGAGCATAGAGGACCGGGGGGGGAGGGAGAGGATGAGAGAAACCGAAGGGAGGAGGAGGGAGGAGTCTGAGGAGTCTGCGGGGAGAGAAAAAGGGCAGAATTTTAGCAGAAGGGAGAAATAGATGTGGATTATCAGCATTGCAATACAAATTATGAACCACGCGCTAATACCAGCTGTATGTGCAATTATTCACTTGATAATCAGCTGATAGAAGGACACAAAACGACCTTGTGCAGGTGCAGTGAGAGGGAGGGGGGGCGGCTGAAATGAACGGGGGCAAAGTTGTTTTTAACAGCATCCTGAGCAGAAAGATGCCTTCAACTTATTAGTGCAACATATAGAAACAGGTGAGCACATTCATGAGTCGGTAAGCATCCTCTCAGGCTGATTGTTGACACCCCAGAGATGAGAAGATGTATTTACCTATTGTGATGTGGGGTCCCCACACTGTTACCATCCCTCAGTCCCTCGCTGAAATGTCTTTCAGCCAATCTCTAAATTGATCTGGTCGATGCTCATGTCAGTGTTCATTCAAATCCTCTCCCTAATTAGGCCACTGTGAGACTTGAGCATCCCCCCTCCATCCTTCCCCACCTGTAAAAACGCTGCTCTTTGCCTTGGCACCCAAGACTGAGTGAGGAGGAAAGATGGGGAACCATCTCCCTGCTTCTTTTCTCCCCTTCCCCAAGAATGCCTCTCTGACATAAGGTGGCACAGCACCGCATTTGTTTTTGTGTATGAGCATATGTGAGTGTGTGTATGTGTGTTAATTGCCTCCCGAGAGTGTGGTGTCCGTACTAATGTTAGATCTCCTCAATCAGCCTATGTGCGTGCTACACACACTGCTGCAGCCCCCTCCGACCGCACTGAGATTCATGCGAGGCACAATTATGTCAATGCTCTCTCTGCCATTTCTCCTTTGCACTGTGTGTGTGTGTGTGTGTGTGTGTGTGTGTGTGTGTGTGTGTGTGTGTGTGTGTGTGTGTGTGTGTGTGTGTGTGTGTGTGTGTGTGTATAAAGACATGTAGAGATAGAGAAAAGGGAGTGAGACAGGGAGGTTGGGGGGGGGAGGAGGATTCCATAAATCAGATTTTTAATGGAAGGATTGAAAAGGACAGGACAATCAGGAAAACAAGGCAGGCTTGGACAAAGACCTGAACAAGGGGACGGAAAGACAGAAAGAGAGAGATTTGGAGGGAAAGAAAGTGAATGCAGCACACTCACTACAGTGAACAGCTAGTGTAATATTGTCTTTTCCCTATTAATGGAGGAAGAGAGAGTGTAGGGGGGAAAGGAAGAGCATTTGAAAAGGAGAGTGCACTTTAACAGTGAATGAATTCTGCTGCAGTAAAAAGCCAGAGTTATTTCCTCTCTCTCTCTCCTTCCCAGCGAGGTCATGCGTTGCCATCCACACGCACAGCAACAACAAAAAGCCCATACATTTGCCACATCTATGTTGTTAACCTTTTTTCCTATTCAAAGAAATGCACCACTCTCCCCCTCCTCTCCTGTGAGCTCTCACTGGCCCTCCCCCTCTCCCTCCTACTACTCTCTCTCCCTTACTTCCTCGCTCGCTCTCATATTCCGCATTAAGAATCACATTTCATTGAAGGAGGAGAATCAAGGCTTCATTTCTTCCTCTTCCTCCTCTCAAAACACGGTCTCATTTCCCATCCAGTGCCCCTCTCTAATTCTTTTCTTCACTTCTGATCTTTCTCCCCCCTCCCCTTTTTTCCACTGCATTTTACTCTGATGCATCTTTTTATCCATTTCTCCCCTCTTTTGCTTCACTCATCCTCCTGTCCCATTCTTTCCCCTTCCCAAAGTAAGCTTCTCTTCCCTTTGGGTCAACTCTCTCCTCCTCTTACCCCTCAGACTTTTTAGACACTGCAGTCTTTCGTTCTTACTTGTTATTAGTGTTTACTCTGTTGTTTTGAAGGAACTTTTTGCTCATGGAAAAGTTTGCTGTCGCTCTTTTTTTATCAGATCTTATATTTACATTGAGTTTGTTTGGTTTTTCAGATTTTTGATGTCGTTATTTTTAACGAAAATGTTCTCTTTTGTGTTTAATTTTTGATGATCCTGGACTTGACAACACTCAGGTAAGGTCTACTAAGACCAATGCTTTTGCATGGGTATGCAGACCGAGTTTGGAAAGTATTGTGCGCAGCAGACTAAAACTAAAATTGATGTATGTGCACGGAACCAAAAAATTCTAAAAGTCTTACATTTCTACTTTTCCCTCAAATATCCAAATTATTTGCCATGTTTACTGCAGGAGCATCAAATCTGCTTGCTTGACAAAAAAAAATCTGCACTGATGAGTTGTACTGCATCATTCTGCAGAAGTAGTTTAGTCTGCATCTATAGCAACTAAAAACTGTAGAAATAAGTGAAATTAAGACTAATTTAATTTAATAAGGAAGCAATCAAAACAATTTGGAAGTGAGGTCAGGCAGGCAGAGAGTAAAAAAATCTCTGTCCTGTGGGGCATTCCAGCAGGGACCGCTTGTGTTGTGGGAATGAATTATATTTCAGCACCATGGACAGCAGCGCTCTCTCTCTCTCTCTGGAACAAACTCCCCTCTAATGGGATACTAAACTTTCCAGAAGCAGCTTCTATGATCTCAATTGTGGAACTTTTATCACTTGGATGACTTTTGTTTTGACTTCACTTTGTAACTCCACCGCGCCCCTTGCTTCTACTTCATAGGCAGCTGTAGCTTATTGGTGAACTGCTGAATATTTTATACACAGACAGCCACAGTCTGTAACTGTGGTTAAATGCCTTTTTGTTCCCTCTGAGCCATGTGCGGTGAGCTTATTGATTTCATAAAATGTACTTTAGTATGGTTTTATGCATTCAAAACTAATTTGGAGGTTAATTGGGATATGGTGCTGTTCCTACCTTAACTCAGAACTACTCACTGTTCAATTTCAAAATGTAATGTTTAAGTGAAAGTAGTTGTGAACCCGAGCAGATTATTGATCTTGCTGCTTTCTAGCTGCATTTTAGGAGAATGTGCACAGTTTGAGGGTTTCATCTTAAAACTGGGCACGTAAGCGCATCTCTTTAAGAGCCAGCCTCAGCACTTAACAGCAGAGAGCAAAGGGGGGGCGGGGGGGGGGGGGGAATTATGAGGAGGAGAGGTATGGAGGGAAGGCTGAAGCTAAAGAAGGTGAACGGCCAGTATAAAATGGAGGAAGGAAGTCAGGATTCAGTGGAGATGAAAAAAGCGCAGAGGTGATAAGGAAGGCAGTAAGGGAGAAAGCATGAGAAAGAGGCTAAAAACTGAAGTGGGAAGAGGAGGGGGGCAGAGAAAAGGAACAATCACCACCACCTCTCTTTCTCCTGCAGCATTTCCTGACTTGGCCACCATGTCCTGCGCCACCCTGCTCCTACTGCCTCACCACTGCACACTCACAAGGGGAAATATAGCGAGGAAGGGAGATACATACACACACTCACCTGGCTGCAACAAACAGGCTAAGAAAAGCCTTTTGAGGGCGAAATTATGCTAAACCTTTATAAGCATAATAATAAGGGAGAGGAGATTATTTCTGCAGTGGACAGATAGATAGAGAGAATGGCTCTGAGAAAGAGAGAGTGCACACGGCTGGTGCGCGAAGGCTGCACTGACGCTGATGTATATTAGCAGAAACACTGCAGCAAGAGGGGGAGGGAGCATGGGATTATGGGATGCATTGACTGAGGTAGCAGCAGCAGTAACCGGGGGGAGGAGGTGAGCTCACGCTAGAGAGTGAGAGTGAGAGACAGAGAGAGAAGGCAAGGGACGAATTTGGAGGAGTGCTGACTATGCGAAACAGACCCAGCAGTTGGCAGAAAAAGCAAAAACCTTTACCAATCACAGAGGGAGAGATAGGGAGATGAGATAGAGAAGGAGGGATGGTGAACAGAGAAGGACAGCAAAGGATAGAGAGAGAGTAGGGGGGCGGGGGGTAACAGAGAATGAGCAATCTTGGGGGAAATGAAAGAGGAGGAAAAAAGGGTGGGGGAGGAGACAGAGAAGACAAAAAAAGACCTTGCAGTGGCTCAGTATAGCACCTGAATGTCTGTAAAGGTGTATGAGGAGGAGCAGGAGGAGGAGGAGGAGGTGGTTGGAAATGGTCTGCAATACTAATAAGAGGAATGGAAACAGTGTATGGATAGAAGAAAGGAAGGAAAACACGTGTAGGGATGTAAAACATATATGCAGCTGAGCTGAGTGGCAAATGTACCACTGGGGAAACGGAGGGCTTTGTAGGCAAGTGTGTAATGTGTGTGTGTGTGTGTGTGTGTGTGTGTGTGTGTGTGTGTGTGTGTGTGTGTGTGTGTGTGTGTGTGTGTGTGTGTGTGTGTGTGTGTGTGTGTGTGTGTGTGTGTGTGTGAGAGAGAGAGAGAAAAAGAAAGCGAGAATTGCGTATGTGTTTCTGGTGCGCAACCATTTCTTTCTCCCACCCGCTACCTCATCAAAGGATGTAACCACAAGGCTTCACGCTGTTCCACCCATATCACCTCCCTCCTTTCCTCATTCCTCTCCTCCTCATCTCTACCTTATCTCCCTCTCTCTCACACTCCCCAGTGTTGAGGAGACCCCAACAGGAGAAAGCGAGGCATTGCAGCGCGGTGAAAGCACTGCGGTCACCTCCCCTTTTAGTGCGGTGTCACACAACATAGTGTCCTCTCCCCCCTCTAATTGTCATTGCACCTCATGGTGTATAGCTCTGTTTCTGGCAGGAGAAAAGAAGCCAAAAAAGGTGCATGCATGTGTGAGGGTAGTGGTGAGAGGTTTGAACCAAATGAATAAGAATGAAAATGAGATGAATATCATGAATGGATGAAGCAAAAAAAAAATAAAAAAAAATAACAGCATGCGTATGCAGAGAAAAACTGAGAATGAGGCCACACATGAGCCAGTAGCTCTGAGACAGCTAATGTACACAGACAGAGGACAAAAAAAACAAGGCATTTCTCACCATAATAAAGCTCACCAGTGGCCAACTTCCAGAACGTGAATTAAATAGCCAATCAATTTAGCAAGCAGAAAGGAAATGGCAATTCCTTTACTCAGCAACACCAGCAGTGAGCTCTCCAGGGGCTGACCAATCCACACATACTGCACCACCAACACCCCCTTGGGAGTCTTGTGCATATTGGTCAATCACCCCCACCTCCAGAAGCTCTTGCTATGATATGATCCCCTCCAGCCACCTTTTTTATGATAGAAAAAAAGAATCATGCGCTCCTGGTTTGCTCCTTTTAGCTGGCTGGGGATGATTAATACATAGGGCCATTTTCAGGAATAGGCCAGCAGAAATGAAGCCTGTAATAGAGCTCTGAAAGCTCAGCCACTGTCCATGACTAAAATCTGTTCTGCACACTGGAGGAAACATTGAGATTTTTTGGATATATATGACCACTGGGTGAGACTTCACTAGTGACAGGAGAAGGCAGGTTGAAAGGAGTGATTGAAGGAAAGGTACTAAAGCTCCCTTCAAGGAGCAATGATTGGTGTAGGTGAAACAGCACTTAGTGCAGGCAAAAAAAAAAGAAAAGCCATGGGATAGTGTGTCATGTCGGGAAGGAACTCTATTTTTGGACCAGGATAAATCTGAGCTAATATCCCTCCGTATTTCAAATCTGCTTCTTGGATAATTTGCATCAGGAGCAAATAGCTTTAACCTCCACACTTTCCCGACTCTCTATTAGGTCATTTAAACCGGTCTGCTCCTAATTAATGACACTGGCCTTCCTGCATGATTAGGACCATTATGATCCGGCAGCAATGATGTGGTTCACGGGGCCAGACACCCAAACGGGACGAGGGAAAAAGTATTACTGCACTGTCTCCTGACCTGTGAACTATAGCCTGCAATTAGACATAAAGCAGGGGTAGGGAAGTCACAGATTAGACTCTCAAGTGAGGTTTGAACATGCAGAATCAAATAAGAGGACAGGGGAACAAAGAGGAGAATGGAAGGTGAGCCTCAAGGTTAAGGATTTCTAACGCAGAGAATTTAAAAGGAGAATCAGCTCGATCGGGTGAATTAGTTGAAGGACAGAGGGAAAGTTCTCTGAAGATGGCATGAGATGAGAGAGAAACCATCACGGCCAAGGAGAAAGGAAGGGTCAGAGGCAAGAACACACACAATCCCAGGACACGACAGATGCGTAGTTCAAGTACCGCCTCAAAATAGATGTATCCCCCCCTGTTGCTTAAACAGCAGCGTCCTCCTTTCAAGCCCCATCACTACTCTGCCAATCACATCCAAAGACAGCTTGCCACTCTCTCTGGTGGGGAGGCTTTTTTTGTTGCTTAAACTGAAGGGGTGTTTTCTGGGTTACCCTCAATCTAAAAATAGCGCCAGCTGTAGATTTATAATGCAGGATTGAGGAGGGGGGAAAGCAGGGAGAGAGCAAATGGAGGAAGAGAGTTCCCATTAGGGGAAGAGCACGCCAAAGCAAGTTGTCAGAAAAAAGCGAGGCATGCTCTTGAAAGTGACAGAAGAAGAGGCGCTAGGGGGGAAAAGACCACGTCTAGACATTGAACTGCCCCTACAGACTTTCTGGATCTCAGTGTCCTTCCTGTGGTTCTGCTCCAATGCTCATCTCTTCCTCACACCACCTTCTCCTCTCCCTCGCTCATGTGTTTGTGTGTCAGCCCTCTAACCCTTCTCCTATGGTTCTTTTATCAAAACCTCCATTTTCAGGCCTTGACACTTCCCACAGTGCTAGCCACATCGCACGAATACACACACACACACACACACACACTGAAGGCACTTGCTAGTAAAACAAATGCACAAAGCAATACAAACATGGAAACAGTTGCTCACGCAGACAGACACAATAATGCTGAGAGGCATACACACACACACACACACACACACACACACACACACACACACACACACACACACACACACACACATACATACACACATATTCCCCTCAGATGCATGAAACTGCTCTGATCTAGTGGTGTAGATGGGGAAACACCCACCATTTGGGCAATAAGGAATGTTTAATCAAATCTGACCGTGTCAAAGTACAGCTCTCTTTGTATTATAGCAGCTAGAAATAATTATAAAAACACAGTAGCCTAAAGAGGTGTATGAATCCAATTTGAAAATTTTCCAGACATGCTGATTCCTCCGGATATTGATCAAAACACAAACAAGCTACAGAAAAAAATCGCAGTAATTATGGATATAACGATACTTGTTGAATGTAGGCTAGACGCTTTGTTTTCTCTTTCTTTTAGAGCTGGCCAATGTATGCTCTGTTATTAGACGTGTAACCGCAGAATAAAGCCACCAAAATACAGACATATACACAGACACGGTTAATACTCACTTGCTTTTGGTTCAGGTTCGTTTCGAGTGCGTGCAGAAACACGCACGTCAAGCTTAAAAGATCAATCAAAATGTAGTTTTCTTTGTTAGAACGCTCTTTCTTATGATTTCAGAGAGTATCCAGTTTCTCGCAGGCGGTTGTTTTTTTTTGCTCTCTCTCCCGATTATAATAAATGAAAATAGAATTGCGCGCGTCTGTTGCTGAAAATTTCGTTTTGACACCGTTATTGCCGAATGTTACACTAGCTTATGGTCATGCTGATGATGGCAACGGGATGAGTCTTTCGAATGATATGAAGCAGGAGTCCCCCTGAAAACTGGCTTTTATGCTATTTCCCTCGATTTCAGAGCCCCTGTCACTCCCACCTCTTTGTTATTGCCACACAAAAAAAAAAGCCAGCTCTTGTTACAATGTCTCTACGCTTCCAGGGGCAGGGTGTAGCTACCATTCAGCTCTTCCTCTGTCTCCCCCTGGCAAATGTTTCAATGGAGATGCAGCCTGTAGACACCCCTCTCTTTGCCTTTCCCTCTCTGTGTTCCTTTGGGGGAGCGTCACCTTCTGGACTATTTTTTTTCCCTTCAGACGACACATGTGGGCGGATTAAAGAACAAGACAGAGGGGTGGGAGGACCCCGGTGAATACAGAGGCTAATTTCTCATATGGCTGCTGAACTTCATAAATTCATATGCTGTAAAAACAACAAAAAAAAAAAAAACACAAAATACACACACCAGGCTATAAGAAGAAAGGCTGTGTTGATGTATTATCATCTGTTTAATTGGTTGTGTCCACCCCTACCCCTTCTTCTTCCTTCCCCACTTACACAGCCCACACATGCTCACCCTGCTGGACGGACGCACAAACACCATTTTGTCTACAGGTTCCTTGACTCTGGCTGACATCAGCAGTCATGTGGTAGCAGAGGAGCGACCTGGGTTTTATGACAGTGAGTGTGGAGTAATATGTTCAATAATAACAATAATAACAAGAAGAAAAAGAGGAACACACACTGTTTGCTCTGAAGGCTGTTCTCGACAAATGGATCTGTAAAAAAGGTCACTATTTTAATTCTTCAAACATGACAAGCTGCATTACCAGAAAAACTAATACATTTTTTTTGCAGGAGGCCTACATAGGTCGTTGGCTACTCCAGTGGAAGTACAATGATGATCAGCAATGCTGCTGATGCACTTATTGACAGGAAACTCAGGGTCGAATGCATGCCATCTCATAAAAATTACAACAAAGGCCAAAAGGCTTTTGCTTTGGTGCTTGTAGCATTTTCCTTTGACCACCGAATGTTCTTGTAAGAGCAAAGTGCGGATAGAACAAGGATGAGCAAAGGAGAAATGCAAGTTATTTAAAGTGCATTTAAAATGAGTGCAGATGAGATTATATAACTGCTTAATTTACTATTTAAAAATGCAAAAGGGCTTATGCTTATGGCGCAAACAAGCCATTGAACTTGCATATGTTGAGACAGGTGGAAAACCCCGTGAATAAACTACAAGATAAAGGCCAGGCTTGTCTCTGCTGTAAGGCTACAGTGCTAAACACAGAGCCACTGCCTTTATAACTCATAAAGCACTTAATTTCTTTAGTGAACCATACATCTTTCAATAATTTTGACAAACAGAAGTTGGGAGTTGTGTCAGCTGGCAGAGAGAGTGTTGTGATAGATCATACAACAAAGAAAGGAGCTGTTTAATGCCGAAAAGTGAGAAAAGTTTAATATGTGCAAAAACAGTTACTTTATAGCATGCAGAACCCAAAACAGGCTAGAGGTCACCCCCTCTTTTGTGTTCTTGAATAAATGTTTTCTTTTTTACTTTGTATTATCACTGACCTGTTATGGTAGCTTGTTTCCATTGATGTCCATGGATTTTTTTTCTTCAGATTTTATCCCTCCAGAAGCTACATGTCTGGCTAAGGAGTCCATGAGCAAGACCTGTTCATTGTAAGTCAATCTATAAATGATCTCATGATATGTAAATATGAAAGTATTTTTAAAGCTGCTTTTTTCTCTGTATGTGTATTGTATATCTAATAGTCACACCTTATGTGGTTCCCAACCAATACCTATACTGTGTGAGGTTTAGAGCTTTATTCTGCACCCTCAGGAAACAATGTATAACTCTAGTCTGCACTATATCACTCCTTGTTCATTTACAGCCCTTCAAATCCCTGAAGGAGCGGTCATACACATGATTTATATAGGTGTTGTACTCCATAATTCTTAGAAAATTCAAGCTGGTAAAACAGCAGCCAGAGCCCTTCCAGCAGAGTCTGTAGGAGTTTCTTGTATCCAGTATTTATAGAATTTAGCATCCAGTATGTTAAAGGTAATACAATAACAAGACTAAGACTCTACAGCCATGCTAGCAGCTTTATAAGGCTGTACTTATGCACAGTGGTGCTAAATGCTAATATCAGCATGCTCACTGTGACAATGCTGTGTTAGGCAGGTAACATTTACTGTACCAGGATCACGTTCTTAGTTTAGCATGTTAGCACTTAACATATTGCACTGCCATGTTTCTAAAGCCCAGAACGGAGAAACCAAACATGCCCTCATTGTCGAGAGGGCCTTTTATGTTTTTACGTTACCTGAAGGCCACCGTAGTTTCTCCTACACACTTGGAAAGGGAGGGGTGAGGGGAGGAGTATTCAGCCGGTTTCAACCTCACAACTAGATGCCACTAAATCTACACACTGGTCGTTTAATAATTCAAATTTACTATCAAGGGGCCTTGAATATCGGTAGCAAGTTTCATTGCAGTCCATCCAATAGTTGCTAAGAGGTTTCACTCTGAACCAATAACGTCAACCTGCTGGTGGTGCTAGAGGCAAAGCTGGTTGTGTTAATCCTCTGGAACAAAATTGCCGGGCAATCCATCCCATTGTTGAAATACAGTATTGCTGCCTGGAGCAAAGCGGTGGAACAACCGACCGACTGAGCGACATTGCCGGCCATACAGTAGAGTCGTTAGCATGTATCAGCTAAAAATGAAATTAACATTTGCATGTTCAAAGGCAACATTCTCAGCATCAAAGTAAAAGGGAATTCACCCTCAGCGGTCACCAGACCAGAGCAGATGTAGCAAGAAGTCATCTACAGAAAGTAGCTGACAGTGTTTCTTCATCAACTTCATCATAAATACTGAATGCTCAACTTTGTTAGTCCTAAGCCAACGCGGACACATCCACAGTCAGTCTCTTGGCAGCAGCATGGCGCAGCTCATGCATAAGGAAGTAGTGAGCAGCAGACCTGAGGAGACATTGTGTGAAGAGAAGATTTTCAAGCACTGATGGAGGAAAAAGCAGATCTGTGAGGATGTTCTCAGCCTCTCTGTTCAAAATTATTACCAGCAAATGTTATCATTATTATTGTATGGATAGACATTATGTTATGCAAATGAAAAAGGGTTGCATGGAACAACAAACAGTGTCTACAATAGATTGTCTTTGCAGTATATCTACCATGTTTAATAAAGTTGCACAGATGGGGACTGTACTGTGGGGTAAACAGAAAGGATTGCTGGCCTTGAGGATGCAAAGACTAATTGACAATGAGAAACCAGTGGTTCAGTCCTTATTGATCTTGTCTATCACTAAACTGTAAAACAGTGTCCACTAACTCTGTGCTTCCCGTGCTTAGAAAGAAAAACTTCACATGATCTTCAGGTCTGTAACATGTTTTTTACGCTCACTGGAAGCTGGTTGCAAAGGTCGGGGATACAAAATAGAATTTGGTACAAGATGGACAAATCAAACTGCCGAGCTGTTAATTGCTGCGTGTTTAAAAAAAAAAAACACAGAACGCATAACAAATGTTAATATTGATTGTAATCACTTGAGACAATGTGCAGTAGAATGGAAAACTGTGAGCTATTGAATTATGAATCAAATGCCATGTTTGCAACAGCAGTAATGCCTCCAAACCTATCATGGCATTTGTTAAATGCAGTCCTATCACCATGTATTTCCAGCACTGCAGTTATTATGAGGACAATACAAAGAGACTCTACAGTTTTCCAGAGCAGTGGGCTACAGCTTCATTGTGTTATGCACTATTGAGCAGTATTAATTACCTGACTAATTTAAGAATTAAAAGACATAAATAATGCATTGTATTATAATAGTGCACTTGCTCTTGAGAGAATTGTTGGGGTCTCTGTACATTATAGTGTGTGTTCTGTACATTCCACTGTGTGTTTAACATTGATTAAACAGGATTTTTGGGGTGTTCTGCAGATTTGACACACGTTCTTCCAGACTCTATTGGCTGCTATCACATAAAATCGTAACATACAGACCTGATAATCATTCATTCACATCATTGTCTTCACAATAAAATGTTTTGTTTTTTTTAAGTTCTCTTGAGTAATGTTTGATTATTGTGTACTGGATCCAGATTTCCTGGAAATAGTCGCTTGACAGATGTATAATGAATAACAGCATTCATAAAATATCCCTTTGCAGTATGAACCCTGGCCCACTCATCTTCTTATAATCAGTCTCTATAACTAGATGTTAAACCACAACTGTGTTTTGCAATCATAAATAAATGAGTGATTAATCTATCTCGAGCATCTAGGTTTTACATCTTTTGTTTATGGAGAACAGCCTTTTATAATACACTCAGTAGTCGGTTTATTACGTACACTTAGCTAAAACTTACGCAGTCTAATACAGGCGTCCTGCAATACATCCTAACTTAATGAAAGTTACATTTAGTTTTTGTTGAACGAGTTTTAGAGAGGTTTTGATTCAACTTCATGGTCATTTTGGAGGCTGTAGTTTGTGCCAGGGACATTGGTGAACCTACAAATCTATTCTTATCACCAAGTTAAAACCACAGCAATTCCGCCATGGATGAAATTGTTTAAAACAATACTGGATTTGATTAAAACCTGTTTGACGGAGTGTTTTGTTAAGATGCTTTATGATATTAAAAGTATATTCAAACAGCCTGGGCAGGGTATGTTTTGCTTCTGAGACCCAAGGCCAGGCCGGGAAGCTACAATACCCAATAGCAGCCTTATCAGCACCTGTGAGTTTATCGTGGGACAGCGAAAACGCGAAAGGCGGAGCAGTATGTCCTGTATGTCCTTTACCGGCTAACGTATTTAAAAATGGCACATGAATATGGAGCGTCTACAAGGGGGTAAGCTTCTCCTCGGACCACGAAGACCCTATGGCGCCATTTTTATGCTACAAAGCCATCACCTCCCGTTAGCATTCCATTGACTGCCATTCATTTTGGCGCCACTTTGACAGCGAATAACTTACTGTAGCATAGTAGAGAAATTACCGTATAGTACAGGAGAAGCGTGCAGGCAGTTTCGTCTCACATTAGCTGTTTAAGTGTAATTACTAATGTTAACTAGCATTTTAGTTAGCAATAATTAGTCTGTGCCTATGTTATCTCCTTACATATACCTACGCTCTCCGTCTCTGCAATATTCGGAATGATTGAGATTTCTCTTGGCACAGCCACCAGAAGACTTCCAACTTTCAGACACGTTGCTCACAGCACATTTACGTCGTCTCTCTCAGTTGGAGGCTGCCCAGTAACGCTCAGCGCTCAACGGAAAAGTGCTTCTAATATCCTTCACTGGTCTCCGTCCAGAGCAACGGGACCTGTTGGTCCAGTTTATATACTGTCTATGGTCTACCCCAGTTCATTCGAATGCAAATGTTAAATTTCAAGCCAAAAGAAATACTTGGAATTGATGGTGGTGGTAAATTTTCATGAAAAAGGACAAGTTTGCGAACAGGCAACACTGATTTTGAACTAAACATGTTACACACTGGACCTTTTGGTATTACAAGTTTTATGAAATGTAATGTTTAAGTATGCAAATGAGGTACACTCAACTAACGTGTTTCATTTTGTTGCCATATCAAAGTCAAAACATTTTACATAAGGAATTGTGCATATCTTAGTATTACTACATTAAGCCATTAAAAAGGAACTGTTGAGACAAAAAAACAGCTAAAAAAGGAGATATAGCCTATATACAAGAATTACAATATAGCTACACAGAAATAAGTTGTTTTATTACTTTTTAAAACATTTAAGGCAACCAGGAATCACATTACTACAAACCAGGTCATGAGAAACCAAAGATCTAAAACAATTCATATAACACTGGAACCGTCATGCTAAAATAACAGACTGTGTGCTAATGGACAAATGATTGAGTTCTCATTAGCACTCCGGAGATGAAATTTGATGATTTGAACACCTGCCTGCTGACTGCTGGGAATAACATGTTGGGAAATTATGTTCTGGGAATATTTGAGGAAATGGCTGTAAGGATCCGTGTAAATAAAAGCTCCATGATCTCTCAGATGTTGCAATCCCTGTGTGAGGCACAGCCTGGGAAACTCAAGCAGAACACTCTTGACTTTATGTGAATCTTGGCAAAAACAATCTAGTCTTTCACATCCTGGAAATGTGTTGACTGGCGAGCCACCTGTTCAAAACACTTTTATTGGACATCTTTCCAAACCTCATTTCAGTCACGGCTGCTCTAATCCAGAGACAACATGTTCTCTTGCATATGTGTTCTAAATTCATAGACCCATGGGATTCTTGTTCTTGGGAAACTTGGGCTTTCTCACACTCTTCTTGGATGAGTCTTTGTTGTTGCGACTGGCTTTAATCTCTGCCTCCCACTGTTTTTTCACCATTGTGTAGAGTCTCATGGTGGCCTGTGCATCTTGGACCTGGTGGACAGTGAAAGAAGAGAGGGGGAGATCAGTCCGAGTTGCTATGTTTTAATAGGTATTCTTTGTAATTTTTTGTTTTCTAATAGTTACTAATGTCAATGAAATGCATTGCACACGTAATTTTTTTTTTTTTTTTTAGAGGTGTGTGTGAATAGGGTTGGGTACCGTTTGGATTTTTACGATTCCGATGCCAAACTGGTACTTTTAAAAACGATTCCGATTCCTAAACCGATTCCCAAAATACCGAAAAATGACATCAAAGAAAGGCCCTTTTATGGAGTTTTTTGGAGTTTTTTTTATGGAGCAAGTGTAATAGGTTTACTAGCGATCACGTGCAGTGAATGGTTAATATGCCTTTACGTCCGTTTTGGTGAGCCCAGAGGGAAAATATGGCATTTTAAAAGTAGCCTACATTTATGATAGCATGCTAACGGTAGACTACAGAGAAAGTGCGATAGGTTTACGTCCGTTTCAGAGCGTGTACGAAAAGCCGTCTATCAGATGTGATTGTAGAGTCCACGTCGGGGGAATAGCGCGGACACGCGCTTCACACCGCGAGTGGGCACGTGCGCCACTCGGGGTAAAAAGGAGAAAGGAAAAAAAAAAAAAAAAAAAAAGAGTCTGCCGCTGTCCGGAGAGAAAATATTTCAGTCGGAACTGAAATTTGCGTTCTAATACGGTCCGAATCCTACCGTTTGCGTAGGAACCAGTTCCATAGTGGAACCGGGTTTCAGTACCCAACCCTAGTTGTGACTGTGTCACAGTTTGAAAAACAATAAGTTGAGCGATGTTTGTGATGAAGACTTACAGATGAATGTTCACCCTGTTGGACCTTCACGTTGAGTATTTCTCTACAGAGGACTTTCAGCGAGGGTCGACCACTCTAAAAAACAATTAAAAAAAAATACAATCACATAAAATAAAACACTGATTCTGAGAATTGGGTCAGGGAGGTCCACTGGCGCATGGTAGGTCAACTTTACAGTGGTATAAATACCTTAACGGCTTTCTTAAAAGGTTTGTACTTCTGTGTGTCCCGGATTTTCTTTTTTGGATGATCCAAGAGTAAAATCTGAAACGGGAGTTTAAGTTTGGTTTACAAGTGCTTACATTTATTTTGAAAATGTCTGTAATTCCCTCTCAGATAGGACATCCAGGCTACCTTTAGGTCATTGTGTATGGCATGTCCAACCACAATTCTGCCTTGCAGGATCTCAGCAACCTCTCTCTGCACAGTCTGTAAATCCTCTCCTGCAGTGAGGCAAACATGGATAATGAATTATGGTCTAACAGTACATGAATATTTTTAAGCAATTATTTGTTTCAGATTCTCACATCATTGTTTATTGTTCATTAAAACTACCTCCGTGACTCACCCTCTTTGATGTCCTCTGGTCGGATGCCACTGACAGCTGTCCTGTAGTCTGTCACCTTCTCTGTGGGTTTCACATATCTGTCATAGATGCATTTCCCAAAGTGGTTCACGAGGGACACGCGAGCCAAGATGCTGTCCTCTCCATCAGGACCGACTCCCACCATCTCACAATCAATGGCCACGGCTCTGGTGAGGCTAACAGTTGGCCAATGGCAAACAGGGCGATAAGAGAGAGGACAGTCGTCACTACTAGGTCAACCTGCCTGAGGAAGAACTGTTGTCTCTGTTTTTGTTACATATTGTTACTCAGAATCAGCTTTATTGGAATAGTATGTGTACACATGCAAGGAATTAAGACTCTGGTAAAACATTTTTTTATTCCTGTGTCTATATTGTGACATGTATCTTTGCTGACAATGTTATGCACTAAAATCAGACTAACATATGCAAAAACAGCAGAATGGTCCTTTTTAAAAAGGCACAGACAACACTGCAGCTAGACTGGCATTCCGGTTGCAACTTGTAACGGATTGAATTTCTCAGTTAATACCTTAACAGTCATTACACTTTTATCAGTATGACATTAACTCTTTTGTAGCACATCAGTGTGGCTACAAAATGACGCAGACTTTGTCCTCACTCACCCCTCAAAGGCTTTCTCCTTGACCAGGGCGCTCTCCGTGTCCTTGTTTTTGTGAATGCCCTGCTTCTTCCTCATGATCTCCGCTGCCTCTGCTCCCACTGTTGCCTCAATGTCGTCAGGGTCTACATCGTCGAACCAAAGGTCCGCTCTGCAATAGCACAGAACAGGAAGAAGTTAGCAGCCACAATTCCTCTTCACCTATAGTAAAGCAGAAAGTAGTTATTTGTATACTTACTCTGTAGGTTTCCTCTCTTCAACCACAGGTTTCTTTTTCTTGGCTGCTTGCTCGCCGTTTGACTTTCCACTGTCCGTTTTCCTTTTTGGAGCAGCAGACGGTTTTGTCTCTGAGACAGCTGGAACCTTTGAGTTCACTGGTGAGTCCTTAGGGGTAACACTTTTTGGAGGAACAATTTTGTGCTTCACTTTGTTGTCTGGGAGAGACACTGTTCGTCTGGGAGAGACATTGTTCTTGGAAATATTTTTAGATTTTTCTTTAGCCTCCTGTTTTTGCAGAGCAGCATTCGGAGGTTTTGGTGTCGCAGGCTGCTTCTTCTCCGGTTGACTGGCCTTTAACACCTGTGGAAAGATGAGCAAGGTTTTGAACAAAAGTACTGAATGTGACATGTTGACATGCTACAGAGACAGCCAAAACTCTTTTAAAGACCAACCTCTTGTAATGCCTTCCAGTTAGCAGAGAACTGCAGGCTATCTTTCGGAGGTACTGCTTGCTGAGCTGGAGCTTTTTCTTGGATCTTGGGTGGTGGCTTTATCTGTTTAAACTTCACTTCCATCCACCGTTTCCTTTTCTTTTTCGATGTGCATATTTTCTCTGTGGACGTGGGTTGTTTTGTTTTAGAAGTGAAGTCTTTTTTCTTTGCCTTCACCTTTGACATTATGGCCACTTTCGGTGAAATATTTTGCATTTATTTGGTTTAAGTCTGCTAACCGTACTCAGCCACGCTGGACCGTCAGAGCTTCGACACTTGGTTACCAGGTAACGTTAAAAAAAACAAAAAAGTAACAGTTACGCCTTCTCACCAACAAAAAAGTAAGTTTACCGTGTGGTCGAACCGACGCAGACAAATTGTTAGGATGTTTTTCTTGACTGCTGAGAAAACTGATCAGTAGACTTCAGGTGCTGCAAAGCCATGCTGAAATGTGTATTTCCGAGATGTGCAGCAGCCAAATGTGTCCGGTGAAAACAATAAAACAAATCGTAACGAAAATGTACTAAGCTAAACAATCTCCACGACTATGGTGCCGTTTTCAACTAAAATTAACATGGATTTATATGTTAATACGTAAAAAAAATAGCTTTTTATTTTGCTTCTTATTCCAAATGCGGAAACTCATTTTGTGTCAAACGTTTCACATCGGACACAAAATCATATGGGACCAAATGTAGGCATAATGATCGATGTTTGACAGCACGAAAAAACATTGACATATATATAAGCGAAAAAATTGGAGTAAAAACGGTTTCGATTGAAATTTAGATTTGTAACGGGTTTTTGTTGTTTTTACTTATTCTTTTGTCACATTTTGGATAAATACTTCGTGACGTATTTGTCGAGGACATCTTGGTAAATAGCCAAAGCTCTCAGTATAGGTTGACAGGAACATGCTCAGAGAGATGTACTTGGGCTACTAACGTTGGCTAGCTAAAGTTACTACTGTTAGCTGCTAGCTAGATAAACCAAAAATATACGTGTTTATAAGTTATAACTCCGGCTAACTTTGGGACTGAAGCCTTATATATAATAGTCTTTGAATTTTGTGAAAATTGTGACATTTGTTCATTGTACCTTTCTCTGTTTTGTTGTGGTTTCAGATAATGGTGGCAAACTCTCCCTCTCCTCTGCCTGAGAGGGCCATTTATGGGTTTGTCCTTTTCCTCGGCTCACAGTTTGGCTTCTGTAAGTATTGTCATTTCACTCTTCCAATATTAAAGTGTTAAACATGTCTAATTAAAATGGAAAATCCAGCAGAGACATTCACATAATTTCCATGTACACATACAACACAAACTACTTATCATTCTTTTACTGATTAGCTGAAGAACTGGCTCATTGATAACCAGATACTCTATGTGCACATTAGACTGCTGACTGCCTGTTGACTTTTGCTGCCTGCCTGCAGATTTGTTTTGTCATGTTGCTTGTTGTATGATGATGTGTTGTGTTTGTTACTTGTTGTTGTGCATTGTCTGTCTGTTTTTGAATGTTGGTATGTGTATGTTGCTCTTATATGTTGATTCTATTGTCATTTTATTGTATTTAATTCATTTTAGGTTGCCATTTTCAAACTGGCCAGGGACAACAGATGAAAATTAGCCTGCTGAGCTAAATCTGGCTCATTTACAGTTGCTTTGCTGTTGATTAATGAGCATTGTCCCTCTTGTTAAAAAAGAAAAAGAAAATTCCAGTGGGCTTTAAAACAATTGCAATCAGAACAGAATTTAAAAAGAAACAAGGTTAAGACTCTTAATTTGTGGCCATTGTTGCATGTTTTTGACATTTTTGTGCAGAGTGTTTTGCTTGAGGTCAATTCAGAAACCGCTACAAATATAACAACAATTTTTATTTACTGTTTTTCTGTGACATACTGTGGGAAGTAGGCCATCTTTCCTAAAATACAGTCAGTGTATATTTATTAAAGATGACAAGTGTGTGTGTGTGTGTGTGTGTGTGTGTGTGTGTGTGTGTGTGTGTGTGTGTGTGTGTGTGTGTGTCATTGACTGCAATATGACATTTACTTTGCTTTATTCTCTTCACAGTTCTGTTTTGCCTGTGGGCATATATACCAGAGGAGTGGCTTCATTCAATAGGGCTCACTTACTGGCCTCAAAAGTAAGTAGAAACCTTTGACCAGATTGTAAAAAAAAAAAAAAAAAGAGTCCCCTCTCTTGACTTTTAAATAAAACAGCGTACCTCAGGAAACATTACCACCATTACCACATTACAAGTTTTATGATCCGTTAACTGAAACATGTTTTCTTTATTGTGCAGATACTGGGCCCTTGCTGTGCCAATCTATCTGCTGGTTGCATTAGTGATCACTGTGGTGTTGCTGTTTGGAGTGAACATGAACAACACGGCTCCACTTGACTCCGTGGACATCATCACAGGTGAGGATGTTGCCATAGGCTCATTGTGACCTACTGGTTAGGTGACAATGCACCAGTGTAGCAACATTACCGGCCCCCTTATTCAGTATTTAGTGCTACAATTAGAGATTATAATATACCTAGTCTCTTTTTCGGCCGGATGTCCATCACATTCCGCTTTCTTTGTGTTGGCGTTCTAAACTCTGGGCGATTTTAAGAGGACTATGGTTAACTGCTCCTCCTATCTCTGCAGGGTCAATCCAGACCGCTATCTGTCCAATCTGAGTTTTCTGTTGCACGACTAAAACAACCTTTGAATGTACACGTTCCACCAAAACAAGAAATGTCGTAGATAATTGCTATTATCGGGCCAAATGACATGAGAAAACACTCAAATGTTTAGAGGATTTTCTCATGGAGTTCTGAACTTCCCAACCCTAACGCCCTTTAATATTTACTTTCTGTCACAGATGTGTATGCTCAAGGCCAGAGGACAACAGACTGCCAAAAGGGGGGAATACCCAGACTGAAAGATGTTTCCATCAGTGAAGTCAACAAAATGTTCTATTTGTCACCCAAGCTATAACAAACAGGAACTGATTTTAGATGGATACAGAGTAGAGGTGAAGCTGCAGGGGGTTTATTATGGTGTAACTGTTTACCTTTTGTTTATAAAGGAATGATTCTATTTATTTATCCAGGAACAATGCAACATGGGGTGAAGATGCACTCAAAGAATTTACTTTTTTCTGATTTACACACAGAATGTTGTGCTTTTTGTGTTAATAACAGTAATGTGTTGAATGCGATATGTCACAATACGAACAAATTAACCACATAACCTAAATTAACCTGCATACCACTAGTTAAGATTTTATTGTAAAATACATTCATCTGATTGGTCTAAATCACAACCTGCAACACTGATCTACAATTAAGGGCCCAAGTATGTGTTTTATCATTTATTATAGCATGGTACCTGCCTTCCCTCTTTTTTTCACTTCCCTCACAGGTAACTCACTTTATAGAGGTACTATACATTATCTACAGTATAGGGTTCCCACTTGTGATAATCTGAAGAATATCATGTAATTTTACTGAGGGGAAATCAGCACTTTTTCCTAACCTGTCTACAAGTCTGTTCTATCTGTGCTAAAACCATTCCTGTCCACTGGATGGCGATAAAGACCAGGTTTGCCCACTGCCTCAACAACAACAACAAGAAGAAGAAGACCGTGCTTCCATGGTTCTGGATGTCATTTATCCTTTAACCTTTTGTTGGAACTTTTCTGCCAGAGTTACACGTGTATTTATTCAAACGTACTGCTGCAGTAACGGTAAACGCATGGCCTTCGCTCTGCCGGTGTGGCTCGCGGTCCAGGAAGAGCTCCTCGGACACGAAGAAGCGGACTGTGCGGCTCCGAGCTGTTTCGACGAGTTCGACGATGAAGCTTTGTTCAAAATGTTTCACCTGACCAGACCCTGCATCGCTTTCATCACAGACACTGTCCGCGTCCGCATGAAGAGCGTCGCTCTGAAGAAACCCGCACTGTCCGTGGATGCGACGGTCATGGTTGCGCTGAACTATTACGCACATGGAGTTTTCTCCGCCGACATCGCACAGAGATTCGGGCAGAGCCAGACGGAATGCCTCGTGATCATTTCCGATGTCTCCAGGATCATCGCGGGGATGTGTGAGACGTTCATCTCATTCCCCCAAATCCGGGAAGCCAGAGCCAATGTCGCCCTCAGGATTGAGAAGTTATGCGGGATCCCTAAGGTGCTGGGCGTCCTGGCTCCTGCACACTTCAAGATCAGAGCTTCTCCATACGAGAAGGACTCTTTCAGGTCTTTTGTCAACACCTTCGGTTACACATCTGTGGTGAGCCAGATCATATGCGACTCCGACGGAAACATACTGAGTGTTGAAAAATGTTGTGTGGGCAGCACTATTGAGCAGGAAATGTGGGAGTCGTCGTTCAAAGGAAGGGAAATGGAGGAGGACCTGCACGGACCCTATTGGCTTATTGGTAAGATATACAAAAAAAAGGGAAAACAAGACTGGTGACATCCTGTTTAGATACTATAATTGGTATTCTGACCTCTGACACTTTAAAGACAATATTTCATTACTTAATTTCACGGTATAATTGGCACACACACACACACCTGTACGCCATGTTAATTCACACAGAAAAATCAAGTACATTAAACAGGTATTTTGCTTTGTATCTAATGACGTTATGCCACGTATAATACTCAATTTCGACTTAAAAATCAAGGTCCACTTACTAGCTTTTTCCAGAGCTTATACATTGCCACTAGCATTTTGTAACAATTAATGCAATGCAGTCATCAGAATCACTTCTATATGTTAATTTGAATGTAAACAATCCTTTTTAGTTTAAAACATGACTGCCTTAAGCACACAACTTCTGTTTTAATCATGCAATTTCTTTAGAGCAGGTTTACAGTTTATCAGCTTTGTGTAATGAATTCCTTGCAGACTGGACACTGCAAGGCTGGTTTGTACCCTCCACAATACATACTACATGCTTAGTTTTTATTAATCCCATTCTCTCCTGTCTTCCTCCAAAGGTGGGAAAGGCTACCACTTAAGCAAACATGTCTTGACTCCCGTGTCAGAACCTGCTAATGACACTGAGATCCGCTTCAATGACGCCCACATGAGGATCCACAACGTCATGCGGACAACGCTCGGCTCCATGAAGAGGCGTTTCAGGTGCCTGATGCAACTTGGTTTTGCACAGGAAGGCTCTTTGGACAAGAAGTCCAACATTATCAAGACGTGCAGTGTCCTGCACAACATTGCTAAGAAGTTCTCAGTCCCTCCCCCGCCTGTAGCTGGTAAAATTGAGCCCCTGCATCCAGGCAAGCAGCGTGCAGTGCCAGATGAGATCAACCCAGAGGCCATAAAAGCCAGACAGGAACTCATCAATAGTATCTTCTCTATTGCCCCCAGTAGCAAGGACCCACCGAGTATAGGCATCACCGAAGAGGCTGTGTAAGCAGAGTTGGTGTGATATCTGCGCTAGGAAGCAACAGATAGTCAGTGTACATTATGGACAAATGTTGGACCTAAAACCCATCTTATTATATTATGCACGATTTTAGATGTTTGTTGCTGTTGTGTCAGTTTGACACTCATTTGTTAATGTGGCAGCATACTGGGGTTTTCATCTCATTTGCAGTCTTTGTAAAAACACATTCAGGTATTTTTGTTCATAAAAAAATATTTTATTTCTTAAATACAAAATTATTCTTTTCTACCTACGTTTCTTATTGTTAATAAATGTAATTTGAAAACATTCTTTGGTCATCTGGAGTGTTTCCCTCACGTAATGATAATAATAATATAATAATAATAATAATTTTACACTTTATAGATGAACAGAAATTTAAGTTAAAATCAGAAGAGTGCTATGCATGTACAGTATATATATATATATATATATATATATATATATATATATATATATATATGAAATGTTTTTCATATTTACGGTTTATATAACAAAATACCACATGTAGAATTTAGAATGTTTTTCATTAAGTGTATAAAAGACAGACTTCAGTGCTAGTAATCTTGTTTAGTTTAGGCATTTATTTTACGAAGTTCTCGGAGTGCAGTGGAATTGGCGTATATCATGTCTGTATTCTCATATATGTGCTCTTCAGTCTTCTCATTTGGCTGCAGACAGTCCATGATGCATTGGTGCAGAAAAACATACTGGGACTGAAAACAAATTTGCCAATCATTTGAAAAGCAGAACTTTGTGTGTAGAGTGTTTATGGTCACGCTATATTCTGGCTGACACTTCCTCCTCGTATGTTTACAAACCTCAGTTTCCTAATAATGTAGGCCAAGCTTTTGTGTTTGGACTTATAATTCAGTGTCATAAAGAATGTACATATACAATGAATAATGTGCATATAACACACACCTTAGTGCAGTGAGACCTACATTAAGGTGAAATTAGTATTTCTTTTATAAATATCGTGTAAAAGATTTGACTGAAGTTTAAATGGGATGATAGAAAAGACAATTTCAGACCCATGTTTAATAAGGGTGGAAACTACATGGAAATCTAAGCAAAGCGTACATATGCTATAGTATCAGTGCTTGTACTGTATCACAACCTGTGTCTAAAAATCAAGTGACCCAACCATAAACGGGTACCTAACTAAGGAAGTGGTAGATCAGTTTTACCTCTGTTTGCACCATGTGTGGTCGGCTCAGTCTCATCTTGTGCACAAAGCCATGGATGCCCACTGCTCTTTCTTTCTCTAGCTGCTGAAGCAGCACATCCAGGGCAATGAGAGTGCCCGTCCTCCCCACTCCAGCACTAAAAGCGAGACACAGCAAAAGGAGAGCAGTTAGTGTCCAGGTATGATGCTCATCATCAGGTAGTCCTGATGGTTTCAAAGTCGATTTTTACGTTACATTTTTTCTCCCTCCTGAGTATTTTGTTACTCACAAAGCCAGTGAAAGTTATAAAAGCTGGCATTTCATTTAACATGAATGTGCATATAATAACATATAATAGCAGTAAGCTATTCAGTTGACCACACTTCGGGGCCCGTCTTTGACCACACACTCCAGACTTAAAACAAGCACTCATTCTGTACCTGCAGTGAACGACAGTTGGTGCTCCATCTCCTTCTCTCTCTATGTGCTGTCTCACCAGTCCTCTGAACTGGATCAGGACTTCTGTGCCATGTGGGACTCCATGGTCAGGCCAGGCAGTGAAGTGAAAATGTTTCACTGTGCGCTCCTCTGAGTTCATCTGTAAAGACGATTAGAGGAATTCAAATACAGTAGGTCTATGTCTTGAACCAATATAGTAGACACAGTCGTCGAGGATTATCCTCTTTAAAAATGTGTACCAATTCAAACAAGCTTCTCTTATGATACGTGACATTGAGCTTTGTGAATACCCAACCTATTTAGTTAAACCATCAACATTTTAGAAATGTTTCGTACATGTTTCACCCTAAATTCCCTCAGTGTCCAGTCGGGCTCCTGCTGCTCAGATCTGATGGTGACCGACAGCTCTCCGTGAGGGCAAGGCTTACTGTCTGCAGGCCAGTATCGTTCACACTTAGTCTAGGAAAAAGGAAAAAAGAAAATAGGTTATTGAAGTTGTTTTAATGTAGTTGTAGTAATAAGTGTCAATGAACATCAGCCCGAGATCTGCATCAGTTATTTGTGGGGACTTAAAAACCCACAAAAAAGAATTGGGTGCACAATAGGACACGTAAACTGTCACCATTTGACGACACTAACTATAAGAGCAAATGATTCACAACGACTTACCAATTTAAGTTTGCACATCCCCATAAAATCTGATAATAAAACATTCTCAAATCTTCCTGATGATGACTCACCCGTCCTCCCTCAGTGCAGTTGGTTACCATGACGATGCCTTTCACCTTTTGTTCCCAGATCATCCTCCAGAATTCATTGACTGTGGAGGGCAGAGGACCCTGACTGGCAATGTACTCTCTTTTGCTGTTGTAGCCCTGAGAAGCAATTGTCAGAGTTAGCATTTGCACTTATCTAGATTGTAGAAGTCCTACATTGCTTAGAATGAAATAAAACACCATTTTGTCCTCATGTATTCACAGAAAGTCAGCACACATTGTTGGACTTCAAATTTATGTGCAGATGTTTTAGCAACCATTTACTTGCAAATGTGGCAACTTCACAAGCTAATGAATGAAGCTTATCAAATCTACCCTTTGACCGTTATCAAGTAATACCTACTGGCATGTAACTGGCATTAATGTAGTCGGAGGTTTTATTAAGATTGGATGTAGTTAGCTTCACCCGACACCAGTCATCTAGGATTAGAAAACAGAAGATGGTGTAACTGCCAAGCACCATGACAAAGTAGACATTGGTTAAGATGAGTCAGTAGATATGGACTATTTCGTGAGTCCCTATTGCTCATGATAGCGCGTCAGAGGACAGGCTTACATGGCTGGACATTGCTGAAACGATTCTTCGGTTTGTTCTCAGGTAGAATAGCTGCATTTTGTGTTTGCTCTGTGCCAACAGGAACGAGGCTCTGAATGGAAGTTGGCAGATGACACGGCATGTGATTGAGACAAAGGTCAATAGAAAGCAAATTAAAAAAAACACCACACAGTAAACATGCACAGTTATATGGTCATATACAAAAAAATAAGAAGATAGAAGAGGAAGAACGAAATATAATTGGGTTATTCAATGCACCTCATATTCCTGGCTGAAACCTCTGTTCTCGTCCACACATAATTGGTAGAAGTGGTCTGGAAACTTTGCCACAGAAATAGCTCTGGAAAATAAAACGTAGACTTAATGTCACATTTTAACAATATGTAAGACAATGGACATACATGAACATTGAAGTTAATCGTATACACAGTATATTTTCACGTATGGTTAACCTACTAAATTTCTGTAATTTTGCAAGACCCAATTTTCTCTTTTCACTACATTGTAGATCGACAGTGGTACGGTGACTATGAAGAGATGAAGAAACATATACTTACTTAAACTTTTTATTGGATTGTCTGGAGCCAGCAATTAATGGCTTTTTTCTGCTGTGGAAAAGACAAAAAGAGGGTTTGAGTCCAATTGAGTACATACAGGGAAATAATCTAACTGCAGTCACTGAGGCAGCACCAACCTGATGATATCTGGTCTTTTAAAAAAAATTAAGACAGCCAGACAGACCAGGACACCAAAAAGCAGCACAGCAAATACAGACCCTGCAATGACTCCTGCGGGAAGTAAAAACAGGATCAAATGCTTTGTAACATACCAACATACAGCAGATACAGTAGACACCAAAACCAACAAGCAAGTCATATTAATGATGCCAAACTGCACAATAATGAGGAAAATGTGAGAATATATTGTTAAAATGTTACATCACACTGAAATGGTATTCATATAGAGTAAAACAGTCACTTTGACTCACCTCTTGGATCAGTAAGACACAAAAAAACAAATGATTCAGAACTCCTTACGGTCCCAGACAGTGAAGCTAAAGACACCTCATATGTTCTGGCCGGTAGGAATCCAGATATTATGAGATGCTGTTCCACATTTTCAGACACTATGTGCGTTTTCCCAGTCACGTTCACTTCCACTGAAGTCCACACACCATCCGGTTTATTCCAGACAACGGAGACAGAATAGCCTGCTGCCCAGTACTCACAGTGAGCACTTAAATATGGAGGAACTGAGTAAAACAAGTGGAAATATGTCTTTAAAATACAATCAGAAACAATACAGAAACTTATCTAAAAAAACTATAATGATAATTAATCGCTTAAGTCACATTCTGCCAATCATTACAGCTTTACCAGAGTAAGGATGCTGCTATTCTTTGTTTTATTTGTTGGGCACATTAAATATTTTTAGGGATTTTGAGTAGTGGTCGGGTCAAAAAAGCAATTTGAAGACGATGCTGTTGATTCTGGGTTGGGTACTTTTGGTAATTTTCTTTTAACCTTTTATAGCCAAATTAATCAATCAATTATATGAAGGAAACAATCAATACATTAATTGATATTAGGTATATTGTCATAAGGTATATTGCTGCACAGTGCTCTAAAGCTTTTCTTTCAGATTTTTTTTATTTGGTTTCAAGCACCCACAAAAAAACTAAATTAATTAAATGGAGGTACAGGACACCTAGCCTGGCACCTCAGCTAAAAGGGCATAGTTAATGAGCATCATTACTGAATGCCAGAGTGACTCGTGGAGCAAATTCAAATTGTGCTCTCGTGAGAACTCTGGATTTTCAGGGTACAGGACACCTTCAATCCGCGTATCATTCATTTTTCAGGATAAAAGCAAAAGCAAAAAATTATTTGTTTTCTCAATACTTGTTTCCAAAACCAAAATGAAAAAAAAACAAATAACTCGTTTTTCCAATTTCTGATTTGGTGCTCAAATGAAAAATGGAGTTTTTCATGTGTTCCACTGTTTCTGTGTGTTCCACTGTGGTTACTGATTTATTTTCATTAAAATGTTACTTTTTTTTTAATAGTTTAATAGCCGACCCTCTGTTCCTACACGTATTGATAGCGTCCTAGTAGAGGTCACTTCCGGGTCATGCAATTTGCGTCAGTTGAAAATATTAAAATTGGATGAAAAGCTCTTTATCCATTTTTTCCATTTTTCACATTGGAAATTGGAAAAACAAGTTATTTGTTTTTTCATTTTGGTTTTGGAATCGAGTATTGAGAAAACAAGTCATTTTTTTGCTTTATGTTTTTATTTTGAAAACAAATGAATGAATGATACACAGATTACCTTCCAATACCATTATGGTTAAAATGCTTTGAAATATTTATTCTTAAAATATAGACTAAGAAAGATTGTGTTAGTAAAGATATAGAATTGACAGATGACAGATTTGTACTTACAGATTGTCAGCTTGTGGCTACACTGCAGAAAGAATGTTGAATCTCTTTCGTACACAAGAGACACGTCATAGGTCGCACCAGGGTAAAGGCCGGTAAATGACACATTTTCACCTTTAGGACTGACATGAGTTTGCGATTGATTGGTGGCTGTTGCATTCGAGAACAAGCCTTTAATCAGTCCTTTGATTGATGAGTTAGTAACACGCCAGGCTACATCGGTACAGTTTATGGCTGAAATAAATGAGAAAATAATTGCAGACAGAAAAGCTTTGATTTGTCAAAGTTAGCAAATAATCCAACCAAAAAATAATGTTTCCAAAATGAGGACTTTGCAAATTTAAATATAGAATAACATGTTATTATTCATATTAAAAGATATCCATTGACAACACTTTTTTGAGTTTGTCAGAAAGAAGTCGTGTATACCTGTTACTGTAAAGCCTTCGTAAGCAGTGCTGTTGAGATCAGAGAACACCGTGATCACGCTGAATCGATACTCTGTTCCAGGCTTAAGAGACGTGATTGAATAGGACACAACATTAATGGTTGTATTTGGGTGAACTTGGGAATTTTCCTCATTAATTTGGATAAAGTAGCCCCAGTCTTTTTTCACTTTTGTCCACATCAGGGTTATGCTGTTCACATAACGTTCAGTCACATTGACTAAAGCCACCATTGAGGGAACTGAAAACACATACACAAAAATACTGAGTGAATTTCAAAAACATACACTCACATGAGGATGAGGTGAGTAATAGCCTATGTATTACATAATGAAATATGAAAGGTAGTACAATGTAATGTCAATGAGCATTAGTTCCTCTAAATCCTATATCTTTTGGGAGTTTCATCTTACTTAAACGATGGGTGACTATTTGTTAAAGTTTTTTTTTTTTAAGTACAGTCAAATAAATGTTTTGTATGATTTGCATATCATCAGCAAAATACTTGGCATCAGGAGTGTACTCAAAGGTCACCTACCAGTCACAGCGTTAAATGAGAATCCAGTGCTGTTGAGTTTCTCAAAGCAAGTCATAAGAGTGAAATGATATTTTGTTCCAGCATTAAGCAAAGAGACCACATGGGTATTTGATGCGTTGTCCTTGAGCTCAATGGAAATTCTCTTGTTATCATATTGTAGGAAGTATGTTGAGATGTTGTTAACTTTGTCCCACATCAGAGTTATACTGCTCTCATTTTGAGTCAACACAGTCACATTATTCACATTTCTAGGAGCTGGAAGAAGATCAGAGAATGAACAGTTGTTTCATTAAAGACCAAACTGTGAGATATTGATTTAAAAATGAATTACAGCCTGCTTTAAAAAATAAAACTTTAAATCACTTTATATGAGATATTTGTTACAGAGCTCTGTCCTGGCTCTTGTTGTAGGCCTATATCAGAGGTAAAACATCTTACCAGTAACTGCAGTGGTGCTTAATCCTCTGCTTCTGACAGTTTCAAACACAGTGAAGAGAGTGAAGTTGTATTTAGTCCCACTTGTGAGCTCCGAGATTGTTTGCTCCACGTTTTCTAACCCCGGTGATGCAGAGACATTTATCACTGTTCCAGTGTACTCAAGTGTATAGGTGAGGATGTCCTTCACTTTTTTCCACTGCAGAGTTATGCTGGTCTCATTTTGTCCAGCTGATGTGAAATGTTCTGCATTAAGGGGAGCTAGAATGTAAAGAGACATTCATATTTGTGAAAAAAAAGTTAAGTGTCAGGCATTTACCACAATAAAGGGTTTTGTGTAGTCTTTAATTTAATAGTTTCAATTAACTCCATCATTTTATCAGCAATAGTAAAACAATGTTAAGTTAGCAACAGCCATCTGTTAATAGTAAACTTTATATGAGATATTGTTACAGAGCTCTGTCCTGGCTCTTGTTGTAGGCCTATATCAGAGGTAAAACATCTTACCAGTGAGTGCAGAGTGTGGCACTCCCCTGCTTCTGACTTTTCCAAACACAGTGAAGAGAGTGAAGTTGTATTTAGTCCCACTTGTGAGCTCCGAGATTGTTTGATCCACGTTTTCTAACCCCGGTGATGCAGAGACATTTATCACTGTTCCAGTGTACTCAAGTGTATAGGTGAGGATGTCCTTCACTTTTTTCCAATGCAGAGTTATGCTGGTCTCATTTTGTCCAGCTGATGTGAAATGTTCTGCATTAAGGGGAGCTAGGATGGAAAAAGACAATAATACTTGTGAATATACAGTTTGTAATCATGTCTCTATTAGTCATGCAAGTTAGGCTTTGCTCAACTGATAAAGAGAAGGGTGTTTAAAAATAGTAATAACAGGTACGTTTAAACACACGTTGTCTTTATTTTGTATATCAGGAGCTGAAAAGACAAAAAGTTTCATTTGAGAAAAAAAGTTAAGTGTCAGGCATTTACCACAATAAAGGGTTTTGTGTAGTCTTTAATTTAATAGTTTCAATTAACTCCATCATTTTATCAGCAACAGTCAAAAAATGTTAAGTTAGCAACAGTCATCTGTTAATAGTAAACTTTATATGAGATATTGTTACAGAGCTCTGTCCTGGCTCTTGTTGTAGGCCTATATCAGAGGTAAAACATCTTACCAGTGACTGCAGAGTGTGGCACTCCACGGCTTCTGACTTTTCCAAACACAGTGAAGAGAGTGAAGTTGTATTTAGTCCCACTTGTGAGCTCCGAGATTGTTTGATCCACGTTTTCTAACCCCGGTGATGCAGAGACATTTATCACTGTTCCAGTGTACTCAAGTGTATAGGTGAGGATGTCCTTCACTTTTTTCCACTGCAGAGTTATGCTGGTCTCATTTTGTCCAGCTGATGTGAAATGTTCTGCATTAAGGGGAGCTAGGATGTAAAGAGACATTCATAATTGTGAAAAAAAGTTAAGTGTCAGGCATTTACCACAATAAAGTGTTTTGTGTAGTCTTTAATTTAATAGTTTCAATTAACTCCATCATTTTATCAGCAACAGTAAAAAAATGTTAAGTTAGCAACAGCCATCTGTTAATAGTAAACTTTATATGAGATATTGTTACAGAGCTCTGTCCTGGCTCTTGTTGTAGGCCTATATCAGAGGTAAAACATCTTACCAGTGACTGCAGAGTGTGGCACTCCCCTGCTTCTGACTTTTCCAAACACAGTGAAGAGAGTGAAGTTGTATTTAGTCCCACTTGTGAACTCCGAGATTGTTTGATCCACGTTTTCTAACCCCGGTGATGCAGAGACATTTATCACTTTTCCAGTGTACTCAAGTGTATAGGTGAGGATGTCCTTCACTTTTTTCCACTGCAGAGTTATGCTGGTCTCATTTTGGTCAACTGACTTGAAGTCTTCTGCATTAGGAGGTGCTAGGATGTAAAAAGACAATAATACTTGTGAATATACAGTTTGTAATGATGTATCTATTAGTCATGCAAGTCAGGCTTTGCTCAACTGATAAAGAGAAGGGTGTTTAAAAATAGTAATAACAGGTACGTTTAAACACACGTTGTCTTTATTTTGTATATCAGGAGCTGAAAAGACAAAAAGTTTCATTTGAGAAAAAAAGTTCAGTGTCAGGCATTTACCACAATAAAGGGTTTTGTGTAGTCTTTAATTTAATAGTTTCAATTAACTCCATCATTTTATCAGCAACAGTCAAAAAATGTTAAGTTAGCAACAGCCATCTGTTAATAGTAAACTTTATATGAGATATTGTTACAGAGCTCTGTCCTGGCTCTTGTTGTAGGCCTATATCAGAGGTAAAACATCTTACCAGTGACTGCAGAGTGTGGCACTCCACGGCTTCTGACTTTTCCAAACACAGTGAAGAGAGTGAAGTTGTATTTAGTCCCACTTGTGAGCTCCGAGATTGTTTGATCCACGTTTTCTAACCCCGGTGATGCAGAGACATTTATCACTTTTCCAGTGTACTCAAGTGTATAGGTGAGGATGTCCTTCACTTTTTTCCACTGCAGAGTTATGCTGGTCTCATTTTGGTCAACTGACTTGAAGTCTTCTGCATTAGGAGGTGCTAGGATGCGAAAAGACATGGAGAAGAAACTAGCAAAGTTTCATTTAAAAAATAATATTCTGAATAAAATGTTATATTTTGTGTTGTTTTTATTCAAACAAATAATAAGTTGCTTTCAATTCCAGTATTTTTTTCAACCAGAGTCTAAAATATGAAGTGAGCAAAACACATCTGTCACAGACAAACCTCAAATTATATTATATTTTACAGAGCTCTGTCCTGGCTCCTGTTATAAGACTACATGAGAGGGAGATTCACTTACCAGTAAATGCAATGATGCTTACTCCGCTGCTTCTGACAGTTTGAAACACAGTGAAGAGAGTGAAGTTGTATTTAGTCGTATTTGTGAGCTCCGAGATTGTTTGCTCCACGTTTTCTAACCCCGGTGATGCAGAGACATTTATCACTTTTCCAGTGTATTCAAGTGTATAGGTGAGGATGTCCTTCATTTTTTTCCACTGCAGAGTTATGCTGGTCTCATTTTGTCCAGCTGATGTGAAATGTTCTGCATTAAGGGGAGCTAGAATGTAAAGAGACATTCATATTTGTGAAAAAAGTTAAGTGTCAGGCATTTACCACAATAAAGGGTTTTGTGTAGTCTTTAATTTAATAGTTTCAATTAACTCCATCATTTTATCAGCAACAGTAAAAAAAATGTTAAGTTAGCAACAGTCATCTGTTAATAGTAAACTTTATATGAGATATTGTTACAGAGCTCTGTCCTGGCTCTTGTTGTAGGCCTATATCAGAGGTAAAACATCTTACCAGTGACTGCAGAGTGTGGCACTCCACGGCTTCTGACTTTTCCAAACACAGTGAAGAGAGTGAAGTTGTATTTAGTCCCACTTGTGAGCTCCGAGATTGTTTGATCCACGTTTTCTAACCCCGGTGATGCAGAGACATTTATCACTGTTCCAGTGTACTCAAGTGTATAGGTGAGGATGTCCTTCACTTTTTTCCACTGCAGAGTTATGCTGGTCTCATTTTGTCCAGCTGATGTGAAATGTTTTGCATTACGGGGAGCTAGGATGTAAAAAGACATGGAGAAGAAACTGTAGCAAATTTTCATTTAAAAAAATAATATTCTGAATAAAATGTTATATTTTGTGTCGTTTTTATTCAAACAAATAAGTTGCTTTCAATTCCAGTATTTTTTTTCAATCAGAGTCTAAAATATGAAGTGAGCAAAACACATCTGTCACAGGCAAACCTCAAATTATATTATATTTTACAGAGATCTGTCCTGGCTCCTGTTATAAGACTACATGAGAGGGAGATTCACTTACCAGTAAATGCAATGATGCTTACTCCGCTGCTTCTGACAGTTTGAAACACAGTGAAGAGAGTGAAGTTGTATTTAGTCGTATTTGTGAGATCTGAAATTATTTTTCTCACTGGATTTCCCTCTGATGCCGTGGCATTTATCTCTTTTCCATCGAACTCAAGAATATAGTTGGGAAAGCCATCCACTTTTGTCCACTGCAGAGTTATGCTGGTCTCATTTTGTCCAGCTGATGTGAAATCTTTTGCATTAGGAAGAGCTACAATGTAAAGAGACATTAATATTTGTGAATATACTGTACTTTATCATATTAGTGTCCTAAGTTATATTATGCTCAACTGATTAATAGGAACGTGTGTGAAGAATTGTATTTACAAGTAAAATAAATATATCAGTTTCTAGTTATATTTTCTTCCAGGATTCAATGAAGTAACCACATGTGTAACTGATGACCCAATCACAGATTTAATAACAACGCTCCCAATATCATATTGTAGGAAGTATGTTGAGATATTGTTAACCTTGTCCCACATCAGAGTTATATTGCTCTCATTTTGTCTCAACACAGTCACATTCTTAACATTTTCAGGAGCTAAAAAGATAAAGAGTTGACAGTTTCATTAGAGAAAAAGAGTTTAGTGAGAGACACAACACTAAACATGATAATTGCACTATAATATTAGGAAATACAGACATGTCACCAACCAAAGATAAATTACAGCGGCTCAAACTTACGTGCTTTCGTTGTTGAAAGGGTTGTCGATGGAGTGGTTGTTGTTGTTGTTTTTGCTTGTGTTGCACTTGTCCCTGTTGTTTTTGTTGTTGCTGTTATGTTGGAGTCAGTGACACCCTAAAAACAGAATAGAAATTGTTGGAACACATAAAGACCCCTAAAAATGTAATATCATACTGTACAAAATTGCCATAAGAGTTATTGACTATGGACTCACAGTTAAGAAAACTCTAATGCAATCTGTGAATATCTCAAAGTAATGTAATTTCTGCTATTATATTGTATCTGACATACTGTGAACAGCACTGTGACAAGGAGGTTAAAAAAAGACAACACTACTGTTAAGAGGTGTTCTACTGTACTTTTTAGTCAACAATCTTTCCTCATAGGTACAAATAACTTACATCACTTACATACAACTTGAGACCAATATACAATATTGATATGCAGCAAACTTGAGGAAACATCTGAGACCTTCAAATGCAAATTATGGCCCAGAAATTGTTGTAGCATTTGGAACGTCTACCTCTAAATCTCAAGTTCTTAACTATCCAACCATTGCTTTTTTAAATATCAAATCCTGTTTGTTAAATACATATATGTTTGCACTCTACATACTTAAAATATTGTCCTTGAGCTACATTTTCTTATATTTTATAACAATCCAATACATTCCATAAATTCTAATAAATACAATACAAAACGGTACCCAGCTATGTCATTGTGTCTAAAATATCCATAAACAAGATAAGAATGTTGGACTTACATCGCCTATTGTTTTGTATTACATTATTTCCTCATTCATGCTTTTGTTTCTCTGAGGAAGTAAGTGAGAATAGATTACTGATTCCAAGAAATAATTAATATTTCACCATCTGAAAAAGTCCATCATTCTTATGTTGTGCAAGTCTTTGTAATTTCTGTACATTCTGATATTTCAGACAGTATAATACCACTGTTCATATAATGGGTTTAACCATTACTGTGGTTTCCAAGTTTTTATTTTGTTAAGCGTGACCTTCTTTTGAATATGTAGACTATCTGATCACTATCAGAGCGGAAAGGTAAAAAAAAAAAAACACTTACCCAAAGTAGACACAAGAAGACACACAGCATAAAGTGGTCTGAGATGATTTTGAGAGGTAAAGGCTTCATTGTTATTACGTTTTGTTAAGCTACACACATACTGTGAGCTTGTACAATTCCTTTGTTGTCCACAGATAAAAATTCAAGTTTCTATTTTCAGTACTGCCACGGGTGTGTTGACAAAACCAACAACACTTGAGGTTGGCAAACAATTTCTTCGTGCCTGGGCTGACACAGTCCAATTTTAACGTTATTCCAGTGGTGTTGACTTTTAATTCTTAACCATGTCCTCCTTCTGTAACCTCTGGTCCCCTCGTATATTGGCAAGTGACTATGTAAATAACTGCTTCTCCTTTTTGGCCTTATACAACCACAGAGACCTTTGCCCCGCCTGTTACTTCCTTATTAACGGTCATAATGTAATGTGCATACTTGTCAAAGGTAATTCAAATTAAATTTCCCTCTGTTTATTAGGGGTAATCTGCTGTATATTTGTCGTAATCAGTTTTATGTTTGTGACTGCCTATGTATCTTTATGATGTGCAAATAAAAGATACAATAAATGATTTTATTATAAACCCAGGCAAAGCTTTTCAATGTTTTTCAATTTGTATTGTTTTATAACTATTTTAAAATTATTTTTTGAATGATTTCTTAGTTAAAATCACTGTCTAGTCTCTTCAGTTGGGCTGGTTTCACAGAACAGTATATTTGCTTTTGGTTTCTTTGCACTGTCTCGGAACTCAGTGATATTTATAGCTTCCTTGTGGTTGACATCTATAAGGAACTGTGAACTGAAAAAATCACCAACACACTTTAACAGAACATGAAGTCATGACAGTGTTTATGGCCTCATATTTTGGTGCAGCCCTCAATAAAAGTGCTGGGATATCAAAGAAAATGTTGTCCAACGTTATCCATTGGGGAAACATGAGGAGGAAGTAACTTTTATAAATTATATTTTCCACATCTTTAGGCATTACATTACAATGAGTCTACATATTAGATATTAAGCATACATTGTGCATAAAAAGCATTTTAATTAACATGTACACTACCGGTCAAAAGTTTGGGGTCACTTAGGAATTTCCATTCCAGACAGAATACCAGCTGAGATCAGTTGCAGTGTTTTTTTAATCAGGGCAGCAGTTTTCAAATTACATTATGTGTTTACATAATTGCAAAAGGGTTCTCGACTGTTGTAGACAGAAGTGGCTGAAGAAATGCTTGAAATCCATGCTTTTTGGTCTAAACGTCATACCCAAATTAAAAGTGGTACAGCTCCCATATACTCTGACACTCTGGGGTGTGCCTATTATATCAGGCAACTGATCTCAGCTGGTATTCTGTCTGGAATGGAGTGGAATGGAAATTTGTAAGTGACCCCAAACTTTTGACCGGTAGTGTATGTAAACTTTTTTTATTTTTTTTTATTTGGACCATGTCTGCATGATAACTTGTTTTGTATGACAAAATATTTTAAGATCTGCACTCTGCAAACTTTGCAGTAAAATAAATTGTACAGAAAAAATGTCATATCACAAATTTCAGGTGATTTTGTTGGTCTGGCTATTCTTTAGTCTTTCTCTGACACAGGCTCACAGTATGTGAGGTCATACTGTGCACATGTATACCACTAGATAAATTACTGTACAGTTATTCTGCTTAGCATTTGTATAAGCACAACACAAAGTCCTTTTAATCTGTCCTTTTGTCTTGGATTGATGCTGAGAAGCTCATCCTTAAATTGTATCACAACTGTTTTAATTCCCTCCTTTCCTGTTCCCTCCATCCTCTCAGATTTCTGTCAGATTGCAGCATGTAGCCTCCACACTGCAACTGTGCCATTCCTCTTATTAACCCACTCTTGCCACCACATAACACATCACACACCAGGAAATACACTGTATTTTGATATGAGTTCCCATGTATGTTGATATGCTTAACAAACCAGGGTCTGCTTACCATCTTCATTCTCATATCTTAAAGGGATACTTCACCGATTTAGCATTAAACTTTGTAACAGCAGAAACACAATAGTACTTTTGAATGACCGTGCTTCCTTCCCTCATGTGACCTTGAGACCAGAGATCTCTGTATTGTGGGTCTGGAAAAAAATCTTCCGATGACGTAAAACAACGATTTTTGCATCATCGGAAGACTTTTGCCCAGAGCCAAAGAACTACAGCCAGTACTAGGAGCTACTTCCGCATAGCCATAGGGGGTCGGACTGTCGGCTTTTTCCGGAGATTGCTGATGGAAAAACGAGTGTCAGCCATCTTGAATCATCGCTTAGCTTTTCAGCAGAAACTGTTAGATAGATAGATTTATTCATCCCGAAGGAAATTTTAGAACAACAATGATGTGCATTCAAACTACCGCACACGTGTACCACCGGGATACATTGGTACAGATTGGAGAATATGCAGGACACTTCATTACAGACGGAATACTCAACACACTACGCGAGCTTCGCCCGTCGGCTATCGAGACCAGCAGTGTTGCTCGATGCATCTGGCCGGTAAAGAACATCATCAGTGGGGAACGTTGAACAAATGTGTCGGTGGAAAGCTAATGCTAGCCGGCCACCTGTTCCATCAATCCTGCTTGCAAGTGTCCGCTCATTAGACAACAAACTGGAATACATCCAACTTCAACGAAATTCCCAACGCGAGATCAGAGACTGCTGTGTTTTTGTTGTTGTGGAAATATTGCTGTACCGGACTATTCAGCCTGCTGCTCTGTCGCCGGGTAAGACTAGTCAAGGTGTGCTGTGTTAACACGGACTGCCTGTTGCAGAAATGGGGTGCTTGTATCCAACGAACTAGTAACTGCTGGTGGAGTTTGTGACTGTAAAATGCCGACCATTCTACATCCCACGCATATTTACGGCTGTGTTTATACTCTGTGTTTATACCACAGCCCACCAAGCACTAATGCTAGTAGCTATGTGTTAGCTGAACTTTACGGAGCATATGTGTTTGCACTAAATATAGCCTGTTTCGTATGTCGTTTTTATATAATGTCGTTTTTATATATTTTAATTGTGTAACCACTTGAGCCACGGTTAAACGTTGTTTCGTGTATATGTTTAAAATGACAATAAAACACACTTGCTGAGTTGATCATCTCACTGTCTGTCTGTAAAGGGTAGGCGTGGCTCGGGAGTAGACGCTAAAGCAGCGAAGCAAGTGCATTCTGGGATTTGGTGTCTTTCATCCACATGAGCCAAAAACACATTTTCTGGCTTTTCTTGGCCTAGAAGCCACCAATTTCAAAAACAAATTTCACATTTCTACTACATAAGTGACTCAATTTAAAGATATATTCATCTTTCCAATGGTGAAATATCCCTTTAATTTTCGTCTTCACTCTTACATTGCCTGTAATATGTTGTACGTCCCCAACACAACAGGTGGCAGTAGAGATGCACAAAAAAAGAATATAAACCTCTTTACAGTCTATGACAGGGGTTCTCAAACTTTTTTCAATAAAGTTTAATTGTGCTTTTAAGCCAAGTACCCCCTGACCAGTGCAAAAACATTTTTATATCTATATAAAAAGAAACAATACAGTGTCGGCAGTGATAGATTTACTAAACAACAACCTTGTAACTGAAAAAACATTTAAATGCTACATTTCAAATGTTCAGAATCCATCACTTACAGTAATTCATTCATTATTATAGTATAATTATTTTAGGAATTATGCATGACATATTTTTAAGCATTTTGCAAAAAGTTCATGTACCCCCTGCAGTACTCCAAAGTACCCCGAGGGGTACGCATACCCCCATTTGAGAAACACTGGTCTATGATATGAACACATTCATCTGTAGTGACTCAGTGTCAGCACTCTCAAGTATCAAAGCAGGATCAACCAGAAATCATCAAGACCATATGAAACAAGGGTGTAAATCCCAGGAGGGTCGGGGGGTCAGGACCCCCCCCCCCCATCTAAGGGTTGTCCCCCCCTAGAAATATCATTAAAACAATGCTGTGTATTGTAAATAACATAATGATGTATACTTAAAATATCTGTGCAAGTAGTAAAACAATACAAACCCCCAAAAATGCTTTTTAAGTTTAGAAACATTTTGAGTTCCTCCTCCCTTGCCTCACAGTGGTTTGGTCCACTGCATGCTGTACGCTGTAAATCCGAATTCGCTAACTCAACCTAAATTTTTTGTGGAAACGGCTTGCACTCAAAACTTTTAATTTAGTACAGCATGGTAACATTAAAGTTTTGAGTACACTAAACATAAAATAAATGTATCACATGAGTGTTATCTGAAAGGAAATTCATGTCAGTTTAACATAATTTTTTTTAGTCATGCAACACAAATAATTAGTGTTTTCTTAACATATAATTCTACGTTATATTAACATAGAATGAACAGGTTGCTTAATGTGTATCTTTATGTTTATTAAACACAAAAAGTTATGCGTCATAACTTGTTAATTTTATGTACAAACAACAATTAAACAGTTAAAACAACATAACCACATCTATAGCAGAGATAACATGAATGTTTGGGTGCGGCCGCCCAAGGGACCCACGTTTAATAAACGGAATTCATAAAGTTACATTTGTATTTCGAACAAACTGCAAACTTTTCAGCAAATTTTAACACAACTCTATTTACCGCCTTGCATCATGGGAATTGAAACACAAAACTTTGTGGCAGTTTTATGGTAAAACAGCACACAATATTTGTATTCAGCATAACTCTGGAACTTATGTTGTAATCATGTGTTTTTGTTGTGTTAAGTGAACACAATATTTTCATTTTTTTGAACATGAAAGTGACTGCTTGTCATATGAACATAAAAACATTGCGTACATATTTTGACAACCATTTTTTAGGTTTACTTAACTATAAAAATATATGCTAAGTGCACAGTATATGTGTTGTTAATTGGCCTTGAACTAATTATGTGATGTTGACGTTATACATTTAAGTAGAATGAACTCAAAAGTCAAAAATTGTTGACTTAACATAAAAAAAATTATGTCAACCTCACATTTGATGATTTTTTGTGTCAAATGAACATAAAGTTTTTATGTTGTTTTGACAATCCTGAACATTTGTGTGGACGTAACATTAAAATTTTGTGTCATGGATGGATTGGGGTTTACAGTGTACGTTATGACCTGCACTAGACTCACAGTCACATCGGGTAGTGACAGGTATGTAATTAGTAGGCGGTTCAAGGCTATTTTATTCACATTAAGCATCGGATGAAGTGTTTCTTTTCTCAAATAGAAATGATGCTGAGTAATTAATTAATTAGTCATGACAAAATGTTTGCTATGTTAGGGTAATATAATGTAGCCTAGCTTGTTTAATAGCTTGTTGGTTAGAAATGCACCCACTACAACTAACTTTACCACGGCGATAAGCCTAACGTTATGTGTGTGAACTGACATTAGGGTTAATATTGAAAATATACAGTTGTGTTTTGCTCAATATGAAGTTAAGTGGCAGATCAGTTAAATATATATCCTCTGTCCCAGAATAAATCTAATATTTATGTGGAGGACGCAAGATAATTTCATAATTATAATATGACCGCGTGGTGAACCTATGAAACTATTCATATCATATTTAGACATCTGACGTTAAATATTTGTGTTGTTGTTGCTCAGATAAAATGACAGAGAAATAAAAAACAGGCATAAGATCCTTTTTCAGTACACCAAAATGCCAAGTAAGTACATTAAGTCCTCATATCAAGACAATTTGGTAACATCTTTATAAGAATGGGTGCTTACGGAAATAATAACGTCACTAAGTCACTGGCAAAGTAGACAGAAAGAAATGTGGAACAGGGAGACCAGGGACAGTCAGGTGGAGAGTCTCAGGTAAGTGTGTTGAGCGTAGTTCATATTTTTGGAGGTGTGTGGCTGTCAGGGTGAGCAGATGAGCTTTACCAGTGGCTTACTAATTTACATTATGATCAGCTAATTTAACAAGTGTGCAAAAGCATTGTATTTCTTTTATACGGGGACACTTTTTGAAAATAAGTCATTATGTTTTAAGGTATTTTTGTGGCTTGATTGTAAACAACTTAAAAATATGGTTTTAAAGAAGAATATTTTGGTCAATTTAGTCAGCTTTTTCATTGAATCAAGAGAAACGCTGAAAAGAAGGATAATAGTACAGTCTCCATGCTACACTAATTATAGTATTAAGGCTTTCCTCTGTGTACACATGTCCTCTACGAGTATAATTGGCTGTATTATTTGTGTCCCCTTCAAAAAATGCTTTTCCGAAATTTTATGTTTATGTAAATCTGATCTAACAGTAGGGGGGGGGGGGGGGGGGGGGTAGATCAGATTTACTCCATGGTATGAAATACTGTTTACTAAGTAAAGGTTCGCCAATCAGGGTTAAAAAAGTAGTGTTAATGTGGGTACCTGCATGTACTGGAATTTCAGGAAATGAGAGAGTGTATAAGTTAGCAAAGGAGGTGGTCAAGAAAGGAAATGTAGAAATTAATATTAAACTGTCAAAGTAGGAGGGGAAAGCATATGGAGGGGAATATACAAACAGTGGCAACGATATTGGGATAGTGCAGAAAAAGGGAGAAACTTACAATAAAATAAAGTAGGAGGAGTGAGAAACAGTGGGGCTAACCGAAAATTATCAGTAACTAAAAATTAAATTAAGAATTGGCCAGAGCAGATTGAACTGCACACTTTTTGTAAAAAAAACTGGGCACTGCAGTCAGTGGGGAAAAGGAGACGGTGGAGCATGTCTTGATTTCATGCAGTAAATATATACAGGAAAGAAGGGTCATGCTTGCAGGGCTACATGAGTCGGGACCAGTGATAATCAGGATCAAAGATGGGCTTGATAGTGGGGTCACCATAGAGGGGAGGAAATATATATTGAATGACGATTAATACCAGTAGGGGGCAGTAATGCAACATATGGGATGCCAACTGCCGTAAAACCATAAAGAAGAAGATGATATGAACACAAAAGCGAGCTAGCTATCTAGCTAGCTGTTTCGTGTTGTTAGAACAAGATAAAGCCAGCCACAGTTTTGGCGAAGTAGGGGGTAGCGTCAAGGATACAGGTGAGTGACAAATAGCAGACGTGACATTGAAATTTCGCTAACGTTATGCTAGCACTAAACTTTAGCTAACTAACTAGCTAGCTAGTTAATGTGAATGCTCGTTTATGCTTACTTAACGTCAGCTAACAGTTAGCTGTCAGCGTTACTTTAATTTGTAAAGACTCGTGTCAGTAAGTAGTTTTTCTTGTTTTAAATGCTTTCAACAAACGAACTAAAGTTAATGGTGTTTGTACTTAAACTAACATCGACCTTCAGTTCACTAATGTTACGTCGTACACAATGTGCTAACATTAGCCTAGCTAACCTTCTCAACACCTGACTAGAGACGTTAACGTTACATCCCACTTGAACTCAGTTCTCTTTGTAACACATGACGACAGTCTGCCTAATGTTTTACTGAAGCCGTTAAATACCGGTTGTATAAAAGCTCACCAGCAAAGACGTGCAGAACTTTGACAAGCTTCACAGGGCAAGTGAACAAAGCCGTTGTTAGTCAAGTTAGCTGGCTAAGGGAAAAAAGGTAAGAAATGTTCTTTGTATGTTTTTATAAATTACAAATTTTGTTTTGTGCTACAACACGGGAAACCTGACAGTTATGTGGCTTTATCTAAACTGGGGTTGTTTACCCTTATACCAGTCGCATTCATTGTAAAATATGTGGTTTTTGTTTGTTTGTTTTTTGTTTTTTTTTGTCTCTTTTAGAAATGCAGTCTGTGGTAAAACAAAACCTCCATTCGGAGACCGAAGGAGACATCAACAAACTCATCAACCTGAAGCTGAACGCATCCTACGCCTACCTTTCTCTGGTAGCGTATGCTTTCTGTATAGTCCCTGTATTTGTTATGTAATGTATTTAAATCCTATTGTGCATTGAAATAGAACTATAGAAATTGCCCTCTTTCCTAGGATTCTTTTTCATGCGTCTGTTCTGTAATCCCTAAATATTTCTTCTAGGGGATGTATTTTGACAGGGATGATGTTGCCTTGCCAAAATTCTCCACTTTTTTCCTGGAGCTCTCGGTGAAAGAGAGGAAACAGGCTGAGAAGCTGCTGGAATATCAGAACATGAGAGGGGGTCGAATTTTGCTCCAGACTATTGCTGTAAATCCAGACTTTATTTTTTAAATGTTTTTTTTGGGGGGCATTTTATTTCAAGCCATTATTGTCAAGAATGGTACATGTATTTATCCAACTATCTGTTCTAGAAACCAAGTAGAGAGGATTGGAGAGGTGGTCTGGATGCAATGTCCTTTTCCCTGGACTACCAGAAGTCCCTAAACACATGCATCCTTGAGGTGCACCGCAGAGCTGGCGTCCACACTGACCCTCATGTAAGTCTGACACTGTTAGATATACTGTAACTGCTACTTGTTCTCTTTTCTTTAGCTAAGAGATGGATAATATGAAAAATACTTTTTTGCGTGAGTTCAATATGTATTAAACAATCTGTCTAAGATTTAAGGGATGTTCAATCTTAATGTTAACTTTGTTTTGACCATTTATTTATTTTTAATTTTTTTTTTTTAACATCTTACTTTTTTGTAGCTGTGTGACTTCCTTGAGCAGCACTTCCTAAACGACAGCCATGACACCATCAAGAAACTGGGCGACTACATTGGCAGTCTGACCCGCATCACTGCGTCTGAGACACACGGCCCTATGGGAGAATACCTCTTTGATAAACATACTCTTTAAACAAGTATAGTGAAATAAGCTCCACATTTCAAAAGATGTATAGAGTCAACAGGTAAAAACGTCCGTCCCACCGTGCATTCTTCTCCGTTAAGAAAACTAGACAATATTTTCAGTTTACCACAAACTTCATTCTTGTACCAATGGCGAAAGAAGTTCAAAGCAAAATAACAGAAAAACCTCTTTTTTTTTTTTTTTTTTTTTTTTTTTTTTCTTCCTCTCAAACTACACTGAAAAAATAATGTTCTCATTAATATGGTGCTAAAAACTAAGATTTTCATAAGCTGTTAATGAGTCTCTTGTTATTTAGACTCTGTTGTATCATGATTCATGCATTCCAGTGTCAGAGGTTTTTACCCACATCTTTTGTAAGAATGCATACTATTTTTGAGTCAAATAGATGTTTAAGCTTTGGCGTATCATTGAATAAAGCCAGACTATGCTGACATATCATCTTTGTTAGTAGTGTTGTTTTTTTTGTTATTTTTTTGTTTGTTTTTTACAACCATGTTCAATTGTGTAGTCATCTAATTTGTCATGCAGTCTAAATGCACTTTCTGTACTTTTCCTAATGTCATGTCTGCCCCTACAGAACACTGATAACAGTGGGACTTTGCTTAGTCACTGTGGGGTGGGAGCTTAATGTTTAACATTAGGTTAACTGACTGTGTGGTTAAAAATGACTATGCTGCTTCTTAGTAAATTACATGTTTCAGCAAAGATAAGATTCAGTGTCCGAAGTATGTCAACAGTATGCATCACAGCTATGCGTACTACTGTTAGTGTTTCAGTTGCAATCTAGAGATACAGTGCTGCCTGCAGCACATCCAAGATAATGATCCAAATATTTTACATATTGATTTGGATCGAGAGGAAATATGACTGATGAGAGTAACAGTGTTTACAAAACATGAGGTTATAATTAAAATTGTCTCTAGTATTGTGTATACTTTCAATCTAAAGGAGTGCCATCATAGGGGGAGAAGGGCCTGTTTATTAGCTGAACTTGCTAATGGAGGAATAGACTTGCAACAAAGTACAACAGCCCCACAATAACATTACATTTTTATTTTGCTGTGTTAGTCTTTATTTCGTTTTTTTCATATGCAGTTTGTTTATCCTTTGGAGGAGGCTGTTGCATGTTGGATTGAAGCCACAGAAATCTCCAGATGTAGCCGCACAAACGCGTGGCAGCATGCCCGGGGATTACTGTTCCCAGTGCTCTAAATACGGGTATGTGTTTTGTACAGTAAAATGGTAAGCCAATGGACAGGGAGGATGGAATATTTTCTCTCAGTGAAAGTTGTTGGTAGACTGACGATTGACTGCGAGGACAGCTATGCTGAGGGGATTAGTGAAGGGCTGGATGCTCTACAATCTCTTCAATGGATAAACACGACCACTGCTGTTTCATCACTCAGTCTAATGAACACTTTTCCTACTCAAGGAGACATGTTGAATTACTCAATGTTTAACAGTGGAATATTATATTACAAGGTGACTGTTGCTCTTTATACATCTTCGTTCAGAGACGTACAGCAACAGATGTGTTGTCAGCATTCTAATATCAGGAGGAGGGGTGGGGGGGATTAAAACAACGCTGCTCTAGTGATTTGCCAGTGCTTTAGCTTTGATAGAAAGGGTTGCAGGCAGCCTGCCAGTCAGTCCACAGCATACCGAAGGAACCATGGGTGTGTGAGGGCTACAACGGGCCAAAGGGCAAGCAGCAAGAAATACACTTTGAACTAAAAGTTGCTCCAAAAGCTCTGTCGGCATAGAGGGAATTAAGGGAAACGCATCAACAGGTAAGAAATACGCATACAATTTCAAGTATTTCTGTAATGACTAAGACGCCTATATTGCAAAAAAATGTGAACCAATGAGAAAAGGCTAGACGTTTTTTATTCTGTTTTTTTATTTTATGATAAAATCACATTTGGTTTTGAACATACCCACTTAAAGGACTGGCTAACCTATTGACTGGTTCTTTTGATGTGTATTATTTGCCTATAGTTTCCTAAAAATCTGAATAAAATCATCACCCCTAATACACAGCTGTAAAGAGTAATTTATAAATGTGAATATATGCCAATAATTTAATTTCGGTCAGCATTGCCATCTATTAAAAAGTAATAGTTATTTAAGGTTTGGGGACCACAAACAAACGGTAATGTGAAAGCGTGGGGTATGGGGCGGGGGAGATGGCAGAGAGAATGAGAGTAACAGAGGGATTAGGGTCAGCCATGTTGAGCATCTGGGCTTAGATGGCTTTGAACTGTACTGCAACGCATGGGCATAGGGATTACACAGCGCACATACGCAGTTGTGTTATCTCTCACTGTAGGAGCCAGCATCATAGAGAACGTAACAAACCAACATGAACTGCATTGCTTTGCAGTTTTGACAGCTGACATGAGGTTGGCCAGTGTCGGGGTCCGGGCCCGTAGGGCTGCAGAGCCGTCTGAACCAGAGCCAGAGAAAGCAACAGAGTCAGTTCACCATGAGCACTCCCACACAGAACACCATGAGCACCCGCATACAGAACATCACCCCGGCCATGACTACAACCACATGAAGGACAAGTTCATGAATGAACTTGGTCATCTGCCAAGTAAGCCACTTCTAGAATTTCAATTTTATAACTTCATGTACAAGGTTGTTAAAATAAAGGGTATATCTTTGATTATTTTTTAAAGAGGAAATCCCACCCGTACATAATTGACATAATCTATAAATATTATTACATATTCCGTTGACCATTGTAGTCTAGCTTTCTTAAAAGTTCAAGATATAATGTTAAGTGTTTTTGACATATTTAACGTGGTATAAAGAATGATTTTAAAGAAATATGAGCTTGTTTTGGGTATTATACCTACTATTTTCGACATTCCTGCCCATGAAAAGTGGGGGAAAGTGCATCAGAGTTGTTTTTCCCTTTAATTACCAACTACTGCTGAGGTGGTTTGAGTAAAGCACTTAATGATGAACTGTGCTGCTGGGGTGTGTGGTTGTACTGTGCAGGGCCCCTCCCAGCTTACAGTGTCTTATTATCCGATTGTGGAGAAGGGTGTCGCTGACAGCACACATGCATGCTCAGCGAACCGTCCCTAGATTAACAAGTGCTGTAAATGATTCTATTGTATTCACATTTTATTTCTATAGTATTATATTTCATTTCAATCATATTAAGCATTACGCTGTTCTGTTCCCAAGCTCTAGAAAAGCGGTTTATGTTGAATCATATTAGTTGGAACTGATTGAGATTATAGAAGTAAACTGATGTGAACGATTTAAATCCTCTTGAAGATCCTGACGTGTAAGACTTTGACAAAGCCTTCGATAGAGAGGGTAGTGTTTAGAAGTTCAGAAGTCTATTGAAAGATCAGATTCAAATCTATGTTTTTGTTTTGTGGTGTTTTTTGTTGTTGTTTCCTGGTCTGGATTTTTCATACTGTTGTAAAGGTAACGGATCAGGGGATCCAACATCCACTCCTTCCGCCATCATAAGCATACTCCCATTTTGCATACAGTGAAAACTGATACTGTAAGTGAATTCACCTTTCTTTTATTTTGCAGTTCCCGTGTGGGCAGTAGCAGCCATTGTTGTGGTGGTTCTGGTTTTGGTGGTATGCCTCATCATCTGTCTTTTCAAGAAATGCTGCGGGAAAAAGAAAAAGCCAAAGAAAGTGAGGGAGAGGAAGACGGGTCGCCGCAAAAAGGAAAAGGAAGGTGAAGGAGATGCTGGAGAGAAGGTCCGTGATTTCCAGTTACCACAGTGTTGTATGATCTTACCTGAAATAGATCTTCATGATGAATATCCAATGCACTGATATTTTTAAATGGCAGGAGGGGGAGGTGAAGAAGGAAGGAGAGGAAGAGGAGAAAGAACAGGAAAAGTTGGGTAAACTGGAGTTCTCGTTGGACTACAACTTCACAGATGCCCAGGTAGGCTCTGTGTGAAAACACAACCATTGTCAGTTTCATCAAAGGCATTCATATTAATGATTAAAATATAGGGACTCAACAAATAACTATCAGGAAGGAATATCAATGCTCTATTCCTGACCATTGATCATTCTGACACTTGTCTTTCCTCTGAAGCTTATAGTGGGCATCCTTCAGGCTCAGGACCTTGCTGCTATGGACATGGGGGGGACCTCGGACCCTTATGTTAAAGTCTTTTTGTTGCCAGACAAAAAGAAGAAGTACGAGACCAAAGTTCAACGCAAGAATTTATGCCCCGTTTTCAACGAGACTTTTATCTTCAAGGTACCATGTGCCTGACTCCTGTGCCTTCCTCGACTAGATGATGTTGTCTGTGTTTCGTTAGTTCTTTCTCTTGTCTTTATGCCTCTGTCGCAGCTTGTGTTGGTGCTCCAGGTTATTGATGACATGTCACTTTTTACCCCTCGTGACGCCGACATTTGGCCTACGTATATCTCTGCTTCCCCTCGTGTTAGTCTTTCGTTCCCTGAGTGGCGTCTATCAAGGTATCCCTCCCCAAAAATATTAAAGCAGTATGTTCTTAATTGTCTCCGGTCACTTTATGTTCTTTATTGTTGTATAGATATGTACATTTTTGTAACATGTAAACAAAATTGTCTTACCTTTCCCTATTGTACGTCCTAATATTTTAATAACCTTTCTTTCTAGATCCCGTATGCAGAGTTGGGCGGAAAGACTTTGGTGCTGCAGGTTTTTGACTTTGATCGTTTCTCCAAGCATGATATGATTGGCGAGATAAAGATTCCCATGAACAGCGTTGATTTGGGCCAGCCATTGCAACAGTGGAGAGACGTGGAGAGTGGTGAGAAGGAAGAGGTATGATATATTGTGTTATTGTTTGTTATATTGCGTGTATTTATATAAATATACTCTGTCTTGCTTCTAAAAATGAAGAAATAATGATTATCAGCAGATTTATAAAAAGTGTATTCATTTAAATGTGATGGGACATGCTGGTAATCCATAATTGTTCTTTTCAGCAAGAAAAACTGGGTGATATTTGCGTTTCTTTACGGTATGTACCCACTGCTGGAAAACTGACAGTGAACATCATGGAGGCAAAGAATCTGAAGAAAATGGATGTTGGTGGCTTATCAGGTAATTAGGCCTCCTGCCCCTTATTATCTCTCTGTCAAATATTTGCTTAATTCCTTATAACATTTTACTTTAACAAACTTCAGTCCAATGAGGAAATAAAATAGCCCAACAAAACACAACTATATTGCCATCTTTTCCTTTTCCATAAGATCCGTATGTGAAGATTGTTCTTCAGCAAAATGGGAAACGGATTAAGAAGAAAAAGACGACAGTCAAGAAAAACACGCTCAATCCTTACTTTAATGAGAGTTTCAGCTTTGAGGTCCCCTTTGAGCAGATACAGGTAGGCTTTGTTTCATATCAATTTGAAATTTAACAGACACTAAGTGGTGATATGGGGAACGATTTGATAACGCATCGTACTTTTTTGTTTTTCAGAAAGTGCAGGTCGTCCTCACAGTGTTTGACTATGATAAACTTGGGAGCAATGACCCCATTGGAAAAACCTTTATGGGTTATGGAGCTACAGGAGTTGGCCTGCGCCACTGGTCAGAAATGCTTGCCAATCCCAGACGTCCAGTAGCCCAGTGGCACACTCTCCTGCCAGAAGAAGAAGTCGATGCAGCAGTCAAAGCAAAACCTCGTTAGAGTCGCACCTCGTTTTAGTCTGACATACTGCTGATATATTATAAAACGATACTTATTGTTAATCCTGATGTTGTGTCAAATTGCATATTCTGTTTTCCATTTTGTATCTTTTAAGGTACTTTAGTAAGTTTAGTGTGTGTGTGTTTAGTTTGTGTTGTATTTGTTTACTTGGAACACTTGGACATCACTTATCTGTAAATGTCTTTAGTCTTTAGTGTATGCTAGTTTAGTAAAATTTGAATGCATAAAGAAAGGATTTCAGATCACACTGTTCTGAAAGGTACTCTGGAGACATGGTGGTAGAGCTTCTACTTCTCATGGCATGTACACTGGGCCTTTTTGCTCTGTTTGTTGTCATGTGGTGCAACAGATTCCTGAAAACTGCTTGTTTTCGAATGACAATAAACCCATATTGGTTCCACATCAATGTTTCTCTTACTCTCCTACCTTTATTTAAATTAGTATTATATGTTCTTACTGTGTAAGTAATCAAATAAAACCTTTACAAGTTGTAGAAATTACTCTAGAATACTACTACATACAGAAGCGTATTATAGAAATTATCCAACATTTTTTCACCATAATAGTCTGTTGGATTTAAAATTTAAAATGGATTTAAAAGGAGTATCAACTTCAGCCACCGGGAGTTGGCGTCTGTCCTCTCCATTGAGAAGCTGTTGCATAGCAACAGAACCCAAACTGTCTGATTCAACCCAACGGTTAGCTGCAAACTAATACAGCTTGCCAGGTGAGTTGTGTCATCATTTTTATTTCGCGGTCTATGACCATTTATCACTATATTGAGGCAAGCGACGGGTTTGTGTTCATGCATAACACCTTCATTAATAAGCTAACAGTATTTTCTTTTTTTACCGAGTAAAATGTACTGTTAGCTAGCTAACCTAGCGTTAGTTAACGTCCGTGCTAACATTTAGACTGTGTCAATGCCAACTGAGACTCTGTTAAAACATTAACATTACCTCTAACGTTACTAGTTGAGTCTTGATGTGAACCACTTACAGTCAGGTGTCCGGCTTGGTTTGTCTTTTTTCTTTCGGTCACATTAGCTAGCTACAGGATGAGTGCCGGACGGGCATCTGAGGGCGCTGGTTGCATCACCTGGTGGGGCTTCAGCCCTGCACGCGACCTGCTGACTACGGGTGAGAGCTTCAGGTGCACGTGGGTGCGTGGTCCTTCTAAATGCGTTACATCAAAATTAGCTTCACTTCGACCAACCTACTGCATAAAATGAAACACTAACAGTGGCTATTCTGCACAATGAGTACTATCACTTTTGACACTTAAAGTACAATTTGTTACTTTTTGATTATACTTTTAGCATACGTAAGTACATTTTGACTTATACTAGTAAAGGAGTATTTTGTTTATAGTGTGATATTGCCACGGATTTTATGTCATACTGATAGATAAAGCATTACAATCAGTGGTGTAGCACATAATTCTGGGCCCTGTAGAAAAGCATTCTCTATGGGCCCCTCCCCACATCCACAGCTATTCATTATAGCATCTATCTGGGCCCTCCTGTGGTACCCCCAGTCCGACACCCTTGATTACAACAACGGAAGCGGAAAATAACATGAGTTTTAATTCATTCAGCGATGTAGCCTACACAAATCTAGACAATTATGAACACTGAAACAATCAGATATAAAACTGCGTTAACAGTGGCCTCAAACTAAAACATAACTTCTTACTTATAAAACTTTTAACCCAGACTGTAATATCGTATTGGAATCAAGGTTATTGCACTGAATACAGTGTTTCTGTTATTTTGTCCATAGCATTTAAATAGCACAGGAGATACAGTATATAAATACTTATTTTATCAATTAAGAATATAAGCTAAATTCTGCCAATGATAAATGATTCATTAACAGAAAGCTGTAGAAGAACACTGCCTAAATAATCTACAAATGGCAAAATTGTGATTTATTATTTATCATTTAAATATCCGAATAAAGAAGACTACAAATGCCAAAGACACATTTTGGTTTGTACTGAAAAACTATTATGGTTAGTTACCCAACCCTTGAATTATGGTGTGTTGTACTACTGTATGCTCTCTCTCTCTCTCTCTCTCTGTCTCTCTCTCTCTCTCTCTCTCTCTCTCTCTCTCTCTCTCTCTCTCTCTCTCTCTCTCTCTCTGTGCCCAGGCCCTGTGAGGCTTGAAGGGGAGGTCAATGTTTTACTGGTTGGCAGTGGAGATCCACGACATATTTTGAAAACCATTTCTGGTTTGCAGGACCATGAAAGCCTTAATGTGAGCCTCTCTCTTAAACTGTTATGTGACCCCCCCCCCCCCCCCCCCCCCCCCCCCCCCCGAGAACAAATTGATATGTTATACTGTGAGCTGCAAACTTCTGCCCTACTGCAGGTGTGGGTGATAGAAAACAGCATGGAGGTGGTGGCTCGACAGCTGCTGCTCCTCTACCTGGCACTGATGCCAAAGGAAAGCATGGGAAATAATGGTTGGATTAATACATGCTGTTACATTATTAGCTTTATAAATGTTCAGTAAAAATTCTAATACAGATATGTGTCCCAAACATTTAAGTTATTTTGCAACGATTTTTATTTTTAATTTTAGGGAAGACCGAGGTTTTCCTGGAGTTGTTTGGGAACGGTGAGATCCGCAGTCAGACAGAACAGACACTGAGACGTGCGGCATTACAGCTCTCTCTGTCTGTTACTGAAACACTGGAGACGGCCACACACCCCTGTCTGAACACAAGTCTTCTCAAGGTACGATCATTTGTAAAACAAGCCTGTCCTCTGTGTTTCTTTAAGACCTTGTGATTTATCTTTTTTCCGAAATCAGGAATTGAGGCTGAAATTCCATACTCTGAATATTTCTACAGTTTAAGGAGCGAGATGAGCTGGCCAGGATATTCAAGTTGTGGCTCCAGCCTCAGCCTTCATCATCTTCATCAGAGTGCTCTGCCCCTATCTTAATGTCCAAAGCCTGGGATTATCGGGTCAGGCAGCACCTTGGAACACGCTACGACTCCAAGAAGAGCTGCTTTGACTGGGACCTTACAATGAAACTGCACGAGAAAGGGGTATTTCAATATTTTGTGTGCTTTCCTGTGTTTGTTGATTAAAATGTGCTTCCAATATTTGCCCTCAGAAATATGTTTTTCAAAGGACAAAAATGTGGTGGATTATATGTTGCACTGAAGGATGGACACTCTTTATGTGTGTGCAGTGTGGTGTCATCAACAAACAACAATATACACAATGGAGGGAACGGGGTTTGGCGTTCGAAATGAGGGAAGGTGTCTACCAAATAACCAATCCAAGTTTGCTCTCTTCAAGAGTGTTCAATCAGGTGAGTGTTTGTCTGTTTTCCTGCACAATGCAGCAATAAGACCACATGAAGGAACTTTGCCTGTGTCTGGACAGAAAGGAGACAAAGTGCCTGTCAGGGGCTACTGGGGAGACATTGTTTCCAGTCCTTACCTCTCCTTTGGCATTGAAACTGACGACAAGAGCCTGCTGAAGACACAGAATGGACAACACATAAAGGTAAAATATACAGTAGTAATAGCACAGATTACATGTTAGATTATAGTTATGGCTCCACGTCCTTTGATTTTACAGTAGCAGTAACTTGTTGTTCATACACTGAGGAACATATTAATGTCCTTGCTTTCCTCACATCCACAGACAGCCCAGGATATCTCCTTTGCAAACGTACAGAAATTGTTCCAGTCCCTGTCCAGTAGACGGGGCTGTCCGACCACTTTTCAGTCAGACGCAGAGCCAGAGGAGCCATCTCCAGAGGCTGACGGAAAATCTGTCAGCATTAACGGTAAACGGCTGTTAACACTAGCAGGCCTGTGGCTTTAGTTGATTGCCAGTGCAGTGCAGGTAAGGACAGCTCATGCAATAACAAAAGCTGTTTAACTCAAAGTGAAAATGTTCAGACTGAGATAAATGATTGTATTTGACTATGTTGTATAATTTCTTGTTTCAATGGGAAGTAAGCTTTTCAATGTATGGTAGATCACTTCCAATCCTTCTGAAACCTGTTTTGATGTTAAGCACACAGAAATCAGTAACGTAACAACTGAAACGTGATGGTTATAGCACTGCATTTTCAGACTTGATGTGTCTCAATGGGATCTCTGTGACCTTCCTGCCGATGGACTCCCTTAACAAACTGCCAGAAAAACAGAAATACGCCCACTTCTTTAACATTATCTACTTCTCTGCCAGGTGAGAACCTTTTTTTCTCTAATGCTCTAATAGATCATTTCACTCAATAAATAATAATACAAATATTGTACCTTAACCCATAATTGGATTTCTTCACCATCAGACTGATATGACTACTTTTTGTTTCCCTCTCTGTAAAGCTGCGTGCACCAGTTTGGCCCGATGACGAGACAGATTGCAGCACCAGACGCTGTGATTGTCGTGGAGTTGGCCAAGTGAGGGTTTTTATAGTAACATAGCTTGTTACCATGGTGACAGTACAATCACCAAGAGTACAGTAACTATGCTATGTTGTACACAAGTGTATTTGCTTTTCTGTATCTGATTCTTTCATGTTTGCTACATATCCACCCATCTGCTAGTTCACAGATAAAACGTTAATAATACCTTTATTTGCGGTTGTTACATTTAAGTTGGATGTGTGTGTCTATGTGTGTGTATCGCAGGTACATTTTGGATGTGAACAAAGAGCAAGAAGCAGGCTTTGCAAATAAAGTGGTGAGCATCGCTCTGGAGGCTGAATTTGAGCCGTGGCGTGAGGGGAAGAGTGATGACGTCCATGCTGTTTTCATACCACAGAGGAAGTAAAGGTGCTTCATATCATCTGCTCCCATTGGCAGCAGCTTTACCTTTACAATATGCAACAGTCAACCAGATATTGCAGACAGAGATAATTTATTTTTAATTCATAAGGAAGTTACCCAGCCAATAAGTAGCAACTGAGTTGCCCCAGATAGTAGTTCCTTTTTGTTTGTAGTAGCTGTGAACTTTTCCATGTTTACATTTTCAAAAATATTAATTCAAGTTCATTTCCATTTTGAATGACATGCTAGAAAATGTCTTTTTTAAAGATTGTCCATTTAAAAAATGGTCCATTTAACGTATACATGCATTTAATAATAATAATAATAATAATAATAATTACAGATGTCATTGCAAGTTGATGTATTTCACTAAAAATGCCACATGAAAACCACCCCCTTGTTTCATTGTGCCTTCTGTGTGAGTTCACTTCCAGCGTCCTCCGACCTTCCCCTTACCATGGACCTTTTTGCTGCATTGAGACAAGAAAAAATATACAGTTGATTATTAACAGTCAGAGTCGGCACAGAAATGACCAGCAAGTGTGACTGTTTGAGTATCACTTCATGTTCACATCTTAGATGTGTGCATCCTGTGCATAATGTGGCTTTCAAGAGCTGTGAGTTTGGCATTTCCTGTGTTTATGCGACTGTTGCCATCCATCCGTGGTATGTTTGCATAGTCAATGGAATGTAGCTCTCTACAATTCTCTAGTTTTTGAGGTGTTATGATTGTGTAATTGTAGATTTTGACTCACAATTTCTGAGCATTTTGGATTCTGTTCAGGAGGACGTTGATCTGAAAAACACAAGCAGACTCTGACCTCACAAATAAGCCATTTTTAAAATACCAGTTTTGTATATTCTCAGCTAAATGGCTCACCTCATACTTCTGCCTCCTCGTCTTCTCAGTCAGGTCAAATTTCTCAGACTCAAGCTGGTAGATACATTCCCACATCTCCTTGGCTCTCTCTCTAAAACACAGCAGCATTAACAACTTGACATGACAGAAAAATGCACCTTTTGTGGCAGCAGCTTTAAATAGTATGCACCAGGCTTACCAAGCTGGCATTCCTACAACATGAAGCTGGATTAAAATGTAATAAATGTTTAAGCATCAGTCTTTAATGGGCCTTAAACTGACCTCAGGTCGTCCTCTCTCAGGATCTCAACAGCCAGTGGCTTGCGTCTTTCTGCCAGAGTCGTCTTCTTGATTTCCCTCGCAGTTTGCTTTTTGCCTCGCCTCTGCTCTGCCTGCAAAAAAAACACAACTCATCAGACACACATGGACTCTGACAGTTGTACAGTAAGACACCTGCCTAAATGTATTATTCTAACCTTGGCCAGGAATCCTCCAAAGTGAGCCCCCATGTTGGAAAGCACTTTCTTCTTCTTTGCCTCGTCATCGGCCCTCTTCTTCGCCTCTTCGTCCTCTTTTCTCTGTCTCTCCTCCTGAGGAGGTCACCTTCAGATGTTTACTTAAAGTGCTCTTTTGGATTAAAAAAGCATACGTAATACAATGTTAAACATTAATTACCGCAATCCGTGTCTGTCTGTGACGCTCTTTTTCAGCCCTCACACGCTGCTGCTCAGCTCTTTCTGCCCGGCGGCTCTCCTATAACACAAAATAACACGTCAGCTGGACTTTTACACAGGGCTCTTTATGTATTCTGTTGTGTATCCTGACAAATCTCTTTCTCAGACAAATGCATGGGGAAGAAATGGACAGACAGCACGAGAAAGGCATTACAATCCTTTCTTTGAGTTCAATCAGCTCCTCTTCCTCTTTCTTCCTCTGCTCAAAGTGGACATCGATTAGAGTCTGCAGCTCCAGAAGGTCTTTCTCCATCCTCTTCCTATGGATATCCTAAAAGGGGGCCAGTGAATACCCAGATCAGGATTATGTAACTGCAGTTTTTGGTGCTGTGATTGTGTAAATGTTCCATTAACAACAACCTTGAAGGAACATACATCAAAGTCAACCCTCTCCCCCTCAGGGATTTTAGGGGCAGCGAGCTGTGTGACCAGCGGCCTGTAAAATAACATGAATGCGACATCAATATACACGATCAGATCATTTTTTACTTCTACAAAGTATTTTAATTTTAATTTAGTATTTCCATGCGTACTTGTATTTGGGGCGCTCTTCTTCAACAGGACAGTCAGAACAGCAATGAAAAAAAGTGAATCAGTTAATTTTGTATAAACAGCAGTTAGATTTGAAAACACAACAGAGGAAATGAATCCAAGTTTAACTCTAATAGGCAAAGATGCATAAAGCAAATTAATACTTTAAAAAGCTACAGTTCACGGCCACTGTTTCTAACCGTGACTTGCACTACAAAAGATAAACAGCACTTTAAATTAAAGGTTTAAAGTTTCCTGTTCAATTTGAATATACAGTAAATGTATATTTAGAGTTCCTGGGAAAACACCGGACGGATTACAATGTGTAAATCAATTTTTACAGTTTGATGGTTGTCTTGTGCTTTCAATCACAGGTTGCTGTTATAGCTTGTATCTGAATATTTTATTTTCTAAGCAAATAGTCTATTAAATCAGCACAACCCAGCATCAAAGTCTCACCTCCCTCTCCCTGCTCCTCATCTTCTTCTAGAAGAGAAAAGAAAGAGTGACACAGCGATTGAGTTGAGAGAAACGGTGAAACTCCGGCTTTATTAAATAAATAAATAATTAAGCGACTCTCCTTACCCTCCTGATGGCCTCTTAATGAAAAAGAATTAAAAGAATACATCAGACACGCCATAAAACTAATACATGAATGTAGAAAAGTTTAACTGGTAGCAATGGATTAACTCACCCGTGAACTTCTAAATCAGACATGGTGACACTGGAGAGAAAACCATAAATATACAAATCATACTGTTATAAATAACAACAGCAACAACATTAGCCAAATATATGAAAGGTGTCATTCATAGATGATTTTTCCAACAGTAGTTTGTAGAGTACATCTTCAAAAAACACACAATTGGCTTCTAATTTGCAAACAAATAATCCAATGTTACATTATGCTGCAAACACAGGACATAGACAGTTGACTGAAGTTGACCATCAACGCCCTAAAAACAGGAAGTTTTGACAAACTTTAAGCTGGACTGTGTAACTTTAGGAAAAAAAATACTTTTTTCCACTTAACCCTTGTGTTGACTTCGGGTCACATTGGCCCGTTTTAAATTTTTGTTTTATATCAGAAAATATTGGACGTAGAAATAAGCGCTGAAAATGTGTAGAAGAAAAATTTAAAAATGTAAAACGTTGGAAAAAGCAAAAACAAATTCGTGAAAAAAGGCGTCACAAACGTTTCAAGGTTGAAACGAAGACAACACAAGGGTTAAAAGTGAAGAGCATAATTCATAAGCAATGAAATGCAGCTTCACTCCATTCATTAAACTGAGGAGTTTTGGTCTGGCATGGCAAGTATCTTATTGTGGTAAACGTTAACTAACTTTAGATGCTGTAGATATTGCTGCATAACGTTTTTTTTCTGGATCAGTTTGCTGGACTTTATGTCTCTTCTCTATTACACAACATTTTACATAGACAGTAAAAAGAATGGGACGGAGACCAGTGATGGCTGAGCGTTACTGCGCAGCCTCAAACTAAGCTTTCCGACGTTGCTGTGAGGTGAGCAACCTGTCTGAAAGTTGGAAGTCTTCTGGTAGCTGTGCCAAGAGAAATCTCAATCATTCCTATTCTTGCAGAGACGGAGAGCGTAGGTATATGTTAGGAGATAACACAGACACAGGCTAATTATTGCTAACTAACATGCTAGTTAACATTAGTAGTTCAACTTAAACAGCTAATGGAAGTCCAAACTGCCTGCGAGCTTCTCCTGTACTATACGGTAATTCCTCTATTATTTTTACAAAAACGTCTGCTACGGGGCCATAACGTGAGATACAAGGTAATGGAGCCTTTTATACATTGTCGTGTTTCTTTAGAAATAAACAGTGGACAAATAAACGCTTCAGATGTAAAGTTATTCGCTGTCAAAGTGACGCCAAAATGAATGGCAGTCAATGGGATGCTAACAGGGTTGATGGCTTGATAGGAACAAAATGGCTCCATAGGAGCTACGCCGTATGGAGGCTGGCTTACCCCCTTGACATTTTGACATTTTAGCTCAGTCAGGACACCCATTGATGACACCTTTTAAAGCAACTGACTCAAAAATGTTGGGAAAAATTCATTTATTTTGTAGTTGCCACTTGTAGCCACAGTGGTCACTGTTTAGCAAATGTTACATAGTCTAAACATAATATTTGACTATGCACACACAAAAAGATAAGATTAATAGAAGATAATCAGTTAATATGTTTGCATGTCTTAAAACCTACTGCGTCCTGATGTAAAAAAATGTAATTGTGAACAAATTTTGGCCACTACACATTCAATGCAAGGGTGTTTTTGTTCAAAGAAGAAGATAAGATAAGAAAGACTTTATTAATCCCACAGTGGGGAATTCCTATGCTACAGCAGCTCAAACGAAAACACACACATCACAACAACACAAATACACATTAAGTAGACATAGGAGAAAAAAATATACATGAAGTATAAAGGGGAAGGCCATTTGTAGCTAATGATCTAGGAATAGAAGAGGCCACAGTGTCCTGTTACCCAGGATAAGAGGGGGCTATTAGCTGGCCAGTCCTTCTTGTTTAATTTGATTTACAAGAGAGAATGTGGGATGGAGAGATTAAGCTGGTCGGTTGGCTGCCATTAACACCAGCCAAGTCCTCTATTAAATGTTGATCTACTCACAGTCTCCCTGACCTGAAGGGATATTTAAATGTGCGTGGAGCCACATAAATATTTTAGCATTCCTAACCATAACTTTAGCAGCTTATATATGTATTCCAGTGGGACTTGTTAGAGGAGATACAGTATTATCCATTTACGAAGTCAAAACCGTCTAATGAGCTGCAGTCAAACCCAACAGACAAACAAACAAACTAAATTGGTTTCTGGGCAGACACTCCAGCAGTAGACCAATTTTCAAAACACTATTTTCAATGCAAACAACTGGAACCCCTCCCCCTCCCCAGGCTGTCTGCCTTTGAGTGTATTAACATGGTAGATCAAGCACTGAGGCCGCCCAAGTCTCTCAGATCCCTTCATAGTTAGTTTTTAGCCAAGATCTCAGAGCATGAGCATGTGAATCTGAATAAACACCGGGCTCATGGACCAAAAGCAGATGAGGGATTGGGAGAGGAATTCATCACATCGCTTCACTGTTGAATGTTTCTGGCCAAACTGACCAAGAGATGGACAGAGAGGCCCAGGCACCAATAATAACTTGTGATAGATAGATAGATAGATAGATAGATAGATAGATAGATAGATAGATAGATAGATAGATAGATAGAAATGTGTGATTACAAGTATAATACCTGTTTCTTTTGTGCTTGCAGCTTTGTTTTCAGTCTCAACTATTGTAGGAAATATCTGGGTCTAGTTATTAAATGTTCCACTGTGCTCACTAGCTAACATCACTTGCTGATTTTCTGTCTATCGATTGGTACTGGGCAGGTAGCTACAGTGGATTATCAGAGTTTTTTTTTTGCTAAAGCAACTGTGAAAATGGTGAGAGTCATTCAGAGCAGACTGGGCTTTTATACAGGTATATTCAGACAGGCAGTATGAGAAAAATAATGTGTTTTTTGAACAATAAAGCATGTAAACATGTTCCAGTAGAAACCCCAAAAATACAAGTACGAACTGGAAAATGAGCATAATATGGGACCTTTAAAACAAACTTACTTGAGCAAAGCGTTTCACAGCCATGAAATGAATCTAACAACTGTCATTTAAAATGTTTACCTTTCATAAACAACACTATCAAACCCAGTGATGTGCATGTTTTTGTAGAACTACCATAGGCTGTAAATATGATTTTATATATATATACATAATATAAGAACTACATACCGATTACAGTACTATACTGATAGTGCCAGATAAAAATGATGGAGGACTTTGCCTTAAAAAAAAAGAAGCCCAAACTGAAACAACTGCTTCTGGATGGTCACATGTTTTAAATATCGCACTGTAGAGGAAAAGTCAAAGCACATACCTGAACAGCAATGATGAAAACAAGCAGAGTAACAACTAGAGGAGAGACAGACCTTTATAGAAAGAGTGTGTGTGTGTGTGTGTGTGTGTGTGTGTGTGTGTGTGTGTGTGTGTGTGTGTGTGTGTGTGTGTGTGTGTGTGTGTGTGTGTGTGTGTGTGTGTGTGTGTGTGTGTGTGTGTGTGTGTGTGTGTGTGTGTATGTGTGTGTGTGTTTCAGGAAAGAAATAGACAATAAGGACATGGGACTGTATGGAGATTATTGTCGGCTTTTGAGGGGCATAAGCTGAAGGCTGATGGGCAGGATAATGACTGAAGGGTTTGTTGCTGACCTCAGAGCTGAAATAAGAGACAGAAAGACAGGTGGCTGGAGATAAATAGAGACAGAAGAAAAAGAATAATGAGGAAAAAACAAGATAATTTCTGACAGGTCAGGTCCTGTGTTCCCAGGATGGAGGTTGTTTTTCCCCTGCTGACTAACAATGACAGACCATGTGGTATTTTACAGGAATATGTCTGTCTGTCTGTCTGCCTGCTTTGATTTAGACCATTCTTTTTAAAATCTGTCTCTTTTAACTCTCCCGACTTCATGCAAGTGCATCACTAAATGACTGGAGTATCTCTTTAATGCACCTTTAAGCGTGTGCAGCGGCTTGAAAAGTAATAGCAACACTGTGTGTTTTTCTCATTCTCTTCAAACCTTTTAATCTCTACAGTTCATTTTGCAATATTCACAGATGACGGGTCTGGTGGAATGGATGTCGTTCTTCAAGAGAAGTCATGAAGGCAAGCCCAAGAGTACTGGAGACGGAATGATAATAACTTGGCCAGTGTGAGGAGCCAGACTGATAATCAGGCATTACAGCAAATGATTAATGGAAATGTGCCATCGCTGTCCTTGGACTGGATCGCTTTGTTCAGAGATAAGTGGGAATGGTCGGACCAGAGTGACAGTTCCTTCAGAGACTGGGAGGGCTCTCGGCCAAATAAGGATGGACACTGCAGTGTATAGGCACTCTGCCAAGAAGTGGTTTGACAGAGATTGTTCTACATTAAGTCCCTTCACCTGCTATAATTGTGAGCATTCAGTCTGATTCTAACAAGTAACAGTATATAACGTGATTTATATAACAAAACAAACCAAAAGTATACTTACTGTATAATTTCTGTTTAGCCGTAAATTCATTGTTGAACTTCGGTGACTCCGCTGCGAGCGAAGCCATTTTAAACTAAGTACGTTTTTGTCTATTCTAAAATGTAGGTGCTGCTGACAGTAGTCAATAACTTCTCTTATGACTACCAGTGTACATGGGCCATTACTATAGTAACATAACTAGCCTATTTGACTAAAGTTTTTTTTTTTCTTGCTTCCATAGATTCAACAAAAATATGAGGGGGCCAAGCTTCAGTGGAGAGTCCAGCCAGATGGTAAGTTTTTACATAAAAAATAAAAGTAGAAAATCAATGAAGCATGAAGTGAAGTTGCCAATATGAAATTATCTTCAGTGCCAAAGAAGACATTGCAATTACTTCTAAACATCTCTATGGGCACCTTAGCTGTATATAATGGCTAGAGTGGTTAAAACGGCCAGTAATATCATGATCAATGAAACCAGAATGAGCTGGGGAGTTGTACTCTATTACTCTATGCCGTGCTTTGGAAAGTGCTTTCTGATGCATTTGGCAAATACAAATTATTATAACAGGTCAATTACAAGAGTTGTTATACCCTGCAGTCTGTGTGGTATTTATTTTACATTTTACACAGATATTATTCATGTATTTATGAGGTACATTTTTCATGCTGTCTTCAATGTTCACTCTTATTTCTCATTATTTAACAGTAGGTGTGCGCTGTCCTTTTTCAGAAATTAAAATGATATAAAATAGATACATAAACTTTTCCCCTTCTGACAAGCCTGTGAGCATTAAAGAGAATGCCAATGCCCTTTTGTGGCGCTAAAGGGAGCTGCACATAATCTGATAAATTCAAGTGATCTCAACTGTTCAGTTGCAATATTGGGTAATGTAGGCACCAGGTTTTGACAAGGTAGAAACATGCATGGAATAAAAAAAGATATTGCTGGTTCTGCTCCATCCATTTTTCTATTTTTTCTTTTTTGTAACTGTCTAAAGCTAAATCGGTGGAGTACTCTTAAGGCAACAAAAATTAACACTTGTGGTTTTTTTTCTTTAAGAATGACTTTATGTTCCCCCATAATATTGCATTACAAAGACTGATCATAGTAATACAACGGCTGATCATAGTAATACAACAAGACAAGCTCAACTGAAAACCAAAAAGGCAATAATCAATGAAGAATAACAGCAGTCTGTGTCACTGGTACACACCATGTGACCTGCAACACTGCTCAAGACTAAATACCTGCACATGATGTTCATGAATATAGCTTGCATTGTTACGATGCTTCTTTAATAATCCAGTGGTAATAATAATTACAAAACAGATTTATAGACGGCAGTGAAATAACTGGAGTTCATTACAGTACAGTTTTTAACTTGGTAAATTTGAAAAGCCTACTGACCACTGAAAGATAAACTGACCTACATTATTTGTATGCACATTTTTAATATGTTTAGAAACATGAAATAAAGGTTACAGCCTGGGTGAGCTGGCACTGAATATAATACCAGTCAAAGAGTAATGCCAACCTATGAATTAAGTAGAGCTACTACTGCTGTTTCCTGTATAAACAGCCGGGCACTCTCAGCACAGCATTACAATCATGTTGTTTTTGTAGAAAGCAGATTTATACATAATGAGTAAACACTGAGAAGTCACAGACTTCCGAGATTTCAAAATATGTGGCGTCATCGTTACAGCAATGTTGCATTTAGATGGTAGAAACTGAAATCGCCTCAACAGCCCTGCGTGTTTCCTCTCTGAGCTAATGCGCCGAGAATATAGACGCATCACACGCTTCGAAACAACTTTAACAGAAAATTAGTGGCCCAAAAAGTGTGGCACGCTTAGTGGTGTCAAAACATAATGCACTTGAATTGATTTTAAATTACTCCCTGTAATAAGGTGAAGTGTTTAGAAATTGCTACCCTAATCCTTGAGTGCTGCAATATATACCGGCCTTTTTATTATAATCAAAACATGTCAAAAATAATAACTTACATATTTTCCAAAGGTTTTACTGTTAAAACTAAACGCATAAACCGTACTGTATTTGAGTAACACTTCTTGTTAATCTATGGACCTTTTTTCTTCTCACACACCTATCATCCAGATAATAGACACACACAAATATAGATGCATATTAGTAAAAACATCACCTCCATTTTATCAGTTTCCTCATTGAGCTGTCACTTGAAAATCATCTGTGTGACTATAAAATTCTCCCAATGCATGAGAGGAAAAAACCCCTGTCTTTCCTTACTTCATAGTGTAACATTTACGCTTGTACACCTTCCCTTCAGCATCCTTTTCTCCTGAGTAACCAGCTACAGGTCTTTCTTGGCCTCTGGCCGTTTCTCCTCTGTCTTGAACTCTGTTTGGTTGGGGATCAGCAGCTGTAGCAGGTCGCGCAGGGCTTTTCTGATCTGTGCACCAAACGCATGGGCTGACTGGGGGGGAGACAGAATAAAGAATAAGGCGAGATACTTTTTTTTTTGTTGCTTCATACAAAATGGTTTTATGCCATCTGCTTTCATCAATGTAAATAGTAACAGAGATAAAGTTTATAAACTAATAACTTCACAATTGCCAATTGAGGCGTTAATTCTTTTCAACTTTTTCTATGGAGCATAATATTGCTACTTTCATTAGACTTACAGTGTCTGTACATGAGAGCTTGCACGCAATGTTGAAGCTTAAGATGTTCTCTCCCAAAACGGAGTAGGACACCCCATAACCGTCATCAGCCACCTGAAAGAGATACAGACAATATTTATACTCATGGCTGCTTAATGAAAATCAGAACCCGGAGCCACTTTCAAAAAGAAGGACCTGCATTGTTTGTTCAAGAAATATTTAAAAAATTAAAATTGGTACTACAGCTCGCGCGGCTGTAGTTCCAATGAGACAACCTGTAGGGGGACCGAAGAGGGAAAAGTTACATAGTATGCCTTTAAAAAACAAATATTAAAAATATGCGCTTGTACTTTTACAGTGTCAAGACTGCAAAAAGCATGGAATGGTACTGTTATTTCTTAAAACTCAAACTGTGTACAGCCATTAAAGGGATAGTTTGGATGTTTGGAAGTGAGGTTGTACAGTCAACAGTAGATGGCGGTAGGAATGCCCCCAGTTTGGAGAAGCAGGCAGCAGTCCCGGCACAGAAGCAAAGCAAATTACGGCTGTGGACGGGGGCAGCAGCTAAATGTATTTTTAAGACACCTAAAATAAAATCAATATCAGTTTAAGTGTACGCTATATTCAGAATATTTTCACCGCTTTACCTTGCCGTCAGACAGCCATTTACAACAGGAAACTGAAGCCGTTATATTGCTCTCTTCAAAGCCACCAGACTCCTTTCACAAAAACATTTTACATTTTTACCTCGCAGAACAGGGGAGTTGATGGTCCACACTGCCTAAATCTGTTCGTTTGTTTGTTAGTTCCTAACCCTCTAATAACACCAAAGTCACACAATAACACAAACTAAGGGATTCGAGGCTGCGGTAGACCAGCAACTCCTGTGTCCTGCGAGGTAAAATTGTAAAATGTGGCTTTGAAAAAGAGCGGCTTCAGTTAGAAAAATTACACGCTACAATGGCAAAATGGAAGTTTATTTCTGACTTCCAGTTTTGTCATAACTTAAACAGTTGAATGACTTTGTGAATGAAGCACTGACCGGTCCAAAGCCCCCTCCACAGCTGACGTACTCTGGGTGATTGACGAGGTCAAACATCTCCACATGCATTGGAGACTGACTGGTGGACAGCCGCCACGGCTCAGACTGCACCTGAAATACCCACAAGAAGCCATCGCATCAATTTGCTGGAGTTGCTGCTGTATTGGCTCTGCTAAAGAGATAAATACTCATACTGAACCGGACAGACTGATGTCTGACTAAAAATGACAAAGGAAAAAAATGCACCTCTTTCAAGAAAGGAGACTCCACTCCGAGGTATTTGGACATCACATAGAGGCAAAAGAGGTGTCTGTCGATGCCAGCTCCAGTCATAGCCAAGCGGTATAAATGCTGGTGCTTTTCTGCCGCTTCGTGGAACAAACGCCTGCACACATGTGCTGCCTGGGGGAGAATGGCATGAGCAGCATGACTGCTTGGCATAGCACATATTAATGATAGACACTGCATGATTTATGCGGAGAGAAAAATGCAATAAAACATAAGCACTTGCAATGCAGATAGATTTCTTTTAGGAGAACCTTTAGTCATTCTCTTTTGATTTGTATGTTATCCACCAAAACGTTCCTTAAACACTGTACTTTGCAAAAATGATGGAAATGAAGAGACAGTTTCCACGGTCTCACCTCTCCACCCTCCAGCGCCCGGATGAAGGCACTGCTCTCATTGCTACAGGAGCGAACAGTCTCGGTCCTGCCCTCCCTGAACAGACGAGTCATGGAGGCTTCGTACGTCAAACAGAATCTCCTCTGGTCCTGAAATGCAAAAACAAAAACTCACATGCAACAGATAACATTGACAGTGCCAAATGCAATGTCCAAATTGAATGTTGTCTGACGCACACACAAAGGCACGCTCCTTCAGAGGGAGGCTTACCCTGTAGTAGGCCAACTGAAGAGCCATCTGAATGAAGGCATCTGGACTGACTCGACACTTCTTGACCTTTCCTTTGCCAAAGTCTTGGAAGGAAAAAACGTGCAAGTCCACATCGCCAGCCAGGGCCTGGGCCACTGCTAGAGACTGGGAGATCTGCTCCTCACACTGGGACAGTCAGATCCAGACAGATAACATTAACAGGACTGAGATACATATAACCATTGCGCTGTGGTTTCAAAAGAATGAGCCATGCTTTCATATTGTTCCAAATAACGAGTCAGCTTTTATCACCACAACGTTAGTCTTGTCCCTGGCGCTGACTGGCTAACCAGTCTTTATGCAACGCTAGGCTACCTGCACACTGGCTTCACCTTCATATTAAGTATTCAGACATGAGGTTCATATCGATCTTCTTATCTGACTCTTGCCAGGAAAACTAATATTTATATATAAAATATTTCTTTAACAATACAGTGTTTCTCTAGATCCTAAACAGTCTCGCATTCCAACATTATAATATATCCTTGAAAATGGTATGTCAAAATTCAACATAATGTCAAACATCAGCTTTTTTACGATAATTTAGGCAGCTGTTTTTCTAATTATATAACGTGGGTTTGTCACTATGTCAACTCTCACTTTGAAAGATGAAATTAACAAAATAAGATGTTTGTATGCTACAGTACCTATTTTAAATGATAAAAATCTAAATAAGTTGTGATCTTAGAATTTTAGCATGAGCCTAATGTGAATTATGATGTCTACAATACACGCCTCATTTCAAAACGCACTTTTTAATGCATGTATAAAAAGCCAGTATAAGTTGTTACCGACTTGGGAACCTGTGTTCATTAGCTAAAGGAGAAAAGGGATAAAGGGAAATGTGTGAATGGATAACTAACTTCTGGAGGTATTTCCCAGTTCAGCTTCTGTGGTCGTGGTAGTGATGAATCCACTTCTCCTTTGCAGTGACCCTCTGCATTGTAACCGAGCTGGAAACAGTCAGTGGACAAGACGTGCTGGAAACACACAACAATTTTAAGCGAATTGCCTTCCCGAACCAGATGACAACAGTGTGGAGCCTACTTTTCTTTCAGGTTCCTTACCTGCCATAAGTGTGATACCACCGGTGCATCAGCCCATGAGTGCTCTGCATTGATGCCCATTTTTCCATTCTTGAAGTAAATGATTGTGAAGGACTTGTCAAACCACCTGCATGACAACCAAGATAAAGATTGAACAACATAACATTAAAAACTAGTTAACTTATTACATGTTAACGAAACAGTGATCAGTTATGTAGAAAATTACCTGTCATAACATTTCCCATGCAACAAGGATTTGGCGTAGGAATCTAGACTGGCCGGGTCATCTGCCGTCACGCCGTCTTCATCATCATCCAGGGACACAAAGAAGGAGGCTTTCTCTATGCAGTCCAGGGAGCGTTTATTGACCCCACTGCTGAAATACTTCACCCTGGCTTTAGCCCATGAAATTCTGGGAAACATTTCAGAGGAAAATGATGACATTACATTTAGAGCCGAATTGTAGTGGCCGATACTGGCCTATCAGACGTATCGGTATCTATTGTATCGGAGTATATGTTGGCAATATGAAATCTTTTTCTACAGAACATATAATGCAGAAAACGAGGCTTGGGGTGATTTAGAAATGGTATCATTGTGTAGTTCTTTATTTAAATGGTCAGCAATTGACTGATACTGAACATACAGTACTAATGTTTATTTAGCTATTTATTTTATTCTTTATTTTCTCTGTAGTTATTTCTAGAATTGGATTGTAAAACATTGTATGCATAATGTATACTGTTCAATATTCTTTAATAAAGTTATTTGTTTAAGGAAGCAGCCTTCTGAGTATCTTTGCATAGTCATATTGGTGAAAAATCGGTGCACAAACCATACAGAAAAGGTCTTTTTTAAATTTAGCTAAAAAATTCACTATATAATGCGCCATATAGATAATCTGTGAATTTTTTCCCCTCTAAAATCAATATCGGTCTCAAAAACCGAGTCGGGCTGTAATTACATTAAGGATGTACTGTCCTTGAGTACTGTCAAACTGACCTGTCTCCAGCGGTCAGGGCCCCCAGTTTGGCCTCTCCTTTGGAAGGAGGTGAAAGGTCATCAAGGATCCTCTGAATTTGGAATTCAATCTCCCTGGGCGACAGGAGTCTGCCTGCCTGGTACACCCTAAGACGAAAGTAGCGACCCCTGTGGTATACCGCTATGTAGTCACTGTCCTGCCAATGTTGCACGGTGTCTTTGCACGCAAAAGAAAAAAAGTAAATATTTAGTGAATTGAGTCAAAGAAACACAAATACATCAGAGATGATGCACTTAATTTAGGAATTTATGTGTGCCTTCTGCTTACGTTTATTCAAAACCTCAGCATTTTGTCTGTCCTAAAGGCAAGGGTTGTTCTCACATTCATGTCATTCATCTTCAGCAATGCATTCATTTAATCAGTAGGTGATTTGAGGCAGGATGCCACACCCCTTGTTAGCAAAATGACCAAAATGCCTGCCATCCCCCTCTCCATCCCCTAGTAACAGAGAGCACCGGTCTAGTCTAGTCTGCCTGATGTATTGATACTTTATCTGACTGTTTGTGCAAGTTAGAATATATGGCCCCAACCATGGCTCTGAAATATCAGTAGCCTTACTGTGTGTTGATAAATCCACGGCGCTGTCCATGGTGCTGAAGTAGCAGACAGATTTGTAATTGTGACTTTCTCTCTGTCTCGCTCTTCTTTCAGTTTCGTCGTGGATCTATGATATTTTCGAAACTATACAACTTTGATATAGTTTAGATAAAGCTAAACGGATACCTTAAGGCCGACTTAAATGGAAGAATGACGAAACACAGTGCTGAAGGAGGCATGCCTGAGTAAAGGAAAGCAAGGGTGTTTCTTTTTATTGTAGTTTCTAATTTGAAATGACTAATAGGGTGACTATCAAGATATTGGCTCATTAACATAATGAACAAGGAACATTTACTATATATGAGACAGGGATATATCTTCATTTTAAATTCTTAATTATACACAGTAAAAAAATGTTTTCTAAGATCTAAAACTAGGATTGAGCCAGCTGTGTAAAAGTATTAATACTACCTGTTAGTGTTCCAGGGATTCGACAAGTGTCAAACATCCTCTCAAATTGATAGGAACAGCAAGGAACTGCAGACCTCAACAATAACTGAGCAGGATAAAGGAAGGGAACAGTGCAAAAAGAGAGTAAAGGAGGGAAAACAAAAAGGACGATAGAAAACAGTGTTGGGAAGAAATAGAAAGAGAACCAGGGTAGGAAGGAAGGAAAAGATGAGAAAACGAAATGTGTGGGCAGAAGAAAATAGACATTAGTTGAAGACAGACCCGTTCCAGAAACCCAGACAGACCTGCGATGAGACCAGAAGGCAAGAGGAGACAGATGAGAGATGACAGGATGGCCTGTACAGCAGACATATTATGACTCAGTGAATCATGGCGCCTTTGTTTCTTGAGACCATACACACACATTAACAGTCTTTTCACAGTCTTTCCCACGCTTAAACTCCAGACAGCTCAGACACATGCAGTTTGCCTCATAATCTCTGAAGCAGCAGCGTGTTAGCATTTTTCACTTGCTGAAGCGACCTGCTAAGGTTTAGACAATTTCATATTCAGCACTGTGTGAATATTCACGTTGACACAGCGTGTGTCTATGTGCGTTTGCATGTCAGTCTCTTTACCCGTCTCCTCTCCAGGAATGCGTGTGGTGTTGAATAGCCTCTCACACTGAGCTGAACACAGAGGAATGACAGTGCCAGGTATACGGTTCTGGGAAACGGAGAGGAGAGGGCGAAGGCAAGGACAGAGGAGAGCAGTGGAGGAAACGTAGAATCAAGCGAAAAGAGGGATTGTTTTTTTTTAAGAGAGAGAAACGAGGGTAGTAAATAAAGAGAAATCAAGCGAGCGAAAGAGAGGTGGAAAGGGTGAGAGATGAGCATGGTATGAGAACATGAGGGAAGTGTCTTCACATAAACATTAAAAAGGAGAGATGCACACGCTACCATACCATAAACAGTCAAGACACACAAACAGCCATGAATGGATGTTACTCACACAGTCACAACACGTACTGATGGCCTCATGTGTTTCTATTGTAATCATTTACCAGTACATAATATTTTCAGGTTCCACAAAGAAATTTGTCTCATCGTTTTGAGAAATTTGATTAACAAATCTTCTGTTGCCATAGCAAAGAGACATAAATAATGAACGCCTCCGTGGGGCAGTTGGGTTGGCTGGTGGGCTAAACTCACAGGTTTAAGCTCTTCCTTGTTGAGTTTGCGGCGGTATAGGAAGAATGCGTGAAGGCTGTTGCCTGCCCTGGCCGCCTGGATGGGTGTGGGCGTCACATACATGAAGTCCTGGGGAAAGAACGCAGGAAGAGACAGGAAGTCAGGAGAAGAATAAACATGAGTGACTATTTTTCAAATATAACAGGCTCGTTCGAGATGAGCCAGGTCTGCGCATAATCGATCACTGGCGATCGCCGCCCAATGCGTGCCGGTTAGATTTGTGTCCGACTTGATCCCGACTTGCTCTGACGTCATGCACACGTGGGCAACGATAACCTCCCGAGATCAAGGCGGCCGCAGGTTTGAGACGCAGGCAGCACAGTTGCTTTTCACCGACTGCAAGACCCAGGTGGACCCAGAGCATGCTGGGAAATGCCTGCCTCTCAGCTGATCTAACAGCTGATTGGTTCAGAATCAACTCAACATGACGTTTTATATAAACTTTTTATTGATTCTGAATTGGAGGGATTTTAACTGAATTTGTCTGATTTAAAGGCTTATTCTGTACAAAGCACATGTGTGGCTGATAGTGACGTTTAGAAGTCAGAGAGACTAAATCTGTTCAGATTACGGATTATCTACAGTCTGTTGTTAATTCAAATCAGCAACAGATCACATGTAGAGCATTTTGACAGCTACTCTGTCATAATAAAAACAACTGGAGACTTGTGTACAAGCGGATATATGGGTCTGATAACATTTTATTAAATCGGACCACAGTGTGTCTTTGACTTCCTGTTCAGCCTGAAGGCTGTTGGAAACGGCTGGAAACTGTCCGACTTGAGAGCGGATTTTTCTCCATGTTCTACTTGGAGAGTTTGGGTCAAGTGTGCATGAGTAGTAATCTTCTCAGTTATTATCGCTATGGTTCTTTTAATCAAAAAACAAGGATTGTAACATGCTTGAGAAAATAGTTGTTTTTGCTAGAAGCAATACCTAAAAACAACATTCACATTCATACTACTGTATGTGTTGAGATGTATAAATATAAATGTGAGCGTTGTTGACAAAGAACATAAATTAATTTGGACTTTTCCAGGATTATTAAAAAAGGTAAAAACCTGTGACAAGTAACACACAATTATTTTTCTCTCCTTGTGACAAACAAACAATGCCCACATTCCCAGAATTAATCCTTAAATATCTCAAAAGCCATAAAATAGAATAAAGTAACCTTCAAGGCCTGGTACAGTCAACATGTCCACCATCAAACAGAGTTAAACATAACACCATGTTAGACTGGAAATTTCTGAGAATGAAAAGCTTTTCCTACCATGCCAAAATAGTTACTGTTGACCATTATTGGGCCACGTCCACGTAGATAGACATATTCCTCCCACCAGTCACTTACCTGAAAACAAACACACAATAAAATCTTTGAGACAGAGCTAATACTAAAGCCAACTGGCAGTCGCTTACATATTCAGACAGGTTAAATCATTTAAACCACAGAACACAAAAATTCCATTGTTAATGGAATTTTAAATTTCCTTTGGCCTGCTTTGCTTTGAACATTTACGTGATGTTTGAAGTAGCCACACTCAACCAGAGCATTGTGGTCAACCACTTACGTAGTTGGCGGACCAGAGAGCTTTGAGTTTGAGGTACCACTGCAGGCGGTTACCGAGGCTGCTCTCAAACTCTGCCGCCAGCTTGGTCATGTGTTCATACTGTCTGTCATCCATCAGCGGACGCACTGATTCCAAGTGCTAAACAGAAGTGATGAGTAAAGAATAAGAAGAAGAATAAGCATCATTCGGCAGAAATAAAATGACCACCAGATTACATAGTCAACTAAATACAGAAACCTAGCAAACGGTTTGTGATGGTATGTGGAAGTCTTCTACCATAACAACTAACTCTGCTGATTTAACAACAAATCTATTTTCCATTCTATCTCCTCTCATCTGTCAAATATATCTCAATTTAGAAGGGTAGATACCATGCATGTTTATACATTTCCTAACTAGTTTGCAGCCAAACTGAGACAACAACAAATGTGTTGCAACAGAGGCAGGAAATGTGAGAAAGTGATTCATCTGTTTCCTGGTCAGTAATCAGCGTGTTGTCATTTCCTCTGCTTCATGTGACGTCTCACCCTCTTGACTGTGTCCTTGATGGCAGGCACAGGCAGGTTTGGCAACGAACCCTGGTAGCTGTAGAGCAGAGGCTTTCTGCCAGAGAAGATCCGCACCAGAGCCTGGCATTGAAACAAACACACTCAAAATATTAAAGTGAGGACATACTAGGGCTAATTCTTTTTTGGTTTTCTTCAAGTAGTATTGTAGAATATCATATATCATAACAATCAGATTAAATTAAGATAAAATTAAAGAGACTGTTCAACCCCAAATCAAAAAATGTTCCTCTTGTCTGTAGTGCTATTTATCAGTCTACATTGTTTTGGTGCCCAGTGTTGGAGATATCAGCCAGATATGACCCGGGTGCTCAAGATAATCACAGACCTGGTTGTGAGCAGCTATTTGCTTTCTAACATAGTTCTTCATGAAACTGCACACAACTCGGTCTGTGAATTGTCTAGAGTAACCAGGTCATGATTTCTGGAAAGAGACATTGCTGTTGAGTTTTTCAATTGTATTTTTTTTTTACTGCTTTGAGCACCACAAGCCGAGTGCCATCTGGTTCTAATGTATTCGAGAGAAGGAAGACATCTTTATCTCCAACACTGGGCAACTCACACCAAAACAATCTAGTTTGATAAATAGCACTACAGATAAGAGGAAAAATATGTATTTTGGATTTTGGGTTGAACTGTCCCTTTAAGGTGATTAGATTATTTGTTGTAGATTGACACATTTCCCTTTTATTTATCTCTTTTCTTGCAGCATAAAACACAAACATTTTGTAGTATGGGAGGACATAAAAACTATGTCGCTACGCTTAAAAACCCAACAAATTTGAAACAGTGAACTAATTGTATTTTTAACAACAGCATATAACATTCCAAAGATCACAGAACTTGAGGACAGTAAAAGGTATGGTTAGTTTACGGTGCCAAGTGGAAAAGGTGTGAGACAACACTGACCACCCAGACTTTGGTGGTGTTGGACATCTTGCCGTGCTTCTCGAACATCCAGCGGTGGTAGGAGAGCAGCTTCTTGAGGCACATGCGCATGGTGAAGATGAGCAAGAGCCATAGCATGGTACTGAAAAGCACTGCTGACACCAACGTCTGGCACTGGGTGCTCATAGACTGGCTGCAAATGGTGAGAGAAGGTGGACAGATTGATAGAGGGGAAAGAGGGAGAAAACAAGAACAGTGAAACAAATAACAGTAAAATAGAACTAGAAGCAAGATGAATGGGGAACAAGGATTGATGGGAAGAAAAACTACTTTTAGAAAAGCTAGCTGTTTCACAGTAGCAATATCAAGCCTGGAAATCTCAAATTAATTCAGTGCTGTGACCAATATACCTTCACTTAAATGCAAAATCTGTTTTTTTATGAAGGGAACAGTGGATAGGAGAAAGGAAGAAGAACAGGAGAACAGTGTGAAGATGAGGCAAAAAGGACAATGAAATTAATGAAAAGGAAGAATGGGAAGGGTAAGGCCTATTTAAACAACACTATACATCTATACATACTGTACACCCATCTCTGTGACACAATGTACAATCAGGGAAAGGGAACGTTTAGTGTCTGCAGAGGGTGTCTGGTGAATCAAAAGATTAATCATTAACTTTAACAATTTTCATGGAGTCACGAGATGCGTTACCTGACTGGCAGGTGCTCCTGTATCTTGGCTATGAGTCCCATGGAGGGGTCGGAGCGTGTGTACATAGTAGCCAGGATTGCTATGACCACAAAAAGCCAGGAGGAAGGACTGGCAGGATATACCCCCGTTATCACGCTGTTCTGTTAGCATGAGACAAGAGAGATTGATTTGAAATCCCATTCTTCCTGTTCACAATCAGTACACTGACAATTGATCAGTAGCAAGATAATTCATTCATGATCACAATAAAGTAATACATGTCGTGTAAATGTTGAAGTCGTAACTGCATTTAGCTCTGTGTCAAACATTAACCCGATTTACACAAGAATTCACAGAGAATTTAACTTAATTTAAGGCTTTCGCAGCAGGTGCATGTCCCGTTTGGTATGAAATGCTTACACATCAAACATCCCTTTAATTCTTATCCACATTGCTTCTGAAAATAAAGGAGTGATGGAAGTGAGGATCAAACAAAGACATGAGGGTACCCACATGCAAACATGTGCATTGTTATGTGTGGCATGAAGTCCACACATAATAGGAAAAAAACTCCCTGAGAGCATGCTCTCGCTTTCTTTGTGTTGGCATTTTAAACTCAGGTGGATTCATGAGGAATATGATAACTGCTCCACAGATCTCTGCAGGGTATATCGAGACAGCTAGCTAGACTATCTGTCCAATCTGAGTGTTCTGTTTTGCAGAGGCGCCGTTGCTCCGTGTGGCGCCAAGATGCCCAAGACTATTGTGATTGGTTTAATTAAATGCCAATAAACCAGAGCACGTTTTTCTCCCATCCCAGAATGCTGTGTGGACTCGCCAGACCGCCCTCCGCAGCGCTTTGGAGGAAGGTCTGGCAATGCGAGACTGTTTCAATAAATGCGGTGAACGTACAAGTAACTTATAACTGATAATGCCAAATTCAAGTGTATTCTGTTTATCCTTGCAAAGGAGCAAGCTACAAACCTGCAAATTGAGAAGAAGAAACTCTAAAACCATTATATGGACAGGCCAACGGAATAGAATTTAGCTCTGACACAGATGCAAGTGCAGACATGAAGAGAGGAGGAGGCACATATGTGATTATCATAGACAGTTTTAGGACACAGACAACAAGTGTGACAGCCAGAATGAAGATACCTTGAGTCCGATGATACGCTTCTTCCACGAGCGCACACCAGAGAGGTAGATCTCAGTGAGGGCCTGGTGGGACAGCTGCAGATCAATGCCCTCTCGCGTGACCGTGAACTGGAAGGCCACCGCCTGGTGGGCTTCCGCCATGATGACTGAGCATGATGAGAGAGACAGTTTAACTTGAAATTTAAATAGTCATTTATGCCACATTTCCACTGCATGGTACGGCACGGCCCACCTAACTCAACTCGTTTGTTTTTGGTTTTCCTTAAGCAAAAGTTAGGAGTCAGGAGAGTACCTGGTCCTTTCTTTGTTACCACCTCGGTCGAGGTCCCAACCGAGCTGAGCAGATACGAGAAGGTGGAGTTAAAACACTGCAGACCACTGATTGGTCAGAGAGAACCGCCACTACAGTGGCACAGGACATCCTGCACACATTTTTGAATAGCCAAGCTACTGTCAAAAGCGACTGAAATTTTTTTTATTCTCTCGCCCCAGATTAAAAAAAAAAAAAAGCAGCCTGCAAAACTATGTCGTACACTACGCTGAACAATTGACAAAGTGTAGACATCGTTGCTGATGAAAGGATCCAGCGAGTCTGGAATTGAAGATGATGTCCCAGCAGTTCCATGCGATGTCGCTATGGAGATCAATTGAGAATCCCACCTACACTGAGGGGGGTTCTATCTGCAGGGAAATAAGGCACTAGGACCCCAGGTTACGACCCAGAGAACTGCCTGAAAACTGTCAACAGGAAAATGAACAATGTAAACAGCCAAAAGCGACATTATGCTTTGTGAATTGTATTAAAAATTCTACTGACAGGAAAGGTGGTAGCAAGTGCTATGAAGAAACAGAACAGAAGATTAATCAAAAAAAAGTTGATGAATTGCACAATTTTCACATTCATGCCCGGCAAACCTCATCCATTTCATGCATGAGCATTTTAGAGAAGCTTAAAAAGAGACACATTATTTATGAGTCCTTTCAAATGCAAAGTCAACTTGAAACTTGAATAGGACAGCGCTGACTGGCTGCTGATGTGATTGGGAATATTTGTTTAATGCAACAACTGCTTCTCTTCACAAAGGGAATTGATTTTCCTCCAGAAATAGGCTATGGACAATGCCCTGAGGTTGAGTCACACTGACACTGGACTGCACCCCTGTGGAGGCCACGTTTGCTCTAATTGTGTATATCTAAAAATGACAAACACACACGCACAGTTCCCTCATCGTCCGCAGGTCCCATTGGGGTTCTGCTCTTTAGCTCAGATCTGGCAGATACAGTCGTGCCTGTTCCAAGGACCAACAGCAGTACATTTCAGCCAATTTCTTTCAGTGCCAACACACCGGCTCAGTTTAGTGCTGACTGCCCGCACATCGAAGGAGCCACTTTATGGAACACTGGTCCACTGGAATAAATGTTAGAGCTTAATCTGCATTGACAGTGTAGTAATCCTAAACATCTCCGCAACTTTGATTCCCAATTCACTTAGAGCTCATGTCTTTACAGCTGTGTTATAAAAAAGACTGCGGGACAATGATACAGCTTAACAATGATATTCTTGATAAGGCTACAGATATAGTATAATTGAACAGAGTAATTAATAAGGGGAATTGGCTATGGATAGTAAAGTCTGTTCAAAGATGTTACAGTTTATAGGTTTTTAAAGGGGCTGTACTCAAAATTCAGCAAACAACTATTTGCTATGTGAAGATATAGTGGAGTAATGACGTCCTAGGCATTACAACACTCCCTTTGTGTGTGTAAGTTTCTCTGTTCCTTGTTTTCATGTTGCATGAGGCTGTGAAATAACGTTTTCCTGAAGCGCTGACACAACCCTGTACCTGCTCGATATAAGGACTACAACTTTTTATTTTATTTTTTGGAAAACTGCCAGACAGAAAGCAAGCAGATCGAGATTGAACAGTGGGCCTAAAGCAAGGGGGAGGAGCTATTGGACTTCACACACAGCAACAGATGTATTCTCAGCTCTGCCTTATCATAACATATCTTGACTAACATTTGTCCTGCCAGACAAGGAATAAATAAAAGATGGAAAATAGCTGTTTGTGCCCCATTATGGCAACAAGTGAAATGTGATAATGTCAGGTTACTGTTATCATACTCACATTGTAGAAGCAATCACATAATTCAACAGACATACTAGAAATATTCTTGAATTTTTGAACTCTAAAGTACTATTATATGTTATTTCCGTGTTTGAATTCTCCAATAGCACAAAGATCCTGCACAACCCCAAACAACTGACAACCAGTACTAAGGTTATATGCTGGCTACTGAGGACATGACATCACTATCATATAAAGCAGATATTGTAAAATCGGATACTGTTTAAGTCACATACCTGCAAACTCACCCCCCCCCCCCCACACCCCACACCCCCAGGAACACAAAGACAGTCGGTGATATTAAAGAACGGCTTGTTTATTGCTAAGGTCACAGGGTCAAAATAAAATGATTTATTAAAAATGTAATAACAATAACTTATAATAATAACTTATTTCACCAGTAAGTTCCTGTTAAACGACTAAAACAACCACTGAATGGGAAAAGGGTAGTTTACAATAACCTTGAATGCACCACGAGGCGGGCGTGTCTGTGTTGTTTATCAGACAACAGCAGCTACAGACTGTTGTCGGAATCCTCTACAGTGAAATACAAACGTTTACACCGTTTAGCTGTCAGCATTTTAACCGTGTTTAATCCTGCTGCTAGCTAACGGTAGGCTAACGTTACCTGCTGCCAAGTGTAGTGTTAACTAGCGTGACATGCGGCGATATTTCAGTTGCCTCTAACGTCCGTTTTGGAGCATCAGAGAGGAGTGCAGGCATTTAAGTGGCACCGAAATCCGCGTTGCTATTCGGTCCGGTAGATACCGGTGTTGCACCGAAAGCTGTGACCCATCAGAAACTGTGACCGCAGAGGGCGCTGTTGCACATCGTCTGCTCGTGCGTGCCAGACAATGGAGAGCGAAGAAGAGCGCCTACGCAAACGGCGTAAACATTAATACATTACATCGATTACATCCACGGATGCAAGCCATACATCCATGATGCAAGCTGTATGATTATTCACGATTTGTTATAGCTTCCTAAGGACAAAGAGTAAACCGCTGGTGACCATATTCCACCTCAGGCATAGTAACATATGTTTATCTGAAAGTAAATAAAATATATTAAGATACATTTTCTCTGAAATGTTTCTAAACATGTATTTCTTTGTGACTGCATGCACAAGTTACATTTGTAATAACCTACCTAAAAATAATAATATTGTACTGTTATGAAAAGAAAGAACTAACTATTTAATGGATCAGCACATTGGGTAAATTGTCAGAATGTGTGACCTCACTGTAACTGCTTAATAAAGGAGTTAAACTTCAAAATATTGTTTGGGGTAGTTATTTCATCTCTTCACACTAATGTGGACACATGTTTTCTTATTTATAGTCATCACAGAGCCAGTACCTCAGTGGGGTCACATATTCTGACGGCTGCTACTTGTCAGATATGGTGACCTCTGAGGTACTGGCTCTGTCTGTCTCTGACAACTTCCAAAACGTAACTAAGTCAACAAACTTGTCATTATAGCTGGCTAACACTACCGGAACCTTACATCTTAGTAAAGAAATAACGCTAAGCAAGGTCCTGTTTACAAAGTAAAATGTGATTTAGCAGTAGTAACAGTATTATTAATCAGCTTTACATATTTAGTCATCAACGTATTGTTATTAATATTAACGTATTAGTGTTATTATATCGGAAAGCTCCAGACTAATGTTAGCTTTTATGCTACAAATATGGAAAGCCAGTTGATGCACGTTAACGCTAGCTGACGTTTTAACTAACTAGTTAGCTAGCTAACAGCTAGCCGAGCGTCCAGCCTATTATGTAGTGAGCTAACGTTAGGTACTAACAGATGCTGATGGAGCTTCTTAACGTTCATGGAAAGATGCGACACTGTGTGTCTTCACAGCGACGCACTACAACATTGTCATAACCCTGTTAACATACCTGTTGTTGTTTAAGAAATTTCCAGGATCCAGATTAGCAGGAAACCGACTGTTAACTTCTGACGACGACCAATTGCCCGGTGTCTTTTGCTGGGGTGTCGGCCCTCTCCACTGAACAACTGTACTACAGATGCTGCGCTCTCCTAGATGGAGCTGATGCTGCCTTCAGCGACTGTCGGAAATGTCGCAATCGCGCAGTGAGTTCTGTCAATGCCTGAGCTGTTACGTTTAAGGGGCGGAGAGAAGCCTATGTCAACATCTCACGATTATGAATTTATTTGACGTTCCATGTAAAGTGAATTACAATGTTTTAACGTTTGACTGTCGTATACTTTGAATAAAACCCATTAAGAAATAATCCGTGGCATAGCAAAAAAAAAAATTCTACAGTAAAATGTCAGTCAGTGTAAAAATGCTGGCAAGCTTTTGTTTTTGTTTCACTGGATAAACTATCCTTACACATTTCTCGTCCTGACAAAAAAGAAACAACTCTCACTCAAAGCCCATTTACTATTTTTTTTTTGTAACTTTCAACTTCTCAGTCTTATGTTATGGTGGTGAGTTTTCTGTAACCCCATATGTGTTGAAAGCTCTGAACAACTACATTTGTTTAGGAAACCTATAAGATGTGATTGACAGCCCGCGGAAAAGCTAGTAAGTAGACTTTTTCTCACTTTTATCTTGTTTGAGAATAATGGCCATTTAGGTTTAGGTTAATGTTGTGATTATTATAGTATTTGATATTATAGCAAATACTACAATAATGTTTGCATCTAAGGCTTTACCTTTTTCGGCATTAGTGCAAAGTAAAAGAAACAGGAAACAGCCACGTAAAATGAACATAAAGCATTTTAAACGAGAAACTAAATAGACACACACATGAATTTAGGGTTTATTATTGTAACCATAACAATAAGGTGGATCTCTCTTTATTTTGACCATCAATTCAACCATAATTGTTCTTTTTATCACAGGCAATAGTTATAATAGTGCACTTTTTATATTTAAATTATGATACAGACATTTCATTTTTTAAACACCTTATTCTACTGACCCTTATGAATGGAGAATAGTTTACAATCTTAGCCAGAGTTGGGTCAATGAAAGTGGAAGTGATGTGGTGATGAGAAAGATGAAAGTGGTGATGGTGAGCAATCAAAGAGTGCGTACGGACAGTGAGGCAAACAACTTTGTACAATTTATCTTGTGGTGATGGCTACACGACAGGTGAAGAGGCAGACAGACAGGTCAAAGGGACAAGGCATAAAAGCAAGAGATGACGCGAATTTGCAAGCATTTTAATGTGTGTGAGAATGCCTGGTAGAGTTTGGTTATGTTAGTTAATGTAATATATTCCTGGGTCAGTCGAAATCTCTGCACGTGATCGGCTCAAAATGCATCTGCGGCAAAGTTTTCAGCTAACTCTCACTCAGCCACCATCCACCCGTCTCACACACACGTTCCAGTTACCAGAGATAAGCGTGATAAAAGAGATGTAAGATATAAACATCATTAGAGAAGTAAGATCAGAGCAACTTGTCAGTACTGCTATAATGAGAAGTGAAATAGAACAGGTTTCTTGAATCAGCTCTTGATGAATTTTTGTTGGCATAAAATCTAGTTTGTAAACAAATACATGACACAAACAACCACGTGACCAACAAATTAAATAAATATAAATAAATAGATGGATAAGTAAGTGGACAAATATAAAAACAAAAACAAAATACCTTTAAAATAAACAGAACTGTAGCACTGTGTATCTCTCTGAAAACATTCTGCACTTTTGTTGCATATTGTGCTGTATGGAAGACTGGTGAAAAACATCAACTACTGTAGTCTGATGGAGTGCTGGAGTAATACATGACTGTCCCGAGTTGCTACGTCTGCTTGCAGAATGGTGCGACTCTCTGGCGATGAGCGTGGGTGCAGTGATGGACTACTTGGCTTGTTGGTGAACACTGAAGTGAGGAGCATGGGGTTAGGAGACTCTTTGTTTGCTTTTGAAGTCCTGTTCAACAAGGAATTGACATTGCAAGCCTTGGTCCGGCATTATGAAAATGTCCATTGATGAATTTCCGTTGTCTTTTTTTTTTGTTGTTTTATTTTATTCTGAGTCAGGACATGAATACTATGGCAATAGGAGACAAGCTCGGCAAGAAAGGTGGCTTCTGTTTGATCCGCGGCCCAGGAATGCTTTTCTCATTCAATCTGGGCACAAACAGCTGTGATGAGGTTCATGGAACTATTCACTCATAGTGTTTTTTTTGTTTGTTTTTTTCATAAAGTAATGTTCATATTTCTGTTCAAATCAAAAATACTTTTCTTCAGAGCAACAGGAGTCCAATGCGAAAATCTTAGATGCATTGTTTTATATTGTCTCTGAGTAAAAAGAAAATACAAAAGAATCACAACGTTTAACTTTAAAAGATTGCCTTCTTAAAAGCAACTGGTCAGCTTCCCCTCTCCGACACTGTAGAGTATTTTCAGTTACTGTCTTTACTGCTATCACTCTGCTACTGACATCCTCAAAATACATTTGTAAACAATAAATAAAAACTAAATAAAAAAATATTTTTTTTTTCACATTCACTTACTTAGCTTACTTTGTTGGTTTTTATTTACCTCAGGAGAAGACACTGCTGGAATTCCAGGGTGTAGTTTCTCCTGAGAAAATGTGGACGTTTTGTTCAGCTCTTCACCACTCACTGAAGTGGGAGCAGGTTGATAACTCTTAGGGTTCATCTGCTGAGATACATCTATATTTCTTTCAGTATGGACTGGTAGTTGCATGTTGCTTGATAATGATATGAGCGCACTGGTTACTTTTAAGAGTAAGACCATTATTTCTTTTTGGTGTTGGATACTGTTACAATGACATGGTAGACTAGCCTATCTGATCATTTCAGCATCCTTTAGCAGGCTGATTTGCTAACTGGCATGCACATTAGCAATTCAAAATTCCTAGTTTGATCTGTGAAGCTGTATCTATGAGGGATACCAAAACTGCTCATTCACATATTATTATTTTTTTCATTAAAGGGTGATTCCTTAACACTTGGTTCTCATTTAAGGGTAGGAATCCTGGTGATCCAGAAGATCAAAAGAATGTTGAGTTGAGGAAGAAAAAAAAAAGCGTGATGGGGAAAAGGCTCAATCCTTGCTATGGTCAAGCACCTTCAATAACTTAGTCAAGGAAGAGTAGGAGTAGCTCATGGCTTGCAGGGATACTTGGAAATTAAGTTACACTGTCTTCTTTCTGGTGTAGTTCAGGCATCCCGCTGCGTGGTCTCACTTTCTATCCTACGGTTGGGATTGGGTTCCGTTGGAGGACAGCAGTCGGGTTCTCTCCTTTGCCGAGCCTCTGCGTTGCAGAACTCCCCCGCTGCCGCCTATGCCTCCGCCATCTGCTCGGTCGCCCCACTCACACCTGTCGCCCCCACCCTCGGAGCGCCTCGAGTTTTGGCGGGTGGGGGTCCCATGGGGCCGGCCATTCTTCTCATCTGGGAAGGGATCAGGAGAGGAGAACAGGAAAGTGACTCTCGACGAATACATTATGCTACAGTGTCTATGGATCAGGGCCAGGAATGAATGAAATGCAGGTGTGATTAAAAAGTGGGGGGTGAGCCTGAAAGTCAGAGGCGGCAACTACCGTTCTCCCTCTGCTTCGGCCGGTGCAGGCGATGGGAGCCTTGAAAGAAAAACTGCTTGAGCAAAAGATTAAATGTGAATATAGACAGAATGCTCATGGCATAGCAGGTTTTGGACAGACCATGGTGAAAACGGCACCATCCTCTTCTGTAAATACTGAAGGATGTTTCCAGCACAAATAAAGAAGTATTGGTCATGTAGAAAAACATAAAAAAAAGATTGTCTCATCGTTAAATACGACTGCTCTTGTATGTACCTAGAAAAAAGTCCAAAATGAAAAATTATTTTTTTTTTTTACTCTGGTGGGCACAAGTGTGTAAAAGCAGTCTCACCAGATAGGGCTTGCACCATGGGTTGATCATGGGAGCTGAGAAGCTGGGCTTGAATTGTTTCCACCACTCGTCTGAACCTGCGACTCGGACCTGGAGATGCACCACACAATATGATACTTGAGTTTGGGGAAAAAGTATTTTTGATTCATCATCTATACTTTCCTACTTTTAACTTATTTTATTATTTATTTACATTTATTTTATCGTTATTAATACATACTGTGTGTATATGTTTATACTTATATTGTTTATATTCTTCTTATCCTTCTTATATTTGAATGTGTGACATGCACCAACAACACCATGACAAATTCCTTGTATGTGCAAAAACGTACTTGGCAATAAAGCCCTTTCTGATTCTGATTCTGATTTGCATGACATAACCCCAGGTCATGTGGAGCAGAAGAAAGGGAAATCATTTGAGATTAGGTTGAGGAGTGAGTACAATATTCATTTACCAAAGTTTGAGATGATGTGTCTTATCCTAAAAAATGCTGTGATTGCAATATGTGCTGTCATCCTATAGGTTGGTGGCTTGGGAGGAGAAGCTCAAACCCCCTAAACAACCAATCCTGTAGAGAGGTGTGAGCTTTGATGTAAGCATCTATAAGTGACTGACTCCTCAGAGTGGTCGAATCTTTCCTGACTTCTGTAACTGGGTGAGTCATCTCTCTCTATGAATATAATTTTGTATTCCTTGATTTTATCATTGCTTTAAACTCATCACATGCTTTGTGTGTTTCATGGCTCATAGGTGAATTCCACAACAGTTTCAGTACCTAAAACATAACTATACTATTTTCAAATCATATAATTAATTTGGTAGGCCACTTACTTCTCAGATGCATCACTGCCAATGTCTACACAAAATTCAGTCTTAAAATAAAGTATTAAAAGTAACAAAATTATGATTTCATTCAGGAAATGTCTGAATCAGAGAATAAGTAAACATGACTAAGGATCTGGCCAAGCATCCAGAGCCAGGTTTTTTAAAATGTATTTAAAGGAATAGTTTATGAAATATTCCCGTCCTTAAAGGTAGATAATAAAAAATTGATACATAAGGCTACAGCCAGCAGCCTGTAAGCTTAGCTTAGCATAAATAGTGGAAACAGGATGAAACAGCTAGCCTGGCTCTGTCCAACAGTAACATAATGAACCTAACGGTATTTATCCTCACCTGTAACTCTCTGCCAGAAAGCCATTCTGTGTACTTCACCAAAATGCCAAACTTTTATTTTAAGTAAGTACAACCAAAACTACTTTCAAAATGTTAATAAAGTTTAATTCAATTCCCAATTGAAAGGGTTAAATGTCCGCTCCACTTGCCTGAAATGAGGGTGAACGTCACGCTGTAGATTCCCGTCTCCCTCCTGCCCTCCCTCTCGGTCCTCTCCCTGTCTCGCTCCCTCTCGCCTTCGGAGAAAGCAATGTCCACCTGGAACTTGACGGGCTTCTGGAAGACGGAGGGGCCGCCGGAGGACTTGTACTCGGCTCGAAAGCTGGTCTGGGAGAGAACGCTGTGACTGAGTGACGGGATCTGTGTGGTGGGGAGACAGAGAAGAAGCAGAGAGACCGACAGACTTACGAGGCAGGAGAGGTATGGGGACCAACGTGAGTATAGGGAGACAAAGGGTGAGGGTGAGGAGAAGAGAGAAAGAGTTGAGCCATTGGTAAAAGCAAAGTGATCCATCAACGTGCCACGAGTGAGCAAGATTGAAATAAAGAGAACAGTGAAATAATGAAAGAAAGGAAGTGCGTACAGTATGAGAGTGCGTGTGAAGTCCTTACAGCTTTGCCAGTGAGAGCCATGCTTTCTACAAACGAGCTTTGATAGTGAGAGGCGCGAAAGACAGACCACATCAGATACTCACAGACAGGAAGGCGTGGACAATGTCGGCTTTGACAGAACTCAGAGGTTTGTCTCTGATCACCACAAAGATCTGCTCCTCCTTCTCCAAGCCGATGAAGTTCCCAAACCACGACTTCTTAGCCAGCCTGGTAGCCAAACAAAAAATATACAGTAGGAGCAAATACACGGAGCCGTAGAAAACATCCAAGAGCAGAGACACACAGCTTTAGAGAGTGAAAACAAGTGACAGCAATTTATCTCAAGGAGTGTGACTTACTCAGGGCTGGACTCAGGTGTTAGACTGGACATGTCTTCTGATGTAGGAACTGAAAGAGACAACTCACTATTAAAATTAACATTTGTGTACTAAATTAGATCTTTAGCTGGAAGCCAAAGAGTGTAGAGTGTGATATTTGAGATATAATCCATTGCCATTATAAAGGGTCTGGTATACTGTATGCTAAAACAGAAAATTCATGTTTTACCAGTGTAAGAATGGAGGAAACCTTTTGAAACTGATGACCAACTTTAGTTTAGTTGTCCTATACAGATATTGGTGCATTGGAAGAAAAAAAACGAAACTCGCATAATATTAAGGTGAACGTACCAAACTCACCTTGCAGTTTACGACGATGGAAACGGGGTGAGCCCAGCAGGTTGTTCTTGAAAGAATTGAGGCGAGTCCGCCAGTGGGCAGAGCTGCTGGCTGCCATGCCGCTTCCCCCTCCTGGGCTGGAGGGCGGGGTCAGCGACAGCGAGCCCACCCCTCCCCCTCCCTCTGCCCGCGAAGAGGACGAGGACGAGGAGGAGGAGGGCGGGGTAGAGGAGGGGTGGTGAGGGTGGTGGACAGGGGTGCCCAAGGGTGTGGGCAACGGAGAGCCTTGGGGAGTGACCTGTGGCACAGAGTGGGCAGAGTTTGGGTAGAAGCTCTTAGTCACTGACTTTAGGACAGAGGACGACGGGAAGAAAAAACGAGGGATGGGTGACAGGAGCGAAGAAGGGGAGGGTGAGCGGGAGGATGGGTTGTGCAGAGGCAAGGACTTGATGGGCTGCAGATGGGGTCGGTCGGCCGGTCCTTTGGTGGGCAGGGTCTGGGTCTTTGGGTTGGGGGGAGCTTTGAGCTTGTCATGAGCCCGAGCTGAGCGAGGAGTAGTGGCGTTTCCCTGTTTGGGCTCCTTTGTGAGGGGGGTAGCGGTGGCAGAGGTGACATCTGATTGGCTGAAAGTGAAGACGGGGCTTTGATAGGACTGGGGAGTGGGTTTGTGGGGTGGGGTGGGGGGTGGGAGAGATGGATAACAAGAAAGAGAGGGGATGGAACATGGAGAAAGCATGGAAATGAATATCATGCTTCGTGACAAAAGAGTGTATCTTGTGAGTAGTGAAAGTGTCAAATGCAGTACTACCAGTGCTGTCTATAAAAGCTTTCATTTCGGGGCTTTAGTCTTTTGTGCCATTAGTATTTGATGTGAGTGAAGGTTTAGTGACAGTTGTGGTTGTGACAGGGTTTAAAATGCAGTGGCAAAGGACAGTGTCAGTGAAGGTGTTACTGTTTAGTTATTGCTGGCAGTTAAGGTTGATTCAGTTAACATCTATGGACTGTTTAATAATGTAATGCAGTTCAGAACTTGAGCAGACCAGGAAAGCAAATAATGCCATAAACCAAAATAAATCATCTAATTTACGGTTCTATGGTACATTCTTAACAACTGTGCATACAGCTAGTTCATGCATGGTGAGTAAGAGAAGTGACATGAAGACAGAAGAAAAATGCCTCACAAATCTCCTGTTGGGTGAGATTTAATCTGAGGAACTGGTGTTGTGATGGTGTGTAAGAATGACCGACTGAGGAGCTTGATAAATGGATATTTTAGAGGGTTGTAGAGTGTGGTCACGTTTTTTTTTAAAGCAGTTTAATATCGGGGTAGGCAATACTGACAAAACAAAAGTTGAGAAAGTTATATATTATTGGTATATCAGCATTCCAATATTGATAGTGTATGCTATAATTAGTAACACATTGAAAATTACATGTTAAAAGCTAAACACATGTTCATACAATTGAGTCTAATGGTGTTATGGTAAAACAACCAAAGCAATATGTTTTACAGTATTAAAGATTAAATTCTTAGACAGATATTGGTCAAATTTAGTTATCTGTCATATAGCCATGTGAACCACAATATATTGATATGGAAATATTGTCACAGAACTTCTGAAGAGATAATAACTAATAATACTGAATTATTGACCAGTCCCATCTTACTGTCAGCAATACTTCAAAATCCCAAACTACAATTGGTTAACACAGTACTGTTATCACCTAACCGTCAGAATATACATGGCCTAGATATGAGCACAATGTACAATCTAACCATGTTGAGCACACACACACACACACACACACATGTATTGAGGCTTTAAAGGATCACAATTTTTCAGTCAGACCTAAAACAATAATTAGGTGCCCATATAAACATTGAAAGAGTTTTTGCTTGCTGTAGTCATTCCTCCTGTTCATACTGGCTATTAAGATATCCATTCTTAATGTGCTTTCAATATAAGTGATGAGGGACAAAATCCACAATCCTCCCTAAAGCTTATCTTAAGTTAATATGAGGATTTCAGAGCAATGTTGGGTTGCCGAGCTGCAGTAGAGGGCTAAAAACCCAAAGAGGCAATTCAATAAACGACTGTAACTTTGGGAAGCATTAGGAAGGCCAGTATAAACGGAAAAGGAATTAATACAGCTTAAAGGCCCATATGGGCACCTGACTATTGTTTTAAGATGGACTCCAAAAATTGTGAATATCTCTAATACCTATCTTTTAACTGTACTTGTAAGTTACAGGTAGGAGTGAATTAATACAAATGAATGTTGGAAATTCAATATTTTCTAAAACATGCTTGCATTATGTTTCCGAGACAGCGCAGGTAATCAAATCAAAACTGTGTAGAGTTTGTTAAAAGTTGGCCAACAGGCCCTTACCCTGGGACTGCTGAGAGGGCTGGAGGAGAGACCGGTTGATGCTCCACTGACTGAGCGAGACCTGACAAAACAGACCAGAGGTCAAAAGATCGTAAACAAAGATAGTGTATAGCCAACATGAAACTGTGTGCTACATGCATTCTTGGTATGCAACATTTAGAGTATGTGTACTGTATAAACATAATATACTGCACCTCTGGCTGTGTGCAGCTGTGTCCAGGGCCCTGCGAGGTGGGGTAGGGGACCCCTGTTCAGTAACACTCAGTACCTCCAGGCTTTTCCTCTCGGGGCGACAGCGGCCGTGGCGCGTCAGCATTGGAGAGTCAACACGCTTTCGAGGAGGGTCTGCTGTAGAACACCACCATGAAGTTATGACAATACTCACCAGCATGTAATAGCAGTTTAAAGAGTATGTTAAAGCTGCATTTTTTAAAATGACATTACATGATATGTTGTGCAACTACCATTAAAAAAAAAAAAAAATAAAAAAAAAATAAAGATTTCTCTCAAAAAGATTTTGTTTCTTTCCCCTGGAAGTGGTATTGTTAAAGTGTTTCTCAAAATAAAAAGACATTTCAAATTAAAACCTATTGCTTCCTGTTAGTCAGAGAGGTTGCTGCATCTTCATCATCCCGCTCCTTTTTATCACGTTCATCATGTTTATTTTCTCTTTTGCAGTACTAGAAAGTATGATTATGTTGAAAGTGATTTTTTCCACAGGCCTTTGGCTCGCTGCACTATTTGTGACTGTGATAAACGTAGCTTTGTTTGCACAGACAGAATAGCTACCTTCTCCCAGTTTTGTCCCATAGAGAAATCTTGTAGATGTCCTGCAAAGTCTGTTTTGAATATCTTAAAAGACAATTATGACTTATTGTTGGTAAAATGTTACACATAATTTCATAAAAATAAAGACCATAAAGACAAAAATAGAGAGGCTTTTTGCCCAACAAGTAGGCACTTGGGCAAACATTTCTGTCTGTCTGCCTTTCATATTGCTTTACGTTTTATTGCTAATAGTGGAGATCACAGTTACTGATTCTTAGGCTATCAGTGCACAAATATTTAATCCAAAATGTAATCAAATAATTGCAAATTCATTGGCAGAGGTAATGAGTACCTGTGTGCGACACCCGACATTGATTGTTGTACAATTCCTTCACAGAAACTGAGGATGAGAAAAGCAGCTCTCGCCCTTGAGTGGATCTCTCCTGCCCCCTAAAGACTGACCTACATCATTGCGCGGTGGCAAATCCTCATCCTCATAGCTGGGGTAGCGCTCTTTCCTGTCCAGCAGCAGGTAATAGATCATCTTCTCTTGGTTTTCTCTGAGAGAAACAGAGAGAAAGTCATTGGATGAGAAGGTACAATTTGGAAAGAAGAAGACAAAGTAGAAAGGAGCAATATGTGACTAGAGTAGCTACGCCTGCTTTGTACAGTATATTAACAGTTCATTCTATTCAACTGATGATGTGTTTATCCACTACTTTCACTGAAATTCACTGGAAGAGATTGGACAGAACATAAATACTCCTTCTCACACTGTTCCATACTAAGCTTTGTTCAGGGGATGGAGCCGCCAAAGGCTGCAGTCCTATACTTAATACGTCACAACAACAAAACGCTGACCTTTTCGAGCACAAACCAGCGCATCATTTGAAGTCCTCAATATCACTTTGATGTGACAAGGAGCACCTGACTGCACCATGACTTTGATGTTTGTGAGGCTAGATCACACCGCTTCAGTGTATCCACCATCTTGTATGCTTTAACCCTGTGGCAAGTCACTGAACCTGATTCAGAACAGGAGTTTCACACGGCATGATGGAGAGGAAACCATATCCCCTCTCCGCTTTCAGACAGCACTCAAAATGTCTGTCCGCAATACACGGGGGTCAATAAAAATCAGATGCGGAAACTCTTCAAGTACATGACTGAGTAACCAGAATAATAGTAACTCCCGTACACAATCCAATACAACAGTCCTGAAATAAGTACAACTATAAGTATAACTAAATTTGTGCAACATATACTATTTAATTGCTGTTGACACAGTGAGAGGTGTTTTAAGATTTTAATAATCTTATTTTCTGTTTAATGTTGTTGTCCAATGTACTGTATTGTTATTGTATCTTGTTAACATTATATATTTTTACACGTTAGCATTATATATTTTTTCTTCTTTTGCTACTCCATGTATGTAAATGATATAACCTTTCGATATAGTTCCACATCATTCCATACCATAGCTGTCCATTGTTTTTTTTTGTTTAAAGATTCTTTTTTGGGCATTTTCGGCCTTTATTTTTGACAGGACATGATGAAGACATGAAAGGGGAGAGAGAGGGGGAATGACATGCAGCAAAGGGCCGCAGGTCGGGGTCGAACCTGGGCCCACTGCATGGAGGAGTAAACCTCTATATATGGGCAACCAACTGAGCTATCTGGGCGCCCTATCTGTCCATTGTAAGTAAAGCAGTAGTGTGTCTATTACATGGATATTGCATTGCATTATATCTAAGTGTTTCTATTTTTCTGGTCACTCAGTGTACAATCGGGCGCTGTGAAACACAGTTAAGAGTTGAAATAAATACTTACTCTTCACATTGCAAATCCCGTGTGAGCTTGCCTCGGTCTCGGAAACAACCCAGCGAGTGCATGCTGTCCAACACATCAGGGTCTAGCTCAGTCAGGGATAGGATTCGCCTCACACACACTCGCCTGGGAGGAGGCTGCTCAGGACACGGCTCATTACGACCACCCCTGGGAGCCACAGCCACACACACACACACACACACACACACACACACACACACACACACGAAACACACAATGAAACCCACATGAATGACACAGATATAGTCGCGTATACGATTAAATCTGATGCATCACTTTAAATTATTATTTTATTCAACAGTCAAGTGTGTAAAAATGAACGTATACTCACAGATACCAGGCATGTTTCTGGATGGCCTCGAGCTTTAAAGGGTGACAGGGCAGATGGGGCCATTAGTTTCTACAGTCTGTTACCAGCCATATGGCCACAAAGCTGTGCTGGGTTAACACTTCACTCCAGACACTTTTCTTAACATGCACAAGACACCTAATAAGTTCTGAATATTGTACATCATAATCACAATGTGCATGCGTCCTTCTGATTACTGATTAATTATAATGCACCTAAAACAATGCACCAATGTAAACGCAACTGTAACTCTAGTCTCGCATTGCCAGACCTATCTCTACAGCGCTGCGGAGGGCGGTCTGGCTAGTCCACACAACATTCCTGGATAGGAGAAAAGCGTGCTCTGGTTTATTGGCATTTCTTTAAACCAATCAGAATTGGTGCCCCTGCAATATAGACTCGGGAAGAAACTTGTTTAGGGGGACCATGTGCACGTAGGGAGGCGAGCTCTGGAATTAAAATGGCTGTCGAGTGTGTGATGAGAATCTTACTCCAAAAAAAAAAGATAAACACAGTTTCATTGTAGGTTCTAGCTCGGAAGATGTTTTCCAAATCGACGGGAGTTTAGAATGCCAACACAAAAAAAGCGGAAGGTGAGGGACCGGCGGCACCGGAACTATCCCGTAATTGAAACATTGTCTACTATGTCTCTAATCCATGTCAACTCTGATAATCAAAATGCTAGAGATCCAGCCACAAAATGCAAAAGTAAAGACAAGCAGGCATCTAAAAAATTATTAATATTGATGACAGCAGTCCAATAAAGCTGCTCTCTTCAATCCCCATATATACAAAAGGAAGGAATGAGAGGCAATCCCAATTTAATGTGGACAATTTATCTCTGGATACAGCCTGCATATGAGAATTGTATCAATTCCAGGTGTTTAGGCGGCATTCACATCTCTCAGTCTCATACCGTGAGCCTTATTTCAGGGTTGACCTCAATCATGCCCTTGAGCAGAGACTGACAGTCCGGAGGGATGAAGTGGGGCATGTGGAACACCCCGCTCTTCACCTTCTCCAGGAGCTGGCGTAAATTGTCATGGTCAAATGGCAGGGCGCCCTGTATGAGAAAAGGAGAGAGGGAATAAAAGAAAGGCAGATTAAAAGAAAGTTGACTTAAAAAGGGGGGAAGTATGAACTGCAAACATATAAAGGGGTACTATTTACAAAGGGACCAACCTGTAAAAACAGGACTAAAAGACTTACCACCAGTAGAGCAAAAAGGATGACCCCACAGCTCCACACGTCTGCTCTCCGCCCATCATATTTCTCTCCCTGCCAAAGTCAGAATCCATGTGAATTCACTATTTCAAAACCTAAATGAGCCACATTCATTGATTGACTTCACTGAGATAATTTCAGCTCATTTAAGGCTTACCCAAGAAATCTTAATTAAAAAAAAGAAACACCGTAACCCATTATGATCCATCATTTAGTCAGTCTCAGTCCAAAAAACAGTGAAAACATGTTTTGTTGACAGAACTGGATAATATTCTTGTATGCAAAACAACCCAAGTGACAGCCTCTATATTCCATTGAGACTTTTAAAATGATTTTTTTGACTTTAAAACAATTAGTGATGTGTTTGTGTTTAGTTCATGTAACGATGCATTTGCCACTGAATGAATAATGTATTAACATAATCTGCTCATTTATATTACAGGTACCAACATTTGAGGAACACTTACCCGTATAACTTCAGGGCAAGCATAATGTGGTGATCTATAATGAAAGAAATGTGTTACAAGTAGCATTACTATGCTTACAATTCTGGAAGAATTGGCAATAAAACTGGTAAGTATACGCAGTATAAAGAAAAAGTCTTTAGCTTCTGTGGAAACTACAGTACTCTTTATGGTGAAGAATACATTCTGTAATATGCATAGATTTACATTGTTTCTGAAATACAAAATTTGACCTTTTTATGTGCGTACACATTATTTATGAACAACCTCACAGTGTCGGTACTCACCCACAGCTGGTCTCTAACAGACTGTCCCCCACCTGTAGGGAGGCCATGCCAAAGTCAGCGATGCGGATGTTGTTCTTTTCATCCAGGAGCAAGTTCTCAGGCTTCAGGTCTCTGTGACTGCACACAACAGGTACTATAAGTCTTCTAGTGCTGATTATGGCATTTCAGCTTAACTGTGACTGTTGACTCATTGCTGCACAATCACAAGTTTTTCCACTAATTTATGACTTGATACGCTATTACAAAACTGTGTCAATTTGTCTAAAAGAAATTTAATGATGATAAGTGCCTGCAAACATCAAGTCAGTAATAAAGAGGAATGTTTAAGATACATTTTTGTTGTTACTGACTAAGGCAGCTTATGACTTATGATGCCATGACACATCCAATTTCTCATTGTTTTAAAAAAAACCAACCAGATGGAATGACTGTGGCAGAAATCCAAAGCAGAGATAATCTGCCTGAAGAACTTCCTGGCCTCTTTCGGAGTCAGCCGGCCCTTCTTCACCAGGTAGTCAAACAACTCTCCTCCTGACACATGCTCCAGCACCAGGTACCTGTCGACATACAGTGTGATTCTAAAAGTTCATCTCTAAGAGACAAGAGGAGGGACAAAATAATAATAATAATAATAATAAAAACATCTAACCTCAGACACTCTTAAACTGTCAGATACCATCAATGCATGATGTTGGATTCTGGGACTCACAATATTGAGATGAAACCTTGTAGTTGACCTTTTTTATGTACTCACTTTTAGCCAACCTGCCTGTCTACTCCAACAGCTGTTTTACATCGGTGTTAAAGCATTTTAGCAAGTAAGATCAATTAAAAAAACTTTTCAGAATAATTGTAGGAGGTGAAGGAAAAGTAAGATTAAAGTGATGACAGCAGATTAATACAGTTCTTAGAGTAATATTTATACCCACCCCCCTCCAAAGTTCAGTATTCAGCAAAAGAAAAGCATGCAGACTGCACTGAACCCAGTTGTGAGGCTCTTTTGAATGCAGAGAGGAAACTCACAGGTATTTGTTATTCTCGTAAACATCATGCAGCTTCAACACATGCGGATGCTCAATCAGTTTCAGAATGGCAATCTCCCTCTCAACCTGGTTAGAGAGAAGAGATAGATGTAAAGAAAAGGAGAGGAGATACAGTAGTACAGCAGAGCACAAGTGTAATTTTGAAGCAACAGAATAGAGGTTAATTTATACACTAATACAGAAGTTAAATATAGAGAATATGGAGCACATGTTAGTGGACAGCATAACACATCTTGCTATATGCAAAAATAGCATTATTGTCACTGCAACAGCCTCAACAGCGTCATACTGTACCTTCATCAGGACTGACTCAGACAGCTTCTCTCTGTTGACTATTTTGATCGCTACCTTCTGACCCGTAATACAATGGACCCCGAGCTTGACCAGTCCTGAAAGACACAATGAGAGAGGTGTAGAGAGGCAAAACTAAGAGACTGACAGACATAATCTACAGTATATATTTCTACATGAAAGAGTATTTTAAAATGCAGTTTGGTTTACTCACCTGTCTGTCCCTTCCCCAGTGTTTTTTCCAGTCGGTAGGGCCCAACATATTGAGCTGACTGACTTAAAGACAGTTCCTTACTCATACTGCTCTTACTGGAGGCTAATACACTATAACTACTGCACAATGGCTATTGCACTGTGATATTATACAGTGGATACAGTTATTGGTGGATACACGATGGTGCTTTAATTAGAAGGACTATTTCAGTGATAACACTGCCACTCTAAAGTTACTGGGTGAATGTGTAAAAATGCACTGGTCAAACTGGTGCTGAGTTACAACATCTGGATGATAAATTCACATTGTTCATCTAAACCTGGTTAATACACAAAGCTTAATATTTTTGTTCTGAAGCACGGTAAACATGTAACGTTATAACTTTGATATTTAACAAAAACGGTTGACTAGATTAAAGCAGAGAAACTGAGATGATGGCAAGTTATTAGGCTGTTCTAAGCGTTAAATACTGACCACTACCCTAAAGATAAACATGACAAGGTTGGCAAACTAAAAGAGGTTCACTCCTGTGCATTAGCTAGCTTATTCGTACACGTTAACTTACATGTATAACGTTAACTAGCTAGATATATATGACGGGTAATAAGGAAATTATCGCAGAGTAACGTTATAGCCTCAAAACCACCAGTGTTTTTCACGTCTGCTGCAAAGATTTATATCCTTTGCTGGTTGAGTTTACTAACAAAACGCCAAATACATCAAGTGGATGTTAGCACTGAAAATAAAATCGGTGTTATTCTGTCTGTCAGGCCTGTTTTACAGGTGCAACAACATGCTATTTAGCCTCGCCGCCGCTCTCCCACACAGCAGCGAGGCTAGCTTTAGCTTCAACGCCTGGACCAACGGCCGTCTCGCGCCGCCTGTCAAAAAAACCGACACCTCCTGAAGTTTCTAGGCAACGCCAAACGGTAAGATTTATCAGACTGCCGCCGCATTCTCACAATATTTCGAGGTGAAACGCATATTCCTAGCAAAATAACCATCTTTAAGGTAGCCTAGTCCTCCCCCTCCCTGTCTCTCCCCGTTTCTACATCCCTGCAAGTAGCGGATCACAGCATCTTCTCCTCTCTCCTTTGGCGTGTCCTCCTCCCTCACCGGCGGATGCACAGGTACAAAAAAATACACAGATACCCGCAGATCAACCCGCACTATTATCGACTGCCTTATTTCCCTCCTCACTTCTGATAATAGTTCACGCAGGGTAAAGGCCCCTGTATTATACTCCCTTTGGTTTTCTTGCCGTAAATCGATATTTTCTCTCTCCTCTTCCTTCCTTCGCCTCACTCGCATCAGCATCCGGGTCCCACTCTCTCTCCATCCACTCTCCTCTCGCCTCTCCTCCCCCGCCCTACTCCTCCTGGTCATCTTCCTCAAAATACGCTTATCTCTGCATTCACCTCAGCACTGTGGCCACACTGTGGGCCCCGTGAGCAGATGCGGACACTTCCCTCACTGTTATAATAAAAGACATTTGTAAACAGCCAGATGCAGCAGATGGGATGCTGCTTGTTAGGGGGAAATGATGCTGGGGTGCTTTGGCCTGGCTTCTGGCCTTTCAGAATCACTGGTGTCCCACAGGTGGTATTTTGTTTTCAATTTGATTTAATATGAGGTGTAAAATTTGAGGTGCAGCATAACTTAGAGGTGTAGGCTATACCTCAGATAATTTAATAGCATGCAGTTGTGGAAGAAGCATTGGGATCTTTTGCAATAGCAAAAGGAATACTCAATTATCAGTGGGTGAAAGTAACTTAAATGTAGCCTACTCAAATACTTTACAATTTTGAAGTACTTATACTTTTCAGATTCATATTTATCATACAAAACATTTACTTAATGTGTAGAATATGATGCAGTTAAAGATTAAACAGTAGCCTTATGTAATTCAAATGAGCTCCACCTCGACCAGCTGTAACACTAAAACATTGCTTAATGCATTCATAATAATAAAACAATAATACAATGTATGATGCATATAACAATGTGAAAGAGACCACTGTGCAGAATGAGTTTTATTTTACTGATAATACTACTTTTACTTGCAGTAAACATGCAGAAACCTTTCATTGAAACAGAGTAGTTTTACATTATGGCATTACTTGTACTCAAGGATCTGATTTCTTCTTCCACGCCTCTCAATAACAAGTAAAATACTTCATTCATAATAATCTTTTCTCAAGTGCAGATGTATTAACAGCTAAATATACTAATCAATTCAGTAAAAGTATTCATGTTGTTCAATGTTGTTGAGCCACTTCTTTTTGTACTATTGAGCAGTTTAATCTAAAAAAATATATATGTGTAGGATGACCATATGTTTTGTACTTAATGTAAAATCTACATGTCATTTTTATTTATTTAACAGGGACAATGCTCATTAATCAACAGCAAAGCAACTGTAAATGAGCCAGATTTAACTCAGGAGGCAAATTTTCATATGTTGTCCCTGGCCAGTTTGAAAATGGCAACCTAAAATAAATTGAAGGTGCTCTAAGCGATGTCACACGTTTTTTAGGCTACATTTTTTGTCACATACTGCAAACATCTCCTCACTATCCGCTAGCTGCCTGTCCCCTGAACACACTGTAAAAAAACACGGTCTCTGTAGACAGGCCAGGCTCCACAAACGCCAACAGAAACAAACTGCGCCAACCTGCACCAAGAAACTTAAGAAACAGTCTTCCAGCGTTCCAGCCAATAACTGACAAGAAGGATTTGGGGGTGGGGGTTGGGGGGGTTAGTGCAAGGGAGGGGGAGGGGACGGGATGAGGAGGAGGGAGGGGCGAGCTAACCTTGTTTTGTTTGAAAATACTTCGAACATCAACAAGAAGTGCCATCACCCAACATCGCTTAGAGCACCTTTAAATACAATAAAATGACAATACAGTCAACACACACACAACAACACAACAATATACACAGACCAACATTAAAAACAAAGCAATGCACAACAAGTAATAAACACAACACATCATCATACAACAAGCAACATGACAAAACAAATCTGCAGGCAGGCAGCAAAAGTCAACAGGCAGTCAGCAGTCTAATGTGCACATAGAGTATCTGGTTATCAATGAGCCAGTTCTTCAGCTAATCAGTAAAAGAATGATAAGTATTTACTTCTGTTATCTGTATTGGCGACATATTCCAGTCTTTAGATGCTGTTACAGAGAACGTTAACCAAAAGCACTTCTTTGAGTGGGAATGATCCAGTCCCCTCTCGTGGTAACCTGAGAGCCTGCTCTTTGAATAACAAATGTTTTTAGTGGTGGCGGAGCTACTGTTCAAAGTAACTTTTAATAGCTATCAATATATTTACTGGGGAAAGAATTAAATTATTTCCTCGTGAAATGTAGTGGAGAATAAAATAAAAATGGAAATATTCAAGTTAAGTAAAGTACCTCAAAACTGTGCATTAACAGGCCTTGAATAAAAGTACTTAGTTACTTTCAACCACTAATTGCCTAATAGACTATTTTCAAACTGCTTAATTTCATTAGTGTGTGCTCACTTAGTTTTAATGTCTGCTGATAGACTGTTGTCACTGAAGACATAGGGAAATCACTGTGTAAATAGTAAAATAATGATGGCTGAATTCCATTTAGCTGCTTCAGTTTCAGGCACCTACTATTGTGCATGCTGGCTCACTGTCACACTGTCATGAGTTACTGGGGCACTTGAATAGAATGGAGCCATCGTTAATGTTATTAGTAACTAACACCTGTGCTTTTCCAACTATGACAAGTCAAAATGTCTGCTGTGAAATATGTGTTTACTTACACATTTTCATTGTGGTTCACATTAAAAGCACATATTTTGCATCACCTTCTATGCACATTGTCAGCTCCAATTTACAAAATGTCATTACAAATTTCTGTTTTTGTAAAGGAACTAGGGAATTCTCATGACACATGATGATAACAGCAATGTCCCAGAAAGTCTCAACAGACCATGGGACATTTAAACTTCACTGAAACCCACACTATAAAAATATTTTCTGATGAGCATTGAGCACACCTCCTTAAAAAAGGGTGACCCAATACAGCTCCTCATCTGGAGAGGAAACTGAAAATACAAGTGTTGGGGGTTGATTTAATGAATCATGCAGAGATGACATTGTTATAAATAAAAAAAATAGGGTAAGTAGGACATTTGCATGTATCCTCTGTAAAGTGCTTTGGAAAAATCTCTAAAATCGCAATTTAAAATGTTGTGCGTGGGCGGATAATTCCCCAAAGCCCATCTTCATCTGCGCCTAGCTGTATGATTTACACGCAGCCAGAAGGATTTGTCTCCAACCATGGGGCAGAAATAGAACTGGAAGCGTACTCATCCTACTATTTTCTTCTGGTTCATTCTAATGGGACACACTGTGTAGTCTTTTGAAATCAAAGTACTTCAGTGCAATGAAAATAAGTAGGCCTAAATCAGTGCCGTGAATGATAAATCTATCTACCTTAATGGAAGATGGAAGTCTACATTTAATACAGATACAATGTAAAATATCCTGCTTTGTTTGGGTTTTCCCACAAGCAGTATTTAAAATAAAAGAATTGTGGCAACAAGAGAGTCCAAAATGCAAAGCTGGGGAAAGACAAATTAGGACAAAACGAGTCTGCTGTTGTTGTGAGGACAAAATTAAGTTTGTCTTATTCATAAACCTGCAAACATACATATATATACCTCAGTTTTCTTTCACAGTTGAATGTTTGACACCTAACGTGCATTTAGTCTCTCCAGAGCTTGGTCCTGAACCTCTCCTTCAGCCAACAGCACCGGGATCCACTCTGTCCTCTAGAATTACACAAGAGGTTATACTGTAACATCCAGCTTGTGAGTAACTCCATTTTGGCTAAAATGGCTAAACACCTTTTCCTCTCATCTTTGCTGAGAACAAGGAACTCTCTTCCAGGTCCTTTCTCCTGTCTACTCTTTGTGCATTCCCACAATCCCCACACTCATTGCAAGAGCTCAGAATGAAAAAAAAGTGACATTACACTGCTTAGGACAGGTACTAATGTGAGGATTAAGCAGAGATTAACAAGCTCTTCTTAATGCCATTAAGAGTAGCTATTCCACATAGAAGCCTATGCTTGGCCAGTGGAGAGATTTCTATAGCCAGTACATCTTATAGTTTAGGAAAATCTCAAAAATGACTGATATAATAACATGTGATTACCAAAATAAGACATATACTGTGTGTGGTAAATGGACAAGCTTTATATTTATTGTATTTTTGTGCATAAAGATCTTACAGTGCATAGGTAAGCAGTGTTATAGTTGAGATCATAATGGAGTTATGACATTTATGAAAAAAAGATTCACATTGACAGAAGTACACTGTATCAGAAGCTCAGTATCATCACACCCCTCTTCAGTTTCTCAGATGGTTTAGTCCAGTGCAATAAGCAAGGAAGGGAATGCTGGGAAAGAGGAGGACTTTGATAAAGTGAAGCTGTGGTTTAAAAGAATAAATAAAAAAGTTATAAGACTGTAGTATCACAGGTAGAATATGTGACAAAATGGGTGATTCAAATAATCCAAATACAACACAATACAATTTGGCCTCAAAGGTATACACATCCTACAACAGACAATCTATATACAAATATATAAAATAAAAACATGCTCAAACACTTCACAAAGTCAGTAACTTATATATTGTAAATGGAGCAGTTTACCTATAATTTTCAAATAGCCATTTGTCAACATCCAATTTCCTTTTTTAATTTCATTTTTCTTTCTTTTTCTTTGTTTGAGTTGTACATTTTTTTCTTTTTTCATGTTCTCCTTTAAATTTACTAAAATTATCCTCCAAAATATTCAGTATTCATCTCTTACTAACCTCACTGATGTCGTTCTTGGTTATCTGCTGGTGAAATCAATAAAGTGATGTGACAAAATGGCATGAAAAGAAATCCCAAAGAAGTAACACCCCAGTATCAACTGACAATATCTTTGAAAAATTGTTAATCTGTAATCTGGTTTACAAACACAGATTATTTGTGTAAAAGCACAGGGTTTATGTTTTATGGTTGTTTTTTTTACTCCATTCAGGAAAAAATCTTTTCAAAAGTAATTTGTGTGAACTTACATTTTAATAAGATGTATCATGATCCCTCAGACAGGGTTTTTATACAGGCCTGGAAGGCATCTATTAGATCATTACAGGCCTCCTTTCCCTTCTCTCTGACACTGAAACACAAAGATGAATTTACAAAACACACTTATCACTCTGCACATGTAGCTGGGTTATCCTCTTTGGCATGTAACATGGTTTCCGTTAAAATTATGCAAATTGAATGATTAAAAAATGTGGAGATGTGTTAAATAAATAAACACATTAGAAGTCACCTGAAACTGTGTGGAGGACATATCTCTAAATTTAGTCTGCATGTGCATCAGATGGGATTATTACAGTATAGCCTTTTAATAAAGTATTTCAACTCAAACCCTCACAGCTGCTTTTATCTGCATTTGTCAACGCTCCACTAACACTAATCACAGCTGCACGTGTACACGCATCCAACGTCTGTTGCTTGTTCATGTAACACGAACCGACAGCCTGTAATGTCCTGATTGTCGGCAATAGGTCATACTGTACATGTGGAAGCCTATTATAAACCTCAGGTCTATTTTGCTTCTCAAGACATGTATGTTACTGTAAGGGCCCTTTTGTAAATGTTATAACACTTAGTCCTATGATGTAGAGTGGATTCACTGAAAGTTGTGAACAAGTATTCTACATGAACACTAACTAGACTTAATGATCACCCCACAAGCACTCTTACATGTTGAGCTCAGATGACAAGTTAATATGAATACATTGGATGTCCCACATATAAGTAATGACTGAGAATGGCCACTATTTAGTTGGAACCCAAACCCAGTTAATGAATCTTCCGTGAGGGCACAAAGTTATACAAGGACACTCTGTACTGGCACTTACACTCACCAAAAACTGTCACACTGGCTGGAGAAAATGTAAAGTATGTATTTACATTTAGTATGTATACCATTTTCAGCATCTATATTGTACATCATCCCTGTCAGAACTCACCATTTGTCAAAGTCCTCTTTGATAACCTGGCATGGTGCTGGCATACCATCGTGAGAGTCTGGCATTTTGAGCTGAAGTTTGTGGTGGTGTTTGCTGCAAGAGCTGCGGTCAAGTATGGTTACAGATTGTTTACAGAGATAGAGGGAGGGAAGGAGCATGACACTGAATATATGTGTGATGAACTCTTAAGGCTCTGACACAGTGAGCCATGCCCCTTTCTTTTAGTTTACCTTTGTCTCTGATATTCTTTCCCATTTATGTATATCAACCTATAAAATGAAGGTATTCTTAAATGCTTTCAATCCTGCCCTTTGTTTTACTGTCTTTCTAATGAATATGCAGATAGTAGACCTTTTGAGTCAGGCATTATGCATTACAAAGACCTCATAATGCATCTAAAATACTCACTACAGGGAAGGGCCTTTTCCTGAAAAGAGATCGGAAAGCCTTACTTTTTTTTTTACAGTAAACTGCTTTGTTGGCTTAAGAGGTTGAGAGTTGTAGCATTTGTTTATTCCAATAAAATGTTGAATTAGCCTTGAACACGCCATTAGAAAGGATGCAATGTATAGTCAGAAAATAATCCAGAATGTTGAGGCTTTTTAAAGACAAAAATAAAACCACATGTAGGAAGCATTAGTGATGTTAATCCCTACAGGAACACACATTTGCTTCTTATTTTGTACATCCAACTCATCTAGTCCTGATTGTGTAGTTACATTAATCTACACAGCATACATTTGGGAATCACTGTGAGGTTAACTTAACTCTGAGTAACTTTCTGTCCCATAGTTCCAAAGATTTTGTCATCATACATCATATATATAACGTAATTCATTTACATGCATATAGCTTTTTACTGAAGCCAAAAAGGAATACATTTCTCCAATGCTACTCATCAAAATGTATTATGATTTTTAACATTTTAACTGATTATTGTAGAATGTTCTAGGCGTATGTGTTTTCTCCTCTAAATAGCAATATTTGTTTTATAATATTTAAAGAAGGTAATGACAGCAAATCAGAACAATGATAACATGTTTTATATCCCATTACATGCATGTATTGTATAATATGATATGCCACTGCCTCATTGTATTCTCTACAATTACAGTTTGTTTATAATGGCACAGGGAAAAGTGACTGACTGGTCAAGTGATGTTAAAGTCACAAGTGTTTTTAGTTATTTCCATCAAGGTACCGCTGACGTGTCCACGGTGCATCTTATAGATATTATAGGACAAAACATTGTCTGTACAGGAGATATCTTGTATCCAATGTTTTGCACATGACAGTCAATTTAATTTTACCACTAGGGGGCAACAAACACTCATGTACAAAATGAATTCCTGGACAAATGGGCCTCCAGTGTGTGCATCATTATTACATGTAAACAAAAGAGATCACATTTACATTCACATCATTATTAACTAGTTTAGATTCCTGCTCACATATTATAATAATTTTCTAATATTGTCTTGGCTGATGTGTGCAATTGGAGATGGTGACAGGTCAATATGATGGTAAAGCCACTTATAGTGTCTCAGGAAACCCTGGTCAAAATATGAAATATGAGCATGAGCAAAAGCATCTCTGTGTCAGCTCCCAGTGATTCCTCCTCCTTTATAATAACCATAAAACCCAGTGTGCCATCTGCTGGCGTACAAATCAAGTGCACATGAGGTCTGGCAAGACAGGTTTTCCAAATAATAAAATTAGCAAATAAAAGGCCTAAAATAGGTCTTGCTATCTTTAGGAATGTTTGCATGTGTAAGGGAGAAAATACCCCCTATTTGCATACCACTGATTAGAGACAAACTGCAGCCTAATTAAGCATCTGACTGGAGGCAGGAAGTGCCACTGTCTCTCAAACAGGCTGCACAATTCGGATGTGAATTTGCAAAGCGACTGCTGAAGGCCCTTTTAAATCTGGTTATCACTGGAAATATTTTTGCACTCGAATGCGTCTCAGCCGAACGCGGCGTTCAGTACAAACAGCATTTTTGTTCGTGTAAAATGTAGTTTAAAATAATATTTAGCCTCTAAATGAGATGAAAATCTGAAAAAGCATGCAGGGCTGGTTGGCAGACTGAGGGCCGGTGAATGGAGGTCACCGCAGACACAGAGTGAGTCTCAGCGGTGAGATAGAGAGGGGGAGAGGGAGGACGGACAGCGGCCAGCCGCCTTCAAAAATGGCGTCTCCGGAGGAAAATGAGTAAAAAATATTAAAAGGAGGCCTGTTTTCTTTACACTTCCTCGTTCGATATTTATGTTTTGTCGTACTCTGGTTGTATTTCGCCTGGTTCGAGCAAACTCGTCGTCGCTTTTACTTTAATGGTCAAAGAAAGCAGAAATCAGAGGAGCGAGCATTTAGGGAAATAAAGGCAGCCCTGTTTTATTTTGATGCGTCGTTACTGACAGCTAGCATCTACTGCTAGCCCACAGATCTGCTCCGGAGGGGGTGGGAACGATTTGTATTCAAAGGAAAAAACGATTTTTAAATTGGGGATTTCTTTGCTCTTCTATGGGGAGTGATTGCTACCAACGTGGCCCGTCGATTGCAATCTTTTCTGGTGCTAGCATCGTAGCAAAGACTAGCCCGAAGAAAGGGGAGGAGAGACAGTGAAAAAGGACGCATTCAAATCAAATGTTTATCAGCAATTCGTCTATCACTGGCCAAATCCGCGGCATCTTCATCATGACCATGACTGATTTTGGACTAAATCTACATTCGTGGAAATGATAAATGTGAAAGGCGTAGGAAAAGGAGAAAGACTGGCTTTTTTGGAGGTGGTTGGATTATAACCCCGTAGACCCCCCTCTTTTTTCATCCAGCTTTCTCCTCCTCCCCTCCATTTCTCTTTCAATATGCTGTTTTCCACTCCTGAGGACTTGCTTATGAAACCGGGGAAAATAGCCTGAAACCGAGAACGGGGAAGACTGGATTTTTTTCCGTAATCTGCTCTGCGACGTTCTCGTTGCTTTCGTCCTCATCGCACACATTATACACCACATAAATGGATAGAAATTACCCGGGAACAGGATTTGGTGATTTGGGCGCAGGAGCAGGATGGAGTTACGAGAGATCGGCAAAAGCAAGGTATGCATTGGATTCAGACAATGTGCATGCATCATTGGTACTTTGCAGGACACGGTGTGGCCAATGTAAACAAATTGTCGCCATTGGGTTCATATATAGTGCCATGCCTTGCCATTATGTGCACTGCATTGTCACCCAAACAGTTGCATAGTAATAATATTATAAACAGGAATAGAGCAGTGTGCGTGTCGTGGGGGTGGGCGGGGTGGAGAAAGGAAAGGTTGGGGATATGAATTGAATGTGATTGACAGACGTAGGTTTTAGGTGGACCTGGCGGGGTGGAGGTGGGGGTATGTCTGGAGCATCCATAGGAATTATTGTTCCTTGTGTGCAGGCCTGGACACAGACCCTGATAGATACAATCATTGCATTTATAGCAACTGCGAAGAGTGCAAACGCAGCAAACCCCCTGACAGACATCAACAAGATGAACTGATGCATGTAAACCGGGAAGATGCGTTTAATGAAACCTGTTTTACATTTTAAAGAAAACAGGAAATACAAATATTTTAGTGGAGGTGGTGCCATACTCAAATACAATTGAGATTGCTAATGCATTTTGCCCAAGCGTGATCTAGATAATTGGTGATGGGTTTCGGATGGTTTATGCTAATTTGCATAATGCAATAAACTGAATATTCCCACTGTATCGAACTTGCATTTTGCTGTTTGTCAAAAAAAACAAGGCCATGGTGAATTTATAAAATGATGAAAATTGCCTGGGATGAGCAAGAAAGCTCTGGCTCTCTTTTAGCTTTGCGTTAGCCTGCAAGCTAGCGTTATGTTGCATGGAAGTCAGTTGAGGCCTGTGCTCGCAAGCATCATTGCATATTTAGCTGACCATGTTTGAGATATTTTGACCCGTAGTTAGCTGCTTTATCAGAGTCGAAAGCCACCATGCTCCTATTGGAAGTGATATTTGGCTAAACAAACCTGGCTAGTTGTTGGTGTTTGCATGCAGCTTAGCATGCATTTGCGTCGACTTGCACCATCCAGTTGTTAGCTACATCAACATAATCAGTGATTGCAAACAAATTAATCGTTCGTCTTTGGTATATATTGAAAAAAAATGTATTTTTAACGTTACCTATAGCTGCACATTGATTACCCATGGTCTTTTTACACATAAAAGACTGGCCTTGCAGTTTGGGCCTAGTCTCTGCATTTCTACCATAGCTGCTGTGCATTGCTGCTAGGCGGTGCTACCAGCAGCACAAATGCTAGCATGTTATGTGGCCAGCTAGGCAGCCACGCATTTCATCTATCTTTTGTAAAGCTAAGTTCTGCAACTGGCAAATCCTCAGCTTTGAAATAAGAAGCATATTTAGTTTGTACATTTATAAATTATGTAATGTTTTAGTCTTGTGGGTCCATTTATAATTGCAAATTAACTAACCCGTTATTTTTGCATGACAAATTGCTGGTTTGACAGATTTGCATCTACTCTAATATACTTTTGTGTAATGCCCAAGTTTGTAATTCTGTTTGAATATTGATTGAAAACCATTATCTTAAAATATAGATCACACTACTCAGGACATGAGGACATTTTTTTTTTACATGTAAACTACTGTTGAGAAGTTACATATGGAGACCAAACAAATGAACAGCCTTGAGTTTACATCTGATGGGTGGTTTCTAATTAAAGATCAATTTGCTTGCATGTCAGATTTTGTGTATTTTAAAAATGACCCAAGCCTAGACAGTTTTTTTTCTCAAGGGTCACATTTTGGGAACACATTAAGTTTATGTAAATGTGCTCTGAAATTAATGACACTTCACAATTACCTACTCCCCTTTCTCCGTAGTCTTGTATATGGGAGTTCCAGATCATCCCACCCTGAGTCTGAGCTCCTTCACCGACAAGCCTACGCCACCCCTCACCCTCTGCAGGGCTATGCCACCAATCACCACCCAGGGAGCTCTGGCCAAGGCGGGGCTTGGGGAGCAGCTGGACGGAGTTTGGGTGAGATAAATGTCATACCTTCCATGTCACCACCATAAGGGGCCCCAGCAATGAATTATTATGTCTCTCCATGCAGGTCCTGGTAGATTGTCATTGAAAAATGTGCACATTATAGCTCAACTGAGTTGAAGCCCAAGATGTTAAAGCCCATTCATTCTCATACAGTTTAATGATATTTTAAGGGTTGTTTTCAGCAACAGACGTGGATGTACTTATAGTTACACTTGGAACTACTGCCGTCCTGATTTAAATTCTTTGTATGTGCGACAGCAGGCTCGCCAAATAAACTGTGATAAATCTAGATCCTTAAATCCTTTTTAGATAATTTTTTACTCACAACATATTACAATTTCATCTACATCTCTGCAATTAGCTGTTGATATTTGCATTCTTTATCAATTAATAATTTTTCATGGTTCTGTCTTTCCATCCCAAAGGTCTGTCGGGGCTCTTTGACACTGGCCTGCACCATGCCAGCCCCTCTGCCCCCGATGCCTCCGTCATGAATTTGATCTCAGCCCTGGAGTCTCGGGGTCCCCAGCCTCCACCCTCTGCCTCCTCCCTTCTTTCCCAGTTCCGCACGCCATCCTGGCAGACAGGTGGGGCTGTGTTAGATCTTTCCTCATGTGTTGACATTCAGAAAGGCCCCACAGTCAATATGACATTTGAAGAACCTCCCAATGTTTAGCTGCATTATTATTCTGGTGGTGTTGCTATATAAGCATTTTAATATACCATTTAAGCATTTTACTGTACTCTAGAATACTTTTAAAATACTCTTTCTTGCTTTCATTATTTCAAAATTGAAATGATAGCTTTATAGATACTGTGTAATTTTCCAATATGTCTTCCTTTTCCTAACAGCGATGCACACACCTGCTCCTCCTGAACTATTCATCTCCGGAGCCCTTCCTGGCTCTGGCTCCTTCCCCTCCTCCTCAGCTCTCTCAGCCTATCAGCATCCAGCATCCTTCTCCAGCCGCTCTTTCCCTACAGCCTCCCTTTCCCTCCAGGACACGCCCACGTTTAGTCCCACATCCAATGGCCTGCTCTCCCCACATGACCCCCTACTACACATCAAGGCCCCTTCCCAGTCTAGCCTGGGTTTTGATAGACTCCTGTCCTCACAGGGTGCTGCAGCAGCTGCCTATAGGGGCAGCCAGGATCCCACGAGTGCCACATCAGCCCAGGCGTCCTCTGCCAGGCACCTGCAGTCGCACCAGTTCAACCTGCTGTCATCACAGCTCCAGGACCAGTCGTCCCAGCTGTACAATGCATCAGTATTTTCCTCAGCCCAGCCCCAGCCTCAGTCCCAGTCCCAGTCCAATTCGGCTCAGGAACGGGCTGTTCCCCGGCAGGACAGCGTTATCAAGCACTACCAGCGACCCACGCCAGCTCAGTCACAGCTCTCATCCTCTGCTGCCCACTCCCTTCAGCACTACCTCAGCTGTGGAGGGGCGGGGTACCAGCAGATCGCCACCCACCACAGGCATGCTGGCCTTTCCTGCAGCCCACTGGGTGACCAGAGCCCCTCATCTGACCACAAGCCAACCTCTCGCACTGAGCAGTATCGGCCAATCATCCAGCCTCCCTATTCCTCCTCCTCCTCGTCTTCTTCCTCAGCTGGGAAAGGTACCAAAAGCAGCTCCAGCAGTGGCTATTCTTCTGCCAGTTCAGCGTCATCCTCAAGAACTCCCCACACACCCCCTTCTGCTTCCTCTACCTCCTCTTCGTCCTCATCTTCTTCTGCCACCTCTGGGGCTCATCCTTCCAACTCAATCCCCACTTCCAGCTCCAGCGCAGCCCCTTCCAGGCAGCAGCCACCCCCTCAGCCAGCTCCTCCTCCCCCGACCCCACAACAGCCCCCTGCCACCTCCACTTCAGCCCCCCAGTCTCTCTCCAAATCTTGCCTCTCAGGCTATGGTTCTCCTGTGCCCCCAGTGAAGACACCCAACTCTGCTCTTACTGGTCAGACCCCACCCCAACAACAGACACAATCATATTCCCCTAATCAGCCCCCTACTTCCCACCTGGCTCAGTCCTACGGAGGCTTTAGTTCACCACAAGCCCAAGACCTGAGCTCAGGCACAGGTGGAAAAGGCTATGGGAGTTTAGGAGGGCGAAGCCAGTCATACCCCGCTGATATATATGGAGCTGACTCCGCTTATGGATCACTTCCATCCTCTCTGGGTGGAGCTGGAAGCCCATCATTAGGCTATGGAGCCCCAGGTCACTCCCCTGCCCTTTTAAGGTCAAGTGGTTCATCAGGCAGTGGAGCATCTGGGGGAGGAAGCAGTAGTGGCGCAGGAAATGGGAACTCTGGGTCAGGAGGAGGAGGGGGAAATAGTATGACCAATGAGAGAGGTGGAGGTGGTAGTGGTGGTGGGTCTTATCATATTCCAGACTCTAGCCCTTCTCCATCGGGCAACTCGGGCATCATCCGTCCAGGGTTGCACTCCCCAGCGCCCAGCTGCCCCACACAATCTCCAGGAGGTCCAGGCTCTAATAAATATATTTCTTCAGTTCTCTCCCCCACCTTCCTAGCCTCTCCACAGGGTTACCCTGACACTAGAGGCCCCAGCTCCCAACCTCAGTCCTATCATTCCACCTCTTCCAAAACAAAGGACGCTTCCATGCTAGGAGTGGGCACTCAGAGATCCCAAGAGGAAGTAGATGACGACGACGAGTTCTTGATCCAGCACTTGCTGCAGGCACAAGCAAGTCCCGCTCCCCAGGCTGCTCATCACCATCCTCAACAACAACCCCAACAGACATCCCAACAAACACAGCCTCAGCCCCAATCAGTGCCCCCAACCACTGATTCAGGCAAAGGGCTGAGCTATGACATGGATAAGAGCTCTGAGGAGAGGTACCACCCCCAGAGTGTCATACGTACCCACAGTGCCACATCTACTGGTAATGCAGGGTCTGGAGCATCCATCTCAGGGCTGGAAAACCAGCTGGAGATGTCCCTAAAGAAGCAACAACATCAACAACAACACCATCATCAACAACAGCAGCAGCAAAGGAACGAGAGGTCTGTTGGAAGCAGCAGGGGCAGTGGAGGAAGAGGCAGCGCTGAACAAGTGCACTCCCATCTCCATCACCATGACAACCTAGGCTCGGTTGTCCACTATGGGCGGGGTGACCCGTACAGTCAACACTCCCTTGCTCCCCAACACTCCTCACATGGTCAGCATGTGTCCTCGCACTCACAGATACCGTCCCACACCCAAATGGAGCTCCAAAAGAAGCCACAGGAGCGCGCTGAAATTCCTTATCCTCGGAAAACACCGGAAGTCCAGCAACAGCATTCCCAGTCTCAAGCCGCTGCCTCCCTCATGGACTCTCCCACTGATCAATCTCGTCAGCCACCACATCTGCTACAGTCAGTGCTGTCCCACACCACCCGCAACAAACTTGAGCCTCATCAACAGCACCACAAGATGGACTCTCACCAACAACATCAACAACAGCACCACAAAATGGACTCTCATCGGCAACATCAGCAACACCCAAAAATGGACTCCCACCCTCAGCATCAACAGCACCATAAAATAGACTCTCATCCCCAACAGCAGCAGCACTCTATTAGCCAACAGCAAGCTGTAATGGAAAGTGGTGGGACACTTGGCTCAAGTAAACACCAGGCTCAGTCTCAGTCCCAAACCACCCAGCTCCAGCTTCAACTCCAGTCCCAGGCTTTGGAGGTGGCAGCGGCTCACTACAACCATGGGCCCCCTCCACATCAGCATGAGCAGAGCCAGGTTAAACAACGGTCGGTGGTGTCTTCTTTGGACATGCTGGAGCGCTCCCTTTCTCAGACCTCGAGCACAGATGTAGCTGTTGCAGAGGATAGACGCGGTGGAGCAGGCAGCGGGGGAAGGAGTGGAGGTAGCAGTGAGCGCCACAGACAGCAGCAGCAGGAGCAGCAGCAGAGGCAGCACCCATCCCACCATCACTCGCAGCAACACTCAGCTTCTGAGCTCCACTCCTTCCTCTCGGAGCCCGATATCGGCTTATCCACCCCGCCTCACATGCACCACCTTTCTCAGCACCACCCGCAGCAGCAACAGCAGCACCCCAGCTCTCAACACCAACAAACCCACTCTCACCACCCTCACTCTCAGCAGCCCCCACACCCTCACCACATACCCCCATCATCTGCCTCAGCCCACTCCCAGCCTCAGCCTGACCCACAGCAGCCACTCTCATCCCAGCTCACCCCTCAGCAGAGCCAGCTGGACCAACAGCGCTCCGAGCAGCACCAGTTTGACACAGTCAGTCCAGTGGAGAAAGCCGACCAGAATCAACAAAGTAACCGCTTTGTACCCCTAACTTCCATCTGCTTCCCGGACTCCCTTCTTCAGGATGAGGACCGCTCCTTTTTCCCAGGAATGGAAGACATGTTTTGTGCAGAGGACTACAAGTCAAGCTGTGCTGGAGGTGCAGGACCAGGACAGGAAGAGATGAACGAAAGCCACACTGGGCAAGAGGGAATGGATTCCATGAAAGGTGGACAGGGTGGAGGTGGAGCAGGGGGAAGTAGTGGAGCTAGCTATGACATAATGGGTCACCATGGTGGAGATCAAGGTTATGAACCTTACTGTCATGGTCTGGAAGAACCCAGCAACAACACCATGACTCTGGATCTAGACTCCCTTAAAACCCACGAGCTCCCATCCACTGTGAACACTGAACAGCTAGGATTGATTCAGTCCCAGGCCCCAGCTATGGGCATGGGCTCCAATACTGCTGCTCCCAACAACTCTGGAGCTAAACTATCTTCTGGGCCTGGAGGAACTAGCCAAGGAGCTGGTTCTGGAGGCCTCCAATCTCCCATTTTCTGCTCCTCACGTCCCAAGAAACTTCTCAAGTCCAGCTCTTTCCACCTGTTAAAGGAGCGCCGGGACCCCAACACACTGCCTAAGAAAAGTTATGCTCAAGAATATGAGTTTGAAGATGATGAGGATAAAGCTGACCAGCCAGCTGACATCCGGTTGAACAGCCGGAGGCTCCCGGACCTATTGCCAGACTTGGTGTCGAGCTGCAGAAAGGGAGGAGGAGGAAGTGGCTCTCTCAGCCCTCTAATGAGTGACATTGACTTTTACCACTCCTCTGGCTACTCCGCTATGGGTTCACACTCTCTTCTGCCTCAGGATGGACCCAAGAAGAGGGGCCGAAAGCCCACTAGACCCAAGAGAGACGGTCCCCCTAGGCCAAGAGGCAGGCCTCGCATTCGCCCGATGCCTGAGCCCTACACTCCACGAGGGATGATGGGGGAGATGGGTGGAACACCAACAGGAGGGGGATTTAGTGTGGAGGGACGAGGTAGGGGTAGAGGCCGTGGAAGCCGAGGTAGAGGACAAAGGAGGGAGGATATGTACATGGAAATTAGCGGGAAGGAGCAGGATCAGATGCACCACCATCACCTCCATCAGCAGCAGCCACAGCAGCTCCATCACCAGCCCCAACAGCAGCTACACGAGCCAATTCCTCCTCTGAAGGTCAGTGACATTCAGTCTAGAAATGGCTTGTCATTTATGCACAACAAATGCTAGTTATTCAAGCTTGACCTGGTGCCTTGGGTATCCTTTGCAAAAACACAGATACAACAAGAGGTTTACATATGAGCCCTTTCTTTTGAATTAGTAGATCTGCTTGTGTGGTGGAAAGGAGAGTCCACCAATGCCTGCAGTTTTTGTAGTTTGTTACCTATGCATGGCCGTGTGCCTGCTGAGGGTCTTTATTTTTTTCTGTCTCCGTTTCTAACTCTTACTCTACTTTCTCACTCTTATTTTATTTTCAAAATAATCATATTTAAATTCTAATATTTGAAATTAACTTCCCCTGCCGGTTTCGTGTGTGTGTGTGTTTTTTTTTAATCTTACAGTTTTCTTCCTTTTCATACATTTTAGATCAAGCTACCAATTGGTACCCTGTCCTCATCCGATGCCTTGCTGAGGACGGACTCCTTGTCTGGCACGGACCCTGCTTTGTCGGACGGCTCAGTGGGCTCCGCTCCCTCACTTGGTTTAAGTCCTGGACCCCCCTGCAGCACTGAAAGCAACAGATGTCAGGACAAGAACAAGCAGAAAAACCAGATGATGAGTGAAGGAGTGGATGACGAGGGGCTGGATGAAAGGGTAAGAGCTACATGATGATGATTATTATTATTATTATTATTATAAGTTCAGCAAAAAATGCCCAAAAAAAAAAGTTGCATCAAGTTGAATTTTAAACCAATTGTATTCAGGTTTATTGCATTATAATTGTTGAGTTCACTACTTTAGTGGTGGTAAGTCTCTCTTTTGTTTTTACTTCTAGGGCGATGAGAAGGACTCTGAGTCCAAGGCCGGCTTCGTCGCTTCATTCTTAGACTTCCTCAAGACGGGGAAGAGACCTCCAGGCTTGGACATCTCACCCGGAATGGAACCTGACAATGGTGAGACCTCACCCTGTAAATCAGGAGGTTTGCGCCCGCTGTCTCCCGCACCACCTCCTCCACCACCGCCACCTCCATTCGGGGACAGCGAAGGGAATGGGGGTCTGGCTCTGGGCAACTGCCCCAGCCCCAAGCGCTTGGAAGATGAGCTGAAGAGGAACCTGGAGACCTTGCCTTCATTCTCCTCTGATGAGGAGGACTCCGTTGGAAAGAACCAGGACCTCCAGAAGAGCATCTCCTCAGCCATTTCTGCTCTGTATGACACTCCTCAGCTTACCTCTAACATCCAAACCCCGCTACCTCCTTCCCCTCCCCAGCCTCAGGCTACCCAGTCCCCACTTACTCCCACACTGCAGCCCCCCACGCTTAGCCCACAGCCTCCCATGCATACGCCTCACGTCCTGCCCCAATCCAACGAACCTGATGTCCTCCAGCCAGAAGATAGAGACATGGATGAGAACAAAGAGGAGGAGAATGAGGAGGAGCGGAGCATAGGAGGAGATGAAGAGAGTGACATGACAGAGGAGAGAGAGCCGCAGTTGGAAACCCTGGGTACCCCCAATCTCGATGGTAAGGCTCAGAGTTAGCTTTTTATTCCTCTCATGTGCCATTTTCTTACACATTGGTTTTTCTACAGCTCAGCTTAAGAAAATGTATCATTTCCCCCTTAGACTGAGCTATTGCTGTGTTTTTTGTCTAATAAAATGTCCTCATTATGTATTTGTTAAAACATTAATCTGATTAAATTCTTGTGGCCGTAATAACATTGTGGTAAAATTGACCTTAACCTCAATCTTGCCCTTCTTTCCTTCCAGCGCCCCTCCCTGAGATTCCTCCAGAGCCAGAAGCTCCTGAACCTCCCTCTGTCCCTCCATCTCCCGCCTCGTCCTCCTCTCCTTCTCACTCCCCCCTCCCTCCCCTCTCACTCCCCTCACCCCTGCCTCCACCAGAGGAACAACAGGAGAATTTCCAGCCTCCAAGCCCCGTCGCTCCCACATCCCCCTTTCCGCCACCTCCCCCATCTGCCACTCTCCCTCAGCCTGCCACTCCGCCTCCTCCGACTTCCCCTCCTCCTCCAACCTCAGTTCAGAAGGAGTCTCCCATGCCATCTCCAGAGTCCCCCGCCTCTCCCGAAGAGCCCCCCGCTCCTAAGATCACCTCACTGCACCTTGCCCAGAAGCAAGAAGATGCTGCCATCGCTGGAGAGAGTGAGGAGGATGAGAGCGAGAGTGGAGGCGAGGGCATCTTTAGAGAAAGGGACGAGTTTGTGGTACGGGTGGAAGACATTCGAACTCTCAAGGTATTTGCAGGAAGTGTGTGTTGTTTTTTTTGTTTTCCAAAAATGGAAAAAAGTTGCTTGCTTTCTAGTGAAGGGCCAACAAACTGAATAAATTATTTTAACTAATCAACAAATCCTTACACTGATACGTAGGTGTCAGTACAGGCAGAAAATAGTGGAATCCAAGAAATTGTTAAAGACGAGGAAAACTGCATTAGGGAAAAATCACCTTTTTAATGAGTAAATACCTCAGTAGCTGCCAAATTTTTAAGCCATTTTATAAGTAACTGTGTCGTGTGTTTGTGCACAGCTGGCCCTGCAGACAGGCCGTGAGCCTCCACCCATCTGGAGGGTGCAGAAAGCCCTGCTGCAGAAGTTCAGCCCAGAGATCAAAGATGGACAAAGACAGTTCTGCGCCACAAGCAACGTGAGTTCCCCCACAGGCCCTCAGTCATCTAACCACATCTGCAAACAGTTGACACTTTTCACAGTCCCTGCTACATCCTACTATATGATGGAAATACTGTAGTATAATGTAGGTTGCTACATTGCTAGCTGAAATGTATGTAGATAGATAGATAGATAGACAGACAGACAGACAGACAGACAGACCATATTGTCACCGTGTCATCAGTCAAATTAATGCCACTGAAAGTTGTGCTATTGTGTAATTAATTCTGTTTCTGGCACAGTATCTTGGCTACTTCGGAGATGCCAAGAGGCGATACCAGCGAATCTATGTCAAGTTTCTGGAGAATGTCAACAAGAAGGACTATGTCAGAGTCTGCTCTCGGAGACCTTGGCGCAGAGCCACACCTGCTTTAAGGTACCAATATTTTCCATAAAATGAAAATCCAATTCATAATGAATTAAGACTTGCTAGATTTAGTTTGCTTAAAATCACTATGCCCAGATCAGGGAATACCAGTGGCCCAACTGACAGCTGTGGTAGCTGACTTGATTTACCATGATTTCACCTGTAGTCATGAACTTTGTGTTGTGGTGGAGTAAGTTACTTTGCTGACACCTTCAGTGTCCTTTCGTGTGTGTGAGATAGATAGATATCTAATTTTTTTTTTTTTTTTTCCCTGTGCCTTTCTTCGTGTATCACAGACGCCAGTCCCTCCCTAGAATGGCTTCCCCTCCTGCCACCCAGGTGCCACCAAAAGTAGAGAAAGAGGAGAGAGTGGCTCCGCCAGTCCAGCGCGAACAGAGGGAGAAAACAAGAACCACAACAAAAGAACAACGGGAGAAAGAGGTTCCAGCTGCTGTGCCCAAAGCAAAGGAGAAGGAGAGGGATCTTGAGAAGGAGAGGGAGAAGCGAGTACAGCAGGACAAGGTGGAGAAACGTACCACGGCAGCAGAGCGAGGTAGAGCAAAGGAGGAGAAGAAAGTGGTGGAGAGGAAGGAGAAGGAAAAGGCTGAGCGCCCACCCAAGTCCAAGCCAGCCAAAGTGAAGGCGGAGCCACCGCCCAAGAAGAGGAAGAAGTGGCTCAAGGAAATCCCTTCTTCATCCGACTCAGACTCATCGGAAGAGGCAGCTAGTGAGAATGAAAGTGAGATGGTATTTTGGTTCTTTGTGCTCCCATTTTGCCAATAGAAGTCATTTTAATGGAGTTAGAAAGCAGTTTTTTTTTTTTTTAATGTCACGTACCATGGTAGAAGGTTGGTTTAAACTCTTTATTTTTTTTTTCCCGTCCGCCCAGTGCCAGTGAAAGGCGGGGTGAACAACCGTGCCATGAGGGAGATGTTCAGGAGCTACGTGGAGATGCTGGTCAGCACAGCCCTGGACCCCGACATGATCCAAGCCCTGGAGGACACTGACGGTGAGAACCGCACACACTGCCTCCTCAGCATGTTTACAATTAAAGCCTCCTTAAAAAAAAAAAATACTGAAATGTAGGAGACAGAAAACGAGTGAGAAGCTCCGATGCAGCCTGTCTGGTAGTGCGTTTTCTGCAGATCTTCAAGTTGCTTCAATTATCCGTGTGCAGTGTGGGCAGGTTGAATAAACGTCACCACTGACAAGTAACAGCTGCCAAGTTTCAGTTCAAGCCATCCAGCGGGACAAACGAATCTTACAATAGTAAGCTAGTGGTTTTCAGTAATCCAAATAAACAAGGTGTGGCAGGATGAAGGAAAGCCCCGGGAACGCTCATGAATCTGCCCTTGGTATTTAAATGAGTTGCAGCTACATTAATGATGACTAATGAAACGTCCTGTCATCCTGATTGCCTACCAGATGAGCTGTACCTCCCACCGATGAGGAAGATTGACAGCATCCTCAGCGAGCAGAAGAGGAGGTTGTTGAGGAGAGTCGGCATGAGCTCTCAGCACCAGGTAATCTGTCCTTAATGCTCTCTCTCTCGCTCTCTCGCTCTCTCCCTCTCTCTCTCTCGCTCTCGCTCTCGCTCTCTCTCTCTCTCTCTCTCTCGCTCTCGCTCTCTCTCTCTCTCTCTCTCTCTCTCTCTCTCTCGAATTTGTGACTGAAATCATGTAATGAAACAAGCAGTAGAGAAATTGCTAAGTCAATTAACAGACAGTTAATTTACAATAATTGACTAATCAATTTTAGTCATCTATCATAGCTTTCCAGCTTGTCAGGCGTGAGAATCCGCTGCTTTCTTAAGGCTCTGATACACCACCCCGACGGCCGACCGTCAGCAGAACAGGCAGTCGGACCGATCAGTCGGCTTCCATCTCTCAAAAAAGTGCCTCGGAACACACCAAGGCGACAGCGACTTGAGCGTACGTTGTGCACGTGCGCGAGACGTAATACGTCTCCATAACAGCAGGTGCCGCTAATCTTATTGTCTCCCAAAAAAATGAAAACCGGAAAAGACGGAACATCGACCTAGTAAACACAGAGCACGCTGTCGTCAGTCATTGTTTTCATCAGAGAGTGTTGATGTTGTCATTACTCGCTGAACGGAAGAAAATACGATGGCTAGTAATAAGAAGATAGTGGCGTTGTCAGCTCTCGGGCTTCCTTTTGCGGAAGATCGACTGGAAACGGCATGGAACACACTGAACAGACTCAAGTCACCGACCTCGCCAGACTGTCCGACGGCCGATAATCGGGTTGGTGTGTCAGAGCCTTTAGTTTTTTATTTTTTATTTTTTTCTTCATTTCATCTCATTGTATATACTAAATGATCATGTGAAAAATCTCAAGTACAAAAAATCTCTTAAGATATCTTGTTGTCCGTCTCCCTGTGTCAGTCTCTGACCTTTTTTGTTATGTCTCCCCCCTGACAGGAGATCCTGCATGCTTACCCCCAGATCATTGTAGACCCCCTGGACTCAGGAGTGGTGAGAGTGCGTCTAAGCGGGGATGCTTACAACCGCAAGACCCTCAACAGAGTCAAAAAGTCCCTGCCTAAACCACAGGTAGGTGTTACGAGTGTTTAGAGGGTTAGGAGTGTCTGTAAATCCTTAATAGATTTTGCAATGTATTTTAAAGAAACTGTTATGGTCAAAAAAATATGCCTCCACTAAGGAATATCCTTAGGTCATTCAAATATTCATACACCAAAGGGACCTCTATGGATCCTAGTAGGAGCTTTTTAGCCTATAACCAGGTGATTTTTATTTTATTTTTTTCTGGGTGACACTGAAACCACGGCAGCATCCGCAAAATTTACCATTACAGTAAAAAGCTCGGCAGTGAAGGGCGAGTGACGATGGGTCACTGAGAAACAGTAGCAGCTTCCTCTCTAACACCTGCTGCGAGTTTCCTCTTTCACTCTTTCTTACATGGAACTGTGAGAATAATAATTCGCTGCTGCTTTATATTTTTCTGTTTTTTTTTATATAATTTGTTAAAATTGATCTTAATCTGATTTCCTTTATTTATTTCTAGGACCTTAAACTGTCATCGGAGACGTATCGGATCTACAGTCTCTTCCACTCCCTGCATCACTATAAATACCACACCTTCTTACAGTGCAAGAAAGAGGTAAGCAAGCATGTTTCTGGTATTGGTATGCGCGCCAGTCATCTTTTGTCAAGATTTTGTAATTTTGGAGTTGTAAGCTGTCACTACAAACATGCTCAATATATAATTTTATAGCTGAAAAAGAAAGCATATGCATGCTGGCTCTGTGTAGTCTAAGACACTGGTTTGAGTTTTGGCGTCACAATTGTCTGTTTCCGTTGCACTTTTCCAGACCAACACCATTGAGCAGGCAGCTGAGGACCCGGGCCAAGAGGAAGTGGTGCAGCAGTGCATGGCCAACCAGAGCTGGCTGGACACTCTCTTCAGCTCCTTCATCGAGCTGCTCACGCTCAGCACCAAAGCCTGAGTCCACCACAAAAATAAAGCGAGAGAGAGAGAGAGAGAATGGATTGACGCAAAAGGATTTAAAAAAAATAAATAAAATAAACTAATCAAATGAAGATACAAAAACAGAAAGAAATGGATCCTACTGTACAGCCCCCTGACCCTCTCAGAATCTTAAAGATCTGAGGATGAATTTTTAAGGCCCTTGACGAACCTAAGGGGGTCTGTTGATGTGACCTCGGACACTGGCGTCTGTTCTTTTTCTTGTTGTTTATCACAGACTAAAGAATTGTCTTACTTTTGTGAGAAGGGGGGACCCCACTGGAGCAGGGGTCACTGGCGGGGTCAAGAGGGAATTGACCGTTGGTGAAAAGGGAGCGACGCGAACCGGAAGGACAAAGAGGAGGAGCCGTCACGCTAAGTCAACGGAGGAGCCTCTGAGATCTTGTAAACTGTGCGTCATGAAGACAATAGTTGAAAAGAGAAACTATTACCACTTAGTTTTTACATAAATTATTTTTTTGAAGACTAACATCAGCTGTTGGCTTTTGAAAAGAGTGGAAGAGGGTGGGAATGCTTTTTAAACTGCGTGTAGAGTGTGCCGTGAGCAGCGTGAACATGGATAGAAACATAAAATGTGTTTATAAACGTGCTCTCTCTCTCTCTCCCTCCCTCCCTCTCTCCCTCCCTCCCTCCCTCCCTCCTGCGCTATGTGAAGGGCAGCACCAGTCAGCTGTGTGATAATATATAAACACATTTTTATTATTTATATGAGGAGGTTTTTAACTTAAACTCTCACAAGCGCTGGGTTGCTGCCCTAACATTTTAAAAAAAAAAACTTTTTATTTTCCACAGGATCAGTATACAGTCGTAACCCACATATCCAAGCCGTCTTTCCCTCTATACAAAAGAACAGACGACGAGACAGAAATATTGTATCAAATACAGTGGGTGTAAAATAACGGGAAAATGTAAGAAAAGAAAAAAAGAAGAGAATGGGGAGAATCTATTTGAAACTTAACATTGTTGTGCTTCAGTTCAATCATCAGTCATGCAGGTGCAAAGAAAAAGAAGTAAACTATCCATTTCCCATGTGGGAGGAAGGAGTATAAATAAGTAATATTTAAAGAGGAAATAGTCATTTCATTTTATCATTTGATGTTTGTGCATACTATGACTTATTTTGAAAAAATCTAATTTTCCATAAAAAAGGAAAAAAGGTGTGTAAATATTGTACAGTTCTTGATGAAATTCTTTGTCCTTCTGTACATTAACTCCTGTATTTGAGAAACAAATAAAATCTGCAAAGAACAAAGTGTGTTCTCTGTACTCCTAAAGTTTTAAGACATGCACCCTACTAACATGATTTGTGACATCACATCTTGGTATAAGAGTCTACTGAATGCATTATGTTATTAACTTGTGTTGTGTCCCTGTCAACCTTGAAAAAAACATTTTTTTTTCCCTTTGTTTGTTTTTGCATTTTCCAACGTTAGAAATTGTTAAATTTTTCTTCTACATATTTTCAGCCCTTAATTCTACGTCCCATATTTTCTGATATAAAACTGTTCAATGTGACCCGAAGTCAACACAAGGGTTAAGGGTCCTCATAAGCATAGAAATATACACGTGTCGTGTGATCGTGTCTTTGACCCCACCTAGCGGGACCTAGCGGGATTACGAAACTCGCTGACGTCACATCGGGAAAACGAAACTGACTCGAGAGTTTCCCGAGAAACCCCTCAGAACAGAAAGCAGCCGGACTCCTGGCGGTATTTAAGGAATTGGCAGCTTTGATTGAAGGACACCACCTTCAGTTCTTAGATACAGACATCATCCTGCATCATATTTCCGACTTTTCTTCCCCCTGAAAACGACTTCACTTGACCTCAAACCGGCTAAAGGTAGGAGAGTTTTTTCTTTTTTTATCAGAGCTCTCAGTGCTGTTGACACATTTAACGTGACTTTAAATATTGTCTTGTGAAGTTGTTGACAACCATTTAACCTGTGAACAAACAGGCCTATGTAACTCCTCGGCTGTTGTTTTTCTAGCTCTTCTGTCACACATGATCACACGCGAATATTTCATTCTAGAAGTAACTACTACTCAATATATAGGCCTACTATTCATGCTGTATTCAGTTACGTTTTGGTTGTACTTGAGTATTTCCACTATGCTCGTTAACTTTTACTTTAAACCACACGTTACAAGTAGGCCTATTAAATTCCTATCGAGTATTTGTCGTAGTGCTGAACCGCACCTGGCCTCACCTTCGCCTAGCTGCTTCCTCTTTCTTGCAATTCAGGAATTGCTAAAATAAGCAGATTTGTCCAGCTGTACCATAATACTGCAGAATTCAGGAGGTTGTGTGTTGCTTATTTTTCTTATAGCTTCTATAATGTAGTGAGTGGGAAAAGACAGGAGTAATCCCTCATTTTAAGAAACATGCATTAGAAATAGATTTTCTACATTTTAATGAACAGTTTGTGTAAACATGCAGCAGGTAAGTTGCTTCGTATTCTATCAATTACTACAAACCTATAATAAATACATATGGATAATTACATCCAGCCTGGCTCAGCTACTTTTATTGAAATAAAGCATGAACAAGTCTTCCACCAACATTATACAATGATGAAGATCTGGGAATCATGTTACTGATGATCAGGGATGCCAAATGCAGCCCTGCATGGTGACACTGTTGACATGAACGTTTTTCTTGCTCCTGCAGAAATGTCTCATTCTAAACCACTGCTCATCCCGTGGCTGCGGACCAAGATTAACAGTGAAAGGTATCCCGGTGTCCACTGGATAAACCTGGAGCGGACAGAGTTCGCCATCCCATGGAAACATGCTTTACGACAGGACTCCTCTGACACTGACATCCTCATCTTTAAGGTAATTAACAGTCATCATTAAAAATATCAGTGGCAGTATTGTAGAAAGTAGCACTTTGGGATTGATTGTCAATGAAAAATGTATTATTATTATTATTAAGTAATCACATATATGGGATCTTAGTCTGTTCATATAGTGTATTGCTTCCTGTCTTCAACCTGTGTCTTCCCTGTAGGCCTGGGCAGAAGTGAGTGGCAATGGCCGGGCTCATGGAGACCCCTCCGTCTGGAAGAGGAACTTCCGCAGTGCCCTCCGAGCCAAAGGCTTCAAAATGGTCTCTGACAACAAGAACGACGCTGCTAACCCCCATAAAGTGTTTCGCTGGCCGGCTGAGTCACCATCAGGAGGTGAGGATCCACCAGGGCGCCTGTAGACAATCACCATTTGGTCCTTTATTGTAGTATATACCAGGCAAGTTGAACTATTAACTCTGATAAACTGTACTAAAGATCACCTACTACCACAAACATGTAATGAGATGTGTATGTGACATGTATTCACTGGCACCTGGCATTAAATGGATTTGAAAAGGATAATAATGCCTTTCTGTCTGTCAGTGTGGCCACATACGGCACATATTTGATCACCCCACATTACTTTCTATCGTGCATACATTTATGTCTGGATAGCATGTTTCTGTGGTTGAGATTTGTCACAGTACTATGCAAATACCGAGCCGATAACATTTGTAAAGGGGATTATCAGATTAAAGAGATGTGTCTGATGAGAGTAAATGATTAAAAGATAGCGAGCTGCAACTAAACTAACTAAACATTTTGCTTTCACTCTCAAAGCTACCTCTTCTGCTGGATCCCAAGACCAAGATGACCCCGATTTGTTTGAGGATTATCCCCTTCCTACACAAGAAGTAAGAGACTGTGCTTGTGTGTTTGTAGGAACACAGGAAGTAAAATGTAAATGCTGTGTAATTATGTGATTGTGTCTGTGATATCTTAGAGCCAGGCCATCCCATCCTTTGATGACCGCCTCTATCTCCCAGAAGACACTGTGTTTTTAGGTAAGGGACTATTTATTATCTCCTGACATGAATGTTTGTATCTCAGAAGCTACATTTATCCTAATAGTCAATAAATGGCAATTTATTTGATAGCTAGGAATGTGGAATGACTTTTCTGAATATTTCTAAACTAACCAAAATTTGCCAGCAGAATCCTCTGCCAACCATGATATTCTCCAGGAGTGTCTAATGGGACTGAACATTGGCCCTGAAACAGGTAGACTTATCAGCTCTGCTCATCATTTCCTCCTCCCTGCTGCAGTGGGAGCAGAAAACAACAGTATCAGAGGGACTTTTCCTCGAAACAGTTTTTTTTAGTTTCTCCAACTTTTCCACAGACGGCACTGCAGGCTTTGAGCCTCCTCCTGAGCAACAACAGCTCCAAAACCCAGTTGTGATTGGTGGACACACGTTGCCTGGGCAACAGCAGTATCCAGTAATGTTTGAGGGTTCAGTCGGTGAAGCTGGGTTGCCTGAGCAACCGGCACATCCAATGGAGGGAGCCATGGGAGGGGCCTATGATGGGCATCTGGCAGAGCAGTTCCTACATACAATGACCCAGACCAGTTTTGGAGATAATTTCAGTAGGTTGATGGATGTTACTGTAAAAAGGAAATGTTTATTTTACACAGACACTCAAAAATGACATCATTCACCAAATATCAACATCTAATATCTTCAATAAGGCTATTAAAACAATTATCAATCATCAATATGAATAATATCAGTCACTATTTGCAATTTAAATACCGTATATTAACAGGAATACAGTTAAGAGTGGAGCCGTTAAACGCATTTTCTCATATCATTCTCCTCTTTCTAAATCCATAGAGACTCAATTCAGGATATTAGTGTACTACAGAGGGGTGATGGTGTCCAAGCAGGAGGTTCAGAATGAAGTTGGAATCCGCTTAGTCTACAGGTAACATCGAAATAAAGCTTTTATCAAAGGGAACGTGTCTAACAAATGTTCAATATGTCCAGTTTGGCTTCAAATTGACTGTAACAGTTAAAGGAATAGTTTGATCTTTCGGGAAACACATTATTTACTTTCTTGCCGAGAGTGAGAGATGAGAAGATTGTTAGCACTCTTGTGTTCGTACGGTAAGTATGCAGCTGGAGCCTATTAGCTTAGCTTAGCATAAAGACTGGAAACAGTGGGAAACAGCTAGCCTGGCTGACTCTGGCCAGAGGTAACAAAATCTGCTTACCAGCTCTTTTAAAGCTCACCAACATCAGGCTAGCTGTTTCACCATGATTCCTGTCTTTGTGCTAAGCTAAGCTAACTGTCTCCTGGCTGTAGCTACATATTTACCTTACAGATATGAGAGTGGTATCAATTTCATCTAACCCTAACCGAAGAAAGTCAATAATCGTTCCTTTAATGTTGTCAGGGCTCTGCCGGGCTATATGACCTGCCTTTCAACTTAAAATCGAATGACTAAATGTTGTCCTCACATCAGGCCCGAACTCAAGGGGACAATTTTGGATCACGAGTCAGGCCTGTCCCTGATCTCTCTGCCAAGCCCTGGACTCATGCTGGATCGTACCCAAGCCAATCTGACCCAACGCATCCTGGACAAGCTGGGCGATGGTTTGGACGTGGGGGTGTCAGGCCATGTGGTCTACGGCCAGCGACGGGGTGAAATCAAAGCATTTTGGAGCATCTCCAAGTTTGACAGGAGCAGGCAGCCACAAGAGATTTCTAAACTGGAGCCTCAACCAATATACCACTTCAAGGACTTTGTGCGAGGTGGGTGAAAGGAATAATTCTGTAGGTTTTTGTCAGCGTACCTAGGAATACATGTGCTGTATCTTGCATGTTGGCATGATGTAGTGATTGACTGCTCTTTCCCTCTAGGCATATTGGACTTCATTGCTGGGGGAAAGTGCCCTCCCTGCTCCTTGTTCTTCTGCCTCGGTGAGAAGTGGCCTGACTCAGACAACAGGCCTTGGGAGAAGAAACTCATCACAGTGGAGGTGAGAGTACCTTTGAATTATTAAAATGCACAGAAAGTGTTGTGCTCTCACAGACCGTAAAGCAGTATTTTAGACTTTTTTTTTCTTCTTACTGCACATACCTATCAAATTTCATGAGTGATCAAACACCCTAAATTGCTCACTCAATTGAGCTGTAGTCAGCAGCACTTTTTAAGAGGCAATTCTGTCTCAGTATTGATTTATAGCACTGAGAGAACAAAGGCGGTGGTGACAGCTGATCCCTCGGTTGTAAAAGGTTTTTCTGCTCCCAAGCCTCTACAGAGCAGCACATGCTGAGAAATGAAAAAGCGTATAGAAAAAGTTACTTTAAAAAAAACAGCTTGACACCAGCTTTCTCAAATTGAATGGCTTCTCTCAAGCTCAAATTTGCCGTCTCGCTCTTGTCATTCTCGTCATTGTGTGACGCCCCCCGCTGTCCTGTGTATGCTGTGTGATTCTCTCTGCTGGCTCTGCAGAGGCATCGTTAGTTTAACCTGGAACACCTGGGCGGCACCAGATTATTTAAGCCTGGCTGCAATGCAGCAGAGCTCTCTCGGCCTGCCTTGTTGGTTGCTGCTGTTTCAGCTCTCCTTTCTCATCTGTTGGTTTGGTTACGGTGCTTTAGATTCTTCATTATGTTTTTGGTTGTCCGTCTGTCCATCCCATTCTAGTGAATGCAATCTCTCAGGACCACCTGGAGGGAATTTCTTCACATTTTGCACAAACGTCTACTCAAACTCAAAGTTTAACTGATTAGATTTTGGAGGCCAAAGGTGAAGGTCACTGTAACCTCACAAAACACATTTCTGGCCGTTACTCAAGAATGCATACACTAATTATGACAACATTTCACACAATTGTCCAATTTGACTTCACTGTGACGACGTAATGTTCTGCAAAAACGTGTTTCTGGCCATAATTGAACGCCATAACTCAAGAACTGGAGGGGAGACATTTGGTCTGAAACAGAATTGGTGACACTAATTTTAAAACTTAATCACGGTGTGCCTCCTAATTGTTGTGGCCTAAGAGCCGGGTCATAACAATTGCATCTGACTTTATGCTCTGCAATTTTCTTTATTTTTCTGTGTCAGGTGGTCCTGACTTCAATGGAGCTACTGAATAATTTGGCGGTTGAAGGCGGCGCCTCGTCCCTGCAGTCTGTGGAGCTGCAGATGTCCCTCGAAGAGATGATGGAGATGTACTGACGCACTTTGCTTAGCCTGAAGAAAGGCACTGTTTACACTTTTTTTGTATTCTTAATCTTGACAAGAACATTTCAGAAATAATCATGTTACTACACCAAATAGAAGAATAATGGTGGTATTAAAGGTCCTATGACATGGTGCTTTTTGGATGCTTTTATATAGGCCTTAGTGGTCCCCTAATACTGTATCTGAAGTCTCTTTTATATAGGCCTTAGTGGTCCCCTAATACCGTATCTGAAGTCTCTTTCCTGAAATTCAGCCTTGGTGCAGAATTACAGCCACTAGAGCCAGTCCCATAATGAGCTTTACTTAGGATGTGCCATTTCTGTGTCTGTAGCTTTAAATGCTATAGAGCTCAACAGTCCCGCACAAAGCAGGTTCCGGAAGTAAAAATACAATGCAATTTCTCCATTGACAAATTGGAGTATAAGCCATCAAATCATAACCATTGATGGTAGACTTAAAACCAGCTACGACATGACTAAGTGATTGTATATGCTCATATAGATGCCAAAAGTTCATGGGGCACCGACCTTGTTTTGAGCTAAATGTCTTTTATTCGCGATGTCTTGGATAAGTACTCCATTACCCACAATCCTGAACAATCCCACAATCCCACAGTGATGCCTCTGTTTGGTGGAACTCGTGCTGGTGAGGAGGGGGAGCTGCCAGGAGCTGCCTGCACGATCCGTCATGCACATGCCCAAAATGATAATCCTGTTTTACAAGGATTGACGACACAAAACACGGTGGGGCTGTGGCCTTGACCAACTTTCATGCTTTGCTTGTTTTCAAGCCATGATGTCTCTCTCTTTCTCATGGGCGGGCCAAATTCTCTGGGCGGGCAAAGCAGAGATAGGGGAGGTAACCTTTCTCCTTATGACATCATAAGGAGGAGATTCCAGATCGGCCCATCTGAGCTTTCATTTTCTCAAAGGCAGAGCACGATACCAAGAGCTTGGTTTACATCTGTCATCATTTCTAGCCACTGGGGGACCATAGGCAGGCTGGGGGAACTCACTTTAATGTTAAAAAACCTCAAAGTGAAATTTTCATGCCATGGAACCTTTAATGTCTACTATGGTGTTGGGTTTGCTGGTACTGCACAAAGGTGCAGCTTGTACCATGTTTAAACATAAATATGTGCTTTTAAATTAATTTTGGTATTTTTTTACATGTAATAATGAGACTGTGATCAGAGTCATCAGACAGGAACTTTTCTTTACATCAGTGATGTTATTGGTACTAGTGTTTCTGAGAATTAAACCCACTTTTCTAAGATACTGTGCTGCTGTCATTCAGCTCAAGAGACAAACGCTAACTCTTTTAACAGGCCTGTTACTTATTCTGCCCTTGTTAATAATGTTTGTGCTAAAATACATAAAGAAGTACCATCTTAGCTTAATATAAAACTCATAAAATCTGAAATACTTTGTACAATGAAATTAATATACTGTAGCAATACCTAAAACCTCCAATAAACAGAAATAATAGTAAAGCTTTAAACTTAAATTAGTCAAAGCTACAATCAAACTGGAGTATAAGTTGATTTAACAGTGCAGATGTTTTGATTTTCTATCACATGAGGAAGTTTTAGCACAATATGCACACACACCTGAGCACAATCTGAGAACACACCAGAGACTCTAGAGAAAACAAGTAAATATACTGTGAAGATTTTAATTTCATCTGTTGAAGGGTCACAGCTAACCAATGAGTGTGTGTATCAGATTAAGCCTATAGTGGAAACTGAATGATAATACACATAATATCAGTACAAATATACGGGTTCAAGACTTTATTAAAATATTAGACCATATTGAAACCAGTTCCTTATTAGGATCTACTATCAGTTCAACTCAAACCAGTGTGACCTTATTCCTTCTCTATATTATTAGTTGGAATCCAAAGAAGAAGAAATAATAAAAAAAGAGCTTTTTATAGCCTTTCTTGAGTTTATTTAGTTTTAGAATGGCTGACTGGGTGAGAACTACACTCCGTATTCATGTTTTTCAATACATTACATTTAATTTATTTTCATTCATTTACAACATGTATATATGCACTGTCAAACTTTAGAAATGTGACATTAACAAAAGAATATCAATAAATTGAATAAGTGGATTGGTCTCTGTTGTCGGATGTGTCAGTTCTTCTCTCCTTCCTCTGCTTCTCCGTCATCCTCTGACCCAGACTTCCCCTCCTCAGTGAGGGAATCTTCCCTCATCCCCAACATTGGGACTAGCCTTCCCTCTGCATCCACTCCCATCGGCTGGATAATGTTGTCTCTGCAGAACAAATGAGAGTTGAAAAATATGGACAATTTATTAATTAACATTGTTCTTATAGTACTTATTACATCTTGTCTCTGCTCTCAGCCTGCACTGGACACTTAGTGTGGAGTGTCAGGGGTTTAAGTCTCTCCTATATCTTTAACACCTTCAGTGAACGGTTGTTGATGAGAGGTACTGTATGGTACCTGGACAGCTTGTTGAAGAGCATGAAGAGCCTCTGGGCCTCCACGTCCTTCTCCTCCTCTGTCATGCCCTCCATGGGGTCCGGCTGCTCCACCTCCACCCGCCCCGTCACCGGGTTGATGCGATCTCTGACCTGCCGGTACTCCTCAGTGTCTGAGTCAGAGTCGCTGGAGTACTGGGCGTCAGAGCTTACGATCCTGGAGCCCTGGCCGCCCAGCAGACCCCTGGTGGCCAGCAGGCCCGCTGCGTTACCGTAGCCTGTGTACTTGACAAAGCGGCTCACTGGAAGAAGATGTCAAAAATGATCAGTGATGAAAACCATTCATTGTTTGCATATACAGTATTTGGTATTTATTTGTGTGTGCAGAAAATAAGAGATGAAAATGAGAAAAACACAACATGTTTAACACCACAGGGAATCACTGATGTATGGAAGAGGATTAGGGCCACATGTGAAAGAATGTTTTGGAATTCTGAGTTTACAGTCATAATTTGAGAATAAAGTCAAAATTCTGAGAACTCAGAACTCAATACATTTTTTCACATGTGGCCCTAATCCTCTTCCATACTGATGCATGTTGTGCAGTCAAGAATTGCTTAAAACCACTGAAATGTATTTGGAATTCTAGTGGAGAGCCCAAAGTTTCAAAACCATGATAATGTGTTTTCTTACCATTTTCCTTGCAGAGGACGAAGATAAGGTCAGCAGCGCAGTGTTTGAGGTCTGTATCCATGTGAGTCATGAGACGGATCAGACGACTCTTCACCGTGGAGCCTTCCTCTGGCTTGTGTGATGCGTCTCTCAGAGGAGGCAGGATCTAATGGCGAGGAAACATTATCATTTCACTTGTTTTGAACATTTGAAAAAGTTCCATTAAAATCCAAATATTGTGAGAAGCACAAAGCCTTCTCAAGAGGTGTCATGTCTTGTGGGGTAATGGTATCACATGTTTCCTGATGTATTGGCGTGTTTCTCTGTGGCCTCTGCAGCTCTCTGTCAGCAGATTGAGGACTGGTGTCAGCTTCTCTTTCATCTTATCCCCCTGAGAAGCAAACAAACAAGGAACACCTCAGGTTGGTTTTTTTTCACAATCAGCAAACACTGACTCTTCTTAACTCAAACTTTGGTAACACTTTACAATAAGGTACACAAAAAAATAGGTAGTTAATGAGTAGTTACTGTGTTTGAAAGAGTAACGAGTGATTAGTTACTGTTTTTCAGAAGGGTAGTTACTGTTTTTTGAAAGAGTAACTACCCTTCTGAAAAACATTAACTACCCTTCTGAAAAACAGTAACTAATCATTCGTTACTCTTTAAAAAAACAGTAACTAATCATTAACTACCTATTTTTTTGTGTACCTTATTGTAAAGTGTTACCCAAACTTTCAACGTTTTTAGGCGCAAACTCTTTATTTTAGCATTCAACTGCTTCTCCGCATATCACTTTCTGTCTCACCACCTCCAGGCGTCTCTCCATGAACAGCATCAGGGTGTGGACGCAGTCCATGTTGACCCCCTGCCACTGCTTCGAGTTGGGCTGCAGAGGCACCATCAGCAGCACATTGAGACACTGAAGAGGCAGCGCTGACAACAGGTTGACTGTGTGACTGAGACAAGATTACCGGAACAGAGAGTGAGAGTCAATAACAGAGAGCAGTATTGGGTTCAGTTCGGCATGATGGATTAATATATAAATACTATATATGGTACGAAGTGGTGAAAATGCAAACACATACTACAAATCAAGCTGAGATCAGAATTAAACATTACAAAATGTCTTTACAAAAGATTATGTAGTGAGACATGAATGTATTATCAGCCCAACTTTTTGTAAAATATACATCGAAGAACATTCGAGGAATTATCCCTGATACAGAAATCAAATTGTTTTATAAAGATAACAAGATAAAATGGAATTAAACAAGAATGAAATGATTAAACTGAAATGAACTTCAATACAAATTAAACAGAGATAGAATGAGAAAATGCAGCAACTTTAAATGCATCTGCATCGTTGTTATTAATGATGATTGATGATGATTGTCACTGCAACTTCCCTCCTATCCGAGCTCACTTTGGTTTATGCTCACCCCTGCAGTTCATCAGTGTCGTCTGGAAGCAAACACTTCTTCAGCAGGCAGAGACGCAGGATCGCCACCAGTTGTCGGTACAGAGCTGCGTCATCCTGAAGGAGGAGAAAACACAGTACAGATCATTTCTCTCTCCATATACAGTAAGTTACGATCTTATTTTACAGTCTGTGGTTACAATCTATTTTCTGACGTTACACCTGATGACTGATTTGGTTTATTATGGCCTCGTAGTCGCTGACCTCACTTGGCTCCTGCCTGTGGGTGCTGTAGGTGATGTTGAAGAGGATTTTGAGGATCTCTATGATACGCTGAGAGGCTTCCAGTGAGATGGCTGGTGCTGCGGGGTCTAGCACACACTCGTACTGCTCCTTCCACTCAACCTCCAGGCAGCTCTCCAGAGCTGCTGTGAAGATAGACACACCTCCCTCCTGGAAGAGCAACACAAGGTGGAGAACTGAAGGTGGCATAAAGAAGATTTTATATGGGGGGGTAAAAATTCAGATACAATTTTATATCACATTTAGCTAATTTTTCTCACATTTAAGAGGGAAATTTGTGTAAAACAACATTTAGATTTAACATTTAACTTTTTATTATACTTTTATAAACATATTGTTGACAATTGCATATAACATGTTTACACTCATTTCTGTCTCAAATGTGAGGAAAGTGAGCTAAATAATCGAAATATATCCGCTATGAAATTGTATTTGAATTTTTACATATGGCGACCCATGGTTTAGGGGATGGTTACATGATCTACCACATCTCATAACTAGCATTATATTAACTTCACTACATATATAATAGAGTAACTCTGTAGAAAGTGAGGTTATGTTACCTGTTGAAGCTGAGTGCTGAGCTCTCGCCGTAGTGCAGTAATGAGGAACATGAGGCGTAGTTCATAGAAGTGAACACTGGAGGGAGCTGAGCCACTGACACCGGAGGATAGACGCTCTCTGAGTCCACACATGAGTCTGATGGAGAAAAGAACAAGAGCTTGGCTGTCTGAAAGTATGCTGATTTGTACAAAAGCCAACTAAATGTTACTTTGACAAATGAGAATAATAGTGTCACTGAGATTAGCCATACACAGTTTTTTTTTTCTCAGCTTCACTTGAAATACCCCAAAGTGATTTAGGATTGTCTACATTTGACCAGTATATGAAGGGAGAAAACAGCAAAACGGACCCAGTAATCTAATTACAAAGCCAACAGCTATGTTTAGCAGTATTTGGGGATTGTTGTGAGGAAGCCCACCTGAGAGCACTGAACCTCTCCTGCGCCCAGGTGCTATTGTACACCACATTACACAACACCTTCATGGCCTCTTTTCTCTGTGCCTCCTCTCCTCCCTCTTCTTCTTCCTCCCCCTCCATCTTGCTCTCTCGGCGGTCCTTCCTCCCTCTCTCCAGCACCTTGTGATGGATGCCGCTACTGTGCATTTTGTTGATGCTAGGCCTGTGGCTGCCAAACCCGCTAATGCTGTCCAGATCTCCGCTGTTGGCGATGCTGATGTCACTCTTGGCGTCCTCATCGGAGCACTCTTTGTTTTGGTCATTGGCTTCACCCTCGTCCTGGTCAGTGCGACAATGCAACACTTTGGCCTCAGCGAGAGAAGCGATGATGTTATCGTAGAAATCAGAGTCGGGGTCGTTGGAGTCGTCACTTGCTTCAGTTGTGCTCAGCCCGGCTAGTTTGGCCAGCGTCAGGAGAGCGCCGTCGGTCACCAAGGGGCCCAGGACCTTTTTGTCTCTGGAGAGGATTCTCAGGGTGCGTAGAGATACTCTTAACAGATGGCATTTAACTCCTGTTCTTATCAACCTCACCAGGACAACAGCTAAGTTCTGAGGACAGGAACAAAATAGACATTTAGTTTAACAACATTCTGCAACAAAAAAAAGACAATAGGCCTACCTCTGGGCAAGCAGAAAGTGACAGTGTCAGGCACCTGTCTGAGGATGAGGCCTCGATCCTCCTGGTCGTACTCATCACAGTCGGAGTCAGAATCAGTGTATTCCCTCACTTTATTCTTCCTGAACTGGTATACCAGGGCAAAGAACAAATATGATCGAATACAGTTTATTATGGGGGCTCTCGTATGCGAACAAAAGCAATACTTTACTTTCACAAACAGTTAAAGCCCTGTACCTCTTCTAGTTTTCTTTGCTTTAGGAGGTGGGCAATCCGATTTCAGTGAGCAACGCAGCAGAAGAGAGAGAAAATAGTATCAGTGCATATTTGTGTCACCAAATAAAGGGCCATATTACACAAAGTGTCGTATTTAACCATTAGTTCCTGGCACAAAAAAGTTTCTTCTTAAGAGCTACAAACAACTTACTTAACTAAAACAAGGGGGCGGGGTTGACCCCGTTGCTATGGATGACATCATGTTTATGACTTAATTTACTCACTGTTTCTACAGTGATTGACAGGTGAGCAGCCTGTGTCAGTGAATCTGAAATAAAATATTTACCAATGCATATAGATATAGAATAAAAGAGCAAAAAATTAAATTAAAAATTCATATTGTAAATTACAAATCAATTAATAATATAACGAATTAATAAAATGTATTTAACTTACTGTAATAAAAAATAAATTAAAATGTAACCTGACGTTTAAAAATAAAATTATTTAACTGAAATCAACTCATATTTAAGACAATTTAATTTAATTATAAATTAAATGTAATTAAAAGGGAATTCAATTAAATATGTAATTAAATTATTAGATTTACATAAAACAATTTAATTACATTTTAATAAAAATATTAATTAAAGGTAATGAATTAGATGTAGATAGATAGATAGATAGATAGATAGATAGATAGATAGATAGATAGATAGATAGATAGATAAATAGATAGATAGAATGACATAGATAAAAGTGCTGAATAGATTAACATGCATACGTTGGTTATTCAATCGCTCTGCCTGGGCTCAATCTGCCTGAGTATGCATGGAGAGAGGATCAGGGACAACTGATACAGCACAATTACTAATCACAGACAGACTGTGGAGTGTGTGTGTGTGTGTGTGTGTGTGTGGGGGGGGGGGGGGGGGGGGGGGGTGAGATGGATGAGGAGGATGAGGAGGATGAGGGGGGTTAAGCAGAGGTGAAGTGGAAGGAACACAGGTAGGACATGGGATGTGACACTTTCTTTTAGTTAACGGGTGCAGCAGCATAAACCAACTTACTTTCCTTCTGTCCCTCTCCTCTGCATCAAAGAAGAAGCACTGGGCATACTGTAGAGAGAAATTATGACAAAATACTGGTCTGAGCTGTGGGTATCATCCAGACCCAAGAAGGTGTGAATAGCTTCTGTGTGCTGGTACCTCTTTGTTGAACTCCTGCAGCTGTATCTGAACACCGTTCTCATCTCCCTGCTTGATGCACTGGATAATCCCCTCCAGGTCCACGTCCATGCTTTTTGTGCACACACACACACACACACACACACACACACACACACACACACACGCACGCACGCACGCACGCACAAACACGCACAAACACGCACGCACGCACGCAGGCAGGCAGGCCATAACAAAATTAAAGTTACACAACAATAATGATGACGATGGTGGTGAGTGACAGAGTTTAGTCATTGATTAATAAACACATAGTGAACAAAACAGATCCTTTACGGTACATTTGGTCTGTTAATCACCCAAAAAGTGGAAATAAAAACCAATAAATGTGAGATTAACAAACAGAAATGACAGATTTTCAGTTAAATACTCATCCTACCATCTTTTCTTCACAACAACCACATATGTTTAATCACTGATAAATGCTTTCTGGCCAATGAAAGCTGAATCTGTATCTTATAAATGACAGTTGTCCGTACTGACATGATTAATATACACACATAGCAAAAGACTGAAGACATCTTACAAGAGTTTAAATCCATACCTTTGTCCAAACTTACCTTATGCAATTCACTTAATCAGCCAGGTGATGTAAGATGAGTATATTATAAGATAATATACCGTATGTGTGCCAAGATCACCTTAATTCACCAAAGTGCTGTCACTGCTCCGACTTTACTTCAGCTCGCTTCCCGGTGTTTCTCAGTCCACGTAAGCTCAGTAGGCCTATACAATACTCTGCCTTTGAATTTGCTCAATTCACTTGTTTTACAGTTTCCCTCATGCACTCAGCATAACTCTGCATCTCTCTCTCTCTGCCTCTCTCGCTCTTTGTCTTTAATCCAAGAGCGATGTGGAGCCATGATTATAATCCACTAATGGACTCGAAGCTTATATCTCTTAGGGTTGACCCTCTAACCTCCAGGTTTTCCAGACTTGTAATACACATCGCTCTCTCTCTCTCTCTCTCTCTCTCTCTCTCTCTCTCTCTCTCTCTCTCTCTCTCTCTCTCTCTCTCTCTCTCTCTCTGTCCAGCTTTAACACACTCTTTCACTCAGATCTCTTAATAGCATGGGAATTACTGAAATACCCATTAACATTTTGTTTTTATCACGCCTGTCTAGCTCTTGCATAACCTCACTGGAGCAATTGACGGCTAAACTGAACTAGAACAAATTTGCTGAGAAATGCATCTGCAGAGTCAACAAAGTTAACATCAATATTTTTAGCTGATAGTTTACAGCTTAAAATGTATATGTTTTTATTTACCAAAATCCTGTCATCATAGTAAATAGAAAAAGTACAGTGAATTCCATGTTGTGCGTAGAGTATTATAATGTTGTTTGTGTCTAGTCCCACAAGATGGGGCTATTTTTATGGTTAAGTCAATCCAACCTTGAAGTCTGACCAGGTTATTTACATTATCTTTTGCATTATAAAACGTTTCCATTGAAAGTAAACTTTAAAATGTTACACTGTTCATAACTATAGATGATACCAGTCTACATGAGATCAGCCGTAAAAGAAATACATCTGTACATTCAAAATATAGCTCAAATTCACATTTTATTCTAATAAATCTGTTTTGGTTTTCAGTGTGGCTAACTTACTTTCAACTGTCGAACACGGTGTACTGTACAGACTGTACTTGTTGCAAAGTGTCTTAAGTGCCCTGAAAGATGAACTCGGAGAAGATGACATGCGAGTGAATGGCAGTCTTTCCTGGCAGGATGCTCACTCTTGTGCCCAGTAGGTAGAGGAAACAGGGCCGAGGAGGCTGAAGTGAACGGCTGGTGGTCTCAGGTTTACAACAACAGGATGCACACTACGTCAGCGAAAGCAGGAGAAAAGTCAGAGCAGTCTTGACAAAGTGCTCTCAAGAAAGTAGACGCATATTCCTTCAAGACGAATTAGGCATTTGAGATGTAAGATATCAACAAGTCAGAGCTACAAGAGATCGATGACCCTTTGCAACCTGTAAAAAACAGTGGGAAAAAATGGCCGACGTATGTAATCCAGAACTATCTGTTTTAATCATCAAGTAGTTTTGGTAAATGTAAATAAAAAAATATTTTCATTTTCATAGATTAAAGTATTTTTAATGAGGAAGGAGGAGTATATATGATTGTAATAAATATGAACAAAATCCCGTATCAGACACAAATTGCTATTTATAGCAGAATATTTTAATATTTCTTAAAAGTGTCTGGAGGCAATCTTTAATAGATTGACAAATGTAATTCTAATTACTTCTAAATTCCATTGTAGGGAGCGAACATGATCCTGATACTCTCCAAGAGGGATGAAATAACATGTTCCAACTTATTTTTATTATTGTTGTACATTATTGTTGGGCCGAAACTACAAAATGTCAGAAAATAGTCAAAACTAAATGCCCATCATAATGTACTAAAGTCCAAGGGGATGTCATCAAATTAAAGTAGGGAATGTTTGTAATATTTGCTTGAAAAAATGACTTTAGCAATTAATAAATCTTCTAAATAGTTGCCAATTCATTGTCTGTTTGACTTATCCAATAATTGACTCATTGTTTTAGCCTTTATTAATGACAAAGTTTAGTTTCTTTTAAAGTGTATGTTGATTTGGGTTTAAATATTTAAAATATGTTGGTCACGGCCCTGCTTTGTGGCCATTGGTCTTTAGACTTTGTCTCATTGTGACCATATGTCTTTAGTTGCCTTTGTTCCAGTGTCTTATTTCTTGAGGGTTTTTTTCTGATCATGTTTCTTGTTCCATTCATTGTATTATTTTAACTTGTCTGTGCTTGCCATTTGTTTCCTTATGTTTATGTTGCCCTGCATGTCTTTCCCTTTTACACCTGTTTCTGTTTTGTGTCTAGCCTAAGCCTGCCTTTGTGTTCTCAGGCCTTGTTGTCTTGTTACCCAATCAGTGTTTCCCTAGTTATTCCTGTCTACCTGCCCATCTGCTCACACAAGCGGTGTCTTGTGTCATGAGTAGCTCCATTTTTACCTGTCTGTTCTTTGAGTTAATTGTTGGTTTGTTTGTCGTGATTCTCTGTGTTGTTCCTCTGTTTGGATTATAAATAGTTTTCTATTCAGTTCCTGTATCCTGCCTTGGTGCTGTCTTCTCTGCTTTTGGGTCCAAACCTGCTCCAATCCTGACAATGCTCATATATTTGTCATCAAATCATCAATTCGCCCAAAGCTAAGGGACCGTTCGGTATTTGAGGAATGGACCAGCGGAGGAAAATAGGGGAGGGTCATGTCTTTTTATTTTTTGTTGAGGGGAGGGTCATCCAACATTTTTTAGTCTGGTGGGGGTGGTCACCCAACTTTTTTATTCACAAAAAGAGCAACATTTCAAAGTGGCTTGTTTGATGCATATTTATCCATGTAGCTCTCAGTCTCGGCCCCCTAGCAGATGGGTCCGCATACGCGGAGTTTGCTGGGGGGGGCAGGAGGAGCACTGCTCCCCTGGTGGCTGAAACGGGTAATTGCATTGTTTAAAAAATGAGTGGAATAATTACATCTGGCATGACCAGATATTTTATAAATATCTTAAATAACACAAAACAACTAAATGGTGGTAGGTAATACATCAGATTTCATATACTGCTTTAGTAAAAAAAGTATTTCCAAGACAGCCGTGCTGTGATTGGATTTCATAAGGGCGAATTGTTAAATTGTTACAATGTAATTTAAAATCTGCTTTAAAAATAAACATATGTGTTTTGGAATATAAGGTTTAGCTTCGGCACCTTTACCTATGCGCTAAAATATACAATGACGAAGCCTAGTGACCAGTCCATAGCAACCAGTGTTGAATTGTTATTTCCCAGTGTCCTTTGCTGAATGGTCTCAATGTTTTATTGTTTTATTTCATGTGAATACTAGTTTACTAGAGGAGTAACTTAGTATTTGAGGTAATGCAGTAATGCATGCAGTGTGCATTTAGTTTCCATGCTTATTGTGATTCCACAACAATGTTAGTGAGTAAATCTACTGAAATGGCCACCACACCATAACAGAGGAGTGTGATGTGTAAGATGAGAATGCAGAGGTGAACTTCTGTACGTCATGGCTGTAAAAATCAAATGGCATCTGTACTTCTTTGCTAAGTGCAAACTTGTACGTAAAGTCAGGGTCAGTCCTCTTTTCAAAATATTTTTGAGGGTCGTAGGAAAATTATTTCTGACGAGGGAAAGGTCAAGTCTTTTTAGGTTAGAGGTCACAAAGATTCTAACTATTTAACTAAGGGTGGGCCCTTAGTTAAATAATGAACAGTCCCTAAAAAGCAGCAGATGTACAGGAACTAGTTTACAGAGAAACTATGTTATGTTGGCAAACAATCTCTGCTGTCATGCAGGTTGCAACATTTTAAGATGAATTAGGGGTTAAATGAACTAAAAACACTTGGTATAAACCATTGCTTGACTGAGAAATCACAAGACTGCTTTATCATTTCCCAGCTAACGCAGACTCAGTGATGACTCAGTGCACTACATTGACACAACCTGCCCAGATGGTAACACAGGAAAGGTACACAATAGACCCAAGAGGGGAAGTTGTGATTCACAGAGGAGAGAGGCTGGGAGAAACACAGTGTGGAACTTGGAAAACCAAGCACTTGCTCCCCATGGATTTACTGTATTACTAAAAGATTAAGAATTTACAGGATCATTTCCCGAAGAGATAATAGAATGTGGCCATGTGCCAAACCTTAAAAGTTCATCAATTCTTATTGCTGTGACCATTTATAAGTGGGCTAACAAAGCTTTACCATTCGTGAATGCTAAAATAATATCAGATTATCCGTTGAATCAGATTTATTATCTTTTAGGAAAGGTGTAAGATCAAAAACTTGTTTTTGAAACGCTGTATGTAGGGGCTTATGTGAGTGAAGGACATTTCAGGAATAAACACGGTGACGGCAAAAGTGACTCAAGGGAAAAAGGCACAGGAAAAATGGGGCGATAAAGAAAAGCCAGGAGGGGAATTGGGGTTATTTTGGGCTCTGCGGGCTTCCTGCAGGTGATGGAAATGAAAGAATGATTTCTGGAACAATTGCTCAGCAGCAAGTGGAGTGAAGGAGGAGAGGGATGGAGGAGGATGTGGATGAGGGGGGTCGGTGGAGCAAAGAGTGAACAACAAGAATTGATGTAAACATCACAGAAGGTATACAAGGTCACCGCAAATATAAGCATGATGTTGTGCTTGGACACATTGTTTCAAAGTTGTTTATGTTAGTATCACACACCGCTCCTGTAAATCAGGAATAAAACTGACCACATAACTGTTATATTGCAAGTGTGGGAGTTGGTCTGAATAATGAGAATGTTCCAGACACACCCCCTCACCCTGCCATCACACTATAAAGGACCACAAGTGGCGAGGGGTGACAGACTTGGGCATCCAGCAATCGACAAGAGACTACGAATGGTTAACTCAAAAAGCTACAGCAGGTTTTGGGATTTTCTTGACGGTAAGTTTCATCCTGCATTCATGTTTCTGCTATTTTATAACCGGTCTCTTATTCATAATTCTTATCTTTCTTGACATTTATTTTTTCACAAAATCCTCTGTGTATTATTTTGGTATTGTACAGACCATTTGTTTGGAATAAGTCTGGTTTAGGTCAGGATGTTTTCCTAAGTATTACTCACTTTCTGGTTTATTTGCCACAGGCCAGTGCGGTATGGAGATAGCCGTTCTGCTGCTGCTGACTGTGCCCTTGAGTGCTGCCACACCACTTAGACCAACACACAGGTCAGTGAAAAACATCAGTAAATATACAGCTAATGATGTGTCACTGCCTGCTAATCTATGAACGGGATATCAAAACATTTCTGCCTCAAAAAAGAGAAAAGAAAGAAGGAAAAACTGGACTACATATTATATATATATATATATATATATATATATATATAAAATTATTGAAAATCAGTTTGTTTGGTTCATGAAATGCCTGTATAATAATAAATACCTTTTTTCTGATGGACCCATAGGTCAGACACTGTCCTCTCAGGGGACGCTGTCCATGCTTTAGGGGTGAAAAAGTCAGAGGACACACAGGAGCAGTATGTTCAAACCCTGAAGATCATCCCATTTAATTCGGAAGACAAAGATCTAGACCTGGAGTCACTGAAACACAGGTACATATACACTCACACTATAGCATGGGTGGCTGTCAATTAGAAACTACAGAAGTACCAGTACAAGGGATAGTTGAAAGCTTTCTTCTATCACATCACATCCTTCTCAGTAATCCTGTAGGTTACTGATGCAGGATCAGTGCAGCATCAATTCTGTAGTGTTTATTTCAGTACTAATTGTGGCTGTTTGCAAAACCGAAATGGCAGGTTTATGATGTATTTAGAAACCGGACATTATTTTGTAAATGTATACAATGTTTTAATGTCTTAACTTTTAATGTGTCCCCCTCTTTCTCTTTTTCATCATTCACAGCATGGCAGGGAAGTTACGTCCACGGCGTGCACCTCAGCGTGGATGCCAGCTTGGGACATGCCAGGTTCACAACCTGGCCAACACTTTATACCACATCAGCAAAACAAATGGAAAAGATGAGTCGAAAAAGGCCAATGACCCGCAGGGATATGGCAGATAGGGCCAAGAGGAATGATGGCATTTTGGAACTAGAGTTCTCAACATAGTCTCCATCTTTTTAAAACCAAATATCTCTGTTTATGTTCTGACTGACTGACTGGTACTTATTAAGGATGTATGCTTAATAACCACATAGAATGTGGATGTGTTAATACTGTGTAAAATGCTTAATCATATTACTTTTTAAAATATTATTTCAATATTTAAATTCATTGTACAATAAATATTTAATATAAACAAGTGTGTGGAATTAAAGTTTATGAATGCATGGATAAACCTTATGAAAACATTAGAGCTGCAACGATTAATCGTTTAATCGATTAGTTGTCAACTCTTAAATTAATCGCCAATTATTTTGATAATCGATTAGTCAGTTTGAGTAATTTTTTAAGACAAAAGTAAAAATTCTCTGATCCCAGCCTCTTAAATGTGAATATTTTCTAGTTTCTTCTCTCATCTGTGAGTAAACTGAATATATTTGAGTTGTCGACAAAACAAGACATTTGGGCTTTTGGGAAACACTGATCCACATTTTTCACCATTTCCTGACATTTTAGAGACCAAACAACGAATCAATTAATCGTGAAAAAAATCAACAGATTGATCGACTATGAAAATAATCGTTAGTTGCAGCCCTAAAATGAATGCTGCTTACACCATTAGGGACTGTTCGGTATTTATGGAATGGCCCACCGGAGGAAAATAGGGGAGGGTCATGTCTTTTTATTTTTTGTTGAGGGGAGGGTCAACCAACATTTTTTTAGTCTGGGTGGGGGTCACCCAACTTTTTTATTCATGAAAAGAGAAAAATTTCAAAGTGGCTTGTTTGGTGCATATTTATCCATGTAGCTCTCAGTCTCGGCCCCCTAGCAGATGGGTCTGACCGCATACGCAAAGTTTGCTGGGGGGGCAGGAGGAGCACTGCCCCCCTGGTAGCTGAAACGGGTAATTGCATTGTTTAAAAAATTAGTGGAATAATTACATCTGGCGATACCAGATATTTTATAAATATCTTAAATAACACAAAACAACTAAATGGTGGTAGGTAATACATCAGATTTCATATACTGCTTTAGTAAAAAAATATTACCTGGCTGACGATGGGAGCAGCAGGACGCAAAAAATGAAAGTTACTGTTGCACTAGTCTGGACATCTTGCCGTGCCAACCTTGCAATAAAGGTTTCCTAAATGCCATGTATATAAATGTGATGTCAGCTTAATAATTGAGGGTTTTGTGTAGATTTGGACTTGTATACGTTTATTCCACTTTGTTTAAACGGCGAAGTGGAGAGGCCTCGTTCACCTGTTTGGAGCTGGCTGGTGAATGTGACGCTCGTATCGGCCTTGCTGGATACACCGTGACTCTGGTTGTGGGTCTACCGATTGCTGTGGATTACTTTTTTTCGTGTCATTGGATTACGGCAAAATACGGATCTTTTATCTCAAAGTGTCTTAACGTTTTATGGTGAGTTTGGAGAGGCATCTCAACAGAGTTCTGTAGGTCCAACACTGATTGTTCACCGTTACATTTTAGTTGAATTTAAGCGTCTGTCTATTGCGTTCTAAGACAGCCGTGCCGCTTTCATGTGAATACTAGTTTACTAGAGGAGTAACTTAGTATTTGAAGTAATGCAGTAATGCATGCAGTGTGCATTTAGTTTCCATGCTTATTGCGATTCCACAACAATGTTAGTGAGTAAATCTACTGAAATGGCCCCCACACCATAACAGAGGAGTGTGATGTGTAAGATGAAAATGCAGAGGTTAACTTCTGTACGTCATGGCTGTAAAAATCAAATAGCATCTGTACTTCTTTGCTAAGTGCAAACTTGCACGCAAGGTGAGGGTCATGCCTCTTTTCAGAACATTTTTGAGGGTCGTAGGAAAATTATTTCTGACGAGGGGAAGGTCAAGTCTTTTTAGGTTAGAGGTCACAAAGATTCTAACTATTTAACTAAGGGTGGCCCCTTAGTTAAATAATGAACAGTCCCTAAAAAGCAGCAGATGTACAGGAACTAGTTTACAGAGAAACTATGTTATGTTGGCAAACAATCTCTGCTGTCATGCAGGTTGCAACATTTTAAGACGAATTAGGTCAAGGTCAAGTCTTTTTAGGTTAGAGACCACAAAACTCCTCCGGTGGCCCCTTAATTAAATAACGAACAGTCCCTTAGCTTTGGTGTTTATTAGCAGAGGGCCCTGGACCATGTTCTTGGACATGTTCTTCATGGGACATTGAGAACAGTAAATATCATTATAATTTTAATTTCCTGAACATACACATATTCTGATGAATCTGGCTTTTACTTCCCTTGATGAGTAGGGATTGAGGCCAAGGGCATTTTCTTTCTAACTTTAACTTCATCACATCAACGGTGCAGCAGGCCTACACAAAACATTTTTACTCTTGTAACCTTTTAACATGCGATGACATGTGTTTTTGTGAGTTGCATGTGTGTATGTGAACGTGATGAGCACCTCTCAGGTAGTGAACCTGAATCTCATTGTATGTAAATACAATGACAATAAAGCCTTATCAAAGAGATGTGATAATAGGGAACTTGTTTGGCAGACTACTAGCAGCTCCCACCCAGGTAACCTATCAAATTTCCGGGGTTTTGACTGGCCACTCCTTTTTCAAAATTTGGAGCACGGTGTTTGCAATTATAGCCTACTATATGTGCCTCAACCACACCCTCACCTGTGGCTCTACATCCGTTTCCTCTCGGACTGCTAAGAAAACGTTTGGAAATGGCATTTCCATAGTTTTAGATTTATTCAATTTCGGCAATCCGGTAAATAAGTCTATGGTCAGAGATAGAGAGAGATTTGCTGAAGTCGTTTCCTGCCGCTATCTATCAAAAAGTCGACCAGAAAAGGCAACAACATGAGAGACGCAGGAGAAGAAGTCGACAGCGGAGACAACATCTGCAACGTTAAATCGAAGGACCAGGTATGATTGTAACGCTGCTTCTGTTGTGATATCATGGCGGCGTTTTGTCAAAGACTGCGGTTAAGAGGAATTTACTAAGTGGAAGTTGTGGCTGTCGGTTAACGTTATTCCCCGAGGCTCTGAGTCACGAGCGACGGACACAAGTTTGCTTGCTGGACCGATACGTCATTGTAGTGACATGACACTCAAAGTTTAGGGTTGGTGGGAAAACCGAGCAACTGTCGCGTTGAGTTTGTGTGTGAGTGAGTGAGTGAGTGTGTGTGTGTATAGATCCATATTTCAAGAGTGTCTGTTCATGTCTGTTGACTAACTACCCTGGGAAAGCCCTGGCGAACTTCCGGCAAATTACAACTGAGAAGGGTCTGGTGTCAACCAGTACGTTAGCTGTTTCACGCTTCTTGCGGTCGGTCGGATGGCCGTGCCGCGGCGCACCTCCAAGAGTTTGTAACAACGCGACACGACCGCGTTGCAATGATTGGTTACTGGTTACCGTTCTTTGAGCAGCTCTGGCCTCAATCCGATGACTGTTCGCGTCGTCCGCAGCGCCCCGACCGCAAGAAGCATGAAACACTGACTACTGCTCATAGACTGTACAGTCTATGCTACTGCTGCGTGTTCCGACAGTTGGCCCTACCCACTCTTCTTGTCAGACTAGTCTGATGAGCTATCCACTTACTCCTACTCTAGCAAAACAAATAAAAATAAAAAATAATAGTCTCACTGGGCTCACTAGTCCCGCTGCCAGACCTATAGCTCCACAGCACTGTAGATACTTTCTAGTATAGCTCTGGATGCAGCGAAGGTGGCTCTGCACAATAGTCTCGGGAAGGAACTTGTTTTCGTGGAACATTTGCACCCCACAAAAGAAAACAGCACATAAAATATTAAATTAAGTTAACTGTTCACACAGTACAGTGTACTTCGTCCAAAGCCATCCCGCCAATTGGTCCCAAAACATCCCAGTTAGAGAGTAAATGCTGTAAAACATATTCTTCGTAAATCTTTACAATCATTCACCGAAAGAACCAAGCATGCTTGCCTTGTTGCACGATCCAAATTTTCTTCACAATTTGCCATTTTCAGGGTGTGTCTTGCTAGCACAAAGTTTGTTGTTGTTTAGCGAAGGGATTTTGAGAATGGCAACACAGAGAGCAAAAGGTGAAGGACGTGCTGGATGTCAGGCTTTATCCTGGAAGTGAACTTTCATTGATGTAGACTACTGTCTCGCCGACAGGGATCACTGTCACAACTAAATGGAACGGAGCCATCATGTTTGCAGTTAGGCTGGTTTCACACCGCCCTGTGGAAACCACTGCAGGGGTGTTTCCCAAAAAGAGTTTTCTAAAAGATATCCAGTTAAAGCTTTAGTGCGTAACTTTTTGATATTATTGAATGTCCGTTACATTCAAGCCATTGCCAAATGAGTTGCTACAAAGCTAATTAAGACTATCAGCTCCACACAACTTTCTCTGTATGGCTATGCCCCTTGTGTGTTGTTCGGGTCTGAGGGAACCGTTTTCAGTGTTTGCTATTTATTATTTCTTCTAACTCAAACTCCTTGACCTTGGCTCATTTTCTGTGAAGAACATAACACACACACACACACACACACACACACACACACACACACACACACACACACACACACACACACACACACACACACACACACATACCACACATACCACACATAACTATTACATATGAGGTGTCTACTGGCTACTGGACCCAAGTGTATTTAACCCTTGTGTTGACTTCTGCTCACATTGGCCCATTTTAAATTTTTGTTTTATATCAGAAAATATTGGATGTAGTAATAAGCGCTGAAAATGTGTAGAAGAAAAATTAAAAATGTATCCTTTTTTTTTTTTTTTTTCAAGGATGAAACGAAGACAACACAAGGGTTAATTGTCGGTGCTATGAAACTATGTTGTCTTTCTGCACCTGCTATTCCCACATAAAGTTACAAAATTGTTACAGTTCAAGCACCTTCACCTGTTCTAATTAAGTTCTAAGAAATAAGCACCAATAATGATCAAAAATCTTTGTTTATAATTTTTTTTACCTTTTTTCTTTTATAATTGAATTTCCTTGTTTTCGCACAAAAAACGAAAATAATCATGTGATCATAAATGTGATCTCACTGGCAAATATGAACCATAAATGATGTACAGTGCCTTGCGAAAGTATTCGGCCCCCTTGAATTTTTCGACCTTTTGCCACATTTCAGGCTTCAAACATAAAGATATAAAACTGTATTTTTTTGTGAAGAATCAACAACAAGTGGGACACAATCATGAAAGTGGAACGAAATGTATTGGATATTTCAAACTGTTTTAACAGATAAAAAACTGAAAAATTGGGCATGCAAAATTATTCAGCCCCTTTACTTTCAGTGCAGCAAACTCTCTCCAGAAGTTCAGTGAGGATCTCTGAATGATCCAATGTTGACCTAAATGACTAATGATGAAAAATAGAATCCACCTGTGTGTAATCAAGTCTCCGTATAAATGCACCTGCTCTGTGATAGTCTCAGAGGTCCATTTAAAGAGCAGAGAGCATCATGAAGAACAAGGAACACACCAGGCAGGTCCCAGATACTGTTGTGGAGAAGTTTAAAGCCGGATTTGGATACAAAAAGATTTCCCAAGCTTTAAACATCCCAAGGAGCACTGTGCAAGCGATAATATTGAAATGGAAGGAGTATCAGACCACTGCAAATCTACGAAGACCCGGCCGTCCCTCTAAACTTTCAGCTCATACAAGGAGAAGACTGATCAGAGATGCAGCCAAGAGGCCCATGATCACTCTGGATGAACTGCAGAGATCTACAGCTGAGGTGGGAGACTCTGTCCATAGGACAACAATCAGTCGTATACTGCACAAATCTGGCCTTTATGGAAGAGTGGCAAGAAGAAAGCCATTTCTTAAAGATATCCATAAAAAGTGTTGTTTAAAGTTTGCCACAAGCCACCTGGGAGACACACCAAACATGTGGAAGAAGGTGCTCTGGTCAGATGAAACCAAAATCGAACTTTTTGGCAACAATGCAAAATGTTATGTTTGGCGTAAAAGCAACACAGCTCATCACCCTGAACACACCATCCCCACTGTCAAACATGGTGGTGGTGGCAGCATCATGGTTTGGGCCTGCTTTTCTTCAGCAGGGACAGGGAAGATGGTTAAAATTGATGGGAAGATGGATGGAGCCAAATACAGGACCATTCTGGAAGAAAACCTGATGGAGTCTGCAAAAGACCTGAGACTGGGACGGAGATTTGTCTTCCAACAAGACAATGGTCCAAAACATAAAGCAAAATCTACAATGGAATGGTTCACAAATAAACATATCCAGGTGTTAGAATGGCCAAGTCAAAGTCCAGACCTGAATCCAATCGAGAATCTGTGGAAAGAACTGAAAACTGCTGTTCACAAACGCTCTCCATCCAACCTCACTGAGCTCCAGCTGTTTTGCGAGGAGGAATGGGCAACAATTTCAGTCTCTCGATGTGCAAAACTGATAGAGACATACTCCAAGCGACTTACAGCTGTAATCGCAGCAAAAGGTGGCGCTACAAAGAATTAACTTAAGGGGGCTGAATAATTTTGCACGCCCAATTTTTCAGTTTTTTATCTGTTAAAACAGTTTGAAATATCCATTAAATTTCGTTCCACTTCATGATTGTGTCCCACTTGTTGTTGATTCTTCACACAAAATTACAGTTTTATATCTTTATGTTTGAAGCCTGAAATGTGGCAAAAGGTCGAAAAGTTCAAGGGGGCCGAATACTTTCGCAAGGCCCTGTATATATCATTGGTAATTGAGCTAAAGTAAACATCTGTTAAGTATTTTTACATACCGTAAATTGTTATGGCTGTATTGATTTAAAAGCCTCATAATGTGGTGGGTCCACCAGACCCGGGAACATTGGCTGTGTAACAAAAATATGAACACCACACAAGGGTTAAGAAGATTGTGTCACCTGGTGACTTTCCTGCGCAGAAGCTCGAGTGAAGATAATTACCTTTTTCTGAAGAGTCCATGTTTTTTTTTAATCCTCTGTGTCATCTTTGGCTACTAGCAACTGCGTGGAGGAGGGGTTGGGGTGCATGCGTGATCATGGAAGGATGTATCACGTGGACGTGCTGACAGTGTTGTTGTCATTACTTTAAATTCCTCATGGTGGCGACAGAAACCCACTATAGCTTTAAAAAGATGTGTTCACATTATCAAATGGCTATTGATATGATAATGGATACAAATGTATTTATTTAAATGAAAAGAAACACTTTATATCATATATATTTAAATTCAAAGTTCTACAGAGAGTCCAGTTTCAATAAAAAAAATCAAAAAAAAAAAAATAAAAAAAAAATCCATTGGGGCTCCTTTTGTTGTACTGCAGAATATCCTTTATGCACTGAAGATGCATGGCATGTGTACAGTAGTGGCCTACGTGCCCACCGCACACACTCTCTTTCTCTTAAACGTCCACTGAAACCCGAGCTGAAACTACAGCACCGCATCAGAAGTAACAGCCAGGTGTTTAGGCTCGTCATATCTCACCAGTGTATCACCATCTCTAAGCCAAAGTCAACATTTCTCACTTTAACAGTTTCCTAGCCACATGATTTCCAGGCATAGAAGGTTAGGGATGGAGTTAAACTTCTTGCAAATTGAAATAACCTGTATATAATTTCAGTGTATTTACCTGTTTAAAATGTTTTCAGACTTGGATCCCCAAAATCATCAAGAAAAGAGTGTGCACCACCTTTGTAGAAGATTCTTTGAGGTAATGTGAACTCTGTGGAGCATACTCTGATAATATCTCTCCATTTACTTTGGGGGAGAGTCAAAGGATGATAATGTATTTTTTTATTTTTGAATGCATAATCCTCTCACCTCTCTCAGTAATGGCGCATGCTGCCAGTGCGGGGTTGCAAGAGATGCCCATGGCTCTGTGGCTCTCGGTGACTATTTCAGCACAGCGATTGTCAACCACTGGGACAGCGCCCAGCACTCCTCTGAATACCCGACTGATGCCTTTGGAGAGTTGCAGTTCGCAGGAGCCAGCAAGAGGCATAGCTATGTGGGTGGCCTATCTGTTCTGTTCTCTGAATGGCTCATTAAATGCTTTAGAGTTTACAGTATGATCAAATCTTTCGTGTTTTAAATAAAAAAAAATAATATACTGGAGTTTATGCACTGATCTGGTTCCACGTAATTTAGCCCCGAAGACAATCTACTTTAAGTAAATTTGTTTATTTATGTTCTTTTTCCGTTATGACTGACTGTCAAACTAGATAATAAAAGAAAGCTCTATGGCATTCATTGTTTGTGTTAATGTTAGGGCTGGGCAATATATCGACATTGTATCGATATATGAGGCTAGATATCGTCTTACATTTTGGATATCGTAATATCCTGATATGACGCAAGTGTTGTCTTTTCCTGGTTTTAAAGGCTGCATTACAATGAGTGATGTCATTTTCCAAACACACCAGACTGTTCTGGCTGTTCTATTATTTGCCTTTACCCACATAGTTATTATATCAACATAACTGTTGATTATTGATCAAAAATATCATTGTGTGCATATTTTGTGAAAGCACCAATTGTCAACCCTACAATATCGCCACAATATCGGTATCGAGGAATTTGGTCAAAAATATTGGGATATTTGATATTCTCCATATCGTCCTGCTCTAGTTTATGTTTCACAAAAAGTTTAACCTGAGCCTATACAACAAAGATAGAAATCATATCACATCCATACAGGGATAGTAGTATACAGCTGTTAAAACATAAAAAAATGAACACACTGGTATAGGATCAGTACTCTGTATCGGCCGATAAGCAAGTTTAGGTTTCGGTATCGGGAATCAAAAATGGTATCGGACCATCTCTAGTTTTAAAAACAAATGCCAAATAATGATACAAATGCACCAAGACCTTTAGTAGTCAGTACAATGCTTTTCCTAATCTTTAACATACTGCTGCACCTGAGTAAACACACACACAACGCACTGAGAGTGAGATCACATTTCTATACTGAGAAGCTCCTTTTATCATGATCCTAAGAACTTGTAGTATAATTTAGCACTTGCACTTTCAACTTCTGAAATGTGGTTGTTCCTTTTTAATCAATCAAATGTCTATTTTGTCTCTCCTGGGGATATCAGTTTCTGCGTCTGTCATGGGACACACCCCCGGCTATGGTCTACACCCTGATGACAGCCCACTGGGGCCTTCCTATACCTAACCTGGTGGTTTCTATAGTGGGCGGAGAAGGCAGGACAAAGGTGAAGACTTGGGTGCGGGAGGTCATCAGGCAGGGACTGGTGAAAGCCTCACAAAGCACAGGTAAACATATTGTGAAAGCAAACTGTAACTTTGGGTCATAGGTCACGTGCCAATTAACAGTATTGTTGTACTCATATACGTTTTATTTATAGTATCAAATCATAACAAGAGTCATCTCAGGACGCTTTACAGATAGAGTAGGTCTAGACCACACTAGACCCAACAATTCCAGTAATTCCCCCAAGAGCACGCAGTTAGTGCGACAGTGACGAGGAAAAATTCCCTTTTAAGGAGAAACCTCAGGTGGTGAGGAAAACTTAGTTTATAGTATAACTAATATCTGTTAGCTTCAACTTGTGTGTGTGTTTTGTCTACGGTCAGCATACGTCATGATTTTACAAACTGTTCCCTTTCAAATTTAAAATGATTTTGATTGGTGTGTCTTTTTAATGTCAGGGTAACTGCAGATTGCATTGCATATAGTTAGCATATAGTCCTTTTGAATGTATTTATAAAAAAGTCTTAAATGTAATGTAATCTTAAATGTTCTGTCTTAAATTTTCCTCCTGCCTGCCATAGACAGATATGTTAGTTATACTATGTGCTTGTAGCCGATTGCGTCCTGTTGGCAAATGTTCTACACCTAATGAACTAAAAGTGGGATAGTTGTGACAGTGGATTGTGCGTGCTGGAGGCTGTTTTATCCTTTGACTGACCGACTGACGGCTTTTAAGTTCTGTATATTTCTGCTTGCGAATCTCAACATGAAGTCAGTTCCCTGTAAAGAGTTCTAAAAACATGACTGATTTTCATGAATTTATTTTATAAGCACATAAAGTACTACTTTATTAGCAGTGCATTACTACCTTAACAGAGCAATATTAATAACAGAATATGCAAGGGAGGTCAAAAGCCTAAAAGGCTTATCAAGGGTCTTCCCAAATTTGGCTGAAAAACAAATACAATAAACAAACTAAAAACAATGACTGTAAATGTGAAATAATGAATCAACATGTTCTTGGAAGATGCAGAACCTTTTTTGCAGGACAAATACATCTGTTACCAAATGTAGTACCATTACCATGACTCCCTGGGGTCCAATCCTAATTTGGTACTACAATGGCCATTTCCTCCCGAATACTGTGCCAAGGGCAGGTGGCACACAGTGATACTGATCTCCCGTCATCTGAGCTCACTTTAACAAGCTGTTCTCTCAGAGGCTGCCGGTCAAAGCAGAGGTAATAGACACAGGCAAAACCATTCAGGCATATTGTTGGTAACCCACTGCAGATGGACAGTGTGCATCAACACAGACTGTATGCAAATATTATGTAGTACATATTACAAAGCAGACTTTTAGAAATTCAAATATCGATCTGTGGGTGGCTTGTTGCTCGGAGGTACAGTGGTTGCGCCATAACCACAAGGTTGACGGTTCAATCCCAGGCTTCTCCGGCCACATGTCAAAGTGTCCCAAGACACTGAAGTTGCTCCTTGGATGCTGTATAAATAGCTGTCCACTGCTCCTAATACCAGGATGGGTTAAACTGCAGAAATAAAATCTCACTAGATTGTACTGTGTTTTTTTTGTTATCTTATTTACATTATTATAAAATCAAGAATATGTAAGTTAATTTACATCCAATTTCATAAGTTAAGTGGCTTGGTGATGTCCTTGATAGTACAGAGGTAATTGAGCCATTTTTCAGGCATACAATTCCAGCTTTGACCTGCAAAACTCTGTCATGACATTTCTCTTTCTCTCAAGAACTTTCCTGCAACCAAAAAGTTTCTCTGTTGTTCTCGCACTCACTGTTTGACTGCTCTACCCAGGAGCGTGGATCATGACGCCAGGCTTGCGTGAAGGTGTTGGCAGGTGTGTCGGAGAGGCGGTGAGGGATCATGCCACCGCAGCCTCGTCTGTGTCCCTCAACAAGGTGGTGGCGCTGGGCATCACTTCCTGGGGCCTGGTGCATAACAGAGAGCAACTGGTCAACCCTCAGGTTGTACAGGCACTCCCATACTGTATTTAAAAATTTACCGTGCAAAACATACCTTGTTTACTTGTATCAGGCAACAATTTACACACTATAAGTATCTTGGTATCCACCAAACTCAGGCCTCCAATGTATTAACATTAGTTAAGGAAACCCTGCTATATCATTTCCCTGGATTCTTCCTCTTGCAGGGCAGCTTTCCTGCGAAGTACCATGTCCAGAACATGACCCCGGACACTTGCTGCCTGGACATCAACTACCAGGCCTTCCTGCTGGTGGATGACGGGAGTGTGAGACCTAGAGCAGAGACTGGGTTCAGGGCCAAATTGGAGGACTACATCTCCCACGAGCGCACGGGTGGTGAGAGATGGGATTATGAAATATAATGTTTTGCATTGTGTGTAGAATCGGAATAGAGGAATTGTTTGCCATGGACTCTCTGACAAAAATATGACGCTTATGACTGGAGGAAGTAGGCCTAAACATGTATTTCCTCATGTGTTGTTGTTCCTTTATTGTTATTGCCAGATATGGGAAACCAGTGTACATGCATGAAGAATGATAACACCTTATCTTGGCTGATTTTGAAATAGCAGATATTCTGTTGTTTTTCTGGTTTGCCTTTAATAATATTCCGAGAATGTATTTATTTGTGTAAACTGTAAAGAAAACTGAGATATGTCTCAAGGGTACAATGCTCTCTCAACCATGAACATTTCATGCACAATTATCCCCGATTTCAAGCTATGTGGCCCTCTTGTGGTGATCTTTGATTACTGCATGTGACGATAAGATGATCCTTTGGTATTACATGCCACTGCAGTAAATTTCAGACATGGCTCTTTAACATCTGAAATCAAGCTATTTAACGTGGTGCTCTTTCTGTGTCTATTGCTGTCTCTTAGCTTGTGTGTTACAATAAATATATGCAGTTTGTCTGCAAACATGATCATCATATTTTATGTTAGTCTATATCCTTGACGTTCCACTTCCGGGATTGCTCCGTTGCTGCCGGTAAATCCGCCGGATTTCACTCCTGCCTTGTGCTTCCTTTGTGTTGGCATTTTAAACTCTGGTTGATATGAGGACTATGGTTAACCTTTTCCCAGATCTCTGCAAGGTAAATCCAGACAGCTAGACTATCTGTCCGATCTGAGTTTTCTGTTGCATGACTAAAACAACTTTTAAACTTTCACACGTTCTACCAAAACAAGTTCCTTCCGAGCCTATTTTGCAGCGGCGCCACGGCTTTTCTCCGTTGCTTCGCACCGCCCAAGACGATTGTGATTGGTTTAAAGAAATGCCAATAAAGCACGTTTTCCTCCCATCCCCGAATGCTATGTGGAGTGCGCTTTGGATGAGGGTCTGGCAAAGTGAGACTATGTTTGCGTTAAAGTGACGTCTATAGAGAAATCATTTACAATTGCACTGTATGAATTAACTGTAAAAATGTTGTATTTTTGTAGGCAACAGCGGCATAGACATCCCTGTCCTTTGTATGCTGATATCAGGGGAGGCAAGCATGATGGAGGTACAGTCACTGCTTTTTTATGTTTCTTGATTACCACAAGGAAATGATTGGGTCAGTTTTAATGGTTTACTTTATTTATTTATTTATTTATTTATTTATTTGACAGGGAGAATACACAGCTCCTTAGCAGTACCAGAGTTAGCTATAAGCTAATTTTCATCTGTAGTCCCTGGGCAGGAAACAGAGAATAACATCTCTGTCAGAAGGAAAACCTAACACTGGAGTATAAAAAAAACGTCAACACAACAGGAAAGGATGACAATCCAATTTCACAGTATAAAACTTCACCATCACAACATAAAAACAAGACAATCCGACAATAAAAACCACAACATGAAGACAACAATCCAATTTCACAGCATTAAAACACCACAACAATACAATCACAACATTAAGACACCACTACAACAGGACTTCACAACATTAAGATTAGCTGTTTGGGTTTATGCTTGATGGGAACATGATTGGGTTGATGAATTTAAAACCAGCAAAGCTGTTCCATTCTCTGATCTCTCTTGGTTCTGAGTTCCAATACGTTGTGGCTCTAATAGAGAAGACTGATCTGCCAAACTCAGGAGATCTGTGCTGTACTGCACAGTCACCTCTGTTGGTCGTCCTAGTTCTCCTCCCATTGTCTGAACGCAGTGATACGAACATTCATTCAATTCATTTAATGGAGGAGCGGCCAAATCATTAATTACTTCATAGACTAGACTAACATCAGCAAGAAACACAAAACTGTCAAAGGTCATGAGGTTATGTCTTTGAAATATGTTACAGTGGTGATAACTTGATGGCTTTTTGTCCAATGTCTTGAGTGTTTGTTTGTAAAGTGCTTGCAGTGGAGCAAGTGTTTTTCCAGCTTGTGACCAGCTTGTGATACAGTATGATATGTGTGAAAGAATCGTTGAGTGCATGTAAGGGCAGCTGGTTTCTAATATATCTAAAGTTCCTTAAATTAAATTTGACAGTTTTACACACCTGTTTCATACATTTCTTAAATGACACAGTCTGGATCCTTTCCCACTTAACAATGATATCTGGCTGACTTCCATTTTTTTTTTTCTATTATAAAATACATACAGGCAGTTGTACTGATGTCAAGTGTCAGGCAGGACTCTGACAGCCAGTCAGAAATGTTGGCCATTGCTGCTGTTAATTTACCTGCTACCTCATATCTATCTTTTCCATGTGCAAGGATGATTGTGTCATCCGCGTACATTTGGGTGTCAACTTCTGGACATACAAACGGCAGATCATGCAGATATTATGCCTTTATATTCTGTAAAAAATGTCTCTCTGTTATCCTAATTTCTATCAGAGAGTGGATCTTTCTCTGAAGACCTCCATGCCTTGGCTGGTGCTGGCTGGCTCTGGAGGCCTGGCTGACTTCTTGAGCGATGTCTTGGAGAATCTGTCATCATCCAAAGTTGGCCAGTCCTCTGGCGAGGGAGATGGCGAGGCAGGTCCCAGCGAAGATCTGAAAGACAAAGTGGCGGAAAGGGTTAGGCGGCACTTCTCTTCTGAAGCGGAGTCAGACAAACTAGTTGAACAGGTAAGAGCTGTGGGCCAAGACACGTGTTGTCATGTGACATGCAGAACGGAGAATCAAGGATATTTCATACTATAATGGGTAGATTGCCAATAAACTTGCTGTACATATTTATGCTTCCAAGTGGACAAAGTAATTTTTTTAATTCTACCATAACCTTTCGGAGCAAGCTTATACTGTTTAACCTTGCTGCTGCTGCTAAGGCTCTAAGAACAGCAACGTGGTCAGTATGTTGCTCATGTCATCCAACACTTCATAATTGTTGCATGTAATGAGCATTTGTTGACTCTCTACTGTGCCTGTAGACGTAAAGCTACTACCTGTCTCAGATTGTCCCACATTTCTGAAACAGCTTGCTGCTATTTAGTTCTTGCTGCTATTTGCAATTAACTCACTCACAAGCTGTGGTTTGGAAGTCAGTTTCATATGGCATAATCAGATTCTTTTATGTAACACAAGACTGAAAAAGGATTGTCTGCATTGTGTGTAGTCAAAACGGATCAAATGCAAATGCACTATTTTATAGTGATCCTCCAGGTTTTCCTGAGGACAAATCACTGTTATGTCGTGTTCACACCAAGGCAAAGCTAATATTAGCCTTGCTTTAATCTGGTGAGTTTGACTGCGGGATCAAATTGGGATCATGTGTTTTGCCGGTGTAGAGCTTTTTTAATTGCAATAAACTGATAAAAGTATGCCGAAATAACATCATGATGCGCCTGACGCCTGGTTGTGAACACTCCTTTACATGCTAGAAATTCGACTTGAAAATTCCAATGTAAAAATCTGATCTCTCTTTTTTTGAATGGAAGTGACATCAATATGTGTTCGCTTCTCTGCTCTCCCAGCACACCCTCCTCACAGCTGCAGCTTTAAAAAATGATTTGTTTGATTTGATGTAACACCCCACTCATCCTGTCTCTTTCTATCGGAGAGAGAAAGAGAGCAGCAGAGAGAGGAGGGATCGCTTTGTGACAGGCACGGAGAAATAAGAGTCAGGTATGAATGGCCATGCGATCAGGCACGTTTACATAGGCTATTGTACGGTTTAATATTTGTCAGTCAACTTTTCAAAATACATTCGGGGCTACACTCAAAACATTTGGGGCTGAAGCCACGGCAAAATCGGCTGACGCCTCCTCTGTCACCAAATGTTTTTCCATCACTATCTGTCTGCTTCGTCTCTTTCTCAGTATCGCAAAGTATTAAGCTCATATATTCAATATTCCTGTTTGTCTTGTATCCTTGTTCTGGGTCTCCAGGCTCTGAGCATCTACCAGCACAGAGACTTAATTACAATCTACCATGGAGAGCAGGACAGCCCAAATGAGTTTGATACACTCCTGCTCAAATCATTGGTGGGAGGTACATCCATCTAATTTAAACTATGGATATTGCTGTTTTAGGTGGCAACATGTCTTTATTTTGATGTTTGTGGTGTAATTCTGTTTCTCAGCTAGTAGGCATCGAGCGTCGGATGAGGACAGCCCTTACAATGACGAGCTGAAGCTAGCCGTCACATGGAACAGGGTTGGCTTTGCCAAGAGTGAACTCTTCAATGGAGACATCCAATGGAAGGTGTGTGTGTGTGTGTGTGTGTGTGTGTGTGTGTGTGTGTGTGTGTGTGTGTGTGTGTGTGTGTGTGTGTGTGTGTGTGTGTGTGTGTGTGTGTGTGTGTGTGTGTGTGTGTGTGTGTGTGTGTGTGTGTGTGTGTGTGTGTGTGTGTGTGTGTGTGTGTGTGTGTGTGTGTGTGTGTGTGTGTGTGTGTGTGTGTGTGTGTGTGTGTGTGTGTGTGTGTGTGTGTGTGTGTGTGTGTGTGTGTGTGTGTGTGTGTGTGTGTGTGTGTGTGTGTCTACCACTCTAAAGTAGATTGTGTGTGTAGTGTAATATGCCGTTTGTTTGGAAACCAAAACTTGCGCATATTAAATTGGGAAGCTGATTGGATTTGAAACCAAATCCTCTAAACGATTCCAATAAAGAAACGATTCCACTGGAATTGTAATTTTTTAAACGATTCCAAGTAGGAATCGATGAACACCCCGACGACAATGGCAATGAAGAGAACGTTACACACCATTGGCCATAAAGTTTATTTTTTTATTTTTTTTTTTTTTACTTCTAATAATTAAGTACATTTAGTACCAGAAAATTACTTTTGATACTTATTTTACTACTTATTATATTATTATTATAATACTTATTATGATTAATATTTACACTTTTACTCAAGTATTGCTTTCAAGTACTTTATACAAGACTGGTATAGGCTTAGACTTTTAAAGGGAGAGACATGGCCGCTGCGTCGAGGAGTAAATCTCTATATATGGGCTCCCGCTCTACCAGGAGAGCTACCTAGGCGCCCATAATATGCCACTTTTGTCAAATAAAACAGGTTTAGCCTTGCGGTGTAATGGCATTGTTGGTATGAAATAAGTGAAAATGTATTTTTAAAATCTTCTATTATAACCTTCACCCAATCAAATAGCATAAAGACTTGGAAGACTCCATGACAGATGCCCTGATCAACGACAAGCCTCAGTTTGTGCGTCTTTTTGCTGAGAATGGCCTCAACATTCTGGACTACCTGACTTATGGCATGCTGGAAAACCTCTACCGCTCAGTGGCTGAAGGGACGGTGCTTTACCAGCTACTTCAGCACCAACTAATGGAGCGGCTGGGAACTGCAGCTGAATCAGACCTGCAGTTCTCTCCTTCCAATGTGGCAAAAAAGAAAAAAAAGAGTGGCCCAGAGATCAGCCTTTTTGAGGTTTGTTTTTTTCTGATGAGAGCAACATGCCATGCCTCTGATCTAGTTTTGCAATCAAAAACTATGTTTTACACATTATACTTTTGTTTATTTGTTTGTTACTCTGCCCCCGTTTTTCCCTCAGGTTGCAGAGCTCCTGGAACTGTTAATGGGTGACATCTGCCAGCCGTTTTACTACGATGCTTTGGGCTTAGAACAGACCTCAGTCAAGAGTAGAGCTTTTAGGGTACTCTTAACATTTCTTAATATGTAGACATATATCAAAACCAATGAACCACTGCCAACTGTCACTGTCAATCTCATACCCCCTGCCCTTCTTCTTTTCTTCCTCCCAGCGTGCCAGTAAGCTGCTGCAAGGAGAATGTGTGTATCGTATGAAGCGCTGCCTCTTCCCCTGGGCTTCACTCTTCATCTGGGCCATCCTCCAGAACCGCAGTGAGATGGCCACTTACTTCTGGGAGATGGTAAAACTTTTGAGAGCTACAGGAAGCAGAAATTTGTTGTGCGGCTTTATGAAATAAGAACATGACAATCCTCTATGATCTTGGTGCAATCAGGCTCACAACTGTGCCTGCTGTAGCACATACAATTCTTAAACAAACTGACTGATAATAGTAAAATGTTCATGAACATCCTCTTCATTGCCAAATACTGTATCAGTACCTTTTTATGAAAGAGTTTGTATGCCCTGACTTCCTTTGCTGTCTCTCCCAGGCAGGTGAGTCTGTGCTCAGTGCTCTTGGTGGCTGTAAGATTCTGAGGGAACTCTCCAAGTTGGAGACGGAGACTGAGGCCAAACTGTCAACAAAAGAACTTGCCCAGAGGTTTGAGAACCTGGCACATGGTGAGACCATAAACACACCATCTGATTTATAAAAAAAAGAAAAAAAAAAAAAAATGCAGAAATGATGATCAGACATTACATTTCACATCCTTATTGTTCTAGTGTTATTTGGCCACTCCTTATGAGTAGGTTAAAGGTCCCATGGCATGAACATTTCACTTTATGAGGTTTTTTTAACATTATGTGTTCCCCTAGCCTGCCTATGGTCCCCCAGTGGCTAGAAATGGTGATAGGTGTAAACCGAGCTCTGGGTATCCTGCTCTGTCTTTGAGAAAATGAAAGCTCAGATGGGCCGATCTGGAATCTTCCCTTTATGATGTCATAAGAGGAAAGGTTACCTCCCCTTTCTCTGCTTTGCCCGCTCAGAGAATTTGACCCGCCCATGAGAGAGAGAGAGAGAGAGAGACATCATGGCTTGCAAACGAGCGAAGCATGGCAGTTGGTCAAGGCCACACCCCCACCCTCCACCTTGCCCCCCTCTCTCCTCCTCAATAGCTACAGACACAGAAATGGCACATCCTAAGGAAAGCTCATTGTGGGACTGACTCTAGTGGCTGTAATTCTGCACCAAGGCTGAATTTTGGGAAAGAGACTTCAGATACAGTATTAGGGGACCACTAAGGTCTATATAAAAGCATCCAAAAAGCAGCATGTCATGGGACCTTTAAGTAACATGTGAGTGATTTAGCTGCACACCTTTTATTCAGGTATTTATGTTGCTTGTGATAATGGGTACATTTTGGAATTCCTTGTCAAATGAAGCAATGCAGTCACGTCTCTTGTATAATTTTCAGAATAAGGCTTTTCCATCCAACCAAATTATTTATGCACTTGTCTTTCCCTGTCCTCAGATGTTTTCGGCTCTTGCTATCGGAGCAATGAGAGTCGCTCATTCACCCTGCTAATTAGGAAATCTCCATTTTGGGGTGGTACCACCTGCCTCCAGATGGGCATGGGTGCCGACGCCCGACTTTTCTTCAGCCACGACGGAGTACAGGTTTGTCACTGTTTTCACACTTGTGTGACATATGAGAGAGAAAAATGGAACCAAGTCACTGACTTAATTGTGGCAGTTTGACCAGTTATGTTTATGCTTAGTCCTTTTTTGAATATTTAAATCTATATCTCAAACTTGATTACCCATTTTTAGTCTAAAGATTAATTCCATTTTCTATCTTTTTCTAAAAAATGAAATTGCATAAATGAAACCCTTCCATTATATTGACATACATGCTCTGCCAATGGTTAACTAATTATGTGGAGCTTAAATAGTCTTTTCTTCTTTTAATTCATTGTAACCGTAATTGCAAAAGACAGCATGGGCATAATTAAGGAATACTGATATAATTACAGCCACTTTATATTACACAAATTAATTGCAGTTGGTGAAAATGGTTTAATTGTGTCTTCTGGTCCAGGCTCTGTTGTCCCAGATCTGGTGGGGTGACATGAAGAGGAACATGGAGGTGTGGAAGCTCGTGCTCACCTTCTTCTGCCCCGTCCTCTGCTATACCAACTTCATCTCCTTCAGGTAAAATTCACAACAGTATTATTATATATTTATTAGCATTCAGAAGATTTGTAAACATTTCAGGAGTGTTACTTTACACCATACTCCAACCTAACAGGAAACAAGAGAAAGAGGAAGAAGAGGAGGAGGGAGAGGAAGAGCCTAACGAGGACGGGCTGGGTAAGGACAGCGACAGCCTCTATGGCAACACCGTCTTCTCTTTCGCCGACATCAATCACATGTAAGACTCTAAATAATTCTAAAGAGATTTGGCTTGTCAAATGGTGAGGTTTTGCCTTTTCCGACACTGGCCTCCCAGTTTTGAATGGACATTACTTCATTGATGTAGTGTTTATTCATTAAAAATATGTAATTGTTGTACCAGGGAAGTTGATTCACCAGGACCAAACATCAAGACAGCAGCCATCAAAGGTGAGTTCTATTTGAAGGCATCATCTCTGAAAAAGCTGCAGGAATGATCATTTTCAGTTATGACTGAAAGAAGCTACTTATCCATGTCCAATAACCTTAACCTTACTTAACAGGCAGACTCCACTCTCGCAGACCCCCAAAGCGTCCATACATAGTGTCAAGATGGCGACAGTTCTGGTTTGCACCTGTCACCACATTTTTGGGCAACGTCCTGATGTACTTCCTCTTCCTCCTGCTGTTTGCGTATGTTTTGTTGGTGGACTTCAAGCCTTCGCCTGCCTCTGGTCTGGCCGTCTCCGAGTATCTGCTATACTTCTGGGTATTCACTTTTGTGTGTGAGGAGATCCGGCAGGTGAGTGCTGCGAGACATCGTACTTGTATCAAATGTTATGCTTAATGCATCTACTTCATATTTAGCCACTGCAAAAGTTGATACGTGATAACATCACCTCACATTAAATGTTATGCCAATAGCTTTCTGAAAGGGATCATGCACAGATCAGCACTGTAAGAGCTTTTCTGTCCATAGCTGTGCTTCATCTATGGATCTGTTAAGTTGATTGATGTTTTCCTCTCTAAAGACGTTCTTTTTGGGGTCGATGAGTTACCGTCAGAGGATCAGAGTGTACATTCAGGATGTGTGGAACAAGTTTGACCTCACTGCCATCACGCTGTTCGTCATAGGAGTAATCTGCAGGTACACGCAACTACCACACACGGGACTACTGCAGGATTATGCCAACACCTTTCACAATATTATTTTAATGAGGTTTTCATGTTGCAGAATAACACAAAGCTTTGGCTCTTGACACCGTAAAACAGAGCAGTGTGTTGTTGTCTGTCACCGTCACAGGGTGAAATATTCACAGGTCAACCTAATTGAGTTTTAAGCTCCTAGTAGTTTGAGTTGATTACTGTGATTATCAGGGCCTTTTTTTTTTTTTTTTAAAACTAGAAAAGCATACTGGTCAGAAATCAGACCAAAATGACGTCATAACAAATTACACACGTCACAAACATGTCTTAGCTATCCTATAAATCATGTCGTATATCCTGTTCTCCTGAGTCCGGTAAATACAGAGTGTGCAGACGCCCCTCACTTCCATCCTCAGTAAGATTCTAATTCCAGTTGTGAACCATTTTTAAAGTGCAGTTTCTGTATGGTGTATCAAATGAAGCTTGTAGGATTGTTTTACAAGTTGACCACTCTCTGTTCATCACATTTGATTTGCTTCACTCTGTGTTTCAGGATGTTCACGTGGTCATATGGATTTGGCCGGGATGTCCTGTGTGTGGGCTACATGGTCTTCACCCTTCGTCTCCTCCACATCTTTGCCATTCACAAACAGCTGGGGCCAAAAATCATCATTGTTGGCAAGATGGTGAGAAACATTACTTAAGTTGACATCATACCAATGTTATTCAGCAGGATGTTGGCATTATAATGACGGAAACTATTTCATCCTTTTTTAGATGAAGGATGTCTTCTTCTTCTTTTTCTTCATGATGGTGTGGCTCATAGCATATGGAGTAGCCAATCAGGCTTTGCTTTACTCCTACGACCCGAACTTAGACCGCATCTTTCGCCGGGTTTTCTACAGACCGTACTTGCACATCTTTGGACAGATCCCTGTGGAGGAGATGGATGGTAATGCAAGTATTTGTGTTTGTGTGCCATGCATCTTGACAAAATAATAGTACATTATAGTACATAATAATACATTTTTGTGTCCTTTGCAGTAAAAAAGTCGTGGGAAATGGACTGCACACATAACGTGACGTTGATTCAGAATGGTGAGGAGCCGTGCAGGACTCTGTCTAATAACTGGCTGGTGGTAATTCTGCTGGTTATTTATCTGCTGGTCACCAATATCTTGCTCATCAACCTGCTCATCGCCATGTTTAGGTAAAGAACAAAGAGCAAGGTTTTCATCAATCTGTCTCCATGGCTTCATCGACATGCTGTAAGTTGTCTACAGTTTGCCACAGCACTCTTTACACTGCTCTCTTTGTGTCCACCCAGCTACACCTTCAATAAAGTGCAGGCTCACAGCGACATCTACTGGAAGTTCCAGCGCTACAACCTGATTGTACAGTACCACTCCCTTCCCTCCCTGGCTCCTCCTTTCATCATCCTCTCTCACATCAACATCTTTATAAAGAGGGCTATCCGCAAGATGCCCTCTTTCAAGATCCTGCACTTTGGTCAGTATTTGAACAGGAGTCTTAAGTTAGTCTAATTAATGCTAAAGTTATTGCGTAATTCTCCGAAACTAACAATATTAGTTGTTGCCTTTTTGTAGCTTCCCACAAAATGCAGTATCTCTAATGGCAGAATCTAAAGGGGGAATTGGATAATTATTTGCTTCCACATCGGCTTCAACTCAGCCATGGTGGTTCCTGCTTGGTTTAGGAAACGCCATACCTGAGTTGAATGATAGCAATGATAAAACTCTTTGCCTTTCTTATTAGTATTGCAGTTAAGAGGGAAAGCAGCTAACAGGCTAATGACGTGGGAAAACATTCAGAAGGAGGACTTCTTGTCGGCCCAGAACAAGCTCCAGAGGAACTGTGCCTCAGAGAGGCTCAAACGGATGTCTGTCAAGTGAGCACACCTTCCTACACCAACACTGTAGCAGTGAAATGATTTTGGCTCCATTATACTGAGTTGAATGTTTCCTTTTTCTTTTAGAGTGGATGATGTGCTTAAACATGTGACTGAAAGCAGAAGCTTTGACCACAGGCTGAGGGCTCTGGAGAATGAGGTAAAAATGAAAGCACTCTTTTCATATCATTTAACTGAGTTTATCATTCTTTATCATGTGTGTCGTTGTTGATACTTACATGGCATTGCTGTAAAAGAGCTCAGTCAACCTCTCCTATAGAAAGGATAAAGGTCACCCATCTAGATATGGCAGGGCTTGGTGATATGCATCATGACAACTAGAACACTATGTTCTGATATTGATATCAAATATGTATTTATTCATGAATGGTAAATCACATGTTTGTTAGAGGAATAGTTTATAAGAGAAGATTGAGACCACTTTCTCATCTGTAACGTCCGTGTGATGCTACTGTACAGCCTGCAGACGGTTAGCTTAGCTTAGCATAGTGACAGTTGTAAAAACAACAGTTTGCTGCTTAGAGGGAGTTATTTCTTGGTTTGAACCAGTTACTAGAGTCTCTGCTGGTTGCCTAGCACCTGTTCAGAGCCAAGAAATAGTTACCGACAGCTTTGTGGGGCCAAAATGCTGGACCCCACAAGTTTAAAGGTCTGTTTGAGGGTTAAGACTTGGTTGTAGGATTAGGGTTAGAATTAGGTTATGGTGAGGGTAAGGGTTAAGGTTAGGCATTTAGTTGTGAGGGTTAAGGTTAGGGTAAGGGGCTAGGGAATGCATTATCTCAATGGCGGGCCCCCACAAAGATAGTGCCACAACCGTGTGTGTGTGTGTACATTTCTCAAGTACTTTAAAAGTCATCTGCTTATTATTATACAATATATTTTACAGCAATAATTAAGAAAACATCCCACAGTATGGATTCAAAGATGTACAATTCACAGGAAAAGTCAACATGTATTCTGCCCCCCTCACCCCTCCAAAATAAATAATTGAAAATAATCGATTTTTAATTTTTCAAGTCAGTCTTAAAACAAGTTTTAGTAAATGAATGCACCTTGACTTACGTATTTACATGCACTGTAGCTACCTGTACGTACAGTATGACCTGTGTACTACTAGCTAATCACTTCCTAACAACATGCTGCTCATTGATGTTTTTGGAGGAAGAAGATTTATCAGGCTGTGGTTTGGGTCTTTAATGGGATTTATTGATTAAAAAATACAGACTATCACCAGCCTTAACCTTTAATCGATTAGTAGGTTTTTAAAGACAGAAAATACAGATTACTTTGTTGCTGCATTATGACATCACAATCACTATATTTGGCTGAAATATCCCTAAAAGCATGTTTTGGGTGTTTTTATATCAATATGGGGGTAATAATGTAAAATGTACCCCAGCACATACAGTAATGCTATGCAACGTCCCAAACTGGACACATCTGAGAGTAACTTTTTTCATGTAAAAGGTGAATATTTCAATGCATATGCCGCAGAGCTGGATGGCATCGCAGGGTGTCCGGTGCCAGACTGGATCAAAGACCACTATAGGAGCCGTTAGCGCGGATACAAATGCCCACCGGCCTTGGAGTGCACCATCCCTTTATTAAACCACTGTTGTTTATTATCAACGTTTCATTCATTTGAAGACATTTGGCAGAGCAGCATTGTCTTTTTTTATTTTTATTTATTTATTTTTTTGATTGCTTTCGTGAACTTCTACTATCTAGCCTACTTTTAGTTCTCAACACAGTCTGTTTCAGCCCCCCCACTTTCCCACTCTCACACAGCTTTTGTGCACGGAACTTTCTCCACACAGTGAAATGATAGATAATAGAAAACAACTGCATTGCGGCGCAGAGGACTGTTTTTTTTAAGTGCTCGTGCCGCAACCCCCCCCGCGCGTCATGAAGAAATGCGGGGTGGCTGCCTGCTTCGCCAGTGCCAAAAAACGCTACTGCCCACAGGTGTCTTGGAGTTACTGTATGTCAATAAACAGATTTTGGCTCTTTTGATCCTCCTTCTCAGATGGAATATTGTTCAAATGCTCTCAGCTGGATTGTGGATACTTTGGCACAAGGCAGCACATTCAAACCTTCTCGTCCTCCACCTACAGTAAGTGGTGCAAAATCAAAACACACATTCTTCACAGAAATTATGGAGTCATTTTTGCCTCGAGTCATTCATACTTAACCTGTCCCCTCACTTAACATTCTGCCTCTCCTCCTACACAGATGCGTCACCCTCGTCTTCCAGTTCCACCTGATTCAGCCTTGGTGATGCCTTAATCAGGGTTGGTATAAGACTCAAGAGCTTTTACTTTGACTGCTCCCATGCTACCCACCCACTGTTCCAAGGCAGGAATATCATACCAACTCAAATAGTCTTAAAATCATTGTTTTATTTGATGGACTTTGTGTCATCAAAAAAATGAAAATACCAAAGGCCAAGTGGCCTTGCCCCTAAAATTGGGAAATTCCAGGCCTGCACCAGTATCACTGTTTGCTCGCCACGTTCATCACTGGACTCTGTTACCAAATTGTTTCCATTGTTCTGAACTGAAAAAAGTGTATCACTACTTATTACATTGATTAATTATCAAAGCTGATTTTTAATTTTTTTAATTTTTTTTTTTACTTTTATTCAAATGCCAAAGTCAAGTGTATGCATTTATGAAGTGGCATGATATTTTATGTATCATGTCTTTATTGCTGTAGTTTTGAGCTGGTCGCTGGTTTTTAAGGTTTTTATATTGTTTTTTATTGCTATATTTAAAAGGGTGATAGAATGAGTATATAGGGTATTTCACATTGTTCCTTAAAGTCTCCTAATAGGGTATGTAACATTGGTTGGGCTGAAAATAGCCCGTGCGCTGTTCTATGCTGCCTAATGCAACCCTGTGAAATAGCCCTAGAATGAAACAAGAGTTTTTCTCCCTCATATGGTATGCTCATGAATATATAGATGAGCTGCACGCTGATTGGTTGTTTTACAACAACGCAGTGCTGCTGCACATGAGGAAAGAGGGGAGGGTCTGCTCCTCAGCATACGCTGGCTTCTCTGCTCCTCAGTCACAGAACAGAAGAGAGAGGGAACTGTTTTGGTGGGCCACAGGAGAGAAATATCTTGCATGCTCGACAATACTGGCGTCTTTTCTACAGAAAGTCGTAGAGTAGCCAGACCCACGTGACACGTTCGTCCAATCAGCTGCCAGTCAAGGGTGTGGAGTATCAACCATGGATGTATTACGTCGTGACACCATGCTTCAGTCGTGTAGCCAAAGTGGAGCCGCACTGTTAGATACCCAACTCCTGCTCCATTGCCCTCGGCCAGGCAGCCGCTGTCTGGCCGCGTGTTTGTAAGTCTATCGGTAACGTTAACAGCATGTGACAGTGTGTGAGTCTAATGATGCCCGCTGCTGCAGCCCGCCGTACGGGTTGAGCAGAGGCTGCACATTTTCAACAGCGGGCAGCGGCCACACACACAGGCCGCCGGATGGTGTTGCTAAGAACTTGCATATCAGACCGGCCCTTGCGGCCTCAAAACACGACCGGCCCACCGAGAAAAGTCCAGACTCTTCCGATTGCCACTCTGCTACTGGTTAAGTGTATTATTTACATTGCAATATAAATTAAAACATAAATTAATGTATTAATATCAGGGAACATGCCTGCCACACTCACAGTTACCCGGTAACTAGAGCACCAACTACCGCTGGCCTGACGGAGCGCCACAACCGGCAGCATGGTGCTCTGTACCCAGCGCACAGTCATCTTTTCTAGGGTAACTAAACCATTAACTACCGCTTACCTGGAGCACCACAACCGGCGGCAGCTCGCAATGAAATGTGAAAAGTGTCAGCATTCTCTGTACAGCCTGGAACACTGCATTTACGACCGTGGTTCATTTTCAATATCCTTGAAAAACTTTAAAACTTTCTTCTTTGTAATTACCCTGGAAGTGGTAAGCTCGCAGCTAATTTAGTGTCTGACATCTACAAGACCTACATACAGAAGACCAGCTGGTCTCAGACCAGTGGTCTGTAGATGTAACTTTTGGAGCGTGACAAAGGTACAGACCAGAGCCAATAAAGGTAAAGCCACCGAGTTGATGTCAACTATTAGCTATTTCGCCCGTTTTCAGAGGCAATTTCAAATTGTGAGATTTGCAGAGGAAAGAGGTGTCGATGGGATTTTGAGGTTCTCTGTATGTCCATGTTACCCACCGAACCACTGTTGTTTATTCAACTATGACAAGGTAAACTCGGTTTTGCGTTCTATCACCCCTTTTAAACTTTGATAATGTTACATTCAGTGCACATTATTGTTTAATACTTTTGGATTCAGTTACTTTTTTGCAACCTTAAATGTTAAATCATGGATGTGTATTGCTAGATTATATTATTCTGTTCAATAAATTGTGTATACAGTATAATGAATGAGTTCTCTTACTGTTAAAGGAATACCGCTAAGTCATTTTGGGAAATGCACTACATTCACTTTCTTGCCGACCACTCTCATGAGCCAGCAGACAGTATACTTAGCTTAGCTTAGCACAAAATCTGGAAACAAGTGGCAAGAGTTGGCCAGGTTCAACGTACATGTTAATTTGTGTCAAGAAACTAAGTATAATGACACTACGCTGAATTAACTATGGCATTAAATTATATAAATATACCAGGAGAATCACTGAGGGGAAAGTGTGATTAAAACATAGGAGTGAGTAGTTTGATATACTGTAGACCGAAGGGGATATGGATAGTGTGAAAGGTGTACCATGGTGCTTAGTTTCAGTGTGCCAGAGCTCTATTGAAGGTCACATAGTGGAGCAGGGCTGTTGAAGGAGCCTTTACTGTAAATAGCCGGCCGGGCCACCTGTCAATCGCACCAGCAGCTCACGCTGAGAGAGGCCGTGTAATCACTTTCTGCCTTACTGCCCTCTCACTGCATGACGGCTACATGTGCAAAGATATGTATCCATGTACAGTAAGTGAGCATGTGTGTCTCTCTCTACTCATGACTCAGATTTGGAGTTATTTTGATTATAATACTCCTCATTTCACACAACCTGCAATGCTACTGACGACTCTCCTTGTCTCATTTGGCTTCGTAATGAAAATGTACTTCAAATGTAAGGCATTTGTATGAAATGTCAGTTGTTGCACATGTGCAGACCACCATCATCTCGATTTCCTTCTATTTACATCCATTCCATACATCATTCTGACATGTTCTCTTCTGCTTTGGGACTGGCAAGCAAATATTACCTTCGCCAATGAGACTGAGAGATTTTGGTTTAACCCTGTGGTAATTGTATAGGCCACCATTTTTATTGGATCATATCGGTTCTGTGGGATTTACACACGTGCTGAAATTACATTACAATTAGAGAAAAATGCGTAAATAAATGAAACAAAATAATTATAAATAAGACATACGTGTGAACATATACATGTGTGTATATTTGTACACAAATGTGTGTATATATGTACATAATCATGTATATAAAGTGTTGCTGTCCACAACAAAGATTATATCAATTTAAAACTTCATTAACTTCAATTGGAATTATTTAATGTCAATAATTGAACTTCTCCCTCCCTCTCATTTCCATATGTTCTTTGACCTCTCTTTCCACCTCTTTCCTGCAGCCCAAAACCCCCCTGTCAGCCATAAGCACACACCCACCTCTCTAATACACTGGGTTAAAGGCATCAGGAGCATTCTTCCCAGACATGTGCCCCTGTCACTCATGCACATCCAGACACACAACTACACCACACACCCACTAGTGTTTCCACTGTGTCCTCTGTGTTCCCAGCACATTGCTGGCACACTGCTCTGTTAGTCTTTTGAACACAGCACGTCTCTCTGCAGCTTGGAGCAAGAAGCTGAATAATATTACTGAATCACCTGCAGCTCTATTACGTTTTTGTGTGGATTTATTGTTTTTTTTAAGGTTTACAAACCCATTGATTGTTAAACCGCGTAGAGACAGTCATCCAGTGTGTATTCGTAGTTCAGAAGAAGTCCTGAACTAAGTCTTCCAAAATGGCCCCTGTGAAAAGCTGGTTAGTGGGGCTCCTGCTGGTTCTCCTGTGCCCATCCCCGGTCCCCCTCTCGGGAGTTGTGAGTGCCCAGGACGTGGCTGAAGCAGAGCAAGGCCTCCATGCCAGAAATGTTGAGGAGGTTGTGGCTGAAGAGGGCCAAACAGTGGAGGGGGATGATGGTGCAAGTGAGGAAGAGGAACAGGTAGCGGAGGAGGACGGAGACGAAGAAGATGAAGAATCAGACGATGAGGTAGAAATGGATAATCAGGAGGAGGAAGGGGAGGATGCTGAGGAGGAGGAAGAGGAGACCGAGGAAGAGGAGACCGCTGAGGAGGAAGAGGAGACCGCTGAGGAGGAAGAGGAGACTGCTGAGGAGGAAGAGGATGCTGAGGAGGAGGAAGACGAGGAGACTGCTGAGGAAGACAAGGCTGAAGAGGAAGCAGAGCAAGATGAAGAAGAGGCAACTGAGGAAGAGGAGGTTGATGCTGAAGAAGAGGAAGAGGTGGAGAAGGAAGAAGAGGCTGCTGACGAGGAAGAGGGGGATAATGCCGAGGAGGAGGAGGAGGAAGAAGAGGCTGCAGATGAGAAAGAGGATAATGCTGAAGAAGAGAAGGAGGCTGATGAGGCAGCAGCTGAGGAGGAAGAGGAGGGTGACACTGAAGAACAGGAAGACGAGGAAGAGGGGGAGGAGGCTGCAGATGAGGAAGAAGAGGACGATGCTGAAGAAGAGGCTGATGAGGCAGCAGCAGAGGAGGAGGAGGAGGATGATGAAACAACTGAAGGAGAGGAGTTAGCTGAGGAAGAGGAGGCTGATGATGCTGAGGAAGAGGATGGGGATGACTCTGAGGAAGAGGAAACAACTGAAGCAGAGGAAGATGACGGTATACCCACTTATTTAATATATTGTTTAAAAAAATTATATATATATATATATATATATATATATATATATATATATATATATATATATATATATATATATATATATATATATATATATATATATATATATATATATATATATATATATATATATATATATATATATATATATATATATATATATATATGCACGTGCTCTACCACTAGGGCACCCAAACCATGGGGATTTCTGTACCAAATTGAACAGCAATCCACCTAGTTGTGGAGATGTTTCTCCCTGAATCACAAATGTCAACCTCATGGTGGCGCCAGAGGAAAAGTAAGGGGATCACAAAAGTCAGTAGGCTTCACGAATGAATATATGAACTCTCATAGTTGTTGAGATATTTCAGTCTAGACCAAAGTGGTGGACAAACATTTAATGGTGACACGGTTTCAAAATTACCTCAGCCTACCATATTTGTACTGCAATTTTCTTGCTACTCATTGGCCAACATATATTCAAGGATACCAATATATTAACAAAAAGCCGATATTGGCCAGGCTGAGATATTGGTTTAGCTCTAGTAGCCTAATTTGTCATTGACTCTATATAGATGAGCCTGAAGATGATGACACAGCAAATGAAGAGGAGCCTGCTACTGACCTGCTGAAATTCCACTCTGGCTCTTTGTGTAGTGTTTGCTCAATCTGTGAGGTAAAACGTATGAGTACAATACTTTAATGGTGTAATGTAATGAACTCTTTGAGCAATGGGGAGTGTAAGAGTAATCATATTGTGTGTACCCCCTCCTTCTTTTAGCACTGCTCTAATAACTGTGACAAATGTCCCTGTGAAGATGATGAGTCGGATCACTGTGAGCACTGCCAGGTAAGCATCTTCACTGTCCAAAACCAGAGCGGAGCCAGACGTGGTAAACATTTGGGACTCAGCCTAAATCTACAGGGGGACCGGGAGCACTGTTTTTTTTTAAGCCATTTGATAAAGAATGCCTAAAAATCTGTACGTCATTTGGGAAAAACATGATAGTTGCCAAGGAAAAGAATGATCCTGTAGAGCCTACATTCTGTTTTGTATTTAACTGTTCTCAAACTGTCTTCGTCATTCTGAATCCAGAACTAAACAAATGTTACGGATGACTCATTTTCCACCCTGCCACCTAAAGAGGCAAAAATTGCCCGATATCACAATTTTGAATTACATAACACAGGTAAGGTAGGAATTTGGTGTTAACCACATTACTAATCTTGAAACCTATTTTTAGTAGAGTTCACAGAATGAATGGCGATATTTCCCCAGTAATAGAACTTTTGCTCCATTAATTTGCCGGTCCAGTCAGAGACACTGGAGGGAAATGACACAAAGCTATTTTAAAACCCTCAAAGATTTGGGGCTTTTAAGAAAACATTTAGGCTGTAGCCCCAGAAGCCCTCCCCCCCTCACTCCGCCCCTGTCCAAAACACTGTCAATAATACACATTAAAGGCCAAGAGGCTCCTCATTTGAACCCTTTTGTCTTCCAGGAATGCTCATCCTGCTACATTTGTCCCATACTGTGTGACACAATTTGCACACCAGGTAAATACTGGTAGTAAATACTCATACTGTGCTTGTATAATTGCTTATTTATATATTTAGTCAACTTTGGCCTTTCTTAAATTTTGTATGTATCTTTTTTTTTTTTTTACTAGGTGGCCTTGTTGATGAGCTAACTGGGACCCTCTTTCAGTAAGAGTTCTCACAACACATTGATATATAATTGTATGCTTCTACTGTATCATTAGTTAATGAACCGGCAGCAGCTATAGGCACATATTTGGAAACGCTATGTTGTTCAGTGTTGGGGTTTATTCACGTCCTGGCCTTTGTTTTGCAGGACTGTTGCCTCTCTACTCTGAATAACCTGAAGACTGTGCTCTTTAATGCCACCCTGTTGGTTGCACAAGGTACAGTGCCCAGGATTGGAGCTGTTCATACCTCTCCAGCAACATGTGGACTCCCACAAGAGCTTGCCATGAATCTGACAGAAACACAAAAACACTTTTAGGTTTTAACTCACGTTTAGATAAGATGTTTCACTTGCCTTGTAACAAGAGCTAAAAAGAAATTTGTTTGTAATCTATTTTCTTTTCCTTACTTTACATTTTCAAGGCAAAATGGGCAATAATGCATTAACAAGGCTAACATATGATTTGTTAGGATTCTTTCTTTGCAAAACAATTTTTGGTTGAGCAAAAATGTTATAAGATCTATCTTAGTGGCACAAATCCATATGACTGCACTACTAGAAAGATGAAAATCTACAGCCACTCAGGGTAACTTGCAAATGTTTAAGCCCATTGATTTTTTTTTTCTTTTTTTACAATAAAGTTTCATACAGGCTGATACATTAATAGCTTTCCCATCTGATAATAAATGTCTCCTCTGTAAAATTTGGTTTAATGTAGCCAACATGTACATCACAAGCACAGGTTCTATCTGTCACAAAATTTGCTTTGTGTTTTTTTTAAATTCATATTGTTTTACTGACTTCAAAGTTATTTCTAGATTTTTGTTGTTGTTGCATATACTCATGACTGTGGCTCATTTAAACTGCAGTGAGAATTTGTTAGGTGACTTTTAATCCCTAGTATTAATACATTTGAGTATACTCTGTAGAAGTGTGGAACAATTGCAGTATAGCTGTTTCTTAAATAAATCACTTCTATTCATGCCGTTTGTATGCTGTTACTGTCATTCTCTACAGTATGTTGTTCTTTGTTGTCACTGTCTGTCTGTTTGATTGTCCGTGTTTCTCTCTGTTGACACTGTACATACAATATTGTCCGTCTGGTTCTCCATCTTTTCATCTGTTTTTAACTCTCTAACTCTGCAATTTTAATATGTTTTTATGGCTGTCTGTGATACTTCAGGGTTTTTCCTTGCTCAGAATTGGCCTTTGGGGCAACACATAAAGCAGGGGGGGTCTGGTCTCCCCCAGGAAATTTTGAGGGTAAAAGACTTCAATTCCTGCATTCTGATACATTTTTGGGCACCAATTTATGGTAAAAACGTCTATATTTATGGCAAGGAAATCACAAAATTCTGGTGGCAGGTAACAATTTAAAATACAAAATATAATGGAATACTATTATATTCAGTAGTCCAGTAAGGGGGCTTTCACATCCGGGACATGGGCCGGATACAACAACACTTAACCCCAAAGTCCAGTTGTTTAATTAGCATGAACAGGGCTTTATGGTAACTTTTTTTCCCCCAAGGAGCACGTTTTGCTCCCAAGTTTTGCATTTGCCAGAATTGCCAGATGACCAATCCGCACCTGGGTTTTATACTCTGACGCATTCACTTCCACGTTATATGAGATGAAGTTTGCAACCAATGGGCATCATACATCTCTTGATGCCTGCATTTCAGATGCTCTGGCATGACTTTGGTTTTAGTGCACTTAAAAGGAATTTTAGTTCAGTGATGGACTCTGTATGCAGCTTGTATAGAACAGTTAGATGACTTTCGACCTGAGGCCGCTGCAGCAGAAACACAGAATTCCTATTGATATTCTTTGAGTTAAACAAGGTCATCATGAAGTATACTAGATTGACATCACTGAGGCTGATATAGAGACGTTTCCTCTGTCTTAAAACTTTGTTACTCCAGACATGAAAAAGACCTTGTGAAATCTATGTGAGAACTTGTGGTTGATAACTGGTTCCCTTTTCCTCCTCAAGATGCATGTATCCTTCCTTCTGCTGTGGCTGAGGGAGCTTTGCTAGAATATGGTGAGTAAAATACATACATTTCTACTAAATGGAAATATTTTTATTCATGAGCTTTATCCATTTCTGCATTATGTGGTATCATCTATAATTTGTGAGGGTTATAGGGCAGGATGCAATTTATTCAGGATGTGAAGGACCTATTGCAGTACAACAATCTAAAATGCATCCAATATACTAAATTAACAAAGTTGTGAAAAATTGGCTTAAGCTGTCCACCATACCAGATCTCAAGACCTTGATGGACAGTAATGGAGAAAATACTCAGATCCTTTAAATAAAAGTGGCTATTCAATAGTGTTGAAATACTCCACAACTTCTGGATTTGAATATAATTTTCATCACATGATGCTGTGTTGCAATGCACATCAGTTATGGAGAGTATTTCACACTAACTGTGGATAATCTCTCATAGAGAGCACATAAGGCAGCAGATATAGGTACAATTGGTAGTGCAGAGGGAAATAAATGAACTGTGCCCTGGAAGAGATGAGATTATGTTGTATATTGTAAATTGATTTACTTTACCAGTGAACCTAAAGAACAGTGCAAGCGAACCATAAACAAAAGTCATTTGATCGACATTATGGTCCATCTGTCAACAATGGGTGTGAAAGATATCAGCAACAGCTGGCAGACAAAAATGTGCTGACTCATTGCAGTGTAACCACATCAATAATACTGTCAAACAAGCGACCACAGATGCATGCAGGCAAACGTCATCAAAGCACACGGTGCCGAGACATACTGGCTGGTCTGCTGGTCTGCTGTTTTGATTATCATGTTTGGTAATCAGGCTTTTTTAAACTTTGTTGGCAGTAACGACAAGACAAAATGCTGGTCTACCTGCATGACACAGGGAGGGAGGGCAGATGAGTTATATGCATTGTATGTTGCAGAGTGACATGTTTCTTTTTAACGTACCTGATAGCCATCAGCATTCTTTAGATAAGGCAGGTGCACATGTTTCTGCGGGTGGCTCATGCTGGGCTTGGGTCAGGTGACTCAGCAGTAGGTACACGACTCTTTGACCTCCACTATAAGCGTGCCAGTCTGTAAAAGACTTAAAAACAGGTAGAAAGTGAGCCAAAGGAATTGTTTTTGATTAGATGACGACCGCAACAAAGCAAATTCGCCAAAAGTAGAGGCTCAGAAATTGCCTTGGAGTTGCAGGAACACCTTTTTGACAAAATCTTAAAAAAGAAAGCATCCATATATCCTTCATAAAAGGAGCATTCGTTTCAGCACTGTTTTATCGCATTATCATTTATTTAAGGTGAATTTTAAGGTGTTGCCCAAAGAAAGGTGCAATTGAAACATGTAAGTTTCTGCAGTGCAACTTGATAATATTCAAGGATGTTGTACATTTTGTAACTTCATATACAGTATCTTAATCTGAATCACATTATAACTCTGATTTTAAAGGTGCAAAAGAAATGACTTGCATCTAAATCAATCTACCATACGAAGTACAGTTTTGGTTGTGAATTTATATAATTTTTAGTCTGTTTACATGTGTTGGAATACTACTGCATATATGAAAAAAAGTATTATAAAGCCTTCTGTGGCTCCAGAGGGAGCTGAGCAACGCCTAAAATATTGCCTAAGGGATGTCACTTGAGTTAGCATCGGTTGGGATTAAAGACTACAAGTTTGTAAATTAAAAGAATCTGGGGGTGTGAAGTTAGAAAGAAGTGATCTTACCAGAGCTCTGTAGCTCCAGTCCTCATCTCTGCTTAATGCTAGAGGCTCGAGGCTACCATCATGACAATTTCAAAGATTTTCCCCTCAGGTTTTCTTCACAATTTTTAGGTCTAGTGCTCTGTGCTGACACCAAAGTGTTGGCCCTTTGACTCTGCTGGAAAGAAGAGAAAAATTGCACAAGTTTGATGTCAGTCACCATAGGTATGGGGACGGCCACACCAAGTGTCCCACCTCTGCTGTGGGGGATCTGTCAGATGAAACGTGTGTTTTTTTCTGTTAGATTCAACAGTTTCCCGTTAAGGCAGGATTCCCCAATGTTTATCGGCCTACACAACCTCTTAATGGACGTTACGTGTTTTATGCACTGTATGTTGCAGAGTGACATGTTTCTTTTTAACGTACCTGATAGCCATCAGCATTCTTTAGATAAGGCAGGTGCACATGTTTCTGCGGGTGGCTCATGCTGGGCTTGGGTCAGGTGGCTCAGCAGTAGGTACACGACTCTTTGACCTCCACTATAAGTGTGCCAGTCTGTAAAAGACTTAAAACAGGTAGAAAGTGAGCCAAAGGAATTGTTTTTGATTACATGACGACCGCAACAAAGCAAATTCGCCAAAAGTAGAGGCTCAGAAATTGCCTTGGAGTTGCAAGAACACCTTTTTGACAAAATCTTAAAAAAGAAAGCATCCATATATCCTTCATAAAAGGAGCATTCGTTTCAGCACTGTTTTATCGCATTATCATTTATTTAAGGTGAATTTTAAGGTGTTGCCCAAAGAAAGGTGCAATTGAAACATGTAAGTTTCTGCAGTGCAACTTGTTAATATTCAAGGATGTTGTACATTTTGCAACTTCATATACAGTATCTTAATCACATTATAACTGATTTTAAAAAGGTGCAAAAGAAATGACTTGCATCTAAATCAATCTACCATACGAAGTACAGTTTTGGTTGTGAATTTATCATTTTTAGTCTGTTTACATGTGTTGGAATACTACTGCATATATGAAAAAAGTATTATAAAGCCTTCTTTGGCTCCAGAGGGAGCTGAGCAACGCCTAAAATATTCCCTAAGGGATGTCACTTGAGTTAGCATCGGTTGGGATTAAAGACTAAAAGTTTGTAAATTATAAGAATCTGGGGGTGTGAAGTTAGAAAGAAGTGATCTTACCAGAGCTCTGTAGCTCCAGTCCTCATCTCTGCTTAATGCTAGAGGCTCGAGGCTACCATCATGACAATTTCAAAGATTTTCCCCTCAGGTTTTCTTCACAATTTATAGGCCTAGTGCTCTGTGCTGACACCGAAGTGTTGGCCCTTTGACTCTGCTGGAAAGAAAAGAAAAATTGCACAAGTTTGATGTCAGTCACCATAGATATGGAGACGGCCACACCAAGTGTCCCACCTCCGCTGTGGGGGATCTGTCAGATGACGTGTGTTTTTTTTTCTGTTGTTTTAACCCTCCTGTTATCATTGGGGTCAATTTGACCCCATTCAATGTTTAACATCTCTAAAAAAGTGCTTGACATTTTTTTTTTTTTTTGCTTCATATTGAATGACTTTTCCTAATTTAATGGGGACAACTGGTTAAACATAAAATTAACATGATGATATAATTTCAATGTCCTGTATGCATTTTGTACGCATCGGTGTTCCTTGGGGTCAATTTGACCCCAGGCTATTTTAGCTGTATAAAACATAGAAAATATGAACATTTACACAAATTTGCTAAGATTGTTTTTTGCTGATATTGAGGTCACTTTCACATGCAGGTTGTTGCAATTTCACAATCTTCAATTCCCCTCCCCGCACCCACCCACCCTCTGTGAGGGAAAATATTGTTCCCGCACTCTGAGGGAGAGAAAATATGGTTCCCGCAGGGATGGTTTGCATCACGATACACAGGGGAGGGGCAAACATAAAAGCTCACACGCAGGCACTGCAGCCTTCTAAACCATTTCTCTTGGTGCTCGATGTGCTCTCTCTGTACACTGACTCTCATTTGAAAATGGCCTGCAAGAAAAGGTTTTCTGTCAGCAAAGAGTTGTCATAGCTCTTTGACACTGAAAGTGACTGAATGTGTCCGAGACTGAGGATAATGTTGAGGAGGACCCTGATTATAAGGCATCCTCCTCTGAAGACAATGAGAGTCTTGGGTTTGACCCTTTTGTTGTATCTCAACCACCCGCAGACACATTACCTTCCAAAAATGGAAAATTATTATGGTCCCTCTCCCCACTTGGACAGGGTAGACTTAGTGCTGCTAATGTCATAAAAATGATTCCAGGCCCCACAAGATATGCTGTCAGCCATGTCCACTACATAAAATCAGCATTTGAGCTTTTCATGACACCATCAGTTGAAAAAGATATACTTGAGATGACAAATTTAGAGGGAAGTCGTGTATATGGGGACAGTTGGAAAGATGTGTATGTGACAGACCTCCATGCCTACATTGGGTTGCTCATTTTGGCAGGAGTATACAAGTCAAAAGGTGAAGCAACAGCAAACCTTTGGAATGCTGACACTGGTAGGGCAATATTTCCAGCCACTATGTCTCTGAAAACATTCAATGTTTTCTCCCGTGTCATTCGCTTTGAGGACAGAGAAACGAGGCAGAGCCAATGGGAGCGTGACAAATTGGCAGCAATACGGGATGTATGGGACAAGTGGGTGCAGAGATTACCTTTTCTCTGGAAGAATGTCTGGTTGCATTTTATGGCTGCTGTCCCTTCAGACAATATATACCTTAAAGACAAAAACATCTTTTTTTCAATTTAAGTTGAATCAGGGAGATTTTGCAGTGATTTTCATATGTTTCAATAGTCACGTAATAGGTATTCTGGATGTGTGTGTGTGTGTGTGTGTGTGTGTGTGTGTGTGTGTGTGTGTGTGTGTGTGTGTGTGTGTGTGTGTGTGTGTGTGTGTGTGTGTGTGTGTGGGGGGGGGGGCTGTCAACATTTTCCAGTTGCCAGTTTAGGCTATCAACATAGAAATTTGGTAAAAGTTTTTTAATTACCAACATTTTCTGGAGGTTTCAAATCCTGGGGTATAACGGATGTTAGTAAATTTGAGGATAACAGGAGGGTTAATGAATTTATTGGTAAATTATGGTGGAAAATAAGTATTTGGTCAATAACAAAAGTTCATCTCAATACTTTGTTATATACCCTTTGTTGGCAATCACAGAGATCAAACGTTTTCTGTAAGCCTTCACAAGGTTTCAAACACTGTTGCTGGTATTTTGGCCCATTCCTCCATGCAGATCTCCTCTAGAGCAGAGATGTTTTGGGGCTGTCGCTGGGCAACACGTACTTTCAACTCCCTCCAAAGATTTTCTATGGGGTTGAGATCTGGAGACTGGCTATACCACTCCAGGACCTTGAAATGCTTCTTACGAAGCCACTCCTTCGTTGCCCGGGCGGTGTGTTTGGGATCATTGTCATTCTGAAAGACCCAGCCATGTTTCATCTTCAATGCCATTGCCGATAGGTTGTCACTCAAAATCTCATGATACATGCCGCATTCATTCTTTCCTTTACACTGATCAGTCGTCCTGGTCCCTTTGCAGAAAAACAGCCCCAAAGCATGATGTTTCCACCCCCATGCTTCACAGTAGGTATGGTGTTCTTTGGATGCAACTCCGCATTCTTTCTCCTCCAAACACGAGTTGAGTTTTTACCAAAAAGTTCTAATTTGATTTCATCTGACCATACAACATTCTCCCAATCCTCTTCTGGATCATCCAAATGCTCTCTAGCAAACCTCAGACGGGCCTGGACACGTACTGGCTTAAGCAGGGGGACACGTCTGGCACTGCAGGATTTGAGTCCCTGGCGGCGTAGTGTGTTACTGATGGTAGCCTTTGTTACTTTGGTCCCAGCTCTCTGCAGGTCATTCACTAGGTCCCCCAGTGTGGTTCTGGGATTTTTGCTCACAGTTCTTGTGATCATTTTGACCCCACGGGGTGAGATCTTGCGTGGAGTCCCGGATCGAGGGAGATTATTAGTGGTCTTGTATGTCTTCCATTTCCTTATAATTGCTCCCACAGTCGATTTCTTCACACCAAGCTGCTTACCTATTGCAGATTCAGTCTTCCCTGCCTGGTGTAGGTCTACAATTTTGTTTCTGGTGTCCTTTGACAGCTCTTTGGTCTTGGCTATAGTAGAGTTTGGAGTGTGACTGAGGTTGTGGACAGGTGTCTTTTATACTGATAAGTTCAAACAGGTGCCATTAATACAGGTAACGAATGGAGGACAGAGGAGCCTCTTAAAGAAGAAGTTACAGGTCTATAAGAGCCAGAAATCTTGTTTGTAGGTGACCAAATAATTTTACCGAGGAATTTACCAATAAATTCATTAAAAATGTGATTCTGATTTTTTTTTTTTTTTTTTTTTTTTTAATTTTGTCTCTCATAGTTGAAGTGTACCTATGATGAAAATTACAGGCCTCTCATCTTTTTAAGTGGGAGAATTTGCACAATTGGTGGCTGACTAAATACTTTTTTGCCCCACTGTATATACAGTGCCTTGCGAAAGTATTCGGCCCCCTTGAACTATTGCCACATTTCAGGCTTCAAACAAAGATATAAAACTAATTTTTTGTGAAGAACCAACAACAAGTGGGACACAATCATAAAGTGGAACGAAATTTATTGGATATTTCAAACTTTAACAGATAAAAAAAAAAAAACCTGAAAAATTGGGTGTGCAAAATTATTCAGCCCCTTTACTTTCAGTGCAGCAAACTCTCTCCAGAAGTTCAGTGAGGATCTCTGAATGATCCAATGTTGACCAAAATGACTAATGATGAAAAATAGAATCCACCTGTGTGTAATTAAGTCTCCGTATAAATGCACCTGCTCTGTGATAGTCTCAGAGGTCCGTTTAAAGAGCAGAGAGCATCATGAAGAACAAGGAACACACCAGGCAGGTACGAGATACTGTTGTGGAGAAGTTTAAAGCTGGATTTGGATACAAAAAGATTTCCCAAGCTTTAAACATCCCAAGGAGCACTGTGCAAGCGATAATATTGAAATTGAAGGAGTATCAGACCACTGCAAATCTACGAAGACCCGGCCGTCCCTCTAAACTTTCAGCTCATACAAGGAGAAGACTGATCAGAGATGCAGCCAAGAGGCCCATGATCACTCTGGATGAACTGCAGAGATCTACAGCTGAGGTGGGAGACTCTGTCCATAGGACAACAATCAGTCGTATACTGCACAAATCTGGCCTTTATGGAAGAGTGGCAAGAAGAAAGCCATTTCTTAAAGATATCCATAAAAAGTGTCGTTTAAAGTTTGCCACAAGCCACCTGGGAGACACACCAAACATGTGGAAGAAGGTGCTCTGGTCAGATGAAACCAAAATCGAACTTTTTGGCAACAATGCAAAATGTTATGTTTGGCGTAAAAGCAACACAGCTCATCACCCTGAACACACCATCCCCACTGTCAAACATGGTGGTGGCAGCATCATGGTTTGGGCCTGCTTTTCTTCAGCAGGGACAGGGAAGATGGTTCAAATTGATGGGAAGATGGATGAGCCAAATACAGGACCATTCTGGAAGAAAACCTGATGGAGTCTGCAAAAGACCTGAGACTGGGATAGAGATTTGTCTTCCAACAAGACAATGATCCAAAACATAAAAGCAAAATCTACAATGGAATGGTTCACAAATAAACATATCCAGGTGTTAGAACGGCCAAGTCAAAGTCCAGACCTGAATCCAATCGAGAATCTGTGGAAAGAACTGAAAACTGCTGTTCACAAACGCTCTCCATCCAACCTCACTGAGCTCCAGCTGTTTTGCGAGGAGGAATGGGCAACAATTTCAGTCTCTCGATGTGCAAAACTGATAGACATACCCCAAGCGACTTACAGCTGTAATCGCAGCAAAAGGTGGCGCTACAAAGTATTAACTTAAGGGGGCTGAATAATTTTGCACGCCCAATTTTTCATCTGTTAAAACAGTTTGAAATATCAAATAAATTTCGTTCCACTTCATGATTGTGTCCCACTTGTTGTTGATTCTTCACAAAAAAAATTAGTTTTACATCTTTATGTTTGAAGCCTGAAATGTGGCAAAAGGTCAAAAAGTTCAAGGGGGTCAAATACTTTCGCAAGGGTGTGTGTGTATATGTATGTCTATATATGAGAAATTAAACCTAGCATGTTTTAAAAAGGAGGGAAAGACAAAGACAGACAGAAGGGCATATGAAAATATTTTTATTCCATAACTGGCAATAATACTTACCCTCAACATCCAGCAGGTAGTCCCTCCAAAATGCAACCACTCATTCCTCTGCCCTTCTTTTGTTGCTGCCCACTGCTGACAGTCAAATTTCAAAGAGCTGTTCTAGTACATCAGCTGTGAGTGGGGATGGCTCGTGACAAAATAGCGGTCTGAAAGCATCTGGGTACATTCTTATTGCATCAAGAACACCAAGGGTCTTCATCCCCTCCCTGAATCTGTAAAAATGTTTTCAAATTGGATAAATTATCACACAGCACATGAAAGGGACGACTTACAAGGCAGTTCAGTGTTTTTGATTATGCAAAAAGGCCTGGTCATTGACAACCATCTAAAACGTGATGTTTGTTATTTTATATGATACATGCAAGCCTTTATTCAGAGTGTTTGTAAGGTTTGTGATGTCACCGGGACAGCTCAAGTAGTGCGAGGACACATAGTTCAAACAAAACAAGGATTTTATTATAGTTCTTGGGAATCAACAAAAAAAAACATTCCAACTTCAAAAGTGTAACTAAGGGTCTGGTTGATCTTCAAGGGTCAAAACTTAAATAATGTCTCTTCTGGTAATCAAATCATAATCTTGATTCCCTCAGGTAAATAAACAGTCTTTTCAGCCTTACTTCAATCCATCCTGCAGCCCGTGGCCAATCCGGCACGTAAATCCTTCAAATGTCTGGTAAGTATTTCAAACCTTTCGTATCCCTCATCGAAATAGTACTGGAGCGGTCTGGTCCTCTTGCAGAGAGCACTGCTTGAAGTTTGTCTCCCCACACACCAACCCACTGAGTGTGTCTCTAACCCTTAAAACCTTTCAGCTCATCAGGTCCTGATCAGTCTCAGCTGTGTGGGAATGTGGTGTATTGAGGGGTGGAGTTCCAGACTACACCAGCAGATGGAGCCACAGCTGTTTGTGATTGCAGCCATCTCAGAGGGATGTAGCGTCCCTCTAGGACACAGCCTCTCGTGACATCACAGGTTGTACACTGGCTTTTAAAAATATATGTTGAAATCAATGACTGCACACGGTACAACCCCATACACATAACTATTACATATGAGGTGTTCAGTTCTACTGGACCCGAGTGAAATTATTAACTTAACTGTGTCCCCCTCCTAATTGGGCCTGCTGTGTGTGTGTGTGTGTGTGTGTGTGTGTGTCTGTGTCTGTGCGTCTCTTTGTGTGTGTAAGACAGAAGTATAAAAATACTTCCTATACGGCCTCTCATAGATGTGACACTGTGTCACTGTGCTTTTGTGCCACATACATCATTTCCTGTTTATTACTCACAACACATTGTTTGTGCACTAGGGAGTTGTTTGTCACTCCTTCCATATACCATGCTATTAAACCATGTGCTAAACGCCTTCCCACAATTAGCTAATATAATAAGTGCTTTTACGGTTAACAGATGATGTAATTTTACGTCCTGCGCTGTTGGAAATGATTGACCTTTTCAGTAAAATCTCTAGTTATAAAAACAATGACTCAAAATCATCGCTTATGTTGCTCAACGAAATAGAAAGACAAGATCCTGACCAGATTCTACTTAAGCTCTCAACCAATTTCACATATTTAGGCATCAAACTAATACCTCAAATAGAAAATATAGCATCAAATAAGTATTGAACATATAATGGACTAAGCATTTATTGTATTTGTTCAAACAAAACTTACAGTATAATATAGGCTAGACTACTACATCGCAAACATTGTATTAAATTCTATAAAATTGAGATACATATTAAACTTAGCCTACAATAACTGTAGGGCGGCCTAAAGACTTTATAAGTGCCTTTTTATTATCAATGGTTTTTTTTTCATAAATAGGCTGATACATATTTACTAATAATATGTTGGATTAATGTTAAGACATTTAAATTTTCTTGAAACTTTCAAAAATGTAACAATAATTTGGAGGCCCCCCTGCAGTAGCTCTGAGGATCCCCTAGGGGTCCTGGACCCCATATTGAATATCTCTGCTTTAGTGCATTTTAAAGCAAACCAAGACTAGAACAATCAGGTTTTTAAATTAAATTTGCAAAACTATTTTCGTAGTCTGCTTGGTTTGACCAAACACATCAGACTGAAATAGATCTTGAATAAAGTTCCACAAACTATATGATGGGACTACACTCAGTAACTAAACCAGTTATTAAATGTACTTTTAACCTATGCCAGAATGTTTTTGACATGAGGAAGAGTGACTAGGAACCAGATGAACCTCATGTTTTAGCTCATCTTTCATTTGCTCTGACACTTATGCACCCCTCCCATTTAGACGGAATGCACTTACTGAACATAATTAATAAACATAAGCCCTGGAGCCAGAGCTAACTCAGGCAACAGAGCCCAGGGAAAGCACCAATGACATGGTAACGTTGATGATGATAAGGTGAATTTAGCTAGCTTGCTTTTTAGGTATATCAGGCACAAATAAGGTAAAGCGAACACAACAGCGTTATCCAGAGTGCTCTAGAGTTTAGGCAAGGCGCGTAGGCAACGCACGCCTCCCGCCTGAGCTACCATTGTATAAAAAAACCCATAAATAAATCGACATGCAAATCTGTGTGATTCAACAGCGCTCGTTCTTATCTGTTCAAATACAGTTTTTATTGAAATGGCATGTAGAGTGTTTTTAGGGCTAGTTAGACTAGACTAGATCAAGTGTGCAACGTGTGCTGTGGAATTTTACGAATTTAAAAAAATATAAAAGCATATTAAAAAAATTCTGTGTGATGTGCTCGCTCATTACCCACCCATTGTGGCCACCTCTAGACATCCCTTGGCCATAAGCTGATGTTTGTTAAGACCTTTGCCAAATCTACCAGGTGATGATCTGTCAATAATGACTTAGCAACTTACACACTATTAAACATATAGCAGACCAAGAAAAACAAAAGCATAACAAAGTCAAGTCAAATCAATTTTATTTTTTATAACTATATTACAAATCAGATGCCACTCTGCCACAGCTCTTTGAGAGAGGTGGCAAAAGTAAACATTTAAAATAGTAAAAATATAGATAAAATAATACCTTTTATTAATTTCCTTTGAAATATCCATACATACAGTATATTAGCTATACAATATGAGGCATACAAAAGCGAGGCATTCATTCTAGTTAAAGTTAACTCTTACAGCATTACTGGCAGATTTATACTTCCTGTCATAAGTCATGGGTCCAACTTTTAGTGATATAACTCTTTAAAAAAAAACTCTCCCTCTGTTCGAACATCCAATAGACGCGGTTTCTGAGCAGCTAGAGGCTGGGCTGAGCAAATAAAAAGAGGAATGATGAGAGATTCCACAGGTGTTAGCAAACGGAGAAGAGAACAGGTGCGTCAAAGGTAGGACATTCAGCTGCTCAGATCATGTAGCTGTGGCCAAAAGACCTATTGTCTAAAACGGACTCTTTTTTTGCATAATAGGGGTCTCTGTTGTTTTCTTTCCAGTATCGTTTTCAAACTTTGCATACGTTTGAGATTATTTAAATTATTGTAAAAAGTGCATATGATATTTAAAATGTGTGCGTAATTGGTTAATTTGGCTTCGTGTCGTGCCAATTTGAAATTCACTAAAATTGAACACGTTGATTTTATTCTCCTATTCAGACATTTGCATGGCTTTAGTGCGGTTTCTTGTCGAGGGTTTAATGTGGGTGCTCATTTGTATTGGTAAAAAAAAAAGGTGAGTTTGTTTGTCTGTTAGATGAACTGGATTGTAGCTGCGTTCGCTGTGTGCGTCTTCGTGCTCAGCACCCACTGCCAGTCAAGTCCAATCGGTAGGTATTGAAGGAACTTTTTTTGTTTCATCTTTAATCTACATTGACTCTTTGGATTAGTGGTGCATCTCTTTGTAGATTGTTTGTCATGAATGAGAATAAATGCGTTCTTTTTCTTCTCCAGAGTGGTGTTATCATGAGCCAGAATGCAGTGAGTATAATCTCCATTTATCTCTAAATGGCCACATTATTATGTTAACATCTTCACCGCTGCTACTCCGCAGATAGCCTACATAAAGTATTGTTTCTATTTATAGATGACACGACTTGGGCAACCATTGCTCCTGCATATTGCAAAGGCAGCCGGCAGTCGCCCATTAACATCGTCTCAGCATCTGTCGAAACTGACCACAATCTGACTGCATTCACCTTTCATAACTACAACAGCAAATCCACCATGACAACGATCATAAACACTGGCCACACAGGTGAGGAGTGGGTCCCGGACAGAAACCCTAACCCTTGTGTTGTCTTTGTTTCAACCTTGAAAAAAACTCTTTTTTTTCTGACATTTGTGACGCCTTTTTTTCACAATTTCTTTTTGCTTTTTCCAACGTTTTAAACTTTAAAAGTTTTCTTCTACACATTCTCAGCGCTTATTTCTACTACAATATTTTCTGATATAAAACAAAAATTTAAAACGGGTCAATGTGACCCGAAGTCAACACAAGGTTAAATGGTGTCAGATGCTTTACTTGTATTTGGTTATAGAGGAAGAAAGTATTTAGCTTTTGAATAATTTCCTTTTTAAGTTATAATTTTCTTGAGGCTTAAAAATACTATTAGGCCTATGGAATTTTAGGGGGTTTTGATTTAATGGTCCATTCTGTTTTTCCAACATTTTCCAGTTAAAGTCAAACTCGACAGCGGTGTGAGGATTTCAGGAGGAGGTCTGTCCGAGGACTACGACAGCCTGCAGTTCCATTTGCACTGGGGTAATGGCAGCTCTGTCCCCGGCTCCGAGCACACCGTGGATGGCAAGCGATATCCCATGGAGGTAGTCATTGTTTCATGATAAGCTATACGTTAGTTTTGCCATTATTAAATTCATATTAAACTATTTGGTAATACTTTACAAGACAGCCTGCTACTTACAGGGTAATTACCTGACACCTACAGTGTAATATCGTCGTATGAATACAGATATAAATCCTTAATTAATCCTACTATAAAGGCCATAAACACTCATGCAGGTGTTTTCAGTTAATCTGGCTGATTGGACCTCTTCCCAGGACTGTGTGGGTGTGTATGGACTGATTGATTTGTCATCTTCCTGAGTTTCTTGTTTGCTGTGTTGCACCTGTTAGGGCAGGACACATTACAGCTTCATCATTCTTATTGGTAAATGAAGATTTGTGACGTAATAAATTCCCATCAAAGCTCTGGCCCACCTTCAACATGAGGAGAGGTCTAATCATCCAGAACAACTCAAAACAACTTCAGAGGCTGTACTGTACTTACATGTACCACTTACCCAGTAAGTGGTCGCTTATTACCCTGTAAGTATTATAAAGTCTTATCAAATATTTGTTCTTTACTTGACTCCCCCAGTTACACATTGTAAGCAGCAAGGCATCCTATAATCAGAACACAACTCAGGCTATTGCAGACTCTACAGGATTTGCTGCTCTTGGTTTCTTGATTGAGGTGAGAAGATGCATTTCAAGGTTTTGTAACACCAAAATACTTTTATTGTATCAATCTCAAATCTCATTGCTCTATGTATCATCCACTTCTTTACCTCAGTAAGTTTTTGTAAAATGTCAAATGCTATTTAAAAAAAAAAAAAAAAAAAAACTTTTGTATTCTATTTTTTTGTTCCTTGGAGCTGTTGAACTGCATATTTTAGGATGTTCTCTTTAGTTTAATGTGTGACTTCACTCTTTGTTTATTTATGCCTCACCCTCCCATAGAGCATTTGTTCCAAATAATTGAGCCTAATGACAATGTGTGCAATTTACAGGCAATGTCGGGTAATGCAACTGGCCAACCTGCAAGCTGGCACACCTTGAGCTCCTACCTGACAAACATCTCAAACAGCGGTAAGGAGATACTTGACTCTTTTCTTGTGGGGAAGTTGATCCAATGTCTTCGAATAAAAAAAAAGTGTATTGGGTGCCCTGGTAGCTCACCTGGTTGAGCCCCATATACTAAGGCTCAGTCTTTAACGCAGTGGCCCAGGTTTGAGTCTGACCCGCGGCCCTTGTTGCACATCGTCCCCTCTCTCTCTCCCCTTTCCTTTCTTCAAGCTATCCTATCAAATAAAGGTCAGCCAATCCCCAAAAGAAATCTTTAAAAAAAATTGTAAAAGTTCCAGTCTCTTCAGAGTTCATGTTTCTCAGGCGAACAGGTTACATTGGCACCTGGAATTTCCCTGGATGATCTCCTGACCGGGGTGGATCGCACCAAGTATTACCGCTACCATGGCTCCTTGACCACCCCCAATTGCAACGAAGCTGTGGTTTGGACTGTGTTTAAGGACACGATAAAAGTCAGCAAAGATGTGGTGAGTTTTTTTTTTTTTTTTTTTTTTTTTTTTTTCTGGTGTGTTTTTAAGTAAAACGGTCAGGACCGGTCAGCACAATTGCTCTAACAGTGCTTCACATCTTGTTTCCAGATTGACCTCTTCAGCAAAACGGTACGCCTCTCCAACAGCACATCACCTTTTATGATCAATGTCTACAGAGGCACCCAGCCAGCACAACGTGTCACAACTGCCAGCTCTACCTCCAAAGTCTGCTACTCTCTGGCTCTGATGGCTCTGAGCCTGGTTCTTGGGAGGAGTTAGGGCCATGAAAGGTAGTGGTGTCTCAGCAACTTATGGTGTTGCTGGTAAATCTCTTTGCGATGAAAATACACCTTTTTGCCATAATTTTGTCCATGTGGTTTGCCTAAATTTAGCAGTGTCAACATTGTTAATACGTAAAGTATGCAATGAACTACTCATTCTTAGTCCCCTAAATTCAGAATGTAGGATTCAGTACACATTAGATCACAACCAAGCAAAATTGAGCCACAAGTACTTGCAATATATGCATTAATAATATTAACATATGATGATGGCTGCCTCGCTTTGATGTGGTAGTCATCATGTTTCTGTAAACAATTATTTATCAATTATATGAGTTTTAATCGGTTTTATGCATGATTGCACCTCTTGCTTAATAGATTTGTTAGACATGAGTCAGACAAGAATTTAGAAATCAAGGAACAAATAAATGTTGCAGAGAAGGATTTCATTTTCAATTAGATTTTTGTATTTTTATATTCCCTGATTTGCTTTTATTTTTGTCCTCATCAGTGAAGATACTGTTAGCAGATGAAATGTAGCCATATTCCCAAACGGAACACTCATTCAGTGGGTGTAATGAAGATTTGACGCGTCGGTCAATTGAATGAACGACATTATTTATTACAATAATATAAGTTACATGTTTCCTTTAAGCACTATGTTGCACTATTTGCACATGTAACAGAGCTGACCTCATGTCAAGTGTTTCTAAATTAAAATGATCTTGTGTCAATCCCTTTTCTTCATTCATATTTACTGTAATAATGTGGATCAAACATGTATCAGAATGCTTTAAATGAATGTTGGAAAACTGTGGAAAATTTCTAGTGAGTAAACTTTTTTTCTTTTCTTTTTTAAATGGCATTATGTAACAGCATCAAATTTGATCCCTATTGTTGCACCTGGACTGAACTTAAACCAGACACTTGAGGCAGGGTTATTGAGAAGACTTGACCTTATAATTCACAAAACAATAGATGACATAAAAGCCTGTTGTACTTGTAAGGTGTACTTTACTTCAAAGATCACACTTTCATTGTTTTGTTACTTAATTTGAACGCTAATCCTCAAACTAGAACATTCCTTGATAGAGGGCTTTTCATTCTTTATCCTTTACTCCATGAGCATCTGCTCATGCGTTAGAGTTCAGAAGTTCAAATGTAGCATGATCAAATTTGAATTTTTAATTTTTTTTACACTTATCTTCTTTATAAGTGACGTCTGTGAGGATGCAAGTGTTTCTTATTCCTCAGCAACTTAGAGCTTATCTAGACATTTCCCCCTTGAAGAACAAAATAAATACTCCTGTGCAACCTGTAACTCATTTGAATAACTTGAATGTGCTTCGAACTAAAGATTTGATGGTTAACTAGATGACAATTAATTTATTCCATGTTAAAAAAAAAAAAGATGAAGGCCTTTGAAGTTAGCATGTACAATTTTTCATGTCATTGTGAAGTTTGAAGCAAAGTAACTCATTGTCATATTTAAATGTTAAATCAAGTTTTCAGTACTCATTATTCATCACTTTACTTTGGTGTTCCAGGAGTTTACTGTAACAGCAGAGTTGCTAGTTCTTATAGCAATCCATCTTAACCAGCGAGTCAAAAGAGTGTGAACCAGCACTGACGAACAATAGATACTCTCGTTCATCAGGCTAAACGACAATTTTTTTTATCATTGTACTGCTGACATGCTGTAACTTTTCGGATTCAATGTCACTAAGATTAGTATGTCATGTCTAAGAGGATGTGGTGTTGCTAATGAAGATACCAGTCAGTTGTCTAGGTTGTTTACAGGGCTGTAACTGGAGATCAACATGTACTCTATTATCAAGATTTATCATGGCATGTGTGTCTTGAATAACACTGCTTCTGAAGGTGCTGAGATCAAGAGATCATTTTCAGACACACTGCAAGAAGAAAGTAATGTTAAGAACTCTGTTTACTGATATTTTCTAATAGTCACTTACAAATTGTCCATACATACCAGTGCATTATAGTAACTACATTTGGCCTAACCTGGGGAAAAAAACATTACATTTTAATCAAAATCCCTAAACTCTACTACCTTTAAGAATGATTTACTGCATTACATCTGCAGAGCTCCCCCTCAAAAGGATCACAGTGATGGATTCAAATAGAAATAAAATAAATAAAATACAAGAATAACATAATTGTTTGTAACATGATAGTAATTAAATCAGTGTAAAATAGTTTTACTTTTTAAGTCATCAAAAAAGGCTTAGATTGCCCCCCGCTGACTGAGTACCTGTTGCTGAGTCCACATCTCTGTTTGCAGAACTGTTGCATTAATACGGTCAAGAAAATAAAATCAGCTTAATGGCCAATAAAAAGGTGATTTTTGTTCTTGATCATTCACGTGTTAGTGAGTGAAAACCAGTTACATGTACAACATCAAACACAAAAATATAAAAGTATAATTTACCATATTTCTGTTTGTACTGCAGTGTACTGTATGTAGGCTATATCTGAATTCAAAAAATATTTAGCTCTGATAAAGAAATTGACAGTTGCACTTCAGTATGTTTGTGTGGCCAGTGGTTGTGTAGAGCCTCATTATGAGATAGCAGCCTGGTGCTGGATTTCTGTGTTGAATTTCCATGTGTTATCCTGTACAGGCTCTGTAATCCAAATACTTGAAAATGGCGGGGGTGAAATTCTATAGCAGGATGGCAAAAGGACGCAAAATGTAGACCGTGTCCGAAATCATTCACCCATTCACTACTCACTATATAGTGGGCTAATAGTGAGTAGTGACTGATTTCGGACACAAGTGGACTATTTTCATGGGTCAGCAATATGTTCTGAAAGAGGTAAAGTATTTGCAGTGACACTGGCCTTATACTAAAGTATCAGGTGGATATTTAACATTTTATGACTTGTGTGATTTGAAACCAGCTTGTGGCTTGTAATGTACTGGGAGTATAATGATGTAAAGAGCCTCTATTACCCTCAACAGAAGTAGTACATAAACACTTGGTTTCAAACTAATTCCATCCATCTATTCTCTAACAAATTCATTAATTACCAATATAACAGAGATCAAGTGGAGCCAGGTGCCTCTTAGAAATGGTGATGATGCATTCAAGTCACAGAGGCACTCCTTTGGGGATTGAGGACGGGAGGTTGCAGGCGGAGGAGCTGGACATCTGAGCCAGTCTACAGCGATGGATTTAGGAGTGACGACAGCTTGGTTCAGTCCTCCGTTCTGCAGCACCCAGTAAAGGTTGTCCTTGAAGAAGTAGGCATCTCCTAAAGAGCAGCAGCAACAGCAGGATAATAGTGATTTCTATTTTAAGATCAATTATGTTTCCGTTGCTTGAACACATCATACCTTCCATACCAAAATGTCATCACCTTTAAAAAAAACCTCAGTGGTTTTCTTTATTTAACTAGATCTCGTGCCAGAAACTCATCACATATGTATGCATCTGAACACAATGGGTGCTTATGTTACCTTCTCCCCAGCTGATGATGTCATCCATGTGGGAGGGCACTCCTTCCCAGAGGCTGTTGTCCCGCGGGTAACCTGACTCCGGCTGTCTGGTCACCTGTTCGCCCTTACGGCTCTCGTCAAACCTCCAAAACTCCCCACCACTGAACAGGTAGGTCTTGCCGTTGTGGGCCCAAATGAAGGCTGCGTCCACCCTGTCCACCAGCACCCCGCTCTTTGTCCTCATGCCCCATTCGGAGAGGGGCCGAGGGTAGCCGCTCATAGCCACTGTGTCCTTAAAGACCCAGTACTGAGATCCTGGACAGACGAAGGAAAGTGTTGGAATTCAGAATCGACTTGTCTAAAAGAAGTTTGTAAACGTTTTGTGTTTCAAGGGTGGTTGGTACGGCAATGCAATGATTCCTACTTGACATTATTAGTTAAACAAAGCTCTTGTTCTACAGGGACCATGCTAACATTTCATCTTAAAATAATATCAAACAAAGACGTGAGAGGAACCATTCATGCTCACAACTGCAAGATTTATTTTCTTACCAATAAAGAAGATGATGCTGCTGTCGCTCTTTCTCTCGTACACGGCGTCAACCTTGTTGGTTCCTGGCGGGAGGCCGAACCAGAAGTTTTTGATCTGAGCCGGATTGAGGGACACCAAAGACCCATCTCGCTTAGTTCTCCAGAACTGTTCACCTTTCCAAGAGAAGCAAGTGAACATGACATGTGTCACTTCAGACACACACACACACACACACACACACACTACAGATGATAAAGAGGAGTCTATGTATGAAACTAAAATACCAGCCAATTCTAAATATCGTTTTTTTAAATGGACAAATTGTAAAAAAAATTATTTGGGAGATTTTAAAGTAAATTTTTACATTGCAAAATGTCTCTGTTTTGTGCAGCCCTGATGGTTACCTTTAAAAAAGAAGACCTCTCCCCTGATATTTGCCACTGCGTCAAAGCCTCCCTGACAGCGTTCGTTGATTAAGGGGTCAGAACTGGAACAGAAGAAGTTAAAACTCGGGTCAAATTATATTTCACAGGATGTAGTTTAGTAAAGACTCACTAGAGGGCGAAACAAGACCAAACTGTCACAGTGAGGATTGAGCAGAAGGCTTTAATCCGTATCCACTGGTTTTATACTCATCATCATTCATGAGTAAACTGAGTGCATTGATGGGATATTCATAGTTTGTAAATGCAAATGATAAGTGCTTATTGTCTGGATGGATGTACAGTAGTTTTTATTGTTTCCTGTGGCTCTACTCTACTCACGGCTGCGTTGGTCTTGCAGGAGGTGGACTGGGCAGGCGTGGGAGGTCAGGATCAACACCCCCCTGTGGTCCCCCATCCTTTACACCTACAACAGAGTGGCAACAGCAGACAATGTTGAAGAGGCGGTGAAAGTTGATGACAGCACTACAAAAGTTGTGCAAGCAACCCACATTCTCTTCAGTAGCCAGGGGAGTTTGACACACAGGATGCAAATACTTTATATTTAAGACAAGGAAGGAAACCGTTGAAATGCCTGTGTGTGAGTGCACCTTTACACACACATACACCTTTTTTTTGGCCATCTTGATTGGTTTTTCTTGCCTTTTATATCCTTCATGCAATGAAAAATTAACATTTAAGAATTTTCTTAGACCTTTACTTACTATAATATGATACAAACTATCATTACATATACAATAAGTAACCATCATCAACATTTTCAACTTTTTTCAGAGCCACTTTAATGTACTCCATTACAGTAGGAAGGCCATTGCCTACTACAAACCATCAGTGGGCATGTTTACATGGACAGTAAGCATTTTAAACCACAATAAATCTAGTAATGTCAACAAGAAGAAAAATGTGACTGTGCAGTATTGTAAATACATTTTACTATTTCAATATGCATTCTCTTTACTTGTATTTATTTATTGTTTATCTGTGTCTTGTACTTTTCCTCCTATCCCTTGTTGCTTCAACAGTGTGAATGTCCCCATTGTGGGATTAATAAAGGATTTTGAATCTTGAATCTTGAATCCTGGACAGGATTTAAGGCCAAAATGAAATTTAGGGAGATTTGCAGCCATGTTAGTGGCGTGGTAATAGGAATTTTGGTCTGCCTGATGGTTGGCTGGTCTACCACTTTGGCCGAGACTGGAAATTATTGGCACAACTATTGGATGGATTGCCATGCAGTTTGGTTCAGATATTCATTTCATTATTCATATTCATTCATATTCCCTGACTACCTACACAACTAATGACATTCATATCAGCCTCAGATGTCCTCTCTGTTTATGTCAGTATTTTCTTTAGCCAAATTAAAACCATAGAACAAAGCAGTTGGAGGACCGCAACATCCTGTACAACTGCGAGAATATACAGTAAGCCATTCTAAGCTCCGCACAGGAGTTCATGCTTTCATCTTTAAACTAAGATTTAATATCAGACAAACATGAAAAAGACCACATATCAATAAATACTGTACGTACATATCAGTGACCCTGATACTCTTTACTCTGATTCAGATTGTAGTCAGTCCAACAGGTTACTGACCATAAAGCTGCTGGATGGCCAGCTTGTCGTCCAGGGCCAACTGGAAGTTGTGAATGTCTCCCACAGGACCCTGGTAGTACGGCCTCATGATGGACGGATCAGTGGAGGAATGGGACAGGCCCAGCGCGTGGCCAAACTCGTGCACTGCAACTGTGAACAGGTCTGTGCTGCCACCACTGAGATCTGAAAAAGTGTAAAGAAAAAGTGTTACTGGAACACATAAACAACCACGATTTGGAGGTTTGATGTCACTGAATAAGCAGACGTCTTTGCCTCTTTTGCTTTAGTCACCAAGGTTTCCTTTTTTAATTATAATGGATCACTTTTTCATTATCATTGTACAGACTGTCATCTTGATAACCGGTCTTCTAGTCATCATAAATCTATCCATCATGATTTCAATCATACCTCCATAGTTCCAGATCTCATCATCATCAAAGTGTGTGTCACCCGCCACTTCATCTCTGCCGGGGAAGAAGGCGTGGGCCAGGGTGCCACCCTGCCCGTCAAAAGGGTACCCATCGTTGTGAAGCAAGCGGGCAAAAGTCACTCTGATGTCCCCTCCAGCTGCCGTCCCGCTGTCACCTGGCAGCTGACGGAAAGTCAAGGGGGCGACGTCGCTCCAGGCTTTGAAGGCGCGAGTCAGGATGTTGTTCACCAAAGTGTCAGGCATGCTGGGTGAGAGGGAGGCCGATGGGTAGCTGTGGACACTGCAGACAAGAATAGATTTAGTTTTTTAACAAAGTTGTAGACTGTTATGTTTTAATTATTCTCTGAAACTCTTCACAATGTTCCAAAGTTCATCGAGATTGAGTTTTTAAAAGAGTTACAATTTTCACAACTGAAAGGGATATTTTGCTTTTCGAAAATTATGCTATTTCTCCTGCTTAATACAAAGTTAAAGAATAAATCTGGCCATATTCTTTATTTTTCTGATTATAAACAGGTCCAATAAAAATACCAAAACCAACAATGAAACACAAGTATTGCCTGTGTAGCCAAAACCTGATATAGCTTATTGTGTATATTAATAATTTGTGCCACAGAGCTGCATTGTTGTCCAAAACTGTTAAAAGCACACCAATGTCTAAACTGCACTAGGTGACATGTTTCTATCATTACTTCGAAAGTGGGCGCTCAATGGTGTTTTTTGCCTCCAACAGCGCCTTCCAGGCAGCTAACCTTAACCCTAAACATAACCATTGCCGCGCTGCCTGGGAGGAGACGTTGGGGGCAAAAAACATCGAAGAAATGAATTGGCTTCAGACTGACAAGGTAGAAAAGTCTGAGAGTATTTAGTGATGGACAAACACATTTGTTCCTTTGATGACACTTTTCAACCATAAGAAAAATATAAATAGCACTATATTTAATTTCTTAATGCCAGTTATGTAAGTACATTTATTTGATTAGGACAATGCACATTAATCAACATTCCTGTAAATGCACCAGCATTAGCCACTCAGCTCATTTTCAACTGTAGTCCTAATTACCTAGCATGCATGTCTTTATAGTCAGAAGAAACCCACGCAGAACATGCAAACTCTACAGAGAAAGGCCCGGAACGACCTGTATTCGTATCCAGAACCTTCTTGCTGTGAGGCAGAAGTGCTAACCACTGAGCCACCGTGCTGCTTAAATGTAAAGAGGTATTAATAAGATTGTGTAACTTTGGATAAAAAGAACAAAAAAACTGTACACTTCCCCAAAAACCTTCCTACGCAATTGTGAATGATACACAAAACTTGATTATTCATACAGGGATGACTTAAAGCCACAATGTAACATGCATGACAGGAAACACACCTCCATGTGAGGTCTGTCTTGTGCCACTTAAGGCCTGACAGGGCATATCTTTTCCTCCTCCTCTTCCTCCTCAGCATGTCCTCATTACCGACAATATCAGGGAGAGAGCATCGAGGCGTGGACATGAGTTTGAGGGTTTCATTGTCTGAAAGAGAAGTTGATCACATATAGTGTATGCTGAAACTAAAGAACAGATTAGAGGAAGTTGACCTCATGTGGCCCTAGACATGTGAAATCTCATATTGTCCTGATTTCATGTTGAGAGGTTATTACCGAGCACCCCGGTTTCCTGGACCCCGCCGAATCTCTGCATGACACGAATGGCTTTCTCAATCCCGTCTTTAGTCTGCAGTTGACTTGTGCGCGGGTCAGGAGGAGGAAGGTAGCCATACCTGCTCAACCAATCCTGCGCAGAAAACAATGAAACCAGAGGGCATTTGGTCATCTGTTGTTTCTCAGAAATTATAACCACAGCACAGGATGAGGGCCAATAACCTTCACCATTAACACACTCCTAACCACAGTGAACCAACAGTATCGCTGAACTCCACCTCTAACACAGGTTCAATTCAATTTCAATTTAATTTAATTTTGTGTCAAATAACAACAGGAGTTATCGCAGGACATTTTACAGATAGTAGACCACACTCTATAGTTTACACAGACCCAAGAATTCCCCACGAGCAAGCATTTGGTGTGACAGTGGCAAGGAAAAACTTCCTTTTTAAAGGCAGAAGCCTCAGACAGACTCCGGCTCTTGGTGGGCGGCCATCTGCTGCTGCCAGTTGGGACAATATACAGAAATGTGATTCATTACAATTATAGCAGTAGGCATGATGCACCGTGGCACTTATAGTAACAATAAAGATAATAGAACTATGACTAGAAATAATAGTTGTAGCAGTTGAGTAGAGTTGACTTCAAGATTACAGGCAAATGGCGATGCCATGCGGAGGCTATTTGTTACTATAGATCAGACCCAGTACGTTTCTCACAATGCAGTGGGTCAGCCTTTTTTACTCATTAACCCTTGTGTTGACTTTGGGTCACATTGGCCCGTTTTAAATTTTTGTTTTATATCAGAAAATATTGGACGTAGAAATAACCGCTAAAAATGTGTAAAAGAAAAATTTAAAAATTTAAAACATTGGAAAAAGCAAAAACAAATTGTGAAAAAAGGCGTCACAAATGTCAGAAAAAAAAGTGTTTTTTTCAAGGTTGAAACGAAGACAACAAAAGGTTTAATATTACATAATCCTCTCCTTGTTGAGTGAGTCGCTTGATGGCATAAAGGCAGTGTACAATTGACAATTTGTTCTATTCAGGACAACTGCATAGAGAATTAACTGGATGTGAAATAAGAGGATTAATCTGGTGTGGTATATTCCTGTTAAGCATGTATCTATGTCAAAGCAAGCAAAGGCTGTTTCGAAAAGTGATTTTGAACGCTACACTTCCTCTTACATTGCCTCCACCCTTCTAATGTAGCAAAAGGTGTTGGCTCACTTTCAACAGTTGTCTTTCGGTGGTTTCACACTGCAAAACATCTCCACCTGAAATAATTTCATTTTCTACTCAGTCCTTATATTTTATTTCCAACAAAACAAATTGCTTCTAGCAAGTTCTGTTTTTTTTCGGAAGTTACTTTTTTTTAACCAATAATATTTTGAAGTAGTCAGGTGACCTTATTTTTATAAAGCTTATGATTTCAGATTGATGCCTTTTCTTTTGTTTTCATAAAGCTCATTAGTCATATGGACATTGTACACCATTTTGCACCAGCCTCTTTGCTATATGTAAGTTCCTGTAAGTTGTTATTAAATGGACATGGGTATGATTTAAATTGCTTATTTGGCACATACGTCCAAATATAATCAGTGATATATATCAACTAACTGTCATCACGCCTAAGAATTGCACTGAGCATAAACAAACCTAGCCTATAGAAGAAGAAAAAAATAGTAATAGAAAATTAGACAATTATGATGCCAAGTAAATAGGCACCCAATCACACAACGGGCTTACATAATTACAACAATGTAGAGTTTTGATAGCCTACAATTACATGTTTCTCCCTCTCTCTTTAAAACTACTCACCACGGCTGTACTGTACTGCTCTGGCACCGCTGATGTGCTTCCTGTTAAGGTCAAAAGCATCCACAGCAGAAGACCCAACTCCATTCCAGTCACTGCAAAAAAAACGCTGCATTATTTTCAGAACACTTCTCATTTGGAGAAAACAGAGACATTCCTCGTTTCTAATTGCATCCGTTTCCCAAAAGCCAAGAGCACTGAAACAAAGCTCACCGTTGTTTCTCCTCTGAAGCTTCAGTCTCTCTTGGGACTAGGCTGGGCTGATCGATCAGTCGACTCTCTCTGGCTCTGTCCTCCCCCTCCTCCCTCCCCTCTCCCTCCTCCCTCACAGTAGAGCGGGTCGATGATTGTGGTTTTCTTCATCCACCCGTAGCGCATCATACAGATGTTTGATCGAGAGAGGGAGCGCAGGTGCGAGTTGCTACAGGTTACAGTTGGGAAGATTAAATATAGTAATGATTTTCTCCTCCGTCTAATTATATTTGGCATATTCTTCATTATCTCTAAATTTAATTGAATTGATCTACATCTGATTTTGGTTCCACTTTCTACCCTTTATAAAGGGTTTGTTCTGCAGCCGCTTTCCAGAAGGTAAGGCCAACTAGCCTAGCCTACTATCTTTCTGTGTCAAATGTTGGAAGCATCTGTGCAAATATTTTGATATTCATACAGAATAGAGAAATGCTTCAATTTTTACATTGTTTACCAGAAATGACATAGATAAAAGAGAGAAAGGGAAAAATAAAATAACATTTTTGAGTTTCTGTTGAATTTGGGTTTTGTTTAAGACAAGAAATAAATGAGGAGCATATTTTTTTTTTATTGCTTATTGCTTATATAAACACAACAATTCTCTCCAGATGTAATGTGGCAGACCACAGCTTCACTGGAAGTAACTTAAAGAATTAAAGGAGCCATATAACGTTTTTTATGCTATTAGCCCAGAGTGTTGTTGAGGAGCAGTCACTGAATGGATCATGAATTAAAGAGCTAAAAGACAAAGTCATACTATATTGAGATGGATCAATAATCAGTTGGACATGGCCAAATTAACCTGTTTAGCTACCCACAGGCCCTAGGATTTATGTATGTCACATTGTGGTCATCTCATGAAAGATGATTTTATTTCGGAAAAATCACCATGTGTGTCACATTCTGCCTCTCTGTCTCTCCCTCCCTCCAGCCACATTCCCAACCCGTTCATAGCCATTGACATATATATAATGGACCAACAGATCCCGTTGCTCTGGACGGAGACCAGTGAAGGATATTAGAAGCACTTTTCCAGTGAGCGCTGAGCGTTACTGCGCAGCCTCCAACTGAGAGAGACGACGTAGATGTGACGTGAGCAACCTGTCTGAAAGTTGGAAGTCTTCTGGTGGCTGTGCCAAGAGAAATCTCAATCATTCCGAATATTGCAGAGACGGAGAGCGTAGGTATATGTAAGGAGATAACATAGGCACAGACTAATTATTGCTAACTAAAATGCTAGTTAACATTAGTAATTAAACTTAAACAGCTAATGGAAGTCCAAACTGCCTGAGAGCTTCTCCTGTACTATACGGTAATTCCTCTACTATGAGACAGTAAGTCTCGTGGTTATGACCCAATCGTTAGCCTATTTTTATAAAAACGTCTGCTACGGAGCCATAACGTGAGGTACATGGTAATGGAGGCTTTTATACATTGTCGTGTTTCTTTAGAAATAAAAAATGGACAAATAGAGTCTTTAAACGCTTCAGATGTAAAGTTATTCGCTGTCAAAGTGACGTCAAAATGAATGGCAGTCAATGGAATGCTAACGGGAGGTGATGGCTTTGTAGTATAAAAATGGCGCAATAGGTCTTCGCGGTCCGAGGAGAAGCTTACCCCTTGTTCATAGCTATTCTCTTCCTGTCCACCAGATGCCCTCAGATTCCCCCCCTGCTCCAGTCACCTGACTTCCTCATCCATCCACCTCTTCACCTGTTTCCAATTTCCCTCGTCAGCCCTGCAGTATGCAACCGGCCCATTTCCACTCATTTCAGATCGTCAAAGTTGTCATGTGCTTCTTCCTTTTGCTTTCTAGCTTCTGTTATCTGAAACCTCGAATCTGACATTTGTTACATGCCTGTTTGGAACTGCTGCCCCATCCTTTGGTCTGTGGATTTACTGCCTGCCCTTTTGGATTTGTTTGCCTGTTTGGGCTGCCTTCCCAGTTTTTGACCCTTACCTTCCCCATGATTACAGTGCCTGCCTGTAAGCCTATATATACCTTACCTTTGGCATTAAAGGAGAACTCCGGGAAATTTTTACGTGTAGTCTTGCGCTGAAGTCCCGCGGGAATTCAGTTGTAGTAGGAAAAGGTAAACAGCAGATCGTAGCGTAGAAGAGTGGAGGTGTTCACAAGGGAAGAAGCTTGGAGTAACGTAACTATGGAGCTAGAGCCAGCCTTCAGTAACGCTGTTACTGTACAAGAAACAGGCATCATTTGGCCCGTTTCCATGTAGTTACATAGTCACTGATATGATCATAACCACTACAGTGCTCAATTACCTATTTTTGATGGGGAAATAAACTTTTTTTGCCGCAAAAATTTCGCCACGAAAGCATGAACTGTCCTCTGGAGGACATCCACCAGACCAGCGGGCGCCCGTGGATTGTTCTCGGCGGCGGCAGGCGGGGAAGGCAGGGAGGAGGTAGAAGGATATGCCGGTCGAACCTGATAGCCTGGCTAAGGCAACTAACACACAGTTCGCCACTGCAGAGACTACTATTCACCAACGCCAGATGGATTGTACACAAAATGGATATATATATGCTACAAATACACACAGAACTGCTGCTTGATGATTATTACCGAAGCCTGGCTGAACACACTCACTCATCAGACGGCAGCTAACAGGGTAGGTGAATTTAAACAATGTCTGAGTTGAAAACGCATCTTGTTGTCATGTAAGGGCCCTGTTCATGTTGCACAGACATTTTAGTTGCATTTTGTGTCTGTTAAGAGGAACAAAGGCACTCTTTATGATATGCCCCCAAAACTGCCGTTTTAGCTAAGTGGGAGCTCTCGGCATTAGCTGCAGTAGCTCCATGATGCTAGCACCGATTCGGCTAGTTTTTTTTCCTATCGACAGTACTCACATACTTATAGCAATCAGGATTAACGTAAAAATTGCCCGGAGTTCTCCTTTAAGTCGCTGAACCGATCCTGGCGTCTGTCTGCATTGTCTGCGTTTGGGTCCAATCCTGCATTTCCTGAGTCTTGAAAATTATGTAATAATGCAGTAGCCTGTTGTTGTTTCTGACAGTGATCAAAGTTCCCAAACAAATAAAGCAAGAAATCAAATTACTAAAGAGGAACTGAATCACACTGAGCCCAAGGCTATTGGGGTTGTGGGGTCAATTTTGTTCAGTTGGTTATCAGCCTTGCAGCCAGGCATTACTGTTCCCTGATGTTAGCATTTTGCAGATATATTGGTAGTAAGACTTTTTTTTATTTTTTTTATATAATTTGAACTATAGATTTTACAAACCCATTATATTGGGTTTCTATATCTGTTCACCGGCCTCCCCCAGATTATGTCTGTCACCTTTTACCCAAACTGCCACCAGAGTATCCTGCCTTCCGCTTTTGAGTCTAGATGACGTAGCAGACCTTTTTGGCTTCTATCACCACAGTTGCCTCTATGTTTGAATCAAAAGTCCCCTATTCAGTTTGACGGCCTCGCCCACTTTTGCAACAGATTTTTCGGTTGTCGACATTAAAATGACTCAACACTCAATGTAATTTTACTCACATTTTGAGTGTAAAGCCCTTTAAACAGGGCTCTAAATGAATGAAAATAAGGTTTCCTGGAAATAAAAATGGTTACGGTTCTACAAAATCATGTTAATCACAAGTTTTTAATTGTCTTTGGGTTGGGATTGGGATAATTACTTTGTCTAAGAAAATGTTTGCATTTGTTTTTTGTGCCCTTCTTGACATAGCCTAGTAGAAATACTTATTACTTTTTTTTAATACTTAAGTTTGTTGTTGTGAATGACTCTACAGTACTCTCTACTTTTGACATGTTTTCATAGTATTATTTTACAGAAACTCAGGTCTGACAATAATATCATATTACAATTTCAGACAACTGAACCTTTCTTTTCTAATAACTGTACAAAGAAATATACCCTTATTAGCTTAAACTGTACCAAACAGACATTGCCAAAAAACAGAGCTGGAAATATGTTCTCCGATTGGTGCGTTTTAGTCAATTGAACATTGAAAATTATGATGTTAATTAGAAATGAGCCCAAATCAAGACATCATTTAAGTTCAAATTTAAAAGTCTAGTTTGCGATTCATTTGGACATTGAAAATGAAAGGACCATTTCATATTCAATTACATAATCATTATAGGACCTTTTTATGCTTTGGAATACGCAGAAAATGATTTGTTGGTCGATTTTTTTAATTTTGACTAATTGTGAATTTTAAACATGACAATGAATGTGATTTTTATATTTTTGGTAACACGTTATATTAAAGTACACTAATACATGCACAACAACTTCCTAACTTACTATCAATAAGCAGTAATTGGAAGGTTATTGAGGGAAACTCATAATGGCCTAGTAGCTGTTGAATATGGGCATGCAGAATAATGCATTGATAAAGGCTTATAATATGCTACAAATATGCATACTATTTTGCCAGTGTTTTTCAACACAAAGTACTTAAAATACATTTAGGGGAAGTTGATGATGCTGCATTAAACTGGAGTGCATCCGCATCTCATTTCAGAGTCTTATGTTGTGTGTTCTTTTTCTCTGAGGGCATCACTGGTATCATCTCTCCATCTCCCTCCCCCCTCTTTCTCCTGTCTCGTCTTTAATTTCTGTCCATCCTCCAGGGCCACAGTGAGTCATGCCATTAGCAGAAAATGCTGCCTTGCTAATGGTTGGCCATTTACCGCAATGTCCACTTCATGACGGACGCCCAATTTAGCTGTTGCTCCTTTTGAAGGCTTGTGGATATTAAGTGTTGGATAATCTCACTCCTCCACACCCTCAGACCCTCAGATGCCAAGCATTTCCAAACCCCAATGAGTACCATTTTAAGACTACATCATATTGACCAACATTATTTTTTAATCTTTTTATCCAACAAATAAAACATTTTGAAACTGCCCTGCAATAACAGATTTTGGCCACATGAGGGCAGCAGAAACAAGTTGTCGAGCACACATGCATATCACCTTTTTAAGCTAATGTCAAAGAGTTCCTTATTTACACATCCAGCAGATACAGACCAACATTAGTGTTCATTTAGAGTTGTTTCTGTCGACACTTTCTCACTCCCAACTCGTCATGGCCCTTTGGTCAGTACCCCTTGGCATCACGGTTTGTAGCACTCAGGGTAAACCTTTGGTGCCATATTTCAACGTCCATGGTATGGTTAGGTTTAAGCAACAAAACAACTTGGTACTACTTTTAAGAAAAGATTGTACTTTGGGTTTAAATAACTCAATTTGTTAGGCTATAACTTATATAGTTTTCTCACATTAGTTAAGTTACATACGTAACTTAAAATAAGTCAACGTTGACTTTTGGTTTCATACGAGGCACAAACTGCAGCCTCTTGCGGTGAAAGTAGTTTTTTTTTTTTATGCATCCGTCCAGTCACCATGACAATGATAATATTTTAAGAAGTTTAACAATAATTTAATTGACACCAAATATTTTTCGCATTATACTAAATTTGCCCCCCCCCCCCCCCAAAAAAAAATATATTTGAGTAATGGTGATGAGAATAAGAATCACATTTGTCAAACATCATCTCTGTATGCATGTTAGCAATACTGTCATGTTAAAATCAACCTATTTAAAAAAAGAACCACACATCAGAAATAAAGACCATTGATCCATTACACACACTTTTATTTTCATTAAAGGGATCCAAGGCCTTCACAAAAGGGTTGACTCTTGGTAGCTATACGGTACTAACACAACACACAACGACAACAGAAACCACACAGAGGACTTGTGTGAACGAGTGAAAAGACAAATAAGAGTTGAAAGACATTTCAAATGTGATTAAACTGAGATGCATCAACAAAACCAAAGTGAGCAGAGGTTAAACCCCTGCAAAGTACAGTAACTCTTTTGTACAATACTCAATTCATTTCTGCAAGTAGCTGATTGTCTAACAGATTTTTTTGGTCATGCACAGTTGATTGTCATTTGTTATTGTATTGACAGTGTTGTCATTTCACAGTTTTTCCTTTATTTTTTTTTCTCCCCTACTTCTAGCTTTGATTGTCAGTCTCATAAGTGTTTGAATTTGATGGTTTGAAGGCAGCCTCTTTTGTTTTCTGTGTAATGATGCATGGTTGTCAATGACTGATGGATATGGTTCATTAGTGATGTACAAAAAGATCCCTGCCAATCAAAGTACCTATCACTGCTAAAGCTGTTATGGAATTGCTCCTGTTTTTAGATAGATCAGATTTTTAAAAAAAGAGTCTATATATATATATATATATATATATATATATATATATATATATATATATATATATATATAAACAAAGAAATCTAATTTCTTTATTGTAGTTTTTTGTTAAAGTAATCTGTGATACCTATGAATAAGTCATTTTTATGTTCAGCCATGTTATGTTCAGACAATATCTGATAACAACATTGACATGGTGCGTCCCTAATGATATTGTTTGTGCTTTCAGGATGATTTGAGTCCACAACGTGCTACATTCTTCCCTCCAATAACATCTGATAATATTCCACTGTTATCTTCATCATATGCAGATGTCTGTACAAAAATATGCAGAATCAATCTTAGTGTAATGTTGCTGGCAGGGCAGGCAGGATTTACTTATTTATGGTAAGTTTTTTAAGTTTTAGTAAACATGATTGCCATAAGCGAGTCTAAAATCTTCAGAGTAGCCTCACACAGCTTATGCTTAGGGAACACATCATTGAGCTGCTCAAATAACAAGAAACTGTGGTTACACTTCACAATACAGACATCTGCTGGCATTTACTTAGTACCATTGAATCACTTATTTGAATGTCTGTGTGGTAGAATTATAATCCTAACCCTGCAATTTACTCAGCATGTATGAGCAGAAATAATCTGATTTTTTTCCACTTTTGATATTTGAAAACATCAAGGCTACAGTTCATAAAGCATTTTAGTTATTTGTTTTGATAAAGTTGGAGGCAGTTAAGTTTAGTTGGGCTGAGAGCTGGTGGTAACATCAGGTCGACTTTCTTAACTGAAACTCAAAAGCAGTCTCCTGCCACCTCTATGGATAAAATGTTTAACACAATAATCTAAACTAAAGTCCACTTACTGGCTTTTCAGAGCTTTCAACCACAGACTGGTTTTCAGATTTCTATCCAGTGCTTTGTGTAATAAACAGTACATTTTATTTTTCCTTGTTTTTTGGATCATGAAACTTTCTAAGTAAAAGTCAAAATGTTCAACACAAAATATGGTAAAACCTTTTAAGGGTCCAATGCTAATTCTCAACTATCGGGGGATATTAAGCTCTGCCACTTGTTGCGTCTTGGCAGACGGTGTAACCTAAACCCTATCCTAATCCAGACTCTATTTTAATCCTAAACACACCTCAAACTGATACCATTTGTAATCTTGACCTCAGCCCTATGATTAACACTATCTAAACAAAAAAGTGCAACCTGATAATACTAAGCAAATACCAGTATAACCAGAGTACAGTCAAGTGCAACCAAAGCTGCTCTTGGCTGAATTTGTAAACATTTAATGCATTTTGGGCTCTGCAACTGATTGAGGCCCCCTCTATAGCTCAGTCCTGTGCTTCCTTACAACCCGTGTGTCCCCATATTGTTTTCTCAACACTTTTTTGTTACATGCCCTTTTTTCGTTCTTCTGTTTTGCCGGTTGACAGCGATTGTCTGTTGTTCACTGTAACCTGGCCCAGTACTGACCCAGGTTATGACTCATGCTCTGCTGGTCAGTTCCTGGGACCTGGACTGGCACTGAAACGCCGGGCGATATGAGCCCTGGATGGAAGCGAGGGAGAAGAAAAACAGAGCCAGCCAGTCAGTCTGTGGAGTTTCATTTCAGCAAGCAGTCAGAAGTAACACAGACATAAAGTAAATGTCTCCGCCCCCTGTTATTTAAACCCATATGTAGCTCATAAAAACTCACCGGTGTTGGAGTTGGCTGAGGAAGGAGTCTGCAGGTGAGGGGAGGAGTACGCCGATGAGTCAAAGCTGCGCGGGGCAGAGGGGGATGGAGGTAACATGCAGGAGTAGGAAGAGGTAGACTGGGGAGGAATAGACTGAGAGTAGACAAAAGAGTGGAGGAGAGAGAATCATTTGCATTAGGGTTATATGGAAACAACAGTCTATATCATCTAAGAAAACCTCTTAAAGTTGTATATTCCCATTACTATTTACTACCACATGGACTGTAAAGGCAGTTTGAAGTAGTGGTGGCATGATTTCAGTTTGACCACACGGAGGCGCTACAGTAGTGTGGCTTGTTATGCATTTTCTTCATCCATTGATATGTGTGATTATAAATTATTTTTATTAAAACGACTGTGTGTGGACCCCTGGAAGACTATCAACCTAAAAGGTATTCAAATAAAGAATAAATGATTACTAACAAGAGACATACTGAAAGGTCTGCTTACCATGCCTTGTGCAGAAAACATTATTTAATGCACGTTTGTTAAATGTTTTCTGTATAAGTCATGGTGGTTTGTGTAATGTCTAATCGGTTTTGAAGTGCTGACACCCGAGCATGACATTTCATAGAAGAATAGAGTCAAGCATGTGTCTTAAGAAGAAGTCAAGCGGAGACTGTGTTATCCCGCAGCGGAAAAGTTCTTTTAGTCAGTCAGAGGGTCAAGAGAGTGTTATTCAATCCCACACCATATCAGACAATTAAACACATATAACTTTTTTACTAAGCAGCTAAAACAATGCAGCACTAAAACTATTATGGATGTATTCTGTTAGTTTGCAATCTCAACATACGTAAATATGTATACAAATGGTTTCCTCTTAGTTCACTACTGCTTTTATTGCTCTGAACAGCTGTGTCTTGTCTAATTTCTATGCTCTGTTGTTTATCTTGTAACCTGCTCCGTTTTGTGCTTTGTTTTGTCGCTAATCTTTTTGCTTCTGTGCTGTGTCTTGTTTTGTGCTAAGTTCTGCTCTGCTTGTGTTGTTTTTCCTTTCTTGTTTAACATCAAGGTGAGGGGACTAAAGATGAAAAATAGCCTTTTGGCTAATTCTGACATTTTGAACACATGTATAAGCATGCATTTTATTAATTCTCACTGTCCCCTTTTAAAATAAAATGAATTGAATTGGATGTGAAACAAAAAAACAGAAAATGTGTGTATTTTCATGCTACTGTTGAGGCTTGGATGATAATTTGAAATGTTATTGATAAGCGCTGTGTGTTTGTCCCCCAGTAAAAATATCAGTGAGTCCAGTGTACCAAGCTTCTATAGATTGATCTTAATCAGGCAACGTTGTAACTGCTTCTTCTGTCAAAAGAAAAATCTAGTTTTTAAATTGATTTTCTTTACTGATGATTCCCAGACAATGGCTTGGCATGCAAAGGAAATCTTTTGACCCCGCTGATAGTTTGTGTTCATCACACAGAGAAGCTTTAACACTAAAACTCTACTTAGACTGTTGAGAAATTAAAAAAATAAAGACAGTGTTGACTACTTACAACACTAACCAACAGGAAGCCTCCAATTGGTAATCTTCTGGAATAATGGGTGAGGCTATTTTTGATGTACAAATATCACAATTAAACTTAATCAGAATCAAGATTTTTTTGACGGATCACCACCTTTCTGCCTCTTTAAGAAAGTCAATATCATATTTAAAATCACTGCATAATTCACATATTTTCAGATGTGCTTATCACATTTAGGCTAACTTGTATTATGATTATTAAATAATAATGATATGACATTTGTTATTGTGAATATTATGTTAGTAATTTGGCCTGGACAACAGAAATATTATTTTGATAAGAGGAATAAATATTATAGAATGTAATTATGAATATAAGAAGTAGTAGCCGTAGCAGTAGTCTTTATTTGTTTGCATATTTGTTTTCATTATCATATGTTTTATACTCTTTGCGTAAAGGTGGTGATAAACGAGCTCTGTTCTGTGATGGTGACCTGCTTTGGTGAAGTTTGGAAGGTGCTGATGAATGATGAATGATGAATGATGAAATGTCCAACCTGGACTCCAGATGAGAAAACTGACAGGGAGCTGTAGCTGGGCAGGGACGACTCAGCCTGACTCAACATGGACCCTGGAGAGAGACACACAGAGCAAGATGGTAAGCAAGCAAACACACACACACACACACACACACACACACACACACACACACACACACACACACACACACACACACACACACACACACACACACACACACACACACACACACACACACACACACACGATGCGCTCTAATGGAGAAACTCTTATGGTTTGCCTGCCTGCAAATGTCACTCTGAGTTTTGTGTTTGTAAACTACTAATATATTTCTGTCAGCAAACAGAAATCATAGAGAGTGAATGTAAAAGTATAACTGATGTATGAATGAACCAATGAGTATTGGTGTTTACCTGAACTGCTGCCGTGCGGCTGGTGATAGATAGATGTGTTAAAGGAAGTGGTCAGAGGGGCTTGGCTCTGTGAACAGGAAGTCACGCCCCCTGATCTCCTTTGATTGCGCAGCTTCTCCTCCCTCCTCCACTTGGCTCTTCGATTTGAGAACCACACCTGTCAATCAGAAGAGTTCTGTCAGTCCTCTTTATCGATGACAATCCACATTTTGTTACAGGTTGAGCAACAGAGGTCTTACCTGTATCCTGGCCTCTGGTAAATCAATCTTGTTTGCCAATCTCTCCCTCGCAAAGACATCTGGGTAATGTGTCCTTTCAAACTCTGTGGAAGATATATTAACTAATGTCAGATACACACAGTGTGAGTCTTAATCGAGGACGACAGGACGACTGCGGAGAAGCTCGCCTGATAACCCGTGCTGCGTGGTGTTAACACATTTTTAATTCATCTGTTTATGTGAAAAAAAGTTTGTAGATTCAAATGAAAATTACTTTTATTCACCTATTAATTACTGGAATATTTTGACATATATTAACCTGCTTATCAAGTAATTACTGCTTAAAATCAGCTTCACTAATTCTCTTCTCATGGAGTGCACAAATTCAGGAAGCTGAGATGTATCCTTACAACCAGATTTGAAATATTTATCTGTTGCACTTTGTATAAATTATGTATCATTATGGAACACGCAGAAAGTTCAAATGAAAGGATTCAAGTTGAGAAGCTGCCAAAGCACTTTATTTTAAAGTAGGCTGACTAAAATTAAACTGATGAAAAATCCTTACAGGTTTTCATTTTGTCATCATTCGTTGTCTAAATTCTGAGAATCTAAATGTGGCATTGTGTCTCACTTGTCAGCATTTTATTAAAATGATCAGTGTTACTATACTGACTTACAGTATATACCAGACACAGAGGTTTAAGGTATAAGGTAATAATCCCTGACTCAGCTGTTGTTTAAACAACAGTGAGTTTGTATCAATGAGAATTTCTGTATCAGTATTTATTACAGTATTTGTACAATATTATTTGTCATTGTGGCAGTTAATTTAGAGTTGACAAACTGCTGACATTTTTGTTGTTGACAAGTCTAAACGAGAATATGCCTCACCCTCTAACTGACAGCGTGAGTCATCCTAATGAACTCTGAAGTTTCAGGTCTGGTAATGGAGACGTCTTTATAGATGTAACTGTCGACCCTTATGATGCTTAACATTTAGTAAAGCATGTCAATAGAATATCAACAGAGAAATCAAAACAACAGTTAAGACAGAGTTGGTTACATCTGAAAAGGCTACAGTTTTTCTTTTCATATCGCTGAACATAATAATATTAACAGGTTGTGAATAACCAAAAACGTATGTTCCCGCTGCTAACACATGGTTGATAAATCCATATTGCACAATATTTACAACGATGGCTCTATAAATTACGTCTGTTTCACAAATTGCTCTAATTGGCTTGGTTGTAATTGGCGTCTGTGTCAACACATGATTGTTATTGTGCCTTGGCCGTGCACTGAGGTCAGTGTACCTCATTAATGTCATTTGCAAAGAGTGACCATAGTGATACTTTTCCACTTGGCTGCACAGTGGACATTGCGTCCTTATTTAGCTCAAGGGCCTGCTGCAGCCATATCCAGTCAAGGGTGGCTTTCTGATCCCTCTCAGAAAATATTCGGCTACAAGGGCCGGATCTCGCTGCATAATACAACCACAGTAATTATGCATTATCAGAACTCTGCTGAAATCTTTTTTGGAGCAGATTGGGAATATTTGTAATATGAGTTAAGATTATGGATAATTCGTATAACAAAGTGATCATGGGTGGCACTCTTTGTGCTCCCATGCAGGGATTGATAAAAATCCTCTTCTGCCAAAAGTATTTCCTTATCATTTCTCATATTTATGTCCCTGCCATTTATCATAAAGCAGTAAACAATGTGTAAAGTCAATAACAAAGGTGTTGGCAGGGGGAAAAAAGCAGCCTGACAAGCTGCGTCGTGACACATTCTGGTCTGGCTCGTGGCCATGGAGGGCGGCGATTGGCTGAAAAGCAGGGAGAGAGCTGTGCGTGCTTGCATGGCCTGACCTTTCTCCAGAGCCTCGATCTGCTCCTGTGTGAAGCTGGTCCTGTTCCTCTGCAGCTTCCTCTTGAGCTGTAGCCTCAGCTGAGACTCCTCGCCCTCGTCCCTCTCCACGGGGACTCCTCCCCCTCTGCCCGTTCCCCCTCCCCCTGCCTCCCCACCCATGCTGCCCTCCGTGTCCAGCAGACAGCCCTCCGACACTGGCAGAAAGACGAAAATGACAAAAGAGATGTGGGAGTGTCAAAAAATGTTATACATCGGAGCGTCACATTTTATAATAATATGTGCAGATTCATGCGTTGAACTAACAGGAAGTTGGTGAGACAGTTGCTCTTGATGTGGTCTAAATTTGGTGACATTGAACTGATGATCTGTGAGCACTGACATATGTTATAATTCTCCCCTCACCTGTGCTGTGTTGCGTCTGAACGCTGGTGGGGTCATGGTACCAGTTGTTAGGCCCACTCCAGTTCGAGCCGCTCTGCAGGTTCAGCATTGTTAACTTCTCATACATACTACGAGTGTCCAAAGCACCATGAAGAGAAATAAAGGAGTCCTGTCCTGTGTGTGTCTGCCCCTAATCACTGTCACCTTTGGCTCTTCTCTCCCTCTTTCGATCCACCAATCCTTCCTCCTGAAGGTGGGGGGGGTGGGGGGTGGGGGAAGAAACGAAGATGAGGAGAAGACGAAGGAGGGGGTCATATTGCATGAGTTCACACATGGTCGGCATTGTGGCGAATTAGCCTCATGATGACAGACAGAAATGGAGTTAGTTACATGGCCGCTGTCGTAACGTGTATGTGTTATACATTGGTATCCTAGTATGCCATGGGGAGCAAAGGTACATTAGAACCCACTCTAAGAAGCCATGACATTTATTATGCTACTGTCTTTGCTGATAAGCATGAGCTCGCACGTATGCATGAAAAGACACTGCATTTACATGTAGCCACAAACTAACACACACACACACACACACACACACACACACACACACACACACACACAGCGGGTTTATGAACAAGATCTCCCTAAACATTTGAACCAAGCCCATGTTTAACTTTCAGTTTAAGACATTAAGTGCTCAAGTATGTCCATAAGTATCATTATCTGCCTAAATAAATAAATAAATTTCTAAGTCTGAGATGAATAAAAGCTTTTCTCTGCTCCTCCTCTTATCTTACATTCCCACTTTATTTTAGAAATGTCCTCTTTGGAGAGTCAAAAAGGAATGAAAAGTCAATACTGAGCCAAATCTCACAAACTACTGCAGCAGCACGATGTCAAAGGTCAAACTTAATTCATTTGGGTGAAGCAGCCCGGAGCAACAATTTATTTATCTGATTTTCAATCACAATCCAGAAATTATCCTATGACAGCGAAGTAACTTGTCGTCCATCCCTAAGCCTCTACCAAAGTCCATATAAGCGAAGAGATCTCAGCACAGAACGATACACATAAAAGCAACAACATGAAAAGACTTGATTTTTTGCAAACTCACCAAGTGTGCAGGTGAAATGATGCGCTGGGTCCTGTGTGTTACTTTCCTCCTCCGTGGACCTTTATTCCCCTGTTCATTCTACGTCTCTTGTTCTCCAGCTTTGTTGACACTAACTGTGTGTGTGTGTGTGAGAGTGTAAAGGAGAGAGTAGGAGAGAGTAGGAGAGAGATGGAGAGAGTTAGACAGGGTGAGAGAGAGTGAAAGAGGAAGGGGGGGGCTCTGGAGAGAAATGCGTCTGCGGGCACTCTTGTCCTCCAAGCGCGTGCGCGCGCGAGAGAGAGAGAGAGAGAGAGAGAGAGAGAGAGAGAGAGAGAGAGAGAGAGAGAGAGAGAGAGAGAGAGAGAGAGAGAGAGAGAGAGAGAGAGAGAGAGAGAGAGAGAGAGAGAGAGAGAGAGAGAGAGAGAGAGAGAGAGAGAGAGAGAGAGAGAGAGAGAGAGAGAGAGAGAGAGAGAGAGAGAGAGAGAGAGAGAGAGAGAGAGAGAGAGAGAGAGAGAGAGCCACAGCCACCAAGGGGTGACAAAGTGAGTCAACATCAGTGTCAAGTTTGAACTTAATGCCAGCGAGAGGAGGAGGGGAGGCCGAGAGAGTGGAGCATAAAGCACAGATAATGGAGAGATAGTAGATACAAAGATGCTGGAATTCAACTGTAACCATAAATTGCACATAAATACAAAGTATAATCTGCAGTCAAGTGTGTTACTTTTTCAGACAAACAAATGCACGCAGACAACTGATATTATTAGATTAAACTCAATGTTCACACTAGGACTCATTTTCATTGATCCTTGTTTGGATACTTTAAATAGATGTTTTAAAACTTTGATAAAGCTTTAACATGTCCACATGCATCTACTATTGTATAGTATTGTATTGTAATCTATTGTATTGCTATGTATTGTAATTTTTTTACTGTTATTGTAAAATACTGCATTTAGCAACTGCACACAGAAGCAGATATTTTTTTAGGCAAGACTAAAAGATAAACAGTAATTATTAGGATTATTAGGAAATTGATATTAGGCTTAGGTTTTCAACTCTGTTTAAGCCACTGAGTTAATAAAAAAAGTTCAATATATAAAACAGATGTAAAAGAATAATTTCTCGGTAGCAATATTAGGCATAATAATACATTCTTTATTGGTTTTTCTATCCGCTTGAGCCACCAAAAGTATTGAAACAATGTATTGATTATTTGACTGACTAAAGCTTCAGCTCAGCTTCTATTCTTATTCAGCTATTTGATATTATGCTCATATGGACAGAGTTACTTAATCCTAGCACCAGTGTTTTAGGCCTACAGGTGCTGGGCAGGTAAAGTTACCAGTTTATTTTTTTTAACAAAAGGGCTAAATAATGCACTGACTTTAAGTAACAGATTTCCCAGAGCTCCTAGGTATTGTCCCCTGAATACAGAGGTATTGTTCTCCTGCTATAAAATACTGAGCTTAAAGCTACTGGACAATAAACAAAGGCATTGTCTGGCCCCAGAGCGGGTTATTGGAGTACTACACAGAAACTCTTGGCGATAGACACACAAGGTCTGATGTGAGGCGTAAGTAATGACGCAGGTATGACGGTATGTATGGTACAGTCAAAGAGCGGGAGCAGAGTAGAACTGGGGTTTAAATATATCTTTGCAACGGATAGAAGAGAAGAAGAGAGAGATGGAAGATGGAAGATGGAAGCAGGGAGGCAGAGGAGAGAGATAGAGAGAGTGAAGAGGAAGTATGTGACTTTGGGGTGGGTGTTGGGGCTTGGGGATGCGGAGGGTGCCAGCTTGTTTTATTTCCGGTTGACAAGACTTTGCGCTCCCTTTCTCTCTGTCGCTCCCTCTCTCTTTCATACTATGCTATTCTTTCTCCGCTGCCCCCATTGCTCTCTCTACCCCCCATCCCCCCTTTCTCTGTTACTTTTCTCCGAGACGTGCCTCGGAGAAAGGAAAGGACTTGACAAGTTCAAAGGTAAAAAGGAGTAAAACAGTGTGAAAGAAGAATCATAAGGATCCTTTAGTTAAGTAAAAGTACTAATAACACTATAAAAAATACTCAATTTCAAGTAAAAGTCCTGAATTCAACATTTTTTCAAGTAGAAGTACAAACATGTTATCAGCTAAATATACTTTTAAGTATCAAACTTTGTGCTCATTATGCAGAATGACTACATATCATGACATATATTATGTTATTGCATAAACACAAGCAGCATGTGTATGTATATAATGTTTATAGCTGGTTCGAGGTAGAGCTCATTTAAGCTACTCCAGTGTTGGGTAGCTTCATCTACTACAATGCTTCATATGTTACAAGATCATCATATATTTAGTGAAAAATCATAATATAACATATCTGTCAAATAAATGTAGTTAAGTAAAAAGCATGCAATATTTGCCTCTATTATGTGTAGTAGATGTTTAAAGTAGCAAAATAAAAATGGAAATACATGTCATGTTCAAGTGACTCAAAATAACAACAAATATTTGAGTAAAATGTACTTTGAACATGGAAATGGAAAGTAAGTGAGGTAAGTTGAATAACAGAACTGCTCAGTTAATTAAAAAGTAAACCTAAATATGTGGTGTTAACCCCCCACACACCATTAGCTTCCCGCCCCTCTGTTTTCTAGCTGGTTAATCTTTTGTTTTTCCTTAATTCAGAAATCATTGTTCATCTTATTGTGTTCCAGTTGTTGGAATGTGGCTTAACCTATGTGATCCCTATGTGCTGAGTGCAATAATGTTTGTGTGTTTGTGTGTGTGTGTGAGGCGGCGCATGCTTCACTGCAAAGATTCATGTAGCTCCAGGACATGCATTTTTTTTAGTGCATCTTGTTAGTTCATTCCTGTCACCTCTCTTTCTCTCTCTCTCTCTCTCTCTCTCTCTCTCTCTCTCGCCATCCCTTGCTTTTTCAGCGCCGAAGGGGGGGATGGGGAAGGGGTGGTGGACGGGCCTGGGAGGGGAGGGGGAGGCGGCTACGGTGGAGGCAGTCACCATGGTTACAATGCCACGACAAATATTCATCAAGTCGTTGAAATAAAAACAAACTGGAGTGCATTATAATTGCTCTTACAGACTGGATCCCATAATGTGTTCATATATTATGAGTGAGAGGAGCATTGTGAAAGGGACTCGCACACAAAAAGACACCGTTAGTGATAAAAAAGTGAACATCAACTGACCTGCGGGCAAACACATATGTGACACACGCACTCACACACATTTCAACTCTTTGTGTAACTTTATTTTTTCCATTACCTGTTTATGGAAGTCTCTATGAGTACTTTGTGAGTCTCTTTGTCCCTCCATCTCTTGCTCTTCCTCTGCTGTTGTGTAGCCTGAGGCGATACTGTGATGTGTCCTCCCTCTGTCCCTCCCTCCCTCTCCCTCTCTCTCTGTCCCTGTCACCTTCAATTGCTCTGTGAAACTAGACACACTGCCTGGGGCAGGGAGGCAGGGAGGGAGGGAAGAGAGGAAAAGAGAAAAGGAAAAAGAGAGACAGACAGCTTTATAGACAGGCAGAAGGAATAAACATTTTGTTCCATGTAAAAAAAAAAAAAAAAATGAAATAGGGTAACCACAGCCCAGATGTGTGGCACACTCTAAATCAAATGAATTATGTTAATGTTCATGATCCAGCCAAAACTATAAAACACTCTAATACTTTTTGCACTGGAAACAGCAGAAACATACAATCAATTACATACACACATCCACCCAATTTGGGACAGTGTTTGACCTTTGACCTAGGTGGTTCATGACCTACTCCTACATGGATGCTCCAGGATGCTCTGTGTTGTTTCTCCTTGAACACATACCTGTTAAACCTGTTTAAACATGGAACAACAAGGAACATGGAGTATACTCATTACCCCATACAAACACTGAGTAAAGAGCAAAACAGTTTAAGCAAGTTCTAAAGAATGAAGTTGTAATACCTGCAATTAATGTAATGTTATAGACATATTATGTATAATATGAAATAACTTTTAGGAAGGATGTAACATGTAACATTGTTTACATTGGTTGTTTTTTAGCCATACATTGCTTATACATATTGAGTGCAATTGACAGTCAAGTGTGTCAGTTCTTAATACACAAAAAACAAACAGAAACCAGATAAATTACAATACTGGATTAAACTAAAGAGTATTTTCTTTAATCCTCATTTTAACACCTAAAACACAGTTGATCTTTAAATTTCTGATAAAGCTTCTGCAGATTTTTAGGGAAAATAAGAAAATGCTAGGCTAGTTAAAGATACATGATAATATTGTGCTTAGCATCACATTATTATATTGATATAGACTATCTAATATCTTCTCTAGCCGCTGGTAGTGTCTAATGTCAAAAAAATACATGGACTAACTGCATCACTTACCAATGGGATTGAGAACTGTATAAACTGCTACATAAAATACGTAATGCGCATTTGCTCGGGCAGAACAGTGAAAAGGACCCCTTTTATTCAGAAAAAAACACCCGGAAAAGGTAGTTTACCTGTGACCAAATCAGAAGAAGAATCTGATATGTCTGCGTTTGCATTCCTTGCATTTCATTGGCTCAGGTGTGTCAGGAGGGCGAGACCAGAGTTTTTATTGGGTGTTGTTGAGTGCACAGGTAGCCATCTGTTTGTGATCGAGGCTCTATTGAGATTTTGCACCCGAGACCTTATTCGGTAAAACCAGTTAAGGGACTTTTGTCGACGCTCAAACGCACGGGGAAGTAACTTTTTCCTATAGGCTACTGCTCGAGTTTCCGTCACAACAGAAAAAGAAGAAGTAGTAGAAAGGTATAGAGAAAAATATTTGTCCTGACTTCAGAGACAGTTGTTGGCTCTGCTGCGGTAGTTGCTGAAGCAGAACTTGTGCCGCGAAACCTCACAAAATGTCTCCGAAATTACAGCTTCATGCTATTTTTTGGTGCGTAACAGGTGAGTAGGTTATCAAGCGTCCACTGCTATCGCTATGTACGTTGTTCCCTGTTTGTGCACTCCAGCTAATTCAATCAAATGAATTTGTGTGTCATAGTGTAAGAATCAGCTGCATCGGTCAGAGTGAATTCTAAATGTAATTTTATTTAGGTATTTTGGCTTCCTACGCGCAAGAATGTGGCCGAACACACATAATGGAGAACAGGATTGTGGGTGGGATGGACTCTACAGAGGGCGAGTGGCCGTGGCAGGTTGATATACAGGTAGGTCCTTGTGAAAAACCTTCAGCCATGTAGTATTCTTTCTATTTGTTCTGCCTGTAGGTAATCTGTGTGGTTTAGTCTATGTCTTGTTTATCAAACTGACCTGCTGAGAAAGGGATTTGCTTGTGATGCTGAAGTGACTCACTGTTTTTCTCCCCCCTTCGGCCACCAGACAGAGCAGACTGGTCATATCTGTGGAGGCTCCATCATCACAGAGAGCTGGGTCCTATCGGCCGCTCATTGTTTCCCCAAGTAAGAAATTCTCAGTTTTCACAGCTGCCCATCAACCCACAGACTCTTTGCCTCTTTTGTAAGCCGTCTGAGTCATTTTATGGGAATTATTGGCAATGGCTGCTATGGTTTTGCTAAAGCCTTTCAGGGAAATATTGTTTTTCAAGTAAAATGTGTTTAATATCCTTTTACCCATACAGGAAACATACCTCCATCACATTCAACATCTAAGTGATTCTTTCAAATTTTCACTTTTTTGCAAAGTTGCTCACCAAGTCTTACTGACAAGAACTATCCCCAAATCCTGCAGACTGTTGGTCTTTCATTTGATTCATTTAGTTTTACTAGATGACTGTCTAAGGACCAAAATGGTGTTAATAAAGTGACTGCAAATGTGGAGAACCTTTTCTTATTTCTAGATTATGGTAAACATCAAGCCCATTACATTGGTGTCATTCGGTATTCCTCCACCTTTTTTCAGTCCATACGACGTGAGCTCTTACATCATCTACGTTGGCCGGTACCAGCTAAATGGCTTCAACGAGTACATGTCAACGCATCGTGTGAGCCAGGTGGTGATCCCATCGGGTTACAATGAGCCTCAAAATGGGAAAGATGTGGCGTTGGTGCAGCTGTCCAGCTCAGTAACCTGGTCAGAATATGTCCGTCCCATCTGCTTGCCCTCCTCTGGCACCCTGTTCCCAAGTGGCATTCAGTGCCATGTCACAGGCTGGGGGAACATCCGGGATGATGGTAAGGCTTGCTAAATTCTTCACATCATCTTAGCATGTGTGAAGATAACTTTTATTCAGCAGTTAAATGTTTTACAAGTCCATAAAAGACCCTTTTATTTTTCTTGGACTCTGGCATGCAAATTAATGATTATGTCCATGTGTATAAAAATAATATGAAGGATTTAAAGGAATAGGAAAACGTGTAGGTCCAGGTGTCAAAGTACACGGTTGGCAGAAATACATTTTGAATGAGGTACTCTCTGTTTACAGTTTTTCTTTAGCATTGCATGGAACAGAAACTGGAAACCAGTCCGTAACAAGCTGGGTTATGATATTTATAATATAACTAAGTTTATTGACTTTGAGTGGAATCGTGATATAATCAGACTGTTAGTTAATGTTGTTGTCAAATTAATCATTCTAATCAAGCTTGTGTTTCACCCACTTATCTGATGCAATACGTGATAGTGGAACACACTTATCAATTTGTAATTGTATGTATATTATTGCATACATTTGCCATATTAATATATTGTCATTAATTATTATTATAATATTGATTTCAGTCCAAGAAACATTTCCTCCACAAAGATCAGTGTAATATATTTTTAATCGTGACTGGCAATTTATTGTATTCCATAGCTTTAGTAGATCAATATTCATAGGACAACAGATTTGCACCTAAAATAATTTAATTCAGTGCAAATGTAGTTAGTAGCAAAAAAAAGCTTACTGACTACCTGTTTAGTTGCAGAAATTAAGAGGTCTCACACTCCTTTTGTTCTTAATCCTCCATCTGTCCCTGTATTCTCCTCAGTCCCTCTGGCAGGGGTCGGGACTCTGCAGGAAGTGCAGGTGCCAATCATTTCCCAGAGTTCATGTCAGGAGATGTACCAGACAAACCCAACCGAGCAGGTGGACATCCTGTATGACATGATCTGTGCTGGATACCAGAAGGGCGGCATGGACTCCTGCCAGGTACTGTTGGATCAGCTGTTTGTGCTGCTGTGTTTACATTCACAAATACACACTTGTATACACAAGCAAAACAAGAAGCTGCATTAAAAATAACTTTTGATTGCTACTTTTCTGCACTCATGCACCGTCTAGTTTGTAAGACCTTCCTTTTGAACACGATTAGCCTGACAAGCCAGACCCACATCAAGATGTTGGGTCTGGGAACTCACCACTGGCAGGGCTCAATCCCAGGAGCGGGATAAACTGTTGTCTTTCAAATTCCCTCTGCACGCAATAGGATAGTGCTACAACTAGGGGTGTCACGATTCTCCAAATCCTCGGTTCGATTACATTTTCGATTCTAAGGTCACGATTCGATTCTTGATTTTTACATATATTTCTTTTAAAAGCACAGGTTGCTATACCATTTTTAGACTAGACTTGTATGCAATATAATATGACCTTTTGTTCGCAATGTACCACACTACATCTCCAAATTTAAAACATTTATTAACAACATAATGTAGCAATAACTTACTGTGTATATCTTCAGTCAATTGGAAACATGACAATTTGTCAAAGGAAAAAGGAAAAAAAAAGTTTGCCGACAATGCTGAGGGCAGACGCTTCGCAGCAGGTGTTTGGTTTGTTTGTTTGTTTTGGTTTGCTGTTCGTTGTTCTTTTCTCAAAGAAAAGCTAAACTCCAAGTCTTTCAGAGTCACGGCCAAAGCCAATTTGAAAGACCGCTGTTCGCCAGCAGCAGCAGCAGCCATCTTATTTGTTTTCAAGTAGCAGGGAATTCACGCGGAACCATCGCAACTCTGCTGTCCTTATGTTAAGCCCGCCCACCAACTCTATACACAATGTGATTGGCCTGACCAGAGTTTGGTTTTTCCAGCTCGCAAGCCAACTGAGAGTTGCTAGACTGACCCTGGCTGCAAATTACATTTGCTGCCGCTAGGGTACGTCTAGATTTCTAGGCTACGCTTCGATACCTCCCAGTGGTGAAAGCTGAGTGAAATAGTTTTTTTGTGTTGTCTTTTCAGGGTGATTCAGGAGGGCCTCTTGTCTGCCAGATGGTAAATGAGACCTGGGTGCAGGCTGGCGTGGTGAGTTTTGGACTTGGCTGTGCTCACCAAAACCAGCCAGGTGTGTATGCCAGACTGACCACCTTCTCGAGCTTTATTAAAAACACTGTACCAGAGATCAAGCTGTATGGCCGAGCAAATCAGAACTGGCGTGGGAGGGCTGCCATGTTGGTCAGTTGTCTGTCCTCTCTACTGATCCTGCTTCAGAGGTAGACCACTTCCGACAACTGGGTTTGGGAGATGAAACTCAAACCAGCTCAAATGAAGGAGATTATGTCCGACTTCCATCCAAAGTTATCCTTAATAGTATAACTGGAAAACTATCTGATGTGCACATGAAGCCATATTGAACAAGAAATGTGATTATAATCTTACTTTTTTTTTTTTTTTAACTATAACGGTGCATTATGATTGCGGAGTAAAAGAAGTTTTGATAGGTTTGTATTTTAATCACAATTATGAACTAAATAAATGTTCTGTATTTGAAATAAATTAATTTGATTCTTAAAATCGGGTCAGTGCTCTGTTCAACTTCTGATAGCTGAGTTTGGAAATGTATCGTGTTGCTCATTGATCAAAACTTGTCTCTTCAAAGCTTTCTGCTTTTATATCCCACTCTGTTACAACCACTTACAACTTAGTACGAAAGCTGTTGCCTTTGAAATAACAAACTTGTTTTTTGGAACAAATATTACCTCATTTTGTAGTGCACATTTCTGAAATGCAAATGATTTCATCCTTTTGTTATTTCAAATGTTTATTTCAAATAAATTCAGGTAATTTTAAAATGGCGTTCCTCACAAAGAACCTCAAATTACTCATTTTGACTGTAGTTCATATCCAGAGGCAGAGACAGGTGATGACAGTTTTCTTTATTAAAAAAGCGCAGCATGTCATAACAGTAAAAAAGACTGCTTGGTAGTGTCTAGTAAAAAAGAAAGCTAGCTTTTAAATTAATTTGATTAAGTCCTCACTCTAGGTTTTCTTGCTTAAAAACATCGAACATTTACAAAAATCCAAGTGTTGTCTTTTAAATTCCAGGCAGGGAAGGTCAGGCATCAGGGGGAATGGTATCAGAGAGGATCATGGGAGAGCCGAGTTGCAACTCCTGCTGCAGCGATTCCAGATCAGCTGGAGTCATGCGGTGCACCTCGCTCCAGTCAGATAACAGGGAGGCCGAAAGTGGGGCCGAATCGTAACTGATGAAAGAGAAGGATAAGATAGAAAGCATTAAGAGTGGACCTATTATATCATACAAACCAAAGAGTGTGAGTGCCAATGCTAAAAGTCAAAACTGTCCTGAAAACTACATACATGAATGTCTGCAGCGCACTTTGAAAGTCCCTCTCCAATCAAGTGTGTTTTGCTTCTTGTTACTTTAATCTAATGTCTGACATTCACTGTGTAGAACGATGCATGTGCAGAGTTTGACACTAGAAGACTTTTCACTTTCATCTGCTGAAAATGGAAAGTTTATCTGAGCTCACCTTAAATCTGAGTTGATGGCGTGTAGATACGAGAGAATTGCTTCTAGTTTGGAAGCCAATCATGGTCCTGTGCGATGTGGAAACTTTAAATCTCTGGTACATGCATGTAAGGGACTTTTTAGCAAAGTAGAAGACCTCTTGTATCCAGTAGTTAAACTTTTCAAATGAAAATGATTTGCATTTTCATAGCTTCTGGATGTTTTTAATGATGGACAATGAAAATTCATATCAGACACAAATCATTATCTCAAGCCTCAGCAGATACAGACACCACCACACACCTCTACTGGGTCATAAGTTATAATTGAGAGGGATTTCTTTTGTGTTTAGTCTATATATTGCTTTTTTAGGAAAGTCCGTTACATATAGCTTTTTTTTTTTTAAAAAGTGAGATCTGGCGTTTGCACTTGGTGGTTCGACATGCATCATCCAACTTGAACAATTACAGCGACTAGTTAGGTAATAATTATGCTTTTAATGTACACATAGGCATGGCATGTGAGCACTTGGAATTTGATTATTCTGCTGCATTTATGTGTGAAGCATCACAAATGAAACGGTAATGTAAAGAACACACAGTTGTGTAAGGTCTAATAGAACTTTAGCCATGGTGGACCCAGAACTATTGTGCAGCTGCAGAGCCATGTTTATCTAAACGATTACCAGATAATATTTTGAAATAAATGGGTAAAACTTAATCAGAAAGCATGTGTTTTTTTTCCCTTCAGTATTAGACATTAGTTTGTTCGTGGGAGCAGTATTAGACCTTACCTGTCCCGGTCACAGTGTTGCAGATCTGTGAGAGACTGGTTGAGAAGATCATCCAGGTCAAAGCCCACGCCGTACCCAGCCCCGCTGCCTTTAGGGGTGACCGAGAACACCGGGGGTAAAACATCCTCTACCTGACACGAATAAAGGGGAAACATTGAGTCAACTGAACTCTGTATCCTTAACATCAGTTCAACGCAAGCAGAAGATTGTGACATTTAAACCTGGTATATAAGCACAAGAAAATGTTTTTGTATAGCATCTATAATGAAAGCTACACCAGTCCTCTGTCAATACATATACCTTCTCTAGATATGCTAGCTGCAATATTTTACAAGGAAGGCGCAACGCAGCAGAAGAAACCTGAGACACACCTGGGACTTTGAGAGTTGCAGTGTTACAGTATGGATGTCGGGGGCAATGGAGGGCCCTTGCTGTCCAGTATCTGTGAATCCTAAGCTGGGATGAGGCTGTGAGGGGACCCCTAAAGGCCCACAGATAGGGGTTGTGGTCTGTGGCCCAGATTTCTCTCCTACAGAGGAACACAGCTTCTCCATCGGACCAGCGCTTGCAGTCGAGGGGTTGGGGTGGGAGTTGAGGTTATTTTGCCGTCCGATATCCACATTCCCATTCATCTGTCTGGTGGTTAATGTTGGAGCTTTTGTCAAAAAACTCTCTAGAGGAAGCAGTTGCGACTGAGGTTGAGGGTCATGCTGGGTTTGACTTTGAGGTTGGAGCTGGGGCTGAAGAAAGCTCGACGGTTGAGGCTGCGGTTTCCTGTTTGGTTGTGGTGGCCTCATCTCTAATTGCTGCCCGTTCCAATTCCCCAAACAGTTAAAACCACCTTGTCTGTTGCTCTCACTGTGAGGTTTGAGCATGTTGTTCTTAACAAAGCCACTAGTGACGGTCATTATATCTATCCCTCCGCTTACAGCAACAACTATATCCGCTGAAGGTTTCCTCTGGCTCATGGAGAAATGTAATGTTGGTTGCTGGGTGCTGGGAGGCTGAAACACGCCTGGCTGGTTAGGTTTAACTTGAGAGATTAACTCTTCATGAGACTGACTCTTCCTGGCCTCCTTGCCAGTGTTATTGTTCAGTGCTCCTTGGGTGGTGTCACTGATGGCTACACCCCTGTGCAAGTTCACAGTACAGTCTTTACTCATTGCTCCATCGTTATTAGGAGTCTGAGATTTCTCATTGCGGCTGTCCATCATTTTTGTCCAACGTTGCAAAAGGCTTTTGTCATCGTCACTCAGCAGAACCCCACCCAGCGAGTCCCCCTGCTTTCCCTCTTTTTTCTCTTTTTCCTTCATTTTCCGCTCCCTCTCTCTTGCTCGTTCCTGCCTCTTCCTTCTTTTCTCCTCTCTTTCACGTTGACGCTCCTGGGCTGTGACAGGCCGACGCAAATCTGGAACAGAAGAGAGGAAGGACGACACACCTCCTCCTGTGCCAGCGTCAATGCCCAGCGCAGAGGTACCTCCGTCTGCAATAAACGTACACAATTTTGATAAAGGCTTTCTAACAATGGCATGTAAATGATATATAAGTGGATATGGAAAACTATGAACTTACCACCCCTGGCTTTATTTCTGAGAGCTGATTTCAATAAAGCTGCTTTAAGTGCAGCTTTAGTAACCTCTGAAATAGCTCCTTCTATTCTGGTTCCCTCTCCGGCACCTGGAGGAGGCCTGGCATTCTTGGACAGTGACTGTGAAAGGGACTGAGACAGTGACTGGGCCTGTGCTACCGAGAGACAAAGGGAAGGCACAGTGGTGGGTAGGGGTGTCATGGTCTGTGCTGGCGTGGCAGGAATAGAGGTGGGAGCCTGGGCCATGGACTGGCTCTGGTTGGGCTGAGTCAGAGGAGCCTGACTTCCGGTCAGCTGGTCCTGTACCTCACTGTCTCTCATTGTTTCTGATGGATTATCCTGACTAGACACTGGTGTTGTTAAATCTATAGTCTCTGGCTGACCGCTGTCTGAGTTGGCACTGGGCATGTCCACATCAACTGGGCCACTTTCACTTTTAGAAAGAAGAGGCAAATTATGGGTTACTTGAGACGGGGCAACTTCTAAAAGAGTAGCAGGCTTATTAAAGGTTTGCATCTGATTTGTATATGTGTTGTTCCCGTCTGCTGGTGTGTGATCTTGTTGCTGTTGAGATTTCACTTCTCTCATTTGCTGTTGCTGTATCTGTGCTGCTTGTGGGTGTTGTGCCATTGGAACCAGTGTTGATTTGCTCATCTGAACAGTGGAGGGCTGAGCATTACACTGGTTACTGCTTTGTGCTGCAGCTCTGCCATTCGCCCTTGCCAAGGGCCTGAACTGCAGTCTTTGACGACAGCCCTGTTTGTTTTGATGAAAGTCCTGAATCTCCATCAGAATCGCCTCTTTAATTTGTTCCTTGTTTATTGGAAGCTTGTCAAATTCAAAGTCAAAAGCTGGCACGCAAATTGGCTCATCATCGGGGTCGTGATACTTAGACAGGTAAGGATGCTCCAGTGCTTGTGTCACACAGATTCGCTCACGAGGGTCAAAGCGCAACATGGCAACCAGCAGGTCCAAAGCCTCTGGTTCAGCTTGTGGGTACAGTTTGGCCAAAGGCACAGCGGACCGTGATGGAAGACTCTGAACATAGGAGCGTACTCTGTCAGCCCTAATAGTACTAATCAACCCCTCAGGAGGAGTGCCTAACACACCCAAAATGAGCGTGAGCTGGTGGACGTAGTGCTTCCCAGGAAAAAGCTGCTTACGCCCCAACATTTCTGCAAAGATGCAGCCCACAGACCACAAGTCAATGGCCAAACTATAGTGATTGAGAGACAACAGGAGTTCAGGAGCACGGTACCATCGAGTTGCCACATATTCAGTCATGAAGGAATGAGACTCCTCAGGGTGTGAACTTAGACCCCTTGCCATGCCAAAGTCACCAATTTTTAGCTCACAGTTCTCATTCACTAGCAGGTTGGAGGGTTTGAGGTCGCGGTGGATTACGTTTGCAGAGTGCACATACTTCAGGCCACGGAGGAGCTGGTAAAGAAAGTAGCGTGTGTGTTCTGAGGTGAGTGTCTGAGAAGAGTGTATGATCTGGTGCAAGTCACTCTCCATCAGGTCCAGCACCACATACCTGCACACATGGGAAGGGCAGAAATTGAGATATGTGTGACATCAACTGAGCCATAAAGTATATCTTAATAGATTATTAGGATTGTGTCTCAGTTACCAAACCTGTTTACTGCAATTTTCACTGATATAAACTAATATTTAAGGGATTTGTTTTCATCTCTATTTTAACTGGCCACATTTTCTAATTTCCAAAATGTTTTTTTTCAGGTTAGCATTTTTTGTAATTATCCTTGAAGATTTTGGTTATTGATCAATATTACTGAATGCTTGTGATGGGCGAAAAACATAACTAATCAAAGATGTAAGTGAACATTGCCTCTTGAGTTTATAACTTGGTGATGTTTAGTTGTGTGTAAATGTGTTGACTAAAATTAAACATCCAATTATTTCATCCAAATCTTGAAAGTTTCCAGATATTAACTAAACGTAAGAGTTCTACAGACATTTCTAGCCTAAGGAGGAACCTTGTGCACCATGAAAATAAAAAAAGTACATACACAGACTTGAAGGCAGAATGAGGAAGGTTAGGCTGCAGGATGTCTTTGATGGCGATAATATTGTCATGTTTGAAGTGCTTGAGAATCTTCAGCTCTCGCAAAGTGCGTTTAGCATTTGTCAACACTTCAAAAGCATTGGAGATCTTCTTTATCGCCACCTGCTGGCCTGTGAAATGTAAATAAGCGCCAATGAAAAAGCAGCAGGACAGGGTATACAACTGAGTTTGAATGACAATTTTAACTGATAATGAATTTCCACATTTAACATTGAGCAGTGAGTACACACACAATTATATATGCACTATTTTTTTCAACAAATCAGCCCTACCATTGTCCCTTCTCCTAGCAGACGAAACGACACCATAGGCCCCTGTGCCGATGGTTTCGATAACATCATACTCCTCTCCGACGTCGAACTTCACGTCCAGAGAGTGCGCTTTAAGCAAAGCCAAGTTTTTTGCTGTTGTGCTGGTGTCTGTGGTGCCTCCTGTTGCCTCGACTTCACGCTGGTTCTGGTTTTCTCTGCTTTTGTCAGTGGCCATTCTTTCAGGCGACATGGCCACAGGTTGACCATTTTTTCCATCTCCTCCATCCTTAGTTGACATTTTTCTGTAAATAATCAAAAATAGCAAAGTGAGAATTAATTTAAATAAGGATATGTTCTATATAGTGATCACAGAATGGCAAACGTATGCAAAAGAATAATCAAACTGAAGTTCAAAGCAATGACATGTTGCACCATTATGCATTCAATTGCTTATTTCATTAATTTCTAATTAATAATAATAATGTAATACATCATAAGATCGTATAGAATTCTGTTAAAAGTCAAGTCAATAAACAAAACTATTGACTTAATACCCAGCCCTACATAGAATAAAAAATAGTGAAACAGTTAGTTAGTCAATGACTTGTTTGGTTTTTAAACAGAAAATGAATCTATAACTATTTAGATAATCATATAATTGTTTAAATCACTCTTCAATCAAACATGCCAAACCATGGCAAAACAATAGCTTCTCAAATGTGAATCTTTGTTTTCTTTGTCCAATTTGATAGATACAACATATATATAAATATAACAGGTTTGGGGCTGTTGGTCTGACAAAACGGGCAAGTTAAATGTTTAGGTTTTGGCTTTGCTTTGCTATTTTCTGACACTTAATAGACACAACAAGCAATTGTTTGAGGAAATGAGCAGAGTAATTAATGGTTAGTAGCAGCACGAAATAAGTGTCAGTGTCTTTCACAAAACACGTTAATAACCTAATCACATTTAACTACACCAACAGTCTTACCAACTAGATATCAGTATTATCTGATAAGGGTGGGGAAACATGTTATTTGCTGACTGCTAGTCAGTCCCTGCAACATTTAATTCTCGGAAAGCTAACAATCAGGTAAAAAATGAAAAGAAAACCAGTGATTATCTGTAGCCAAAAGACCAGAGCTGAAAGACACTGATACGGGTAATATTTCTGTTTCTTTGGAAACCAACTTCCTGGTATCCAAGTTTAACTGTCTTAACTCTATTTTGCCAGAGCCCCGGGCCCCCAGGAGTCACTTCAGGACTCTTTCTCCAAAAGTCAGTGGGCTACACAGATACAGCTTAATGGTGATTAAGATGATGATGGTAATTGTTTGGTCAAAATATCGACTAAACAGAGGTGTTAGGTGCAACAAGGCATTACCAACACACAGTCCAGTCATCCATTAGGCCTGTCAGTCAAGTGGCCAAAACCTGTAGCTCTCCGTCAAAAGACGGCTCTAGATTACAGTTGGAGTCAGTTTATAAATAGATAGACAGAGAACAAATCTACATGGAGCTATCTTTAAGGAACCGCTAGTTTCTGTACTACAGCGTGGTTAAAATAAATAAATGACATGACAAAGACGCAGCCTTGACCACTGTTTGACGCAGGGGCGTAGGCTAACGTTAGTTACCTGAAGCTCAGGCTTTCTAGGAACGTAAACCGTTAACCCATGTCTTTTTCGGTTTATATTATCAAACGGGGAAACATATAGAGCTGTTTCTAAGTGACGGAACAGACTCTCACCTTGTAAACAACCCACAACATACGTAATCGTGTTTTTAATCCCGTAGTAGCGCGGCTATCTCTTGTTTTGGTCTGTCGCATCCTCGTACAGTTCCGTGTTGGGTTTGAGTGCCATGTGGCGGACCAACGAGGTGGGGCGACGTCCGAACTACCGTCCAATAGAAGTAGAGGACGTAGGGGAGGCGGGACATTACGGCAGACAGTAGGGTCTTTTTTTGGGTGGTGGTGACGCCGTTTTCCAGAATTTAATAATTTTAGGAGGGGCCATATTTGGACAAAGTCTACCTGCACTTACCTCTTTGTATGTGTGATAGACTAAACTAACAACTTGTAAACTGCTGCTGCTGCTACTACATGTTAATACTGCTAATAGTAATAGGTTAAAGGCCAACAGTAGGCCTAGTTGCTGTAACTACACTGAAGCAGATAGATAGAAAAGAAAAATAGTAGAAAAGATAGACAGATAGTAGTAATATGATTAGCCTAGTAGTAATCATGTAGGTAGTCATTCTACAGAAACGCCCAGGCTTTGAACACTCTAATCATACTTTGTAGTCACATTTCATTTTCATATTTTGATAATAGCATGTCCCTTGAATAGTTATACTTATTTAAACCATGAATTGGACAATATCTGTTTTTAATCAATTGTAGCCTAAGAAAATTGCTTGTCCCCACGGTCATGTATGGAGGTTTAAGAGCATGTTATGAGTTTTAAAAGATATTTCTCTCCCATTTTAAATGCAATAATGTTTACACCAAATCACATTTATGAAGTGGATACCATAACAAAATAAAATACCAACTAAATATTATAAATAATATGAAAATGTTTGTCACCTGGTGTCATGTCACCAAGTGTTACCACTTATCTGAAGAGTTTTGACATCCCTTCCTGTACTGTACATTCTACTTCATAAAGAACTGTACCATGAAGGCTCTTGGTAAATCTACTCTCTTTTAAAATGTTGGAAAATGTCTCATTTATCTCATAATTTCATGCAAGGCATTTAGCTAGTGTCACTGGTATGACTTATTTTATAAGAAGGGAAAAGAAGATTAAACAAATGGATTGATTTACATATTTTAGAGAGTTTAGCATGATTAGCAACATGTGGTTTGAGATCACCAACTGTAGATTCCATTTGTAAAATACATTACTGGTTACTGCTCCTCATGGTAACACCAGTTTTGACTAAATGTACAAACGATTTAAAATACATTAAGCTCTCATTTATGTGGATTCATAAAGCCAAAGGGTTAACCAATACTGTAAACTAAGTTTGAATGTAAAAAAAAAACAAAAACATTTGGAAGTCATATTGTTATTTATATTGTTATTCCAAATGCGAAATTATTTTCACACTGTGGTATTAGTACTTGTTGAAGTAGGCTAAATCTTCCACTGAATATAGACGGATTCCCCTCAGGCCAAACAGACTAAAGTCCGATACACAGCAAACACCCCTGTGTGTCCAACAGCTGTACCTGGCTGTCCAATGAAAGGCCGTGACAAAAATCACCAGACCAATCAAAATGAGAATCTGACACGTCACCGGTTTAGGAAGTTTGAAGGAAACCGAAGTTTCTCCTCATCTTTTAGCCAACTAGAGTCATTTAAGTCCGTCTGACAGTGTCATCAGTGCACGTGTCCTGAAATAAACATGTCGTTGCCGAAATGGGAGAGAAAAGCGCGCACATTTCTGTGCGTTTTCGGATTGTTTTTGTCTGTTTATGCACTTCACGTCGAGCTGTCCCGAGAGAGAAACCCAGATTACAGGGCGATGTGTGACCTCGGAGAGTCTGTGAGCTGCTCCAAAGTTTTTACTTCCAGGTATGCCTATGTTTTTATTCCTTGCTTAGTTTTCTCAGCTCATACCTGCTTTGTTCTAATCTGCAGAATCACATCCCCAGACCTCGAATTGTATTTATAGTGACCATTGAATAATTTAGGGTTCTTGCTTGTTAAATCTGAATAGCCTATTTCTTGGCAGGTCTGACCCCCCTTTATTTGCCACGTGTTAAAATCCTAGAAGTGCTTCAAATCAACTACTGTTTCACATAATGAGAACACCAAAGATGGACATTCCTCTTTTGACTTTTCCTGTTTTCATTAAATAATCTGCGTGTCTCAGTGTTTTACAGGAGGTCTAAACCATTATGTTACATAACGGTTTAGACCTCCTAAACAAGAGAGAAAATTAAAAAAACAGACATAATTTATGTAGGCTATGTTTTTTAATTTTCTTTTCAATAATGTTTGTTCTGACAGTTTCCTCTTTCTTTGTTTTGCAGATGGGGACGTGGTTTTGGCTTGGTCCAGTTCTTTGTTGCCAAAGATAGCCCTCTGAACCAGCCCAACAGTGTACTTGGCATCATATTTTACACTCTGCAAATGGGCCTCGGTTAGTCTGTCATTGTCTTACTGCAAATTACAGTGCAGTGCTGTGTGCTTTGAGGAGAAATAGATAGCCTACTTTTTATAGATACTGCTTGCAATTCAGCATCTTATATAACCATGGCTGGGCCTACAATTTAGTTTAATTCAATATCGCAGTATTTTAGGTGAAATAATAAAGAGATATAACATATTTTTTATTACACAGATGTATCAATTGTCAGTCCATTTTTTTAGTCAAGTATATCAGTCGTGCATGATTTCCTAAATATAATGTAATGTATTTTATCGAATAATTGAATTCCTCTGTGTTTGTCTTTATTGCAGGACTGTCTCTGTCCAAAAAAGCAGCAATGTTTTTGGTCTTCTCCTCCTGGGTGTCTGTGGCCGGCTCAATTTATCTCGCATCTATTCTTGCCTTTGTTCTGGGGGATTTCTGCATGGTCTGCGTGTCAACATATATCGTAAACTTTGCGTTGCTCTTCACCAACCTGAAACGTAGGAGAGCAGTGGAAGCAATGAAGGAAAAGGCTGGATAGAAAGTGATACTTGCGAAATTCAACACCTTTTTGTGTGGAGCCAAAGCCAAGCTGGATCTATTAAAAAAAAAAAAAAAGAAAAAAAGACAATTCTCTCCCCACAGTATTTATGCATTGTTTACACCTTGGAAGACTTTTCAGAGAAATTGAACTAGATCAGAAGATCTAGAAAAAATAATTTTTGAGAAACTTTTTTCGTATATAAATGTGCATTTGTAATGCTGATTACACACTTTTGAGTCTCTTGTCTTGTGATTTAGACCTGGCTTGTGAAGACAAACAAAAATATAAAAAACTGATTAGTCTAGAAATCTAAAATTGTAATTTCCCCCCTGGGGGATCAATACAGTATAAATTATATTAGTAAATTACTATGTGGTAAAGCGATACAGAGACATGCAATTACCCAGTATAACCAGGAGATGGAGCCAAATGCACAGTTATGGTAAATGTGGATACATCAGCCAGGTGTAGTTTAGTGTTATATTTCAAGAACACAGAAGCTATATAGTAATTGCATTACAGGTATAACTAAAAAATAACATAACCCCAAAAGTTGTGAAACTCTGCTTTATTTTCACATTTAAACCAAATGTAAGCCATACATCAACCTAAAGGAAAAGTTAGATATTTTGTTATAGGCCTACTCCAATTTTAAGATGAAGGGCACCACAAATCCTTCTGTTTTAGCTAAGTGTTCATTGATTGTTAGACCAGGTTAGACACATGTGCCACTGGCACACTACTGTTGGTAGTGTGTTTCTAATCCTAGCAATGGTGGCAGTTGAATGCAGCGATTAGAAGTAAGGTAGCGGTCAGTGTATCTTTTGGTCATTCGATTTTCATTTCATAAACAAAAGGTTATTTGATTTTCGTTTTGAAATACAAAATTTTAAATTGAAATACAAGGCGCGTTTTCCTTTTCCTGGTCAAAAGGGGATGAGAGATATTTAAAAATATGTTTTGATATTCATTTTCTATTTAAAAAAAATTATAAAATCACTTGAAAATAGAAATGAAAAAAAGGCCTGTTTTTCACATTCAGAGACCAGATGTTGTCATTTCCAATGCAACAGCCATTGTACCAGTGTTGCTTTTAGCACAGGCTAAAATGACTTTAATTTGGGCTTAGTGTTCGGCCGAATCCAAAGCCAAACCCTACCGAACCCGAACAGATACTTTATACCTTAATTATTATTTTTTTTTTAAAATAACTAAAAAAAGAGCACAAAATGACAGTCGGCGACATTAAAGACCGGCTTGTTTATTGCTAAGGCCATATGGTCAAAATTAAATGATTTATTAATAATGTAATAATAACTTATTTCACCAGTAAATTGCTGTTAAATGACAAAAACAACCACCAGATGGGAAAAGGGTATTTTACAATAACTTTGAATCCACTACGAGGCGTCTGTGTTGTTTTTCCGACAACTGCAGCGGCAGACTGTTGTACGTCCCGCTGTTGGAATCTTCTACAGTGAAATACAGTCACACTTTACACCATTTAGAATGTATTACAATGCTTAAGTTATTTCTTATATTGTTTATTTTCTGCCATTTTCAGACCCTACGCATGCACGTACACGCACACGTACACGCACGCACGCACGCACGCACGCACACACTCTCTCTCTCTCTTTGATTGGCGTTGATTCCTTATAACCAGTGACTCAGTCAGTTTGCATGTTTAATCCCTCACATCACCATGACAAGGCTGCTTTAAAAATGTTGACCAGAAACAATGTTTGCACTTTAGCATGCGTTAAGGTTGCATTTCCCAGCACTGGAAATGAAGTAACAAGACATATATGCTGGACTTCATTCATTTAATGTGTTTAATTTGAGTTTAATTTAACCATCCATTGAAACAATCCATTGCAAATTAGTAGTACATATTAGTATGTGAAGATAACATGTGAGATGAATAGTTACATACAGTCAGTGTCATGTTTTGTAAAATGTTAGTCACTGCTAAAATCACAATTTTATTCCACTTTTTGCATTTCCCTTTCACTCCTTTCCTCAAGTGAGTCGGGATCAACTCTGGAGTGTATCAACACAGTTCCATATGAGATATGTTGGACTATCACCCAAACATGGTTATGAGGTAAGTGTGTCTCTATTTCAGACAAAAAAAATTGTGAGACCAAATCATGCTTTGAGTATTGCTAGAGTTTTAATGAGACTGAAATAATAAATCCCACTGCAATAATTAAAACAATGACTTACTAACCATAGTTACAGCTCAACGCCTCTTCTCGGGTATGATTGACCATGCAATCATTCCAGGAAGTAGGAAATAAATAAAACTTGGATGGGTTGCTTTTTAACTTATGTACCAAAACTGTCCTGCTGCTAGTTTAATGTACTGGAGAGCATTTGTGACAACAAAGTATACATTATCTTGTCCCAATCTTTACCAGCTCTTGATTCTCTGAATTCTTTAAAGGGCCGTCCATTATTTTATTTATTTTTTAGGTTTTTATATCATTCTGTAGCTTTACCTTATTCAAATCCCAAAATGGCCTGACCTGACATAGGTTTCTGTATGATGACGTTGCTACATATATCTTTATCTATAGTCATTAGTCAGTACAGTAAGGTACAGTAACTTAGACAGCAATCTGCACGCCCCCAGTTTGGAGAAGCAGACAGGAGTTACTGGCATGGAAGCCAAGCAATGTACTGCATGTATGTTCAGATCCGATTAAACAAACTAACCAATCAAGGCAGCGGTAGACCAGCAACTCCCGTGTCCTGCAATGTAAAATTACTGTTTTGTCAAAGGTGTGTGGTGGCTTTGAAGAGGGCCATATGTACTGCTGTGGACAGGGCCACACAGCAAAACGTATTTTAGCCCACTAAAAAAAGGACCACCTAAAAAAAGCAATAATCAATCAAAAGCGCTTTAAGTGTATGCTTTATTCAGAATATTTCTGCCGGGAAACTGAAGCCATTATATCGCTCTCTTCAAAGCCACCAGAGTCCTTTGACAAAAACAAAAAGTAATTTTACTTCACAGAACATGGGATTTGCTGGTCTACATTGCTTAGCTTCTGTGTGATTATTTCCAAACTTAGTACAGGTCAGTTAGTGCTAGCGTTCACATTATTCATAATCTTATTGATTAGCTTACTGGGGAATCCTACGTCATTATTTTTTGCTAAGGCTGAGTGGGCATTTCGCTTTGAAAAACCTAGAAAAGAAAGCAGATGAAGTTGCCCTTTAATGTGTGTCCATCTTTTGAATCAAGCCACAACCAGAAAACACATACGATGCCACTTTAGCAGGCAGCGCTTGATTTCTCTCTCTTATTCTTCTACTGTAGTGTATGTTCTGCATATTTTATCTCTGCTTGACAAGCAAAGATTATATGTTTTTTGTAGTAGATAAAGATAAAGAAAGTCATCGTGTCCTAACGTGGCATAAACTTAATCCAAGTTTCACTGGGAACAACAGCAGAAAAATATTAACCAAACAAACGTCCTCCATATCATACTGCGTTGTTTTGAAATTATATAACTGCATTTGGAAGGCTCTTTGTCCTCACTGCCAAAATGCATATTTCCACTCATGGAATAGACAGAAAATGATGGACGAGGTGTGAAGGTTGTAGCCATAACATGAATGTGAACGTACCTGTGTAGTATTGTTTTTGTTACATGAGCCATTTCTTAACATGTCAGCAAGAACTACTCACTCAATTCTTTACCTTTGTTGAGATTTATTTGTAATTGTACTGAAAGTACAGTACAGTAGTCATACGTGAGGCGTTGTCGTGTAAAGGTGCTGGTGGAAATGTTTTTGTTCATCTCTATATGATGTACTTCTTCGACACGTTTTGTACTGAGATTACAACACTGCAGCTGACCACCCTTTCTTGCCAAACAAACATCATGAACCCTGTCTGATAGTTCTTATTTTTAATTGTGAATAATGATGCCAATGGTTTATGTTATGAGCTGAGAATAGACATCTTTGGATTACTCAGCAAACCAAGCAGACCAAATCATTGATTTCTAATTCCATCAACTGACACCATAATGTAGATATATGCTCAGTGTCATGAGTAAAACTGGGTTTGCACAAGTCTCAAATGTGAGTGGTTTGTCCACTCCTTTGGTGGAAACACAGTAGAAATATTTATGCCACAATAGAGCTCTTTTGAGCTCTTTTTTTTAGACTGTGAGAGAGGCAATCCTCTGTCATTATAACCAATATCTTAATCAAGTCGAATTCCAAATATCACATCAAAAATGTATTAATATAGTTGTGCATTATTTGGCCAGATGTCTTCATCACAGGTTTCATTCTTACTGTGTAAGGACTCACAGTTAGGACAGTGGTCTCTAAGCTGTGTATGTATGATTACATAACTGAATTGCTGTAGTCTTTTTCACAAAAATTAAGCAACAGGAACAAGGAAACTGTCTTACTTATTTATATTTTTAACTTATTTGATGTTATGTGGGGTGACTCATGGGAGGGGCACAAGGCAGGTATTGTCAAACCAGGCATTTAAACAGTGACAAACTGGAACCGTGCAGTCACACAATGGCGTTGAGGAAGTGGATGTGCGTATTGACTCTGGCGAGCCTTTTATCTGCAGGTAAGTCACATTTAGATTAAACCAACATCTTTGTTGAGCTGCAGATGCTGGCAAAATTGTTTTAATATATGAGGGTAGGCCTGCCAAGAAACAAACTCAAAATGTATCCACCTGGCTGTAACTTTTAAGGCTTTCTGATCTTGTTTTGTGAACATGGTCACCTCCATAAAGATCAACTGCTGAGTATTTTTGACACAGAGTGGCTGAATGTTGGATGTGATGATTTCAATGACAAACCTGTATGCTTTTAAATGGTAGGCCTATATATTGATTTACCTACAATAAAAAAGGGACAAGAATATTTTTTTTCAGAGATTTATACATTTATTTGGGTGTTATTTGGATATTTTTCAAGACAAATTAACAGTTTCAAAGGAATTTGTACAAAGTTACAAGATGGAACTAAAATGTACCTGACACCTGCACTTCTGGTTAGGGATACTGGAGAATGATGAGTACAGGTGTAGTATGGTTTAATTGTCCATTTCTATTCCATACCATGCTGCATTGTGGGATCTGGTGGAGCCACCCATTAATATGGCTCATATCCCTCTATATTACCATGGCAACTGAGGCTGTAAAGTCCTGGGATTGAGTCTCATGTGGCACACCGGCTATAGAACTATAAATTAAAAGACATACTGTAGAATTATGAGATAACTAATTATCATTTTATAGCTTGTTTAAATATATGCTGTAAGTTATGTAAGTGTATAAGTTGTAATTAATGGCTATTAATTCTAAACAAATATTAAACTAACACTTTGTCTCTTTAGCTAAAGTTCCTCAGGAAAATCCCTCCAATACACAACCACGAACATTCTGCACCATTTATGACCACGTATTAAATATTTAAATGGTGCAAAAAAACATGATGCAAGCATGATTTATTAACCACCAATCAAGCCATTGCTTACAACTTACAATGTCATTATAATGTAGCTATATTAGAAAGTGGTATGTATAATTGTTTCAATATGATGCTTTTTTGTCATTATATGATGCATCATTTGTTTCTATTGTTTTTGGAAATTTGCCTGGAAATATCTCAGACTACTGACATTGATTACTAACCCATTTGTGTTGTCTCTTTTTCAGAATCACATGCTCAGCTTAATGGTGAGTTGAAAACATTTAATATCTGTTTAAATGTCTAGATTATTGCATCTACATGTCAAGTTCAGCCGTAGGGACTTAAACACTTTGAGCACATTTTATCCCAGTGATAACCTGGGAAGCAAACTTGATGAATAATTAATGAAAGTGTCTTGACTGACTTTGATTCTGAAGTCTAGCCCTACTGATCTATTTTCCAGTGTGTGGCACTGCTCCCCTCAACACCAGGATAGTTAGAGGTAAAGACGCTCCAGCTGGAAGTTGGCCCTGGCAGGTCAGTCTGCAGGGATTCGGCAGCCATGTTTGTGGTGGTTCCCTCATCAACAGAGAGTGGGTGATGTCTGCTGCTCACTGCTTCTCCAGGTGGGTAGTTGTAATATTATAGAGGATGGATTTTCCTGTGTCTCGGTCTTTAGTTTGACTTTTAGCTTGGGTTCTTTCTAAAACCAATACATTTTTGTCATTTTTACTTCAGTACGAGTACGTCTGGATGGCAGGTTTCTCTCGGTCGTCAGAACCTGCAGGGCAATAACCCAAACGAAGTGTCCAGAACTGTTGCTAGAATCATTTTGCATCCAAACTATGACAGGAACACCAACAACAACGACATTGCCCTGCTCAGACTCTCCTCCCCGGTCACATTCACAGCCTACATCAGACCTGTGTGTCTGGCAGCCAGTGACAGTGTGTTCAACAGCGGTACTAATAGCTGGATCACTGGCTGGGGCGCACTCAAGGAGGGAGGTGAGGAACAATGTATGACAGGTTTTGAGGACTGTCTCTCTGTGGATCACTATATATGAATTGATTAAAAGAGGAAAATCTTGACTTTACAAGTTTCTGCAAAGTTAGCAAAACATTTCCTTCAAAACCTGACGAGCTAGAACAAAGCTTATGCATGGGTCTTTCAGGCTGAGTTACTTAATGACTTAAAAAGCACTGTTCTTTGTTATTTTTCAGTGTCATTACCATTCCCTAAAACTCTTCAAGAAGTAAAGGTGCCAGTTCTAGGAAACAGACAGTGTAACTGTCTCAACGGAGTCGGTACAATCACAGACAACATGATCTGTGCTGGTGTTCTGGCAGGAGGCAAAGACTCATGTCAGGTAGGCTGCTTCATTGAATCCGTCACTTGTTGTTAAACATGTTTAGGATTTTCTGAAATCCTCAGATGTCTCCTCTCTGTCTCCTTAGGGTGACTCAGGAGGTCCAATGGTGAACCAGCAGGGCTCTGTCTGGGTCCAGTCTGGAATTGTCAGTTTTGGTTTTGGCTGTGCTCGGCCCAATCTGCCGGGAGTCTACTCCAGAGTGTCCAGGTACCAGTCCTGGATCAACTCCCTCATCAGCTCTGATAGGCCAGGCTTTGTCCAGGTCACCTCCAGGGGGCTGGATGCTGACAGCAGCTACACCTGTCCTGGTCTGCCAGCTGCCCCAACAACTTCACCAACGACTAGACCAAGTACTGCTTTCCAAAGTGTAAACAGTCCTGCAAGTGAGTGCCCTGCATAAAATAATTTATTTCCAATTACATTTTTTTAATTGTTACAATTTTGATTATTTCATGTACCTCTACCTGTCAGTTATTTCTGCTTCTCTTCATATTCTCATATAGGATCTGTGTTTCTAAGATCTGTTCACCTTGTCATCAGGGCAGACATTTTCACATCAGGTGTGTCAGGACCTAGGTGATGATGAATCCTGTTTTTATATTTGCAGGGGGATCAGGACGCTCTGCTGTGTAAGTCAGACTCATCTTGATTCAAGGAGGCCGTTGTAACAATGAGTGGAAGTAAATCAGCTGGCGCTGATGTTCAGGTCTTTGCCTGAACATCTTCTTAAAGGAGAAAGTTAGGGACATGCCGTCTCCTGCAGCAGCTGCACAGGAAATGCAGCAGGTTTCTCAATTTAATTATTTCTCTCTTTTGTTGTCCCTATTACCTCACTGTATCTGTTGTCAGGGTGTTGTCAGGGTGTTAGGTCTGTTGTAACCGGAGTTGGGGGGGGGGGGGGGGGGGGGGGGGGGGGGTCATTAGTGCACTAAAAGCTTCAAACACTCTTCTCAAGCCCACATTCTGTCAACAAAAGGTATTTTACTGTAGTATGATGACTTTTTTCTATAAGTGAATATTACAGGGGAGCATCTTTTTCACAATGTGTTTCACTAAATTCAGTTAAATGAAGGACATTTTTTCTATGTCCTTTTACCTCTGTTGTCTTTCTACATAAAAAATCAGATGAGTCATGTTTGAAGGTACATTTTCTTAAATTGTTAGAAAAATGAAAAGTAATTTTAATCACATATAATAAATATTGATAAAGTTTAAAATAAATGTCTCTTTACATGAATTTTGAATACTTATATCAATATTGCAGTTACAACTTTTACAGTACAATATGTGATGAAAACCAGAATCCAGTTGTTCATACTTTTTTTTTCAGAATACAACAAATTCTAAATGCATAGCTTGCAGAAATATAAAAGCAGGAATGTTTCATTGTAGACCAACAATAGGCTGTTTAGGTCCAAATTTGGATTAGAAAAATGTCACATTACACCACATGGTCTGTGTCCAAAGTCACTCTCTGTACTATATAGTGCAAACCATCCACTTTTTTATTTAAGTGCCCCAATTGGCAAACATTTGTTGTGAAATGTGTACTCTAGTGCCCCAACATGTCAATTTACTGGACTCCATTAAGTCAATTATTCAGGGTCTATAATCTAAGGGGTCTTACTAATATGTATATTTGTGGTCCTTTGTCCCAGGGTGCATGTCTGAGATTTCGCCTGCTCAGACTTTCATTTGAACAATTTACGGGCCCAGTATTTACTTAGTAATACCAGGAAATCATCTTGTGACCCCTTGTTGTGGTTCCGACCGCCTGGTTAGGAACCTCTGTTATAGGAAATAGTGAATGAGTGAGTGAGGGAGTGATTTCAGACACAGCTACGTTTTCTAGATAAATTAATCTAAAGTGGTCTTCTTCCATATAAATCATGCACATTCGGGAAAATAGCTAAATGTTATAAAAAAAAAAGTCCCAAACTCTGAGTAATGGTACAGATGAACTAGAACAGATCAGCTGCAATCATCAGGTTATCTGGAAACAGCCAGTGGGGCTGGGGGACATCCACTGATTTTACATTTATTCTTCTGGTGCGGGTGCGTCTCCATCAACCTCCGGATTTGCTTCATCATTGTTAATCATCTCCTTGTATTTACTCTTGAAAAATCCAGCCTAAGAGTACAAAACAAAGAGAGTTTATATGGGTTATATGGGTGTACAATACCACCCCATCAAAATAGCTTACAGTAACTGCCTCCATGAAGCTGTATAATAAATGGAAACAGTGTTCAGTGTCTCACCTTGTACAGGGCAGCGGTGAGTAAAGCCAGTAGAGCCAACCCACCCAGGGATCCTCCGACAATCTCTTTGGTGAAGTCTGGTTCAGGATACACTTCAACCTCTGCTTTAATCTGAGAGGTGAAATTTTGGAATGTGGATCAAATTTCAAGCTCTTCTCAAACAGAAAGATGTAAAAGATAACGTGTAATTACCTTGCGAACCGGAGGGTTGTTATTAGACCCTGTTGAAAAGAAGATGTACTGGGTGCTGTCATACTCCAGACTGGCTGTGCTGGTCAAGAGGAATTTGGCAGAACGAAGTCCAATCTGTGTGAGGGGAAAATGAGAAGTGGGGTGAGCATATTGATTTGATCTTTAGTCGTTAAATTTAATTAGATAATCATTATTTGGGGAGATATTTTACCACAGTATAGTCAGGACCAGTTGTGATGAAAATACTTCCAAATGCATAATTTACAATAAAATGTCAGTTTGTTCAATGTTATACATCGATTACCTGCTCTATCCATCCAGAACTGATGTTGGCAGAGATTTGGTATTTTTTACTCTCCAGTCTTGCCATGAACCTACTGCACTTGAACACACTGCACCTGGCTACAGAGCAGTCCTGTTGGTGAATCAAAGAAAGAATAGAAATCTGTCATCAGGCCTGCAGACTCCAGTGGGATGAAAAAATATATTTACATAGATGTAACTCCAGTTGTGTGCTCTAAATGAGCTTCGTAATTACTTGTAGATGGTAAAGGCATACTTACCACTAACTTATTTTTCTGTACCGTAGCAACAAAATCTGTTCGGTTAGTTTCTTCATCTTTGACTTTTTGGCAGTCTGGGATCTGAAATGGAGCCGATTCATGTCAGTTTAATAGAGAACCAGATGTGGTTCTCATATAACCACAGCCATCCATTCATATTTCTATCCCAGAGGCTGTAGTTGCATAAAAACAGCTTTATTTAATACATTTTTGTGGTTCAGTTACGACACAAGTTTCCAAATATTTGACCTGCAAACTGCTTGAATCCACCCAGATGTCTTTATCGCCGAGCTTTACTGGCACCTTTATCACCACAGTGAAATCTAGTGCTCTGATATCATTTGTAACCTACAGTAAGAGAAGGGGAGAATTGAAAAATGTGGCACATATTATACAGACATAATGAACATTTAAGTGAAGTTAATGAACTTTAAAATATGATATACTATATTTTACCACAATTGATTGTTGAAATGGTTTCTGCAAATTATTCTTTCCGAAAGAGAAATTGTTGTAGCTGAGGGAACTAAACGGAGAAATTAAACATTTGATGAATATTAGGTAATTCAATGACAGCTTAAAAATATTATTACTTACTTACTTATTACTATGTTGTTTCTTTTGTTTTCAAAAATATACAAACCTTTCAATTGTGGCAAAAATGCTGTACTTCACATCAATCTCTCTCTTTTTGTAGAGCACGCTTGAGTTAGAGTGCTCCAGATTCCCACTAAAGGAGAGGTGACATCATTTGTACAAATGGTTATAGGACTAATTGCACACTTGCATATTGTTGTGCGTATTATACAGGCAGCTGAGCAGTACCTGGTAGCATTCGCAGTGACATAAATCTTCCTGTCAAGTTTACTATTGGTTTGGATCCCATAGGAGACAATGAAGAAAGCCTAAAATGACATGAACCAGAGAGCGATCAGATTGCTTTTGCTGCTGCAGCAGTGAGAAAAGATCCTTCAATACAAAAAACAAACCTTAGTTTTGCTCTGTAAAATAGGCTTGTCAACAGTGCAGTCTGTCTTTCCTCGTGTTAAGCCATCTTCACTGTCCAAGGAGTTGCATTCAATTCTTCCCTTTATTTAAGACAAAAAAAATAAATATGAATGTGACCCGAGAGAGCAGCTGGCCAGATGTTAACTGAAGCAGACTTGATCCTGATGCCTTACCTGCAGAATTGTAAACTTCCTATAGGAGAGGCCGACTGGATATGTGAGAATGACATGACTGTTGTAGGAGTTTTCCTCGCTGTTCTCCACTGAGACGGTGACATCCAACAGTTCATCAATGCCCACTTTAACTTCTGAGGATCTGACAGATTATGAGGAAAAAGAAAAGGGAAGGTATAGGAAAAATAGTCTACAGCCAGCTGTTAGGCTAAGGCTTAGCTTAATGCTAATGTCAGCATTTATGCCATCTTTAGCTCAAGCTGTTTGGTTTAGAGTGTTAGCACACTAAAATGTGCTTTATAGCGCAAAATACATACTGTAGGGCAGCTGAGGCTGATGGGAATGTCATCCATTTTGCAATTATTTGCTCATAAACCAAAGTACAGGAAAAAAAAAATTGACCTGATGATGGCACTAGACGAAAAGTAATGGGATTACATAAGTGATTACAATTCATCCTGTAAGTAATGCATTGCAAATAAAAGCCACAAGGTGGTGTCTAAAGTCTAAGTTGCATCATCTGGAAACCTTGGATGTCCGTACAAAACCGGTTGTCAATCCATATAGTACTGGTGAAGGTGTTGAGATATTTCAAAAGAAAACGTTGACCTGTTGATGGTGATAGATGAAAAGTCAGAGGAACACTAAAGTCATAAAGATTAATCCTCTGGAAATTATAAATATATTTAGCAAATTCCACGGCAATCCATCTATAATAGTTGTTTAGATTTCAGTCTAGACCAAAGTCATGGACCGACTGACTGGACAGACCGACATTGCCATGCCTAGAACCATAGCCCTATACTTGTGATTGTAGAACTTTCCAGCAGGTGTAACCATCGTTTTGTATATGTATATATATATATATATATATATATATATATATATATATATATATATATGTGTATATGTATGTGTGTGTATATATACAGTGAGGAAAATAAGTATTTGAACACCCTGCTATTTTGCAAGTTGGAAATCATGGAGGCGTCTGAAATTGTCATCGTAGGTGCATGTCCACTGTGAGAGACATAATCTAAAAACAAAAATCCAGAAATCACAATGTATGATTTTTTAACTATTTATTTGTATGATACAGCTGCTAATAAGTATTTGAACACCTGTCTATCAGCTAGAATTCTGACCCTCAAAGACCTGTTAGTCTGCCTTTAAAATGTCCACCTCCACTCCATTTATTATCCTAAATTAGATGCACCTGTTTGAGGTTGTTAGCTGCATAAAGACACCTGTCCACCCCATACAATCAGTAAGAATCCAACTACTAACATGGCCAAGACCAAAGAGCTGTCCAAAGACACTAGAGACAAAATTGTACACCTCCACAAGGCTGGAAAGGGCTACGGGGAAATTGCCAAGCAGCTTGGTGAAAAAAGGTCCACTGTTGGAGCAATCATTAGAAAATGGAAGAAGCTAAACATGACTGTCAATCTCCCTCGGACTGGGGCTCCATGCAAGATCTCACCTCGTGGGGTCTCAATGATCCTAAGAAAGGTGAGAAATCAGCCCAGGACTAAACGGGAGGAGCTGGTCAATGACCTGAAAAGAGCTGGGACCACCGTTTCCAAGGTTACTGTTGGTAATACACTAAGACGTCATGGTTTGAAATCATGCATGGCACGGAAGGTTCCCCTGCTTAAACCAGCACATGTCAAGGCCCGTCTTAAGTTTGCCAATGACCATTTGGATGATCCAGAGGAGTCATGGGAGAAAGTCATGTGGTCAGATGAGACCAAAATAGAACTTTGTGGTCATAATTCCACTAACCGTGTTTGGAGGAAGAAAAATGATGAGTACCATCCCTACTGTGAAGCATGGGGGTGGTAGCATCATGCTTTGGGGGTGTTTTTCTGCACATGGGACAGGGCGACTGCACTGTATTAAGGAGAGGATTGTGAGATTTTGGGGAACAACCTCCTTCCCTCAGTTAGAGCATTGAAGATGGGTCGAGGCTGGGTCTTCCAACATGACAATGACCCGAAGCACACAGCCAGGATAACCAAGGAGTGGCTCTGTAAGAAGCATATCAAGGTTCTGGCGTGGCCTAGCCAGTCTCCAGACCTAAACCCAATAGAGAATCTTTGGAGGGAGCTCAAACTCCGTGTTTCTCAGCGACAGCCCAGAAACCTGACTGATCTAGAGAAGATCTGTGTGGAGGAGTGGGCCAAACTCCCTCCTGCAGTGTGTGCAAACCTGGTGAAAAACTACAGGAAACGTTTGACCTCTGTAATTGCAAACAAAGGCTACTGTACCAAATATTAACATTGATTTTCTCAGGTGTTCAAATACTTATTTTCAGCTGTATCATACAAATAAATAGTTAAAAAATCATACATTGTGATTTCTGGATTTTTGTTTTTAGATTATGTCTCTCACAGTGGACATGCACCTACGATGACAATTTCAGACCCCTCCATGATTTCCAAGTGGGAGAACCTGCAAAATAGCAGGGTGTTCAAATACTTATTTTCCTCACTGTATATATATAAGGAAAAGTTGAGGAAAAGTGCATTCGGTCAAACAGCTTTTTCAGTCAGCGCTGCTCGTGAATGGAACCTCATTCCAACTCACATTAGAAATTTTAAAACATATGTTTCTTTTAAATTTAACTTAAAAAAGTGGCTAATAGGTAATCAGGACTGTCGACATTACATGTAGACACTAAATCTTGCTGCTACTTTGTCTTTCCTGTCCAGCCTGTTTGTGCCACTTGTGCTATGCCTATGAAGTTGTCGGTTACATGGACTGAACGTTTAGTTAGTGAGTGTGTGTGTGTGTGTGTGTGTGTGTGTGTGTGTGTGTGTGTGTGTGTGTGTGTGTGTGTGTGTGTGTGTGTGTGTGTTGGTATTGACGTTGATAATGACAATCTGTTCTTGTTCTTGTTTATGTTGATTATGACATGTTTTTAAATGTTTACATTTATAGTTAATTTTACTTGTATTGGGCTAAACCTGTATGTACTGTTATAATCATTTAGTCTTTTTAGGTGTGACGTTGTACAATCTGTCCAGGGACAGCAGATGTAAAATAGCCTTTTGGCTAATTCTGGCACATTTTACATGTTTAATATGTATTATTAGTGTGCATTGTCCCTGTTAAATAAACCTGAAATAAATAAATAAATATATGTTAAAAGTGATGAATGTTATGATTACATTCTGGGGTATTTGAGGAAATGAATGTATACATATACTACCTTATTCCAAATGCAGGTATATTTTATGTTATATTTCATATATGTTATAATCATACCAGGTTACAGGTTTGTTTTATTGCTGGTCACCAGACTGTGTGTCTGTTTAATTAGTCACAGTGCGCAGGCGGCTCGCCTTTAGGTTTCTTTTTCATTCAACTGATGGTCAGGACTGGTACGCCTTGCCGGTGAGTGACTATAAACTAGCAGTTTGCTAGTAATTCAAATCAGGAATTAATATCACATGATTGTGTAATTTCATTGGTTAATTCTGGGTTTTGTGTTTGTGTTTTCGTTGCAGGTTTACAACCTAACTAACATACTAACGTCACTAATTATCAAGCTGACAGGCTAGCATAGCGGTAGCAGTGTGGCTACCTAGTGTGTGGATGCTTACTGTGTGCGCGCAATAAAAGTTCATAAAGTGACTCGAGTTGTATCCGCTGTACTTGTCCTGAAACCCTTCCAGTGGGGAGTTTATTGAGCTATAGTAGGTAGCTTAGTGAAAACTGGACAGTGATGGTGCCATCCAACAGTTCATCAATGTTCACCATATACTATGATAGTTTACCCCAAAAGAGGCATATCTAAAATATCTTTGCCCTTTGCTCTCCTGTGCTGAAGTCCCAAACTGAAATAATAGAAGTAAAAGAGCTTGCTGATCAGTTAGAGTGTCTAAACTCTGTGACCACACACCCAAGTTAGGCTTCCCTTTAGTAACTCACCTGGTAAAGTTGAAATCCACTTTCAGGTTATCTACACAGTTGTTGTCCGTGCCGCAGTTGATTTCGAACCCTAACTGTGGAAGAGAGTATAAAGTAAGCCATGTTTGTTCAGAAAGACTAGTGTGGTATCTGAAAGTCACCACACTAGACATGGCAGTTAAAAGTCTGACTGCCTATACTCTTACAAATAAATTAAATTACAATTATATATTGTGTGGAAACCTTGAACTGAATTCACAAAAAGTGAAGCTGAACATCTACTCTTTGTTGTTCGGTAATATTCGGACAGACAATGAAGGCCATATGTAAGACGTGTTAGCAAGTTCTTTGTAGGTCATTAGAGATTACTTACAGGATGTAAGCTTGTTGTCTGCGCCTGCAGGGAGAGACTCGGTCGGAGATTTTGGGCGGAAGGCAATCCGTCAAAGGTGAATCTGAGTACATTGGAAAGTACATTGAGAGCATCTTCTGGACAGGCCTGCAACAAGAAGGCGCTAGTGTGAAATGCTAGTCGTCAAAGTTGCGAGGGTTGGACTCTTTAACACAACATGGGCATCAAACATTGGATCTGTCAGTATGACAGAGGCGCTGGTTTTCCAGTAAATGTCTAACAGCTCACCTCAACAAAGAATTTCACCATGGCGCATTTACGCTTTTGTAAGTCAAGACTGACTGTGCCAGACACCTCTCGTTGTTTCACAACAATGTAAGCTCGGTTGTTTGGGATTTTGCGGTTGGCATCCAGAGTTAATGTATAGTTAATCGTTGCTTGAGCTGGAACAGATTCATTAAGAGGTTACTCATGCACACACACACACCTACAAGTAGCCTATTTAAATGCATGGACAGTGAGTATCAGGTACCTTGGTTCACGTTGGAGGGTTTGGTCATGGTAAAGCAGATCTCAGCTGTGGTCTCCAAAGGTTTTAAGCAGTCTGAGTTTTGAGTAGAAATTTGGTTTGGGCTGAATGACACCGTAGCTTCTACCATTACTATAGGCTTTGATCTGAAAATGCACAGAGCAGGAAAATAATTATTGGCTTTGTGATCAGTAATCCAGCAGAAAGCAGAAAGGCTATACAGTATTTTAGCTGCCTGATATGATGCATTATTTGTCAAGAGTTCTGTCTTTAATTTGTACAAAGACACTAAATGACTGGTCTGCACACATAGCAAAGCTAAAGTGTGATATTAGTAGAATTACACTTGAGAGTAATATCTATGACAGAGGAGTATCTTACCTGAGTAGGACAACTACACCCTTTGAACCAACCGCTAAGTCGGGCAGACTGTCCGCACTATGGTCAAAAGATGACTGACTGATCGACATGCCGAAGAACTTTAGTCCTGACCGGACTTCCGAACCAGCAATTCTCTATGTAAAGAAGAATATTTTAATTAATCAAATCAAAGTAACTATATGCAACTTTTTAATGTTTCTGAAACTGTGTAATTTTTCATCTGATGATCATAAATTACCTGTAACAGAAAACAAGACTTAAAAGAACTCTATTTTTATATAGTTTTAGTAGTATTAATGCCTTTGCCCATCTGATTTTGTCACAAATTATTTACGGCAAGTAGACTGGCTCTACAGTAACACATTCTGATGGGTCACAGATTTCAGCGTAACACCGGAAAAGCCTGTGTTATTGTATTCAACCAGGTAAAAGATAGCAGGAGATATCTTTATATAGGCCTAATTGTATTTACATTTTATTTTAGATGTTATCTGTTTATGGCTGATACCTGGGCAGGGCCATCACAGAAAAAAGGAAATGAAACGAATAACAACTCTAAGCTAAAAGGGAAAAATCTTTTGTGGGTCGGGCTTTCAACAGATGGAGACAGATCTAAGTTGTTATTATGTCGGTTGCTGTTACGGTTTGGGACATTTTTGTTACCAGTTTGTTCATTTCTGTTGCCTGGTTTTGTATATTTCGGTTGCCTGTATTATTATTTCTGTAGGTTCCCTGTGTTTGCATATTTATTCTGTATGTTTAGTTATCTCGTTGTCTATTGTGCTTACCCTGTCTTGACTGTGTTTTGTGTATTGTGTATTTTTTTGGTTAATTCCTGTTCCCTGTTGTGTTGTGTCAAGTTTCTGTGTTTAGTTGTTTCAGGTTTTCTGTCGGTTGTTCCTGTTTCCTGTTTTATTTTGATAGTCTGTTTTCTGTCCTGTCATGTCTAGCTTTACTTTGTTTTACCGCCTTCGTTGATTATCCTGCCCCGCCCTAATATGTTTCACCTGTTGTATCACCTGTCCCTCGTTTGTTCATTACCTCGTGTATTTAACCCCCGTGTTTCCTTTGTCTCTTGTCAGATTGTTTTGCCCGCTTTTGCCCTCATGTGTGTTCCCGTGCCGTCAGCCTGTGTATCTTTTTGTATCCCTTTGCATCCTGCTCCTTGGTTTTTTTCAGCCTCTGTTCTGCCGTATTTTTGTTTTATTAAAATCTACGAGCTCACACCATCTCCTGCCTGCCGTTTTTCTTTGCGTTTGGTTCCTCCATCTCTCAACCCGTAACTGGTTGCTACAACAAACTCGTAATGCTTTGGCTCGTGACACTGTGACAGTGATAACGTTACCTGTTTAAGCTCATGATACATCGAAAGTAGGCTGAGTTACCGAATGCAACACTTGAAATGCAACGATACATCTGTAACTTATTTCCTTATTGTGAATGAATGATTTTCTGGCTAAGCGAATTATTCATCGCAACTATGACCTCTCGGTAACGCTAACTCCGTAATCTACAGTGGGCAATACAGCACCATAAAGAAAAGACCTAGGCTACTGGATGTGTTCAATCTAAATGTGATCTCGCTCACCTGTGAGTAAGCAGAATTGATTCTTCCTCCTCCTTCGCCGTGGAATATGTAGATGCTGCCTTGACCATCATTCTCCAAAGGCGCTCCAACCGCCAGGTCACTGAGACCGTCTGTGTTCAGGTCAGGCAGCACAGCTAGAGAAGACCCAAACCTTCCTTTGTCAGATGCATCCCCTCTTAGTACTGTTGGAGAATAATCTAACTGGCATTCAACATTCTGGTGAAAATATAAGGATGAGAGGTAATGATTGCACGGTCGATAAAAAGAAAAACTGATTTATTTAATGACACCAGTTAAAACTGTCATTTACCAAACCACTTAAGCTGCAAACATAAACTCTTCCCTCTCTGTCAGTGTCGATAAACATCGGGGCAGATATGAGGATCAGGTCAGTGTAGCTGTCACGACCCACATCCATCGCACAAACAACAGCCCCAAAATATTCACCGCTCTGAAACTGTAAAAGCAAAACATTATCAATTAAAATAATTAGCCTACAGAAAAGAAGGAAACTTTAACAATGCCTCACATTGACTTTCAGGACTGCCAGTCCCTCTTAAAAGTAAGCACGCACCTGCCATGGAAAGGGATCAATCTTTTTCTTATTCTCATTTTGAAAAACTACCATCACAGCTCCTCGGTGTTGATATCTTGGAGCACCAATAATTGTCAATGGGCCTTGGCGCGTAGAAGCAACTGCCATGGAGTAACCTAGAATTAAAGCCCATCAGTTAAACGTCTGGCCAACTTTAAGCAAACTGTCTATTCTTGCATATTATTGTTACTAGTACAGTGGCCTTTCTACAGAACCATTATACCCCAAAATGACTTACAGAGGGACCCCAAACCACTTAATATGCAACTCCACTGTAGGCATATAGCCTACTACTGACTTACAGAGTACTTCTACATCAGAGGAAGACATTGTACTACTACATTTACCTGACAGAGAATGACATTCGACTCACAGAGACGCAGTCAGCCGGACTGTGAGAGTGTGTGCACAGAGAGAGAGCGAGACAGAGGGGGCGGAAAGAAAAGGTGGAAGGCAATGCAAATAAAGAGATTTTTGTTCAACTACATTTTAGTGTTGTCTTTTTCGTCAACGATATTTCATGTTGATATCGCCACAGTTAGCTTTTAATGGCGGCGGTGCTGTCTCGTCATATAGCCTATCGTTAACGAATTTAACACTTCAGCAGAGGTGTTAATTTCCAAACAGACCTAGTGGCTTGACGGTTAACGTTGAAGTATGGATTTGATCTGCAAGGGGATTTTGCAGACGATAATGTTATTAGTGTTATAAGTTAACAGCACACTTAATTAACCGGACCCAGGGTGAGTCTGTTATAAACTGCTGTCTTCACCCGGTCAGCTCCAAGATAGTCTCACATTGCCAGACCTTTCTGCACAGCACTGCGCAGGAAGTTCCAAGATCAGGTTATGTTCTGCCTCTGTGAGGTTTCTGCTCAATGAACCTTCGCTGTTCCTTTCCCACTACCGATTTCAAAATTGGGGAGACTCCGATTAAGTCAGTAACAATGCATCGGAACCAACATTTCACTAATTATCCTCCAGTGTGGGGCCAGCATTAGGTATTACCATTACCTCTGCAGGGAACAAATGTGAACATTACATATTTCAGAAAATGTTATCTCCAAATAAATTTCTTTTTTTTTAAATCAAGAAAGATTACCAGATTAACATTTTAACCTTTAAACTAGAAAATGTTTAACATTTCTAGTTCAGAATATTCTCAAATTTGAGATTATCCACAATACTCAAATCTAGTCTTCATTCGTCTTCCCTTAAGACATTTGTAAAAACACCATTATTTCTATACTGACTTTGACACATAAACAAAATAAAATATTTGCTATAGGCTATAATAAACAATATATAACTTCAAAATTCAGAGAGAGGAGAAATTATTGCAATGAAGCAGTGCAGGTATTTTGTCATTTTGTATTTACTTTCTTACCCAGATAACTGTCAGCACCTATAGCAGGCTCAAAGGGGGTCATCCTTAGGCCTCTACTTGTAACTGGCAGGTAGCCTCCACTCCAATCATTAGCACCAACAATGCCCATCTGAATTCCCTAAAAAACAAATGTTTAATTGAACAGGCTTTCCATATTTATTTTATTGTACATTTCCACTAAATCTTAAACATATTTATGAAAGTAAAAAAAGAAAGCAAGAAAGTAAATACATGTGTCCAAAGAAAATGCTGAAGTGTTACACGCATTAAAAAAAGTCTATCTGCGTTTTATCAACGTGTGTATCTGTTGTATTTCTGTTGTATTTCTTTCAGTTTTGTTGTATTACCTCAGGCATATGAACTGCACTGAATCCCTCTTGAGCCATTTCCATTTTCAGTGACTCTCCACTTTGCGATCCTGTAACAGCAACATGAATGAGCACAATAATCTCTCAATGCAGCATGATACAATGGCCACGTCCCAATCTTTTCTATAGAGGAGTTACAAAGAGCATAATAAATAAAAATCAAATACTGATTCATATAAGGTTCATGCATGAGACTGAAATTGTATGCAGGTTGACATTTTCAGACATATTTGCCAATAATCCTTTTTTAAAACCATAGATAACTATACCTTCAATAGCAAAGAGCTTGGCCTGCAAGCTCTCCCTTATTTTTTCAAGTGCGTTGAAGTTCTCCACTTGAAACACTTGGTTTTCTTTGGGTAACGATGCAATGGTGTACAGTTCGTTTTTTGCATTTGGATCAGTAAATGCGCTCCCCACCTAGAGATGTTTAAAACAAGTGTGTTGAGGTGTTGTGTTGTGTTACAGAGTTAATTAGCTGCTCAAAATTACTGACTGGAACTAAAGAACTTACTCCAATAGCAAATCGAACAATTTTTTGCTCCTCAGCTAAGGCTGCAGCATATGGCAATTCAGTCCGGTCGTGAGATGCTCCATCGGTAATGACTATCAAGACCTTCTTCACATTTGATCTGGAACCTTCTGCTGGTGTGAAAATGTGTTTGCTGTCAAAAGAAAGATGCAATTTCAATACACATTTTTGCAATGCATTTTATACTAAGCTATCATAGAATTAATTACATGTCTGTTTAAGAAAACTAAAATATCAGGATGCTGGGACAGTTATTTTCCCTTGAGGATGTGTGGTTATGTTATTACTGTGGCATCTCACAGGTAAAATAAAGTGTTAGTGTTTTTGACAGCTAGTTGCGCTATGGAACAATGTTTTTCTGAGCAGGTCCACATTTAGTTTGTCGCCCCATACAGAAAAAAGAAAGGCTGGCCATGGTCCTGAATGAAATTTAAGCAAAGGGAAGCTACATTTAGTTAAGGGCCCTTACATGAATACAGAACAACACAAGCCAAATGCTCGCAAAAGAGTGGCATGCTGTGTCTGCCACACTGTCCCTGTTGACACTGCTACTAGAATTTGTAAAAGTCACATAGTTTCTTCACATAGCTGCTATTAAATGTGCACACAAAATTATCATGAGACCAATATAGACATAATCTAAATTCAAACTACTATCACCTAGCCATGCTTTGATAGATTCAATACATGTTAGCATCTAACTTATAAAGATTCCTAAGAACTTCTTGTGCAAATGGGAAAGTCGACATGATGTGGGCACTTACACCACATATTGGATGGCTTTAGCTGTATAAGTTGCTCCACGTTGCTGCGTTATGCGATCAACTTTAGCTTCCCATGATCCAGGTCCAGAGAAAAAATCATTGAAGTAAAAATGGACTTTGGGATCGTTGGAGAACTGGGCAACAGCAAACTGTAAAAATAGGAGAAAGAAAATTGAAGGACATTAACTGTTAATTTGAACATTAAAAATGTAACTGTCAAATTTCTGTAGAAACAATTAACAATTGTAGATCTATCCATTTTATTTAACACTGCACCACAAATGAGTTCTCAGAGTGTGTGCTACAGTAAAACTGGCAGTGTAAACACAACATTACCTTTGTGTCTAGTGGCAGGAGTGAGCGGACCAGATCTTTCACAAAAGTCTTCATTAATATAAAATCCTCCCACGATACGCTACCAGAACCATCCAACAGAAATGCTATGTCAGCTGATCGGCACTCTGTCAGAGATTTTTAAGTAATTTACGAGTTGGTTAAAAAATAATTTCACACTGTAGTCTACGCATAACATAAATGCAGCAAACAAAATGCAGATTCTGTATTTTTCAATAAATTGACAAAAAATACTACAACATAAAATTCCCTTTTAATGTCCCCTTGCACCCTTTCAGTTTACCTGCATCATCTGAGTGAATTTACAAATCCAACACTTAGTATTATTAGTTGCATTAATAATTATATATTTATAAGAGGTGCAAGCTGATCAAGTGACGTGTGCATTGTGTTTGAAACCAATTCTTTATTCACAATTAATAATCCTACAGGAAAATAGATTGTGGTAGTCATTATTTGTATTGTTATGCATGTCAAAGATCTGGTTTCAAATAAACTCAACCTGTAGAATATGAATTGATTGTTTTTTTTTGTCTCAGTATTTGCCTCTTTAAATTACTTAAGAAATGTCTTCTTCTCTTCTTTTTGAAGAAAAGAGTTAGACAAGATGCTGTATGGGTAGCTACTCTATATCTGCTTGTTTCACTGCTCAGGCAGGAAGGAGAAATAAAAGCTCATCACTCAAGAAAAGCCTCATAGCAAGGTGTTACAATGCAACTAATCCTATGCAAGTGGTGTTGAGTGTATGTGTGTGTGTGTGTGTGCGTGTGCGTGTGCGCGTGTGCGTGTGTGTGTGTGTGTGTATGTGTGTTCTTGTTTAACTACATTCGTGGGGTCCAAAAAACGGGAATATAGTATACTTGTGGGGTCCGATCATTTTTGTGGGGCCAAAATGCTGGACCCCACAAGGTTAAAGGGTTGTTTGAGGGTTAAGACTTGGTTTTAGGATTAGGGTTAGAATTAGGTTATGGTTAGGGTGAGGGTAAGGGTTAAGGTTAGGCATTTAGTTGTGATGGTTAAGGTTAGGATAAAGGGCTAGGGAATGCATTATGTCAATGACGGGTCCCCACAAAGATAGTGAAACGCACAATGGGTGTGTGCGTGTGTGTGTGTGTGTGTGTGTGTGTGTGTGTGTGTGTGTGTGTGTGTGTTTATTATTCCATTTTTACCTTTATTAGATGAAGGCATAGGGTTTGAAATGAGGTTAGAACGGTCTATCTGCAAGCATACCCCACTGTACATGGTGATACTTTTGCAGTCCTTTGGGATGGTTGGACCACATGCCTGAAGAGAGACAATCTTGATTAATAAATAATATGTTGCTATGTTTTCTGGGCTTTAGTAAAATGTAACGCAGCAAGATGGTTTTAACCCAGCATGAATTGTGAATATTTGCAGTTTACCAGCTCACCAAAGTGTTTTGTGTGGAGGGATCACTTGTCATTGTCAAACCAAGAGACGCGTTGACTGCAAAGTCTGGCACTGCATTGAAAACATTCATCAGTCATGTTAAACAGTCATTCAGGACACTTTGTGATACTAATATAATACTTCCTTATATATAACCTATGTTGTCTGACTATTAGCAGCATTAGCGAGTTCATACTACAACTACCGTATTACTTTATATACTTTTCTAACAGTAACCATTTTAAACAGCATTCAAAACTTAATATTTCCACCTTAATAATTCATTTATTCTATTATTGAATCCTAAAATATGGGAATAAAGAACTGTGGCTGGAACAAGTAGAGTAATACTTAGACTTATTTTCCTTAAACTGTTGGACATTTAAGTCAACACACCAAAAACATTTTTAAGAAAGCTATCTCAGTATCATTTTCAGAATTATCCAGAACCCATATCTATCAGGTGGCCCACATAAGAAAAACCCATCTGTTGAAAAACTGCTCTTAAGACTCAATAACCAACCCCATAATGCCTGTAATTTTTAATAATCGGAATCTTTGCTTTTAAATTAGCTTTAATCGTTTAACTTACATGGAACTGATAGTTCACTGCAGGATGTGGTGGAGCACTTATAGATTTTCCCCCGTTGTCCTTGTGAAAACTGTGCAAGAGGAGCACTGACCAGCAAGCTGAGGAAACACAACCGAACAAACATGTGAAAGAGCAGTGTAGCAAAATGAATCCCGCATTTCTTTCTATATGAACATGCTACTTATTTCATTCATTGTTAGTGTGAAACACACATAAATGCTACTAGACTTTTGGCTTTCATAGAATGACATCCATGCTTTGACTCACTCTGATTGTCTCTGCACTACCTGGTATCCAAAACCTCCAGCAGGGTTAGTCAGGACCTTCCAAGCCACAGGATCGATATTAAAACAAAGCGCAGCTTGTAACACTGCAGGAATGAAGAAGAAACAACCCAATTTAAAGCCACTTTGTGCAGAATGTTAATATGATTTTCTTCCTTTCAAGGAATATTTGAGTGGCGCAGCCTATACATACTTTTAAGCCCCTGCTAAAGACACACCTTTTCACGCCAGCCTTTGGTCCTAGCTGAGTCTGGGCGTCAAATGACTGTTAGTGTTTTGTTGTTTCATGTTATTTGTAACGATGTATTTTACGTGATCAGTTTTGTATTTGATATTGTACCTTGTTCAGCACATTGGTCAACCACAGTTGTTTTAATGTGCTATATAAATAAATTTGACATTGACATTGATTTTGAAATTATTCTGCATGTGCATATGTTTTAGTAGGAACATGTATTGTGTTGCTTTCAGTACATTTATAAGACATGTGAACTGAAAAAGAAGGCCCTTAACAATTATTCATTTTAAAAACATTTTTCAAAAATTGAAGATGACATTTTTCAGCAAGTTATCCACATTTCTTTTGATTCAGATTATCTGTTGCATTTATTCTATTATTTACTGTTTTTATATTTAAAAACGTACTGAGACTAACTTCTACTATACATGGAAACATGTAGGAAGTCTTCCTTGTATATTTGCCTCAAGTGGGATTTCCTGACAGTGAGTAATTTATATTGCACAAATAATGTCTTCCCTTCTTGCCTTTTTTGGTCATATGAATAAAAGGTCACCGTGATACAAACACTTTGACTGAATGGTTCCTCATAGTTACAATACATTGTGTGAGATAAGCACATTGAAAACATTAGCTTCCTCTAATAGATCTGTTGAGCCTAATAGTATTAATTGTAACTCAAACCTAAACCACCAGTATAGAAGAAAATATCACTAAGGCGGCTGCAGGGAGTGTCACTGCCCTCCTACCTCATACTGAGTGCAAGTCTTATGTGATAATAATCAAAAATAAAATGTTTGTAAACCGTTGAGAGGTGTGTTGTCAAATGGGTTCCTTCAAATGTTTCAGCTGTTGCAAAAAGGGTTTGAGATAATGAGAGAGACATATCAGGACCAACACCTCACACTGGTCTCAAAGGTTGTGTAGGTTTAGCAACATGATCGTGTTAACTATCAAGAGGCGAGTAATGTCTGCTGCAGCTTCTTTCTGGTCAATTTTAATTCAAACATAACAATAATTTAGAATGTAAAGATTGTTGACCTGTCGAGATACCATGCGGATATACAAAGAGAGATTTATCATAATTTAGGCTCTTACACATTCAATTACACAGACAGCTTTTGGCCAATGAACAAGTATTTACAGTAGTTAAAGTTCTTAAACCTTGAGACCGAGAAAACAAAACTGTATTTGTCCTGGATTTTCTAGATTGAGAAAAAAAAAAGGTCATGTCCATTTTTGTGCTGTTTTATCCTGTTTTATTGACACAGGTAGTTAGGTTTGATGAGAATGAAATGCAAATGTGGAATTGATATTGTTAACTTGTTCTACATATTGGTATTACAGTTAATAATATTTTAGCCCTGGTGGTTTTAAAAATAACACAAATAATGATAATTAGTTACTATGCTTCCAGTCTGCTACATAGTAATATACGTTAGGAATAAAAGTCGTTAAATGGAATGACAGGATCCTATTTTCACTGCTGACACAAATATGTATAAAGAGACAATGGAAGAAAAAATGTGTCTTACCTGACAAGAATATCGTTGTAGTAATTATCCAGTCCATTGTGCTGCTCCCATGCAAAGCACTTAGTGTGTTTATTTGGAAACTATTGTGCTTTCTGGTGACCTATCTATTTTTACCACTGAAACTATAGAGAGGCTGTCGAAAGCAAAATGCAGAAATCATGATGTGGCTGCTCTGAGCAAAGGCAGCTTAGTTAGAGAAACTGTGATGTAGGAGGGCTTGCAACACTTTCTGTTTTATATGAGCACACAGTAGTTGTTACTTGATTGCACAAGGCATAGGCATTGTTTAATTTGGATCCGCTCACTTGAGCACACATTTCCAAAGACTACCTACACATATTTACGCATATTCTTCTTAGAGTTATTTTCAGAGCATCCACTACACCACTCTAAAGTTTAAGCCTTTAAGTTCTCGTTAGGAAACAAATGGTGCTAAAAGGAAGTTCATGTTGGACAATGATGGGGGTTTTATTTGTTTTTTCATCAGACCTTAAACATGTTCCCTAAATGTATAACAGTATCCACAGCAGCAAGAAGGCGTATTGGGCATTCAGCTGTATTATGTATTATGGTACACATTGCATGCCTCCTGTGAGGTATTAACCTGGTTCTTTTATTAGCCGTGGAAAAAGGAAGTTAAATATCACATCGCAAACACATTGGTTAGATTGTCACACACAACTTTATGAAAGATTAATAAACACTCACAGAAGCATTGTTAAAATAAGCCTCCTCATGAAAGGAAAACCTTAAAATAAAAAGGTCCATTTCTCCTTTTTACTCGACTTCCTCTGCACTGTTTCATCCCATCTCTGAGCCTATGCAGGCACCATGAGTTGGAAACATAATGAATACCTGATGACTTAATCATTCCCCATTCATGTATGATTTTGAAATAGAAAATGTATAGCAGATGGTGCCTACTGTGAATTTTAAACCACCAACTTAATGTATGACTTATAGGCCTGCTTCAGTAAGGCACCATAGGTCAAAGGAAACAAAATAGAAACAATTCAGCTGATTAGATATAGATTTTGTAAAATTACATCATAAATAGTAAGAGCCACACTGCTCTCTCTTTTTGAAAGGAAAAAATCACAGTCTTCAACATTACTGTGATCATGACTTCATCCAGTGTGCAAACTGTACCATGGCTTTTGGGGGAGTGCACTTGTATTTTAGGCTACGGTTGCGCAGGCCTCAAAGAGAGAACTCTTGTTGCATACATACAATGGCGATTCTAGGGTCTGTTGTGGGACTAGGCAAGAATTCCTACCTAGGGGCCCCTCAAAACCAGAGTTTGTCACCAATATGTTCAAATCTCTACAAATGCTGCTTACGGACCTTGGCTATGGCAAATGCTGTCTGTGAATGTGCGAATGTGTTGTGCTCTGGTTGCCTCATTTTGAGACATTGCTATGGAGTAAAGTTTGTCAGTTGCCTGGCTTGCCTGTTGCATACATAGCTTAAAGCAAGTAGGCTTACTTGCTTTTGTCAGCACATCTGATAAGCCTATACAATAATCAGTTTATGAGCACAAAAACCTCCACAGTGATATCAAAACCTTACATCACAGTACTGTATGACACAATACAGCGTAAAGCAGTAGTATAGTCTGCAGACAAGCGGAGTGAGTGACGTTTTTGGTATTGTGCTAAACACTACAATACATATACACAATACAATACATGCATGTATCACACATCAATAATAGCCTAATTTCACACATGATGCCTGATGATTAAGCCACAGAAAAATAGAAATGCATGGCAAAAATTGTATATAGTCAATATTTTTAGAGAACCCCCCCAAAATGTCACAAATCATGCTTTCAGGAGAGCTCATGTCTTATTAAGAGGAGCCAAACCCCCCTGTCTCCCATGCAGTTCACACCCTGACTTCATATATGCAAATGTATCATTTATCACAACTCCGCATGTCAACTCATTCAGCCCACCTTCTCTGTACAGGAAGTGACCCTCTTTTTTTCCTGTGACTGTTCACCAGAGATAAAGTGTTGTCACTATTGTCAGCACAACCTAAAGCCTCAAAGCTCTCAGTATCTCAGTGGTGCAAAAATTTACATCCTTTCAAATGTCTTTCAGACTTTTTAGCAATCTATCTGAGTGAGAAAGTGAAATAGATATAAAGTGCTGTGCAGCTTGACTATGTGCCTGTGCAACCTTTGCCAGGCTCGCCAGTTGACCCTTTTCTGCAGAGCAAAGACCATCCTGAAAGGTCACCGAAAGGTCAAGGATCAGAGCACCGTGTTGCCAAATCTGTATCTGATTTCTACGGACAGTTAGCAATGTCGTCACATGCTCTCCAAGCCTCTGTGTGAGTATGCATGTGTGTCCTCCAAATAACCTTTTATATGACCTCTGGGTGCTGAGATGCCCTTGTAGAAGAAAATGAATTAGCTAACAGTTTTGGTCTCATTTTATTCTAATATCCTATTTCCTGTTCCTTGATTAAGTTATTTTTTGTATTATTATTATTGTATCTGATCGACAAACTAGTGTCTCCTTGTTTAATCATGTCTGTCTGCCTATCTCTTGCTTAGTGTTAAAACACACTTTGGTCACTGTGAGTGAGACCTTTTGTTTAGAGCCAAGATTGGCTCCAACAGAAAAGCACACCTTAACTAATCAAAGCACTTTTGATTATTTGAAGCAGACAGTATTGAGTCTATGCAAATCTACTCATACAGACTTATTAGTTGAATGCCTTCTCAGCTTTTATTTATTCTGTTGTTTCCTGTTACCTCGTATAAAACCCTGGCTAGAAACTAATTCGGGTCAGAGAGAAACCTACAGTGTCTTGTGAGCTTCTTTCTCCACTCCACAGTGAATAAAACTCATCTGAACCAGCCACTGAATTGGACTTGAGAGAACTTTTTATTCCACACTCTTCTCAGTTGAGACAGTATATTTTGTTACTAACTAACAGCACTTAAATCGTGTATGAAATATTTTATTCATTGCAACAAACAGTCATAAAAAATGCCTTAAACTGGAATGTAAATGGGTGCAGGGATGTGCTTTAAGATGAGTAATAAGTTTTGTTCAAGAAGGTAGTGAATGAAGTTAGGATAATGCCCATGTCCTTTTTTATTTAATATTCGTGGGTAATATTTTTTACACACGTCTGCCTATTCATTATTCTGTCGTTTAATATTTCTACTTATTTTACCCTATACTTCCCATCCTAACTACCCCTGACTCTATCGCTTTGTCTGCCATTCACTGAAACACTATTTGCCCTTTCACTTGCTGCTCACCACCATGTTACTCCAGCTCCAGTCTCTCTGAATGTCAAGAGCCATCTCTGGTTGCGTCCTGTTCTTTTTATAGCTCGGGCAGCTGAAATGTGAGGGGTCACAATGGAAGGATAAATACAAGGGCCAGCGGGCTGGAGGGTTGTCGCAGACGAAAGCCGGATCTTCTCCCTCCCTCTCTCTTCTCTCTCAGCTCTCCTGCCAACCTCAAAGGTAACAGAACTGAACATTTTCCAACAACTATGATATTAATGCATTACTTTAATTGGCTTTTTGTGCTACCTGTTGAATATTTTGTTCCTGTAAATTATATATATATATATATATATATATATATATATATATATATATATATATATATATATATATATATATATATATATATATATATGAGGCACGTGGCATTTCCCATAGAGATGTAATGTTTCACCTCTTTTTATAGCTCATGCAAACCTGTGATTACTGTGAAAGCTAGATATTTATGAGTGACACAGACAGACACAGACATTCTTCTTCTTACTTTACTCTGACACACTAAAACAGATTGAAATATCTCATTGCTTTCAATAATACATCTGAATCAAAATTGACTTTATTGTCATTGTCACAAGTAAATACAACGAAATTAAATGTGCTACTCTATGGCGCAAACATAAAAAAAACACACATTAAACTAAGAACATATAGCAAGATGAAAAAAGGAATAAAACTTGAGTAAATAGTAAAACAGTGAAATGATTTACTTTTTCCATTCACTACTCTCCCTCAGCATTATGTATTTCCACATATAGAATTGTTACACCACACATGAATTGTCATAACTGAGCAGCTCATCTGTCTTCAATGCATGGTTGTTGCTACACCATTCTTTATCTGATGAAAAGTTTCCACTGCATTGTGTCTATGCGGTCAGTTGTGACTCAATAGCTTGACTAAGCTCTTGTTTAAAACTGTCTAAATTTGTCCAGGCTTTCTGCTTCTTAATCTTCCTGTAGAGTGCATGACTTTTGAACAAAGGGGTGTGACGCTGCACCATACTCTTTTATGTGATGCCTTCTGGCTGAGCCATAGTGCTTTACACTGTACACTGTGTATTTTTAGTCCAGCCAATTGATAGTGAAGGAGGTGGGAGGTGTGGGATAGAAGAGCAGGGAGGAGGAATGGGAAGGGAAAGGTCATGGATAAGAGGCTTGAAAATGAAATAGGCCACCCACATGCTTGTCAAGATTTTTTAAAGAGTGGTCTGATAAGTAAAGGGTGGGGCAGAGTAGAGTGTAGGGCTCTCTGACACTGGATCCCCTGTGCCATTTCATATTGTGCCTGGGGTATAGTGTGTAACCCCAGCACATTACTCCTTACGGTACTGGAGCAGTTATAGCTGCAACAATTGCAGTCACACGGTCGGGGCCCCAGCTGGTGGGATTTTTAAAATGACAGAACACAGACTCTTGTTTCACCACTTCCTTCACACATTTAACTCACATTTAAGTGTTTGATCTTTTCTTCAGCAGTTTGGGGCTGTGGTTTCCCATGCATTCACATTCGCATGGGAAACCACAGCCCCAAATGTCAGGTTTTGCAGCCTGAATTTTTTTGAACGTTTGCCCCCTAATTTTAGTTTGTGTCTTGCCTATTAGCCACCTGAATACTTTCTTATCATCTCATCCTTTTTCTTCCCCCTAGACTCAGGATGCCTCACGCATACCCTTTCCTCACTCCTGAGCAGAAGAAGGAGCTCAGCGATATTGCTCAGAAGATTGTCGCTACAGGCAAGGGAATCCTTGCCGCAGACGAGTCCACAGGTAAAGAATTTCAAGAAAATTTACTTTTTATAGTTAAATATAGTCTTTTAGGAAAGCCAACATTCATCTTGAAAAGCAAGGGTAATAGTTTGACTCATGACTCATATGACGTATGCCAATGTATACAAACTACAGAGCATGGCATGTGATAAGAAAGATTTAAAAAAGAAAACGTGAAAAAATCTTGAACACAATTAGGTTAGGACTATGATTGGCTTGAATGTACATTTCTCAGCACTAACACTTTTATGCAAACATCTGCAAAAGCTCAAACAAACACACCAGTGAAGTCCACAGATGGATCCAGTTTTCATCTGTCTTATGTCTCCACAACCTTTAGGCAGTGTGGCCAAGCGCTTCCAGAGCATCAATGCTGAGAACACTGAGGAGAACAGGAGGCTGTACCGCCAGCTCCTCTTCACCGCTGATGACCGCATCAACCCTTGCATTGGTGGCGTCATCCTCTTTCATGAGACCATGTACCAGAAGACCGACGATGGCAAGCTCTTCACCCAGTACCTTAAAGAAAGAAACATGGTGGTGGGCATCAAGGTCGACAAAGGTGTTGTTCCCCTGGCCGGAACCAACGGCGAGACAACCACCCAGGGTGAGCGAAGAACAGATTTAGACACAAAAATATATATAAATATTTTTGTCTAACGTATCCAGTGTGTCCTCTACCTCTTTCACAGGTCTCGATGGACTGTACGAGCGCTGCGCCCAGTACAAGAAGGATGGAGCTGACTTTGCCAAGTGGCGCTGTGTGCTGAAGATCACCCCCACCACTCCCTCAAGACTGGCCATCATTGAGAACGCCAATGTCCTGGCCCGCTATGCCAGCATCTGCCAGATGGTAAGATACAACAGATGTAATTTTTACAAGCTTCATGGCAAGGACAGATCTAGACATTAAGTTATCAGTAGAAAAACATGCCCTTTTAGAAGTGGTTGATCTTTCAATGGCACCTTAAGTTATATCACTTTCTATTACATGCACATATTGTAGAATGAAAACAATCAGCATCAGTGCGGTTTCTTTTTTGCATAACACTAGCATGTCACTTACTTCCTGCATGATGTGATTTAGGGTGTAATTAATATGAGTTATCTAATTTTCAAAAACAAAGTTTTTGCACTGTAATGTTGCAATTTCATTCTATTGCAGATAATAATGCCAATTCACCATGGAACTGCAGCATCTTTTTCTCATTAGTTTTATCTATTTCTACTGTAAATTGAATGTTGAAAGTAGCCGTGTTAACGTCTACCTCTAAGATAGTTTCTGGAGTAGACTTAAATACTTAAATATATATATATATATTCATAAAGTCTCCGTTGTAACTTCAAAAAATTAAAAAAACAACTTAATAAAACCTTTTCAAATCTGGACCCAGTTTAGGAACCACTGAAACAATAAGAAACTAATACATAACATGCAGTATGTCTTTCCTTTGACAGCCCACCCACCCCCCTCATGCTAACAGTCATTTTGACTCCTTTTGTCTCTGGCGTCCTCAGCATGGCATCGTCCCCATCGTCGAGCCTGAGATTCTCCCTGATGGTGACCATGACCTGAAGCGCTGCCAGTACGTTACTGAGAAGGTCCTGGCTGCCGTCTACAAGGCCCTGTCCGACCACCACGTCTACCTGGAGGGCACCCTGCTCAAGCCCAACATGGTTACCCCCGGACACTCCTGCTCACACAAGTACAACAACCAGGAGATTGCCATGGCAACTGTTACTGCCCTGCGCCGCACTGTGCCCCCTGCAGTCCCTGGTGAGCTGGATACGCACAGTATACTCTTGTTGACATGCACACATTTGCAAAGTTTGAGGACACAATAGTCTGCATGCCATTCACTTAAATGTCTAGAGAAGGGCCTTGCTAAACTCTCACGCTCTTCCTGTACCTGTACAGGCATTACATTCTTGTCTGGTGGCCAAAGTGAGGAGGAGGCCTCCGTCAACCTTAACGCCATGAACCAGTGCCCTCTGCACAGGCCCTGGGCCCTGACCTTCTCATACGGCCGTGCCCTGCAGGCCTCCGCCCTCAAAGCCTGGGGCGGCAAGAAGGAGAATGGAAAAGCATGCCAGGAGGAGTTCATCAAGAGAGCTCTGGTATGTGACAGTAGTTTTGCTCAGAGAACGATATGGATTGTGAAAACCAAACTTCAATACTGTACGGTGCATTCAGTAATACTAGTCCTTTTTTTTATCTTTTACAGGCTAACCACCAGGCCTGCCAGGGCAAATATGCTCCCTCTGGAGCCAGTGCTGCCGGCGGAGAGTCACTGTTTGTGGCCAACCACGCTTATTAAGCATGGACAGTCATCATTTTCCTTTCCACCTTCTTCCCACCAGTATTATGTTACCATGGAAAAGGCCATGTCCTCGTAGGCTCCGCCTATGAAACTGCTTTGAACAACAGCACTATAGCAGCATATTGGTCAAAAGCAAAAGAGGAAACTTTTGTTTGGGTTGTTGCTGCAGCCAGGAGATTCTGAAAAAAAAAGTCTGCTTCCATTCCCTTACCTTTTATTTTTAAACACTTTTTGAGGTGAAGATTCCCACACTGTTTTTACACAAGTTGTATAATTTATTTTTTTCCTGGTCTTAAGTGCAGTATATAGGTTTATACTGGTACCATGGATTAAAGTATTTCCCCTAACATGCTGCTTTGCTTTGAGTTTTTGAGTCTTTGCACATTTTTTTATGCTGACATACAAACAACAGTACAGTTGGAGCCTGATAATAATACTATGACAGAGAAAAATATAAAAAACAATCAATAAAAGATTTTCTCCAATAAAAACTATAATTGAGACCATGGAGATCTTGCACTTTTTATGAACACTGAAATGATAGCATTATAGACATGACTAACACATGTATGTGTTCTTTAATTGCATTCCAGCCAGAGAAAACAAATTCTACTGTTCTAACAAAGAAAAGTTAGACTCCTGTAATGCTGACGTGAACCAGGCAATGGCTACCAATTGTTTGTTAGCTAATAGTGAAGAGTGACTTTGTTCTTAACCAAAGGGTTTCCCATCCCCGAGTTCATTAAGGCAACAGATACAGGTGCACCTACAATATGATGCAGCTGGCTGCTGAGAGTACCCACTGGTCACTGATGAGGGTCCCTCCACAGATGTGAATCGCCCCAAAATTGATATGCACGCTGACCTGTCGGGGCCATGCCCCAGCTGTGGTATTCTTACCACCTACTCTCCTTGTGTTCAGAGGTGCCAGCCCACAATCTGATAGAGCATAGACATCATAGACTGTGCTTACTCTGAGCCCTTGACCCTGTCTGAAAGAGAGATAAACAAACAGGTGTGTTGATAGGTGACACTTCCTCAATATTGTGCAACTGAAAGCAAAGTCATGAAAGAGGCGAGTCATTATCTCAGAAACCTTGAAGAACTTGAAAGGAACCACTTGACAACACACCTCTCAATGGTTTACAAGCATTTCACTGTTTATTATTATCAGAATTGTAAAATCATTAATTGATAGCTCTGTACAATACAACAGCCATGCAATAAGTTCTGCCATTATGAACTTTATATTCAGGTCATATTTAGAGGTGTGTAAAAGAAACAAATAAAAATTGACCACAAAGTTGAATCAAAACCTTTCTAACAAAAACTAAACGTAGTAGGTTGGGGACACACCATTCAAAGAACGGATTGTTGTACGCGCATCTAAATATATGCACTGTTGTTTTAACAGAAGCACGGCAGAAGGATGCAGGTGATGCAGGTGAAGGTGCATTTCCCAGCAAGAAGGTATACACACCTGTTGCTACTTCCCTCATCAACCCTGGCACCTTCCCACCTGCATCTCATTACCTCATCAGCCTCTCAGTTTATACCAGCACAGTGTTTATTACTTGCCAGTCCATCATTTTGATACTTTCTCACTATGTTTTTTGCTTTGGAGCTTCTGTTACTCTGCCCCTTATTCCTGGGTCTGGGTCTGGATCTGGATCTGCCTTCCTATTCTGTACCTGCCAGTAAGCCTTTATTGCCTTTCTTACTTGTATTTACTGAATCGTGACAAATAGACGCCGGTCCGTCAGCTGAATTCTGTACGCACCGTGCGTAGGCCTACATTTGTTTCTTTGTTGTTACTGGGGTTGGATTTTCAAGGGGAGTGAGAGCGCTGACATTGTGACATAGGCTGTCTCCCTATCTGTAAGTTTTCTATGCACTGTTTTGAGTGGCTTAATAAACGCGGTAATGCGACAACTTTCTTCTTGTCTCCGACTCGTAGTGGAACATTACAGTGAGTGTACAGTGGTGCTTGCAGGATTCTATTTCATAATGGGCTACGCACAAGCCCTTTTTTAGGGGTGCTTAATTATAAAGAATTATAAAGATTTGAATAATGTGTCTTTATGCATAACAATTAGGCCTACACATCCAGCACACAACGCCCTGCATTAATTGTACTTATGATCAGCTGGTCATTTGCTGTACGATTTAACTTCAACTGAAGGTATGCCATGTTGTCTTTTTGGATCATCTGAGCAGGTTGAGGTTCTTAGACCCTTGTAGTGAGGATGATAGTAGTAGTACCTTTTTATAGTTGTGGCCCTTGTTTGAATTCTGTTGTGTTTTTGAAAGCCTAGTTGCACTAAGAATTGTTTCCTGGAGCTGTCAAACCTATTTGCCTATGTAATCACGGTTGAATCTCCATAAGTGAATTTAAATTCTTAATCCTGTATTTAGTGCATCCATCTTGATACCACAGCTAAATGTTTAACATTTAGCGGGGGTCCGAAAACCAGTCAATTAAAGGCAGGACCTGGAACACGCTGTCATATACGCTGATCCAGAGCATCCCAAACATGCTCAATGGGTGACCTGTCCGGTGAGTATGCTGGCCATGCAAGAACTAGGATGTTTTCAGCTTCCAGGAATTGTGTACAGATCCTTGCAACATGGGGCCATGCATTATCATGCTGCAACATGAGGTGATAGTTGTGGCTGAATGGCACAACAATGGGCCTCAGGATCTCATCACAGTATCTCTACATTCGAAATACCATCAATAAAATGCACCTGTGTTCGTTGTCCATAACATATGCCTGCCCATACCATAACCCCACCACTGCCATGGGCCACTCGATCCACAACGTTGACATCAGCAAACCTTTCACCCACATGAAGCCATACACGCTGTCTGCTATCTTCCCTGTACAGTGTAAACCGGGATTCATCCATGAAGAGAACACCTCTCCAAAGTGCCAGACGCCATCGAATGTCAGAATTTGCCCACTCAAGCCGGTTACAATGACTAACTGCAGTCAGGTCGAGACCCCGATGAGTACGACGAGCATGCAGATGAGCTTCCCTGAGATGGTTTCTTACAGTTTGTGCAGAAATTCTTTGGTTATGCAAACAGATTGTTGCAGCAGCTGTCCGGGTGGCTGGTCTCAAACGATCTTGGAGATGAAGATGCTGGATATTGAGGTCCTGGGCTGGTGTGGTTACATGTGGTCTGCGGTTGTGAGGCCAGTTGGAAGTACTGCCAAATTCTCTGAAACGCTTTTGGAGATGGCTTATGGTAGAGAAATGAACATTTAATTCACAGGCAACAGCTCTGGTGGACTTTCCTGCAGTCAGCATGCCAATTGCACGCTCCCTCAAAACTTGTGGCATTGTGCTGTGTGATAAAACTGCACATTTTAGAGAGGCCTGCAACTTTTTTTTTTAATTTATATTTATTTTTTACAGACTGGTTTTCGGACCCCCCACCGGATCCCCCCAATACAGTAAAACTGCACATTTTAGAGTGGCCTGCTATTGTGGCCAGCCTAAGACACACCTGTGCAATAATCATGCTGTCTAATCAGCATCTTGATATGCCACACCTGTGAGGTGGATGGATTTTCTCAGCAAAGTGCTCACTAACACAGATTAGACAGATTTGTGAACAATATTTGAGTTATTTTGTGTACATAGAAAAAGTCTTAGATGTTTGAGTTCAGCTCATAAAAAATGGGGGCAAAAACAAGTGTTGCGTTTGTAATTTTTGTTTTTTTTTCCTGGCACACGTTACTTATACAATATACCTATAATCTGAATATTTCTTTCACCATTATATGTAATGCCAAGTAATTAATTTATCCTCAGTAATACCAATTGAGACTAAATCCAACTAATCGTCTTTACTTTTAGATAAGGAGTTTTTGTATTAACCCATTGTGACCGAGAAAAACAGACTATGCTTATTACTGTATTAGCTTTAATTTTAAGTGCATTGTGGTGCAACTGATAACATGAATGGGTTCATATCATTATTTATAAAAATGATTGTTTTCACAGGTATATGTTAAATGAAGCTGTACACATTTACATTTAAATGGGATGCAAAGCAAAAAAAATTTCAACAGAGACAAAAAGAGAACCCATAACTACAGAGTAGAAATTGAGAAGTTGTTAGTGCAAAACTGCTATGGAGCAAAAATGTGCTGCAGGAAAAGTGTCACTAAGATGGCAACCAATGTAGCAACGGTTGATGCTTTGGAAGTCGTGTTTGGAGCTGCTGTGGAGACTGAGCTGAATGTCACAAAGTGAACATTCGCACCCGCCACTTGATCCTTGATCCAGGTCTGGAACTCAGACACTCGGGCATAAACCTCAGGAAAACCAGCTTGGGCACAAGGTATTCCAAAACTGGTAATGCCAGCCTGGATCCACATTGAGGATTGTTTGCATTGCAAAGGTCCACCAGAATCCCCCTGAAAACGAAGACCAAATGCAAACCGTGAAGTAATGCTGCTGGTAACATGCATAGAATGAGACTGGACTTGTTAGCATAGCCAAAGATCCTTCATACTAAAGAGCGCATTTCAAGCAGTGCCAATGGTATGAAATGGTACACACTTTGTCTCCTAAATGGAAAGTTATATTTGAATAAGTATGTTCTTTTGCTAATGTTATGTTTACACAGCAAAAAGACATATTTAGCATCACAACAAACATTAATTTTGTTAGGGCATTCATGAATGTTGGCTGATGTTCTCGGTGTTGCCAAATCTCGCTCGAGTTTCATCCTGGAGACAAACTGGTCTCAAATTTTCTCCTGATGTGTCTGCCATTTTAGTGTCCGAAATGTTCTGGAGATATGTAGCTTGTGAGGAAATGGGTCCAATATCTAATTTGGTGACTATGGGGCAAAAGGATCACCCATAACCTGTGTTCACGTTCACTTCTCCCATTGGAATCCATACACTCGGACCCGCCGCTAGTCTCCTGAAGAGGCGTGGCAGTGGTGGAGCCCACATGACGCAGATACAGGAAACTACCTTAAGTTGGGGCGTCTCTGTTCTAAACTGTCTCTGGCATAGTACAGTCTCACTGACAATAACATTTTAATAGCAAAAATATAAAAGTTCACATTATGGTGCTGAAATTGGTAAGCAGGGATATAAGGGGAGTGATAGTGTTTTAACTAAATCCTATTAGTATAGCCTGACAGTTTTAGTTTGGAGTGTCAAGGAGGGAAAGCAAATCAAAAGTAGTCAGTACAGCAGCTTCAAATATGACAACCATTTTATTATTCTAACCTGGCATGCTCCTTTGTTCTCTTGTCCTGCACAAATCATTTTGTCAGTGATATTGATTTGCTGGCGGTAGTTGAAACTGCACTGCTTTTCTCCAATGACAGGAATCTGAACCTCCTGCAGTGAGTCAAAGGCTACGTTGGGCTCTGTGGGAGAGAGGAGTAAACATCTTTTGACAATGCAATAGTTTTCTGCCCACAAATCCCACTTTGGCTCTGATGTCCATTCATACTTCTGCGGTGACTGGCGCGTTGAAATTTTTCAGGTGTGAGACGCACGCGTCTGTCACACCAGCAAACAATCTGTGCAGCTCTGCAGAAGATTTTCAGCGGAAGTATAAATTTGGCAATAGAGTTTACAGCCATGCTAGTAAGACTACTAGGCACAGCAGGGCTTTGAGCTAAATGCTAATGCCAGTATGCTAACATGATGCGCACAATGACAATGGTAACACATTGATGTTTTGCTGAGGCCTGTTCCATTAAGTGAGTTTACCAAATAAGCCAGGCTCCATATGGTTAATCTGACTAATTTTCAGTTGACTTTTAGTGGGTGTTATTTCTTAAACATTGACCATTTTCAACTAGCTTTGTCTCACTGCAGCGCCGACAGTACATGCAGATAATTCATATAGAAATAGAACGCTCATTCTTCGAACCGTAGCGCTCTCATTTTAGTGTAGAGCATCGGATTTAGCAACGCACCGTAATGTTAAAATTATGTTTAGAGCTATGTCTGTTTACCATTCGCGTAAGTTATAATGTTGCTTGGTGATATTTGATTTCCACAACTACGGCAACCCCTTGGAATGTGTCTTGAATGCCATAGCTGTCCCTTAATAATTGTAGCTTTAAAGTCCATTCTTCCCATGGTTTTAATAGTAAGCGCTGCTCGGTGGCTGAACATTGACGTGCTGTCTGTCTCAATTTGATCCATGTTCAACCTCTTGGACTGCTTAAGAACAACATGCACTTGCAATTATCTTGACTAAGTATACTTTAACGTGTCTCATTAAGTATGATTGCGTGAGCTTGAATTGACTTTAATGGAACCGCTTTAGCCCCATCTGATTTCTTAAGTTCATTTAAGGTCAGGTATTGGACTTTAAAAAAACTCTTTTCTTAGCATGCTTTATGGAACAGACCTCAGGTAGACTGTCAAGGGTAAATGTAGACGAGTAGTCTTGAGCAGGTGTAAAGACTCAGAATGAGCCAGAGATGAAGTTGAAGAGATGGGATTTTTATTAGGCAATTTCATTCCCAATTAAGGCCATGGAGGCAAAATAGTGACACAAAAAATAACAATTATGGAAAGCCAAAAATATACTTTCAAAAAAATTGAGTAAATTGACTTGGGAGTCAAAACAATCACAGAATATTAACGATTGTTCACTAATTGACGTTAAATCACATCCAACAGACTTACGTCCTACTCCCTCAAACGACGCTGAACTTGGCTCCACATTCGCTCCGGTTCTCTTCAAGTTTCGATTCCACCTTAAAAAATGCCCGTTTTAGCCATTGGGTGGCAGTGTTTATCGCCAAATCGAGCTATTTTGCATCAGTGCAGATCAGCTTTATGGTCTGTCTGTCTGTCTACACTTGATTTTGTTGAATCTGTTTGAATGAAAGCCAACAATCTTGTAAATTATATTTAAAAAGTCACAAATTCTCATGAATTATTGAGAAAATCCAGCTAAAAGTCGACATGTTGACATATTTTGACAGTTATATTGCAACAATTGCTGACTTTGCACTGCCCCCTACCGGTCAAATACGGTTGTCCGTTAATTTTCTCACCTGATTCACATACTACAGATCATAACGTTTCCAATGATGCCCCATATGTCCATATCTACTGTAGAATTATGGAGAAAATCAAGGTCAAAAATACACAATTTGACAATTACATTGCACCAGATGCTTATTTTGTACTGCCCCCTAGCGGCCAAATACGGTTGTCCGTTGATTTTCTCCATAATTCTACAGTAGATATGGACATATGGGGCATCATTGGAAACATTATGATTTGTAGTATGTGAATCAGGTGAGAACCAACGGACAACCGTATTTGGCCGCTAGGGGGCAGTGCAAAGTCAGCAATTGTTGCAATATAACTGTCAAAATATGTCAACATGTCGACTTTGAGCTGGATTTTCTAAATTCATGAGAATTTGTGACTTTTTAAATATAATTTACAAGATTGTTGGCTTTCATTCAAACAGATTCAACAAAATCAAGTGTATACAAGTGTAGGCTATAAAAAAAAAGAGATGCATGCATACATACATACATACATAACAAAGCTGTGATCTGCACTGATGCAAAATAGCTCGATTTTGCGATAAAAACGGGCATTTTTTTAAGGTGGAATCGAAACTTGAAGAGAACCGGAGCGAATGTGGAGCCAAGTTCAGCGTCGTCTCCCTCAAGCTCTCCCCAGAGCAAATACTCTTTATAGCCTGAAGCCCGCCACTCAAATTGGAACATACCAATACAATGCAGGGGTGGCTCAGGTGAATGGACGGTAAAAGACTCAAAACAATCAAAGTTAATACATCCATTAGATGATTAACAAAACATTTCACACAGCCACAAGATACCTTGACGGCCAATAAAATAATTACTCATGATTCCAATAACTTCCGGTTACCCCGGAAGTCCTAGCGCCTTTTATAAACAAGAGCACATGCTGGTAAGACAAAGATTAGCTACATGTTAACCTCTGTTACCTTCTAAGCTAAATAAAAGTAATGTGGTTAACAAAGACATAAGTGTTGCGTGATTATTACAAATGGTGATGTTTGACATAAACTGTGTTTTAAACAATAGCAGTGATTTTCAACCACTAGTGTGCCGTGAGAGATCGTCCCGTGTGCCGTGAGAGATCGTCCCGTGTGCCGTGAGAGATCGTCCCGTGTGCCGTGAGAGATCGTCCCGTGTGCCGTGAGAAATTATCCGATTTTCCTTAATTGGTCCAACAAATATTTTGAGTTACTGCAAATAATTTAACAATTTTTCGCATCTGTGACTGCAACGTGATGACTGGCAGAGAAATAAAATACTATTATGTGTCAGTAGGTGGCAGTATAGCGCAATAATGACCTTGTTGATTTAAGACAATAGAATTACTGCCCCCTGGTGGCCGTGACAGGATGTAAGCCTGCAACAGCCATGGATACATTTTTTAAAAAGGAAAAATGCAGATTCTGATCTTATTAGGCTACAATGTGTGATTTTGTAACATTTTTGGTTGGTGGTGTGCCGCGGGATTTTTTTTAATGTAAAAAAATGTGCCGTGGTTCAAAAAAGGTTGAAAAACTGTCATAGAGACTGATGGATGTAGCTATAGCCTATAAATCACCAAAGTATTAGATGTTAAATATGTGCACAATAACGCTACGGGATTACTGTGGGGAATTTGAAAGAATGCTATGATTAACAGAACATATGAACCCAGTATGGTAAGTAACAGCATATTGACACGCTAACAAAAACATATACCGGCAACATTTACACTCAGTCTTTGAGAGAAAAGAGGTAGCCATGCGCCCCGTCACATAGACCTACTATGTAGTGTATATATCTTGGTATGTCATGCTAGCATGCCAATACTCACCATCCTTTCCAAGTCTGCCCCATCCAGTGGCCCAGCAGGGGGTGGAGTCGAGAAACTGGCTGGGTTCACTTGCCAAGCAGACAGGTCTGATGTAGTCAGTGAAATTGACAGGGCTGCTGAGCTTCATTAGGGCAATGTCGTTGTTGAACAATGTGGTGGCGTATTCAGGATGGACGAAGATCTGGGACACGGTGCGGCTCACTTCATGAACATTAGGGCCAGACTGAGTCACTCTTCCGAAGTAGAGAATCCATGGACTAGTTGAGTTTCTGTATACAATAATTAAAGACTTGACATGAAGAAATGTACTAATTATACATGGTTTGGTATTTTCAGAGGTCTCAGGGTTATTTACACTTGGCATGCTTTGTGTGAGGAGGCTCTGTGTGTCTGGAGGTTAAGGTAGTGATAGTCTCGCTTTGCCAGACCTTCCTCCAAAGCGCGCTGGAGGAGAGTCTGGCTACTCCACATGGCATTCCGGGATGGGATGAAAATGTGTTCTGGTTTATTGGCATTTCTTTGAACCAATCGTCTTGGGCGGTGCACCAGAGAAAAGTTGCGGTGCCCCTGCAAAATAGGCTCGGAAGGAACTTGTCTTGGTGGAACGTGGATATTTAAAAGTTGTTTTTAGTCATGCAACAGAACTCAGATTGGACATATAGTCTAGCTAGCTGTCTGGATTTACCTTGTAGAGATCTGAGAAAAGGTTAACCATAGTCCTCATATCGACCAGTTTAAAATGCCAACACAAAGGGAGCCCAAGGCAACGGATATCCGGCCTAAATGAGTGAAATCCGGCGGATTTACCAGCGGCAACGGAGCAATGCCGGAAGCGGAACGTCAAGGATATAGACTAAGATCGTGAGGACCTTGATACTTATGCTGTCTATACAAACAACTACTTATTGCTTTTACCTCTTACTTCTCAAAGTAGGAAGTAGTACCAATTCAACCTGTATTCACTCTAACGCGACAAATGCTGACCCTGGGTCGGCAGCGACGCGGAGGCTCCACGCAGAGCTTTCACCGTAGCTCTGCATGTCGCAGTGACGTGCAGTTTTTTATTTTTTGAGAGGTGCACGTTGGGCTACGGCGTAGGGTCTGTGTCTCCACGTACCTGTGTAGATTTAACACAGAAGCATAAATCACACTTTAGCATCTGTATGGAACGCACCGTGCATAGTAGCAGTTTGGACTGCGGAGCTGTAAGATGACGTATGAAGAGCTTCTCTGGCCAGTTTTGTGTTGTAATAAACTTTATATTCAAGTAAGGACAGCTGAAGCTCATGGAGTTATTCTTTTATTCATCTGAGTAAAGATGGACCTGAATGGACTTTTCTACATCACAAATAATTATACAGTACAATTGTATTACAGGTTGCATCAAGTTTTATCAGAACTAGACAGCTGTTGTATCAGTAAATTTCAGGCCCTCCAACTTTTCTAAAAAGTTTGTCATATTTTCTGAAACTGTCAATATATATCCTAATAGTCTGTGCCGGAAATTTTACTCACCGGTACATAATACTGGCACTTCCCTTTTTTATTTATTTTTTTATTTTTTTAAAAGCCAATGTTGCAGGTTAACCACCACTGTTGATTAATGGGAACATAAAGCACTTAACCTATGTGTATCATTGTTAAAAAAATGTTACTGCCCAATCCTTGAATATGGCATCATTCACTCCTGGCTTAAACTGGGTGTCAAAGGCTATCCATTGAAGCACTCTCTGGTCTTTCCTTAGTTTTAGCTGCCTCACAAAGTTAAACCAGAACTCTAGAGCACTAGAAGTTAGTCTGTTTTACCTTTTAGACTAATAAGGGGATTTATTTTTCTCCTAACACTGACTGGATCTGATAACCTTCAACATGTGTCTCGATTTCCTTCCATCTAGCAAAATAGTTGTCATTACACCAAAGAAATAGGGGGCGGAACTGAGCTGCATAAAAATAATCTTTAAGATATGGGAGCGCCATTCCTCTTATGTTTGGCCAAATGAAGTGTTGCATATTTTATTCTAGGCTTCTTTCTGTCCCAGATATCTAGAAAAAAAGCATGTCCCAGGCTAAGAACTGGTGTTGAGGAACCTCTACTGGCAATGCTTGGAATAGATATAGCAATCTAGGCAAAATGTTCATCTTAATTACGCTAATCTTACTACTAAAATCCAATGAGTGGGTAGACCATCTTTCAATATCTTTTTTTAATATTTTGGTTAATTAAATTATAGTTTACCTCCATATAATTTGTTTAGATTTTTAACTATGTTCACCCCTAAGTACTTTATTGATTCCATAGCCCATCTTAAATCATAAATCTTATTTCCTTTGGAGTATAGTTGAATGACAAGTTGTGTCTTTGTAATATTTATTTTATAACTAGCATAATAACTAAAATCCTCTTGGATTTCCATCAGTATGGGTAAGGAGGTATCGGGGTACATCAAATGAACCAAAATATTGTCTGCAAATAAACTAATAAAGTGATCTCTGTGTCCAATTTTAATGCCTCGTATTTTTTTTATGTTGGCGAATTGCCTGGGCCACGGGTTCAATATAAAACTCAAATAGTGTGGGACTGAGACAACAACCTTGTCTAGTGCCCCTCTCCAATGTGAAAAATGGAGACAATGATCCATTGACTTTTATTCTTGCTGTTGGTTGTTGATAAAGTGTTCTAATTATCCCTATTGATTGTTCGCTAAAGCCAAATCTAATCAAAGTTTGATATAGGAAACGCCAGTTAACCCTATCAAAAGCCTTTTCGGCGTCAAGGCTTAGTAGTATCTCAAATTTATTTCCCTTTTCTATTCTATCAAAAGTCGCATCCTTCTGATATTGTCATGTGTTTGCCGGATTTTAACAAACCCAGTTTGGTCTTTTGTCAATTAATTCCGTGAGAAGGTTCTCATGTCTTTTTGCAATAATCGCTGTGTACAATTTTTATAATCTACGTTGAGAATTGAAATGGGTCTATAGTTACTGCAATATTTCCTTTCTTTTCCCTCTTTTGGGAGTACTGTAATAAGTGCCTCTTTCCATGATGGCAGGAGTTTACCTTCTCGTGTGTGTGTGTGGATCATTAATCTGTTTCTTTAATTGTTGTATTTGCACTAACTGTTTTGGATCACTGTTATTTTTGTTGCTGCTCCACATTAGATAGGTCTAATACAAGGTTATTATATTCCAAGACCCTCCTCTTTTATTTGATGTCCAATCAATTTGCCATGAGTCCCATACTATAGATGGATCCACCTCCCCATTGTCATTAACATATAACACATATTCTCTTATATCTGATTTGAATTTGTTCTACAGCTGCTTTTATTTAATAAGCCTACATTTAACCTCCACCACGTATTCCACCTCTTTTTTTTTTCTAGTTGAACTGTAAGATATAGTGCACTATGGTCAGACATCAGCTACCCCAGTTCTACATTCCTGCACCCTATAATAATCACTTTTTGGCATTAAAAAAATAATCTATCCTGGAGTAGGTAGAATGTGGGGCCGAATAGGGAGTATAATTCCTGAGTGGGTGAGGACACCTCCAGATATCGCAATATCCGATTTCATCCCAGGCTGTATTGATACATTTTGATAATTTGTTTTTATTTTTCTTGAGACTAGTTGTATCCAGGTAGTGATTTAGTACTATATTAAAATCTCCTCCACATAAACAGACCCCCTCTGCTTCCAGTGCAATTACATCCATTAGTGATTTGAAAAATAGTTTACTATATCCTCTTCAATCCTTCCCTTTTACAATGAGATATCTACCCTCATTCTCTTTTATTTCCTTAATGACTTTGAACTTAAGTGTATTTGCAATAATAGCAGCAATTCCTCTCCTGTGACTTTGCACAAATTAATTATAATAGGTATTTTTAAAACCATTTCAATTTTTCATGATTTTACTGAGAAAGATGAGTTTCTTGCAAATTACCTTAGACCTTTTAATGGGTTTCCCATCCCATTCACATTTAACCCTTGTGTTGACTTTGGGTCACATTGGCCCATTTTTTTTAAATTTTTGTTTTATATCCGAAAATATTGGACGTAGAAATTAGCGCTGAGAATGTGTAGAAGAAAAATTTAAAACGTTGGAAAAAGCAAAAACAAATTGTGAAAAGGTGTTTTTTTTTATTTATTTTTTTTCAAGGTTGAAACAAAGACAACACAAGGGTTAAGGACATGAGCTTTACTTCAATAGACTGCACCGCAGCTGTGATGAAAATATCTCACACCATTATGTTCCCACAGGCTAAACATTGAAACCATAAGTAAAGATAACTGGAGCACAATAACATGCTTAGAACAGATTAGAACAAGCATTATAACAAATGCAAAATAAGACTCCCAAAGTCTGAAGAGCATTCTTCAGTTAAGTGAAGGGGGAATGATACCTTTTTAGAGAAAAAGGGCCCCCTTCCAGTTAGTCCGCTACAGGCTGTCTCTGAACTTAAGTGCGCGCCTGTAGGCAGAGTTGAATTCTGACTGCCCCCGCGAGTCAGCACATGAATACAATATAGTATATTATGGGACAATTGCGCTGAAATTCCTGGAGGCGCACTCTAGCTCGCCTGGCACTGCTCTCAAGGTCTACACCTGTGTGCGACAGTGCGACCCCACTTTCTGCCAGGGTGAAGACCATTGGAGACGCTCCATCAGATGTTTACTACCAAGCGGTTTCTCTGGCACCTCCACACTGTATCCCCGCTGTCGGAGCTCCTGCACTGCCTCCCAGGCACTGCGGCACACCGCTTTCCCAGTGGATTCGCATCCTGTTAAAGGGTGTCTGGAATGGGATACCTTTTTATCTTTCAGTGTATTTTTGATGCCGGCGTATGCCTTGCGTCGCTGGAGAACGGTGGCTGTGTAGTCGTGGTTAAACAGTGGTTTCTATCCTATTGTGATTTTCTGTCGCCATGCTTTCTGGATAATCATCTCCTTAGTACTGTATTGCTGGAAATTAATTATAATAGATCTCGGGGGTGAGTTGGGCCCAGGTTTCGGCGCCAGGGCTCTGTGGGCGCGCTGTATCTGTAAATCCACCTCATCACTCAGCTTAAGTTTGGTTCATAACAGTTTTCTAACAAACGCTATCACTGACCCATCTTCCGCACTCTCTGGTACAACGTGGATCCGCAGATTGTTTCGCCTTGCTCTCGACTCCATGTCATTTAATTTGTCCTCCAGCTTCTGTTGGTCCTTCATTTGTTTGAGAGTGGTGTTAGCTTCAGTACTTTGTTTCTGTATCGTCGATCTGGGTCTCCATCTCGCTGATTTTCTCGTTTTGCTCCTGCATAGCTTGCATGTATGTCGCTAGCTGTTGGTTGACGTCTTGCTTGAACTCATGGAACTCTTCTCTCATGTCATGTTTAATTTCTTCTTTAAACATTTTTAGATCTTGCTTTAGTTCAGATTTAAAGTCTCCAATCTGCTTACTTATAGCTTCGAGACCCGTGCACCCCGTTCCTGTTGAGTCGCCGCCATGTTGACCTTCTTCCTGTATGTCGTCCTTAGAGTGTTCTGCCTGGTGTAAATCTTTACCTGCCGGTTTATCTTGCGTCACTCTAACTTTGCCTTTGTATGCCCCCTTCATAATCTTAACAGATTCAACCTTGTTGTCTTTTAATTCAGTTGATGGGGGTCATATATACGCCGACTATCAGGAGCTAAGCGCTCAGCCTGCCATTTCGTTCTGTAGCCAAACGGGAAGCCCGCCCGGCCCTTCCTCTTTTAGTGCAATGCAGGCACTGTTGATGGTAGTACATGAGAGAGATCATCTGTGGAAAACAGGTATGTTCTCTGCCTTCTCCTGGTGCTCCTAATGGCATTTACAAGTCTCCACCACACCCGAAGAAAAACAACTGATACAAGGAGTGTACTGATGAGATACTGTGTATCTGTAAAATGAGAAAGTTGTTTTACCTCAGTTAAAACAGCTCTTGTGACTATTATTCTAGACATGTCTGTGTTCTTTGTGCATTGCAGCCATATTGAAAAATCTACTGTTGTAAGAAAGAAACGTTAAGACCCCTTTTAATGACGTGAACCAGGCATCCATCATCTTCGTCCACTTATCCGGTATCGGGTCGCGGGGGTAGCAGCTCCAGCAGGGGACCCCGAACTTCCCTTTCCCAAGCCACATTAACCAGCCCCGACTGGGGGATCCCGAGGCGTTCCCAGGCCAGGTTGGAGATATAATCCCTCCACCTATCTGGGTCTTCCTCGAGGCCTACTCCCAGCTGGATGTACCTGGAACACCTCCCTAGGGAGGCGCCCAGGCAATGGCTACCAATTGTATGTTAGCTACAAGGGAAGAGTGACTCTGTTCTTATCATAGGGTTTCCCATCAGAGTTCAGTAAGGCAACAGATGCAGGTTCTATGAGTTTCTCTTACGTTATGATGCAGTGGGCTGCTGTGAGTACCCACTGGTCACTGATGAGGGTTCCTCCACAGATGTGATGGTCTAACCCCGGGATACTGAAGTGCACGCTGACCTGCCAGGGCCATGCCCCAGCTGTGGCATTCGCACCGCCCACTATCCTTTTGTTCAGAGATGCCAGCCCACAAGCTGACAGAGCACAGAAATGTGTGTCAGTACACATACAGTAAAGTGAAGCTGATTCATGTGTGAAGTTGTTGCAGTACATCTCTGGAATATATGACTGTGCTTACCCTGAGCATTTGACCCTGTAGGAAAGAAAGATAAAGATTAAGTTACATCAATCTGTGTGTTAAATGGTTTTAGACCAATCAAATTGAAGATGGAAGGCCAGACTTTTTGGGTTTTTTTTGCAACAGGTGTGTTGACAGGTGACACCTCCACGGTATTGTCCTAACCAACAAGGAGTCATGAAAGAGGCAAGTCATTATCTTAGAAACCTTGAAGTACTTGAAAGTAACCACTTCAGAACACACCTCCAATAGTTTACAAGCATTTAATTAATTTTCAGAAATGTAAAATTATTAGATTTTTATTTGACAAACATCAGTTACATTGGACGAATCCAGATGCATTGCTTGAGTGTTCAGCATGCGTGCACATTTTCAACACCTGTTGAACACCAAAAACTCACAAAAACATAACTATGCTTATAATATAGTAATAACAATACTAATAATAAAAGGGGAAAGAAAATGTTCAAGAATATTAAAAGTGCAAAAAGAAGCAATATATTCAGAATTAATTACATGCATAAGCTATAAGCCAAAGGCCACATGATCAGACAATAACAATTATAGGTCTGTACAAGCAACAGCCATGCAATAAGTTATGTCTTTACAAAGTTATTATTCAGCTCATATTTGGAGCTGTTGTGAATCCTTAAAAATGACCATGAAGTTGGATCAAAACCTATAATACTATTAACAAAACTTTAAAAGATTTATTGGGTTGAAATGGTCAAACTGGTAACTCAGTGTAGAAGCTCACCTTGCCCTGTGAGGACTGCACACACCATCAGTATCCATCCAGTCCAGACTGCCATCGTGAGCGGTCACTAACTTTTTGCCTTAAGTTAAGCACAGAGTTATATACACTCACCACTGGTCCCTGTCACACTAGGCCACTCCCTCTCTTCTGCTTAAGCTTCCACGGTTTCCAAAACAAAACTCTCAGAGTGGCCAGATCACTTTACTATTTACACTACACAACTTGCTGTATTGTCTTTTTACACTACCTGACTCACCGGTGACATGGGCTCACACACTACTTTAATGACTTTATAACTAAGACGACATTAATACTATTTCAACTTTACCCACTCGAGTGCCTCAGTTTCCTTCATCATTTTAACTAGTAGGATCCCCAAACTGAAGAGCACCAGAGGTCCGTAAGATCTGTGCCCTATTTCAATGTAATATCGTTTCTGTTTCACCTGGAATAGCTTATTGGAACAATCGTGTAAGCAGTTTATACTGGAAAAAGGTTTGGACTCTCCCACAAAAATTCCTTTTGGTCAATAAAGTTGAGGTTTCATTCAAAATGATTAATCAGTTTTTCGTTAGATCCTTTTTTGTCAAATTCAAAAATTATACTGACCTGAGATGTGCCTTCTGTGACTCACATACTGAAACTATTGCATCTGTACTGGAAATGTATACATACCCACAAACAGTGGCAAGATATTTTTAGATTTGTCTTTAATAATATTACCTGTAACTTTGAACTTTTTATTGGGAAATGTAATATTTGGTTTTGTCAGGTACTATACATGAGAGAGAATATTTTCTTATCAATCTCATAATCTTTGTAAAGTTTTAGATTCATAAATGTAAATTTGCCAAAGTAAAACCTTTTACACTTTATTGTATTCCAAAAAGAAATGGAGCTATACATTAATTACTTCATCAAAAAAGCCATTTAAACTGTGAGACTGTGCTCCCTGTTTAATGTTTTACATTCATTTATTCTCAATTCTTTGCTGACTTTTTGTGGCACATTTGTAACTCTGACAATTTGAGCAAGTGTGTCAGAGTTGGGCACGTGCAGGGGTCGAGAGAGGGGTCGAGAGAGAGAGAGAGAGGTCGAGAGAGAGAGAGGTCGAGAGAGACGTTTTTTATTTCACGCGTCATCAATGTATCATTAAACACAATCTCAAAGTACAGTAATCATATAAGCCGCGTGAAATGGGGAACCCTAAATAAGCTATTAAAAGCTTTTCGGAGGGGGCCCGATAACATTAAACAGATAATATACAATCCAAAAACTCAACCAAAAACCCAAAATAGACAATAGAAACTACAAAAATACACATACTTAAACTAGACAAGACAAAACAGACAAATACTACAATCAGACAGACGATCCCATCACAAGCTATAGCATTTAAAAAATAATCAACAATCATGTTATAAGCAATTTTTCCTTGAGGCTTTTCTTGAAGATGGAGACCGAATACGACACTTTCAAGCTCATTCCAAATCTGCGGTCCCCTACAAACTATACTCAGGCTCGTACATTTTAACCCTCGTTTTTTTGCCAATAACTAGGTGTTTTTTCCTTGTGCCATAAGTGTGCAGGGGACGATTTATTGGAATAAGCTCACACAAACGGTAATTTAATCTATGAATAACCTGGAATATCATGCATGCATGCATTCTGAAAGAAATTATATTCGATAAGCCTTAATATACCCAGACGACGAAATAGGACGAGTGGGGGTATTAGGCTCGGACCACGTTAATGCCTATATTTTCTTTTATTTTTATTTTTTCTGTAAAATCTGTAAGAAGTGCTGAGTGTGGGAGAAAATGTCTTAATTTAAAAAAATAACCCAATATATTTAGTGGGTTTTTTTTGTTGTTAAATGATCAATGACATTTGAAATTGAAACATTCATCAATATAAACACAAAGGAATTTAGTGGTATTTACTTTCAATAATTTGGTCATTTATTTTAAGACAAACATGCCTGTTTTTCATTAGATTTTTGTTGGAATGAAACACAATGTAGTTAGTCTTTTTAATGTTTAGAGAGTTTATTACACCGAAACCAAATATCTACATTTCTTAATTCTCTATTTACTCTTTCTTGCAGTCCATCATATGTTAAATTAAGTTTGTGTTGAATTAAAATAGGCCATTCAAAGAAATGTTACAACAGACAAAGCCATGCTTCAAAGCTACAGTGTGGCGACACTTTCACCACACAAACTCCGCTAGAATCATCATGTTATAAATATAATCTTTGTAAAATGATTTAAAAGACAATATATATCCCAAAACAACAGAAGAAGAAATTGAGAAGTTGAAACCTGTGCTATGGAGCTACAATGTGCTGCAGGAACAGTGTCGCTAAGATGACAACCAATGTAACTTCAGTTGCTACAGTTGATGGTGTGGAAGTCGCGTTTGGAGCTGCTGTGGTAGTCGCGTTTGGAGCTGCTGTGGTAGTCGCGTTTGGAGCTGCTGTGGTTGCATTTCCAGGGACGGAGCTGCGACACACAAAGCTGTCGTCCTGGTCGGTGCCACTGGATCTGAATGTTACAAAGTGAACCTTCGCGCCCATCACTTGATCCATGATCCAAGTCTGGTACTCAGACACTCGGGCATAACCATCAGGAACACCTAGAGCACAAGGTATTACAAAATTGCTAATGCCAGCCTGGATCCACTTTGAGGATTGTTTGCATTGCAAAGGTCCACCGCCATCCCCCTGAAAATGGAGAGACAAAACACAAACTGTTAATTAATGCTGCAAAATGAGACTGTAATAGTCTTATCTAGCCTAGCACATTCTCACTGACAATAACATTTTAAGAAGAAAAACAAATCACAAGTATTCAGTACAGCTGCTTCAAATATTACAACAATTGGTTATTTTAACCTGGCACACTCCTTTGTTCTCTTGTCCTGCACAAATCATTTTGTCAGTGATGTTTATTCCTTGTACTGGGCGGTAGTCGCAACTGCACTGCTTATTTCCAATGACAGGAACCCGAACCTCCTGCAGTGAGTCAAAGAGTCGGGGCTCTGTGGGAGAGAGGGAATGAAATAGTTTTCAATACTTCCTGTACCATATACATTAATTTGTTCATGAGACAGTGCACCCTTTACCTGAGTTGTCAACTATGCGATGGAACAAGAGGGTGATAGAGGATTAATTGTCAGGAAACAGTATAAGAGTCTACAGTAATGCTAGCAGCTCTGTAAAGCTTAATTTATGATCGCCGTGGTGTTCCGGGCACGAGGTGCGCGCACCATAAAATGACGTCACCACGCCGATGGCTGTCCTTTCTGCGTTATTATGGAACCCACACAATTTCTAGGCAAGACCCACCCTTCAATAGCATTCACACACTACTATTAGCCAGGCGTCCATGCTTACACAAGGTAACGTAACCCAATTTTGTTCAGGTCATAGACTATATAATATTAATGGACAAAGCATCCGGTTCGGCAAAGTGCTGCAAATGCAGAAGTGCCTTAAACCTGCATTCTATCTGAATTCCAGCAACCCACTTTCTTGGGTTGTGATGCCAATACTCACCATCCTTTCCAATTGTGCCCCAGCCAGTGGCCCAGCAGGGGGTGGAGTTGTGAAACTGGCTGACGTTACTTGCCAGGCAGACAGGTCTGATGTGGTCAGTGAAATTGACAGGGCTGCTGAGCTTCATTAGGGCAATGTCGTTGTTGAACGGCACATTGTTGTAGTCAGGATGTATGATGATCTTGGACACGGTGCGGTTCACCTCATGAACATTGGGGCCAGACTGAGTTACTCTTCCGAAGTAGAGAATCCATACACTAGGAAAGTTTCTGGATAAAAGAAGAAGTCAGAAAAGACTAATAATGAAGAAAACTAACAGGTTGCATCAGGTTTTATCAGAACTAGATTGGTGGTGTATCAGTAAATGTCAGTTCCTCAATTCAGTAAAAGCAGACTGCTAAAAAAAAAACAAAGCAAGAGACTGACTCCCACCATTCTACTCCTATACCTTGTCTCTCCTGCTCTTTCTGTGTTTTTTGTACTCTGCCTGTGTCTGTTTTACTGTTGTATAGTTAGGGAAATAATATGTTGCTTGTTATCATCCCAGCAATGTTGATTTTGTGCATGTCCACCATGTATGTCTTTGTTATTGCGCCCTGTTTGTCTGGTCGGACAGTTCTCGTGTGTGTGTGTGTGTGTGTGTGTGTGTGTGTGTGTGTGTGTGTGTGTGTGTGTGTGTGTGTGTGTGTGTGTGTGTGTGTGTGTGTGTGTGTGTGTGTGTGTGTGTGTGTAAGTAATTGTCTGTTAGCATTAGTATAATCGACTTTTATAGGGCCACATCTGTATGTATTATTGATAGCTTAATTGTTTTATCTAATTTCAGGGTGACCTCTTACCACCAGTCCAGGGACAGCGGATCTAAAATAGTCTCCAAGTTAATTCTGGCACATTTTACTTTTATTAGTGTGCATTGTCCCTGACAAATGAACCATAAATAAATTTGAGGTTGGATCAGATTAAAGGTGCAATATGTAATATTGACAGCTAGTTTTTAAAATATTTACTGCAGTATAAATTCAAAATACTGGAGAGAGTCGTCTCCCTCGGCCCCTCCTCCCCAGACTCAAAGTTCACGTTGGTTGTCAGGCTGAGACCGCAGCATTCACAACAATGTTGCTGGACGCTTGTCTCACATAGCCAGACATTACTTAACAGCACATTGGAGTAGCTTATGTTAGAGGCTGGCTATACTGACAGTCACAAATGCACGTGCTCACGCGGCGCTCTGTACACACCTTTTCGGCTTAGAATTACTGTAGGAACCACTAAACGCCACAACCTCGCCGTCCTTTCTCTACCCAACTGAAAGACACACTTCCTTGGCTTAGTATTATGGCAGGAGCCGCTAAAAATAACACTAACGTTAGCTACCTTGCCATCCTCGCCATTTGACTGAACACACTTTAATGGCTCAGAATTACAGCAACAATCCCTAAACACACTGCAAACTCATGGTCCACTCTTCACAATTTACAGCACCCGTTTCTTGGCTTAAAATAACTCACCATTGTCGGTTTCGGCCGCTGAACAGGGTACACGTAAACCGCTGTGGCCTGCTTGACTGGTCCTCCGGTAACTTTAGCAGTTAGGCGGCGTTAGCCAGGACCAGTCGGGATCACTTTACTGGCTGTGTCTCAATTGTTTTTGAGAGTAACCAATTTGGGTACTCTAGCTAATGTTAGATAATACAATGTGAGTATATGAATGTTAAAGTGCCGTAGCCGTGATAAATTAGCCTGAAGCTAATGCTTAGCTACCTGTTTAGGAGGAAATTTGCCAAAACTGCGTTTGGGCTCTAAGCTGTCTCCATCTTTCAAATACTCCAATATATTGTTACGTCTCTGGTCACGCAACTGTTAGAAACATGCCAGGTTTTTTTTTAGGTTGGGTAGAATCTATCTCCGTTGATCCCGTTGTAGCACGCTTGGTTTACGTTTTTACAGGTATATCTGGCAACCCAAACTGGCTGTCAAACTGGGCAGTTGATAACAATACACAGGCCAAAACACAAACAGACGTTCCGTCACAGAACGGAAATTTCAAAAGGAGAAAATACTGGCATTAGCAATGTTGTCAGAAAAAATAATATTTCAACTTAGCATGTTTCCTTAATATCTGACACATTGGGGTCATTTTTTGATTTATTACAGTAAATATATTACATATTGGACCTTTAAATTGCCACAGGTTGCTCTGTGCAGAAATTTGATCAAACCACAGGACCTGAAGGGATCAAAAACAGTCACAGAAACATGCTGCTGATTTGGACAGGCAGTCTAATCTTTCAGTTGGTTTCAGTTCGGTGTTGTAGAGCAACCACAAGAAGCACAGTTGTTGCCCTTGTTGGAGCATTATCTCTCCGCACTCTTTTTATTAAAGCTGTTTTTGTTATCGTTGCTGTATGATTTAGTAGAATTTTTAGTTTTTCTGCGAGCATGTTACAGCTAAGTAAGCTAACCAACACAGGCTAATGGTCTGAATTGTTGCTAATACAATATTCTAAGCTAACATGTCAAATGAATGTTGGTCAAAGTAACTGTTATGTGTTTTACTCTTTTCACTTATGGACTCTGGTGTAGGTTTACCAGAGTCGGTTTTAGCTCAGTTAACACAGCTCTTTTGAATACTATTATAGACATGGCTAACCCATGTATGTTGTTTATGTGCATTGTAGCTCCAGAAAACCAATTCTACTGTTTTAACAAAGAAAAGTTAGACTCCTGTAATGCTGACGTAAACCAGGCAATGGCTACCAATTGTATGTTAGCTAATAGTGAAGAGTGACTTTGTTCTTAACCCTTGTGTTGTCTTTGTTTCAACCTTGAAAAAAACACTTTTTCTGACATTTGTGATGCCTTTTTTCACAATTTGTTTTTGCTTTTTCCAACATTTTTAATTTTTCTTCTACACATTTTCAGCGCTTATTTCTACGTCCAATATTTTCTGATTATAAAACACAAAATTAAAACGGGCCAATGTGACCCGAAGTCAACACAAGGGTTAACCATAGGGTTTCCCATCCCCGAGTTAATTAAGGCAACAGATGCAGGAGCACTTACAATATGATGCAGTGGGCTGCTGTGAGTACCCACTGGTCACTGATGAGGGTCCCTCCACAGACGTGAATTGCTGCAAAATTAATGTGCATGCTAACCTGCCAGGGCCATGCCCCAGCTGTGGCATTCTCACCACCTACTATCCTTGTGTTCAGAGGTGCCAGCCCACAATCTGACAAAGCAAAGACATCTGTGTGTCAATGCACATGAAGTTAATTGAGGCTGTATAATGTGTGAAGCTAAAAGTGTTTTTCATTTGTAGCTGTGTTCATTGTTGTTACAGTGCATCTCTGGGATATATTACATGGGACGGTGCTTACCCTGAGCCTTTGACCCTGTAGGAAAGAGATAAAGAGTTGGTGACATCTGTATGACTCAGTGTTTGTGTGTTTAATGTTGTTAGACCTAACAAACCTTTCCATGGATAGGAGTATTAATGAACAGGATACAAAAACAAATGAAAGTTTGACTCAATGTGGAGTTTTATTTGATCTCTGCCATGCAAATGAAATGCTGACATTTAATAAGTTGTGCTATAATATAGAAGGCAAGTTTTAAATCAGTGTATAGTTAAATTATTACAGATGTGGTCAGAAGAGTACACTTACTCTCACGCTCCTGGTAAAACTAAAGATTGAAATCTCATGGCCAAAATTCCAAATGAGTTGATGTTTTTGTTTCTCATGCTTTTTGGTAACCAATATTTGTCTTAATTGCTGAAGACTGTAGCTCAGAGGCTTCCTCAGGGTTACTAGTGGAGTGTTTTTTATTTAATATTTTAAATCCAGTTTTTTAACAAATTCATAAAAGAAAAAAAGTGGGTAAGATGGACTGTCCCCATCCCAAGATTTTTTTTTTAGCCTAAGGCTCCTGCTGTCCACAACCAGAACTAGTATTTGGTAGCTACTTGAATTCCTCATTTTACAGTAGGCTCTACTGCAGTTTGAAATGCAGGCTGCAGAAGATGAAGTCCGGTTAAAAAAAACGGGTGTGTCAGTGTTCCCATCCAAGTGCACAAGAGTTCGGTTCACTTTAGGTGACCCAAATATAGGAAGTGAACAAAAAACAGAAAATTTACTAGCCTGCAATTTCAACCTTGAACACAATTTAGGGACTTGTATATGATTTAAAGGACCATAACTTTCAAATCCATAACCAATATGACCATACTTCACTCGTTATCTGTGTGAAAACACATCCAAATATCTCATCTGGGCTGCCACCTACTTTACTTTACTCTTGTCAGTCAATTTATGAACTTATTTTATATTACACTAATGATAAAATCACGTAAATTATAATATTGCTAATATTTTGTAAGCATTTAAAACATGTAATTGTTTAACAGTTAAATAACTGATAATTAAAGTTTAACTATAATTTTACACTTTAGTAAAGATGCTTTTAAAAAAAAAAAACTTACTCATTGTTTTAACTGTGTTTTAAAAGAAACAGAAATTTCAACATAAAACGATCCAGCACCAAATCTACAGGTACATTCTTAAAAATGACCATGAAGTTGGATCAAAACCTCTAACACTGTTAAAAACTTTAAAAGAGAGGATGTATTGGTTTGAAAAGTTGGTTTGAGAATAAATTGCTAACTCAGCATAAAAGCTCACCTTGCCCAGTGAGGACCGCACACATCAGCAGTATCCATCCAGTCCAGGCTGCCATCATGTTCTGTCACTGACTTCTTGTCTTCAGTAAGCGCAGAGAGTGCTGCTAATTTAGCTTTTATCTAGTACAATGACCCCTCCCTAATCAAACCCATTTTTCTCTATGTCAGGTGTGTGTGGGTGTGTGTGGGAGTGCAATGTTTTGGTATTTACCGGTGTATATAATTTGGTCTTCCTTGTTCCTGCTCTTTTTGGCATTTACCGGTATATCATTTGGTGTTCCTTGTTCGTGCTGTTTTTGGCATTAATGCCTGGCAAAGTGTTAATAACAAGCTGTTGTCTTTATATCAAGCTAACTGGCTTCATATTTTCCGGGCAAATGAGAGTGGTGTTGATCTTCTGCACCTCAAACTCCCAGAAAACTGCAGGTCCACTGCAACTATTGGTTCTTTTAAATTGAGGCTGAAACCCTGTATTTATTATAATTGTTCATTTCTTACGCTGCAACTTTAATTCTTGTATGTTAAACCAGTCTTATTCGTTTTAGCTCGTTTTTATTTTATATTGTCTTTAATTCATCTTTTCAATTGTTTGAACTGCTATTTAATGTTTTATGTAAAGTACTTGGACTTGCCTTGTTGCTGAAATGTGCTATATAAATAAAGTTGCCTTGCCTTATCTGACTCTTAGCAGCCTTTCCCCAAATGTCAAACAATTTCTTTAAGAATCAGCTTTGTCTTAAAGTAGAGCTAGAGGCATAATAAACTCATCACTTATCTCATTTCTTTTAGAGACTCATAAAAACAACCTTTTTTATTTTAAACGAAACTGTCTGCTTCGAAACGACATTGAAACCAAAACCCCAACCTGTTGGGACTATTTTAGTTTTAACTGGATGCATGAAAGGAATTTTTTAAGGAGGTGTGCCTGATGAGAACTTGTATCAGTACTTGAATGTCAAGATGCTGAAGATTTTTTAAGATTTTTAAATTTTTTTTTTAATAGGAGGTTGAAATGTTTGAATGTCAATCTAGAAACAACAGTAAAGTCCTGCTGTCTGACTCTTCAGTTAAATTAGTTCACACATTTTCGGTCGGATTACTTGAGTTGCTGCTGTTTTATGAAGGCATATTATCGACTTATCCTAATTTTGGCCACCAAATACAGAAATATTTGTCTGAATAAATGTCAGCCTTTAAAGAGAAAAATCTCTACAATGCTTGGATGAAACTATAGTTTCCAGGACTTAACAGTGTGTGTAACACTGCGGCAGGGACGGACTGGGACCAAAGATCGGCCCTGGCATTTTGGCCCAGACAGACCCACCACATACGATCACAAATGCCACCCATCCTTGCGCTCCCCTGAATATGTATATAAACTCCTACTCTTTAAAACTACTAACGTCATGTAATCAGTAAGCAAGAATCAGTGAGAGTTGACACATTAAATACTTCAAAAAAGTGCCATTTTATTAATGCAATAAAACAGTATACTCCTCAGTGTTATCAACAGTTTGTCCACTTGTTTTTGGCTCAGTTTGATCAAGGGGCAAAGTGTTTTAAGGGGAGTTCTGCTTACCGCAGGTTCTACCCTCACTCAGTAATCTGTCCCTCTCCTCCTGAGTCTCCTCCTCATTGTGCATGCCACTGACACCACCACCACTATCATCAGCAGATTTTCCGTCTCCGTAAAATTTATACTCAATTGTCTATTTTACAAATATTAGTTGCTTTATGTGGTTGACGTTGGACAGTGATGACATGTGGCTTTGAGTCACTCACCAGGATTGGGAAATCAACTTGCCAGGCTCCTGCTGACTCTGCTAAACTCCCCCCTACTCTGCTAGCTAGCTAGCCAGCTAGCCGGTCAAGTTTTCAAATGTAAACCTCGGAGTAAACTCAGAGGAAAAGGAGAAGATGAGCACAAGCTAGCAAGACCATCTCTGCAGCCATCTCATGACACTGAGTCGTTCATCAGTATTAGGAAATCAACTTACAACTCTCCTGCTGACTCTGCTAGCCTGGCCAATTGAGTTTTTTTCAAGAGTAAACTCATAAGGAAAAGGTGAAGATGGCTATCGGCTACGACCTATTGCTATGATCCGACTATGTGGACAAGCAGGACCATCTCTGCGCCCATCTCTACATCAGAAGGGGAACCAAGGCAAGCGTGGAGGAAATGAACACGGAGTGCGGCTTCTCTGCTGGGCGTCCTGCTAACCAGTGTGCAGGCGTCGGACGGTGAGCTGGGTGGCCTCCGTGCTTGTGTCGGTTCTACTGGGATGTCGGGAGCTGTGGTGTCCTTTCACTGAGACTTGGCTTGATCCTGGAGTGCCGTTCAACCGGGTGACCCTTTTTCTGTGTGCCAAGCTGACAGCCACATTCTGTTTCATGATGAATCATGCACAGGCTGATGGGACTACATTTCACTGGAATTGTACCTTATACGTTTCATGTGACAAATAAAACTGATCGATGTCCCTCCTCTTCTCCAACCCTGGTGAAGTGCACACAATCTTTTGACCTGATTTAAAAGGAACACATGTCAGAAAAAAGTGGAAACATGACGAATCGGAGCACAAAGTACCAAACACAAATCAGGAAAGGGAACACCTTAACTTCAATCACTTTAAAGTCTCACTTTGGTTTTACCTAAAGTAAAGCAGGGTGGAAGAGAGAAATACAGATGCCCTGTGTGAGCTCTAAAAAACAAATGTTCAATGGCTGATGTGTGAAAGGACCAATAAATGAAGTGCTGTCAAACAATTTAAAAAGCAAAATCAAGTTAATGAATATTCAAAGGGGATGAAACGAAACACCTTCTCCTTCAAACATCAGGCACTTGTTCGGGCTTTAATTAACCTAAATCGGAGGTGACTATCGTAGCAGGAGCTGACTACAAGATAGACTTACAGAGGGGGGAAAACAACCATTCTTCTGTTTTTATCCTCTTTTTCTCCAAATTCAACACCACACTAACTTTTCCCCGAAAGAAAAGCGTTTTAGTCTCGCCTGAGTGTTTGCCCACATAAGCTCAGTGGGATCACCCTCTCGGTTTGTTCATGGCAACACTGCACCAATGTAAAGTAGCCCCAAAATCTTGGCCAGAGGCCCGTCTGAATTTTAAGTGACCTATTTGCCCACTTGTGGGTCCCTGCACATCTCCCTCCTTCTCCTCGCTCTATCAGTCCTCTAGGGCTCGTTTATTTAAGAGGACATACACCTATCAAGGGCCTCCTTTCACGGAGTCCCAGGGACAATATTTCTTATTTACCATCTGGCAGGACAAACCCGCCCCCTGTCACCTCATTGCTCTATATAAAACTGCAAAAGGGCCAGATGATAAGAACTTGGTCTCAAGACAAGCCTGGCTATGCGGTGTAAAGTCCTCGTCTATGTCGTCCTTCTGACTCTCATAAAGCATGGTGAGTATTGTGCCATTATACTCGAAGGCCGGTAACAAAGACTACATTGTTGTTTCTTGACCTAAGGACCACGTTTGCACAAGTTTGAGCTGACCAGGTGAAATTGGAAATATTGACACTGAGCTGTCTCAGGTGGACTCTGGATTTGAAGGCTTGTAACAGGGATGTTTTACAGTTAATAGTCCCAATGCAAATCATCAGTTTTAGATCTTTTAGTGGTTTACTGAGAGTTAAAATAAGTGTAAAAGTACAGATGTCATGTTCAGACATGTCAGTATCAACATGTAAACTTCAGTGTATGTTGGGACCAGTACGAGTATAAGAGCATTATGTATACAGTGTATTAGGTTCTGGCTATATTAAAATGCATAAAGTGAATATGACTGCTTTATGCTAATATTGGATTTACAAGATGTTCACATGAAGTGCAGTGATTTGTCAGTAACTGGATTCGGCCAAATCAGCCAAAACTCCATATGCAAATGTGGTTGTTTTACTAAACTGCTCTTAAATACTATATAACAATACATGCTGACATATGACAAGTGATATTGCAATGTAAAATGTCAGCCCCACACTCTAATAATTCACATGCACTGAGAAAAATGGCCAAAGCCAAGTCATTATTTAGAAGTGAAATCACTCTAACAATATGGCACTCCTCTCTGTATACCTTAGCTGTTATCATGTCAAGGTGATTTGGAGATGATAATGACCATGGTTAAGTAGTGTAAAGTGTGTTCTTATTATCAGACCATTATTTCTTCTAAATTTAGACGCAAGTGCTCTGAATTGACCTTAAAGTTTTAAATTACTTTAATGATTCTATGAAATTGATCTATGATCTATTCGGACAGGTCGAACAGGTGTTGCTTCATTGGTGGATCAGGATGATGTTTGCTGTTAAATGGTTTAGACTTACTGTACTTTTTTAGCAAGAAATAAACACCAAAGTAGAGCATTAGTCATTTTTTGTTTTTGTTTTTTAAAATTCTCATTCTATTCTTTCCTGTCAACCTGCTATGATCAGCCCATCTATCACACTTAACAAGAGGTGCAACATAAACCTGTCCATTGCTTGACTCAATACCTGCCAAGTATTTATTACTAGTTACTAATTAATCTGATTTGGTGGTCAGACCAGACTAAAAGGCTTTATATGTACATTGATTTAGGGAGGGATACTGAGTTTACTGATTTATGGTTAGGGGTGAAAAGAGAATGTGAAGCGGAGAATTTCATGAAACTCAAACTACACAAAATTCCTCTATCACTTCTCTTTCAGGTTTTTGACATGTAAAAAAACATGGATGAGTTCTCGTTGCCCAGACTTGGACATTTATTGTTGCAGGTGTATTGTTATAAGCCTGTATTGTTCTTAGTTAAGATTTATTTTAAATTAAAATGTCAGGCTTAAAGGGAGCTATAGCCTTGTGGCTACAAGAGGCAATAAGATTACTCATTTGCACAGTGTGTTTGCGTCTGGTATTACTTTTGTGATAAAACCACTGGAATGTCAGTCTGTTATCTGTTTAAACATGTTTTACTAGCAAACGCAGAGAAGTCTCATAACTGACTCAGTAATGTCAGTTATACAGCAGTATAAGTTAGCTAATGTTAGCTAACATTAGCTACTGGTCACAACAGACTTAAAAGTAAAACTGTGGAAGCAAAACTCTTGAGTTTAACTGAACAAAGGTAGGTTGTATTGCTCATGGATTAAAATTCTCATTTGACAGAGGATTATGGTGTCTGTAACGAAATTGCTTCGCAAGAGTCACTCAATGATTGCTATACATTACTAGCTGTGGTGTTATGTTAGCTTGACTCAGGTTATAAAATACATTCCTGTTTTGACAGAAATTAAACTTCAGTTGAAGATCTGACTCAATCATTAACCAAAAAGTCACATTTTACATCTTACAGAACCCCCATGTGTTGCAGTAAGACACATTAATGAGTGCTGTTCAGCAAAGGCTCTTTTTTCACTCCATCTAAACTTTCTTTCTCTGCTTACAGTGTCTCCAAGTGAAATACAGGCCAGTCCAAATACAAATGCAACTCTTCCCTGCAATGTGACGTTCCCGCTTACTTTAAAGGGGGTCAAAATAGACAAGTCTCTCATCAAAGTCAGCTGGATAAGTAACGGCTCTGACATCGCCTCATTCAGAGAAGCGGCAACTCAAATAAAGGAAGGCTTCAGTTGGGACACCACTGATTTCATCAACGGGGACTTTTCACTGACTGTCCTCAGAGCCGGTCTCGACCTGCAGGGGCAGTATGAATGCACCGTCAGCTACAACTCCACAATGCTGCACTCCAGCAACGTTACATTCAGCATCCTCGGTATGTCTTTGTCCAGTTGTTGAGATTTGATTTGTACATTTAAAGGTCCCATATTGTAAAAAATGACATTTCCATGTCTTTTTTTTTTTATTATTTATTTATTTATTTTTTTTTTTTTGGTGCTATATAAATACTGTGAAAGTATCAAAACGCTCAATCCACAGAAATACACACAGCCCGTATTCAGAAACTGTGCCTTAAAGGAGAACTCCGGGCAATTTTTACGTTAATCCTGATTGCTATAAGTATGTGAGTACTGTCGATGGGGAAAAAAAAACGAGCCGAATCGGTGCTAGCATCATGGAGCTACTGCAGCTAATGCCGAGAGCTCCCACTGAGCTAAAACGGCAGTTTTGGGGGCATATCATAAAGAGTGCCTTTGTTCCTCTTAACAGACACAAAATGCAACTAAAATGTCTGTGCAACATGAACAGGGCCCTTAGATGACAACAAGATGCGTTTTCAACTCAGACATTGTTTAAATTCACCTACCCTGTTAGCTGCCGTCTGATGAGTGAGTGTGTTCAGCCAGGCTTCGGTAATAATCATCAAGCAGCAGTTCTGTGTGTATTTGTAGCATATATATATATATCCATTTTGTGTGCAATCCATCTGGAGTTGGTGAATAGTAGTCTCTGCAGTGACGAACTGTGTGTTAGTTGCCTTAGCCAGGCTATCAGGTTCGACCGGCATATCCTTCTACCTCCTCCCCGCCTTCCCCGCCTGCCGCGGCCGAGAACAATCCACGGGTGCCCGCTGGTCTGGTGGATGTCCTCCAGAGGACAGTTCATGCTTTCGCGGCGAAATTTTTGCGGCGAAAAAAGTTTATTTCCCCCTCAAAAATAGGTAATTGAGCACTGTAGTGGTTATGATCATATCAGTGACTATGTAACTACATGGAAACGGGCCAAATGATGCCTGTTTCTTGTACAGTAACAGCGTTACTGAAGGCTGGCTCTAGCTCCATAGTTACGTTACTCCAAGCTTCTTCCCTTGTGAACACCTCCACTCTTCTACGCTACGATCTGCTGTTTACCTTTTCCTACTACAACTGAATTCCCGCGGGACTTCAGCGCAAGACTACAGCCAGCCTTTTGTAATGCTGAATTTCGCCGCGAAAGCATGAACTGTCCTCTGGAGGACATCCACCAGACCAGCGGGCGCCCGTGGATTGTTGGCGGCGGCGGGGAGGAGGTAGAAGGATATGCCGGTCGAACCTGATAGCCTGGCTAAGGCAACTAACACACAGACTGTAGTCTCTACAGTTCGCCACTGTAGAGACTACTATTCACCAACGCCAGATGGATTGCACACAAAATGGAGATAGATAGATAGATAGATAGATAGATAGATATGCTACAAATACACACAGAACTGCTGCTTGATGATTATTACCATAGCCTGGCTGAACACACTCACTCATCAGACGGCAGCTAACAGGGTAGGTGAATTTAAACAATGTCTGAGTTGAAAACGCATCTTGTTTTCATCTAAGGGCCCTGTTCATGTTGCACAGACATTTTAGTTGCATTTTGTGTCTGTTAAGAGGCACAAAGGCACTCTTTATGATATGCCCCCAAAACTGCCGTTTTAGCTAAGTGGGAGCTCTCGGCCTTAGCTGCAGTAGCTCCATGATGCTAGCACCGATTCGGCTAGTTTTTTTTTCCTATCGACAGTACTCACATACTTATAGCGATCAGGATTAACGTAAAAATTGCCCGGAGTTCTCCTTTTTAAAACGAGCCGTCAGGACTTCCGTGCGGTTGTGATGTTACAACTATACTATATATAGGTAGAAAAGGCCGCTACAGTACCTTTACAGTCATTCTTGGCTGCAATAACGGTGCTGAGACTCTGAGACCCAACTGATCAGTCCGACTGCCTTTTCTGCCGATGGTCAGCCCGTCTGGTTGGTGTGTCAGGGCCTTAAGAGCACAGATGCAGAAGACCCGGAAACGCTGACCAATCAGAGCAGACTGGGCTTTTTTGGGAGAGGGGCTTAAAGAGACGGGTGCTAAAACGGTGCATTTCAGACAGAGGGTTAATACAAGAATATTCAGATAGCTAGTATGAGAAACTTAATGTTTTTTGTGAACATTAAAGCATGTAAACATGTTCTAGTAGAAACCTGAAAATGAGCATGATATGGGAATTTTAAGCACAGTTGATTATAAAAGCAAGTACAAAGCTGAATGTTTTGATCTTTTTTTTTTTTTTTTTTTTCCCTCAATTTCTTTTACTTCTCCTCCTTTTAGCTTCCCCCACTCTATCCATCCCTCAGCAATGGGTGGTGTTAGAAACAGAGAGCCACTTTACATGCCATGCAGATGGTTTCTACCCTCCTCCTGTCTCTTTCTCCTGGACCAGAGATGGGCAAGTGATTCAACCTCCTTACCACATTGAAGGTGAACAGACTCCAGATGGGTACTACATGGCTGTGGGCAACCTGACCTTCTACCCTTCTCGTGAGGACCAGAACGTGACCTTTGGCTGCAAAGTGTCACACAATGGCAGCTATCAAGAGCTGTATTTCCAACTCAATATTACCTGTGAGTGACACAAAGACACATTGATTGACCTTGTACATTTGCCCAATGACCACAATGACTCATATTTGTACTTCATGTGCATTACATTGCATGTCATTTAGCTGACGCTTTTATCCAAAGTGACTTCCAATTAAGGGCTTTTAACCTTGAAGGTACAAACTCCAGACAAGAAGTAAGTGCAAGTACATTAGCTTTAAATAAGCCAAACTACAAAGAACCAAATAAAAGTGCAACTGTATGTTTTTTTTATTAAACAATATGGAGAGGAAATGTGTTTTTAACCTGCGGCAGAAGATGTGTAGGCTTTTGGCCGTAGAACTGGAATAGCTACTTCTGTCAATCATTAAAGTAGAAACTGTGGGAACAACTGCTTATCCTTAAAATCTAAAATGTTAAACCAAAAGATCTTAAGGTTTTCTTTGTCTCTCCTCAGACCTTCCTTCTGTTAGACTTGCTGCAGTACTCTCACACTCCAACAACATTCCTCTCACTCTTTACTGTGACGTGGAGAGTTTCTACCCAGAGGAAGTATCTGTGTCTTGGCTTCAAAACAGCACAGTCCTCCCTGAGCCCCCCGCCACTGAGCTGAACCCAGATGGGACTTACAGAACCAGGCACTATTATACTTTGAGCCCTGAGCAGAGAGAGCAAGGTGGGAAGGTGGAATGTGCAGTAAACCAACCTGGGGTAGTGCACCCTGTCAGTGGCTCAGCGTACCTTGAGAAACTGGACCCTCAAGGTATATATATTTGACAGACTTTCTACTTTTTTTATAAGTAGTATTCACTTTGAATGATGGTTTGACATACTGTATAATCCCCTGAAACTAGAGGCTTGCAACAAAGTCTGAGAACTGCAAAGAACAAAACAAAAAAACCTGGCTGCCTAATAACCACACAATTGTTTGCAACTTGTTTGTTCGGTTCTTGATGCTGGCATGGTTTACAATTTTCTCACTCTGTTTCCTCATAGCTGAGGCTCCAGTGTTGACTAAATCAGCCAAAGCATCTGTGGCTTTGATGTGTATTTCTCTGGTGCTGGTCGTGTTGCTCTGCTTTGGCGTTTCTTGGAGAAGAAGGGATGGTGAGTCAAAGGACAGTGGTAGATGCCACTGTAACCCCTTAAATAAAGCAAAGTCTATATGAGAACCTCAATATGGCCATAGCATGGAGAGAGAGGGGTTTTTTTTTACTTGCCGTTGTGGCCTTTGGTGGCTTAGAGAGGAAAAAAGTCTTGAGTTCTTCACAAAACAAAGGAAAATTTAAATTAACATAATTTGAGGTAACCGAATCATCTTTTGACCGCTCAAATGTATCTTTGGACTCCATGTGGGGTCCTGACCGCCATGTTGGGAAAATACCAGGAAAATGCAACAATGCCTCTGTCCTTTATTCAAGTAACTCCTAACTAACATATGCAGTATCACATTTCCAAAACACTACCATGTTAGACTGGAAGCACACAGACGCAATGGGTTTCAGGAGCACCTGGTTTAGCAGGGTATGAGGAATGCATGCTTTGGATGGAAATGCACAATTATACGGAAGAGGATTAGGGCCACATGTGAAAAAAATGTATTTGAGTTCTGATTTTAAAGTCAGAACTCAAATACTTTATCTTTAAACATGTGGTCCTAATCCTCTTCCGTACAATTGTGATTCTTGACAGAAAATCCCATAATTATTGAGGAACAGCTGCCTCCCCAGCTCCCATTTTCTCTTACTGACTTATTTATCTCCATTCTTTTTCCCCTCACTCAGAGAAAAATAAGTCTCTGAATGTGTCAGGGATCATTCTCCCTCCACGCGTGATTGTTGGTCAAAAGGGCAGAGTGACAATGAGCATTGAGGGCCGGAGGGTGGACCGAGTCCAGACAGCATGGTTTCTCAATGACACCCCTATCTCTGACACTTCACTCACAGGTAGGAGCGAGTAACCAGCGACTACAGGGGAATACTTCTTTGACCCTGTCTGACACGGTCTGGCAGAATTCTAGTGGAGATCACAAAATGTGTATGTATGATTACTGTCACACAGTGTGGGAAAAGATAATTTTCCCAACCTTAGCAAAAGTAGTTAAACATTTTGGGAAATGCACTTGTTCACTGTCTTTCCGAGTGAAATGACGATAATCAATACCACTCACATGCCTGTGTGGTAAATATGAAGCTACTGTCAGCAGCTAAATCGAAAGTTCATTAACGCACTTTTTTTTTTTTTTTTTTTATCTTTGTTTAATCGGTGCAAAAATCAAAGCAGGAAACAATACACTGGGGTTTTATGTTGAAGCTATGAGACTATATTTTTCTTTGTTTCTTCCTGGTGTCGTGTTGTCAACCACATGAGACAGATTAAACAAAACAGGTACGTGTTTCATCAGTGACCTTTTTTTAGACATGCTGGTATGTGGAGTTTTTATTACCTTTTGGAGAGAGCCAGGCTATCTGTTTCCAGTATTTATGCTAAGCTACCTAGCGGCTGTCCAACGGTTTCTTTAAAGCTACCTAAAAACCTACGAAAACGAGATATTAAAGGGTTATTGAATAGAAGAAACAAATGTTTGGATTCATATCAAAATAATACATTAAAATGAATGATGTCACGTGAAATGTATTACAACTACTCCTTAAACATACCATGTTTTCTCTTTTACACTTAATTCTGCTAACAATTTACAACCTTACACACATAGGAACCTCCAAAACTAACTTTAACTGCCTCTATAACCCACTAACCACCATCCATCTCCCCTATGGTCTAACTCTCACCTCCCCAGCGTCAGAGAAAGGCCCTCTGCTCCCCTCCAGAGGCGAGATGGGTTACTACAAGCTGCACACTCTGGGGCCGCTGTACTCATCTGGAAGTGGCACTCAACAGCTGATCTCCTCACTCACCTTCATCCCCCAGATTTCAATCCACAAGGGGGCGGTGTTTAAGTGTCAGGTGTCCTACATGAGCAAAGATAAGATCGTGGTGGAGAGGGTGTCGGAGAAGTTTACAATCTTGTGTAAGAAAAGATGTTTACTTATTTACTTTGCCTCTGCTTTTCTATGATTTCCACAATTTATGAAATGGACATTTCTGTAAACTTTGTCTTTTAGCTGCTCCAGAAGTATCAGAAATCCAGCTGGCAGAGACACCAGGTGACTCTGGTAAGGCAAATAGTTTAGCCATATGTTGTAGTTCAATACATGTAAAACAGTCCTGGTTGTGAGAGGCTACATCCCTTTTAATCTCTGTCGTCCAGATGTCATCAGCATGACTGTTCAGGCATCACATTTCCATCCGGACATCATTACCTTCCGCTGGTTCTGCCAGGGGAGCGAGCTGAGCCCTGTCGCCTCCCAGGCCTCATCCTCCCCTAGACCCAATTCTGAAGGAGTCTTTTCAGCCTTCAGCCAGTGTAAACTGCCTCGGAGTGAACTGGAAAAGGGAGGCACTAAAGTGTGGGTCAGTGTCCACCACATCGCCCTGAAGCAGCCAGTCACCCGCGAGACCAGAGGTGAGAGAGTGGAAGAAAGGGCATAAAATGTAACGATACAGTTAAAAATAAAAGCTTAAATCTCCACTTCATCCCAAATAGGGTTCATCAAGAGGCCGTGTGTGTCCGAAATCGTTGGCTCCACTTCTTCCCCAGAGAAGACTTTGATCCTTGGATGTGAAATAACAGATTTCTACCCCCCAAATGTATCAGTTACCTGGCTGAAGCTCAGGGGGGGAGAGCAAGATGACAGAGAGGAGGAGGTGATAGTGGGAGGAGAGATGTGGGGCCCCATACAGACTCAGCCCAGACTCTACAGGGCCACAGCCACTCTGAAGAGAAGGCCAACAAATCAGGAGAAAAAGGAGAGAGGAGGAGGGATTATTTGTAGAGTCGAGCACTGTTCCCTACACGAGCCTATTGAGAAACACTGGAGAAATGTTGGCGTTGGTATGAATTTTTATAGGCACTTTTACTGTCAACAACTTTGAATGTTATCCTTATCTAAAAAAACCCTGCTTTTATTCCTTTTCATTCACTTATACTTTCTGTTTGTGTTCCCTTAGTTGCTCCCTCCATTCCTCCATTGATCTCAGTCTGTTGGAGCAGTGAAGGGGTTGGTGTGTTCTCTCTCATGTTGAAGGGAGGTCACCCTAAGGTGAAATTACTCTGGGCAGCGGGAGGACCCACTCTTTTACCACTGGTATCCAACGAGACAGAGGAGATAGGAGATGACGGACAGAGGGAGCTGAAAAGTGTGTGCGCCCTGGAGAGGTCCACAAGCCTGCCAAGTCAGACAAACAAACAGCTGGAGAGACGGAAGAATGGACAAGCAATAAGTATTTGTCATTACTGTATTTTTCTTTTTTCAAAAGTTTGTAATGCAAAAACCTCACATCAAAATGAATGAACTCTACGTGTGGAGAACTCCAGTCTGTGAAAACAGTTGCGTAACGTCTTCTGTGCCTCTGGAGGAGTTTACTTTAAGTCTAGGAAAATAACCTCGGTGATGTCACCTGGGTTATTTTAGGATTGGGTTCGAAGTCGACCAGTTTTTAATCTGAAACCTGTGCTACAAATAGGGGCAGTTGGTATTTACTTGGTAGGGAGCGTCTGAGGAAACATGCTGTTTCTGTTTCATTATGGGAAGTGTAGGAGCCAACAAGCTTGAACCATAATATTAATATTAGAATATTCCAAAGTCTGCTGTATTGATTTTTTTTCTCTATTTTTAGTGCAATACTAAATATCTGGAATAACCCTTTTAAAATGTTTAAGGAAAGTAGATTTGTTTGATTCAGTACTTATACTTTCTCCTCGGCGGGTGGGCAAACTTGATTTACAATATGAAGTCTAAAAAACATTGCATTATAAGTGGAAACGTAACGGACATGCTCTACAGTGTTTGCCCTTCTGAAGTACCTTTTTTTTTGCAAATTAGTTGGTGTTACACTGCTGCACACCCAACACTGTGGCCACTGTGATGCATGGAGGAGGGGTTTAATATGTAGAAAGCACAATTCAAATTACACTGTGCAAACTGGCCAATACAGTATTAATATTTTCTGACTTAAAACATTAATGATTTAGATTTTATTTCTGTACACAACAGAAAACCCTGGGCGTTTTTAAATTTTAAAACTGTTGTTACTTTATAGAAACAAAAGCTGCCGTCACAGACCCTGACACTGAAGGAATAGAATACATCGATGAAAAAGTGGACGAAGAGAATAACAACATTGACAGGGACGAGGAAACAAAGTCAGAAGTGGATGAGGACAGTGTCAAAGAAAGAGAGCAAGGCCCAGGAGCACTGCACATCAACAGAATCAGCCTGACGAAGGGTCCCAGAGGAAATGAAAGAGCACGTTTGAGAGTCTGCGTGGAGATCATACACCCTGCACTCAAGCTCCCGGTTTATCGAACCTGGACAGGTAAGACGCTACAAACAACTAACATACAGTGCATGTACACACACACATTACTGAGTCTACATCATGAAGTATTCTCACTAAAGCCAAAAAACCAGACTGGTTGATTGACAGATTACCAATCTTATGAAAAAAGTAGCAGTCAACGTGAAGTTTGTTCAAGTTTAGTTTTTTAATGTGATCTTGTGTCCTCTCTTTCAGAGCCCATTGAGGAAATTTCATCTTCCACATTAAAGCCCTGATGTGTGCAAGAGTGCCTTTCTATCATGTATCCCATATAATATATCAAATGTATATCTCTAAAACTTTAAATATGAAGTAGTATGTTTTTAAGGATATCTTTGATGTGGTTTTGCTTCCAACATTTGTCTTTATTTATTATCTTATATTCTGAATCTGTCACTTTTTTTTTTTTCTAACTTCATGATTTTTACAAATGGTATTTTTGTACAAAGAATTTTGCAATAATAATCCACTTCTGTGGATTTTTTAAAATCAGCTTTGGAAAATAAAATCTAAATACATTCTTTTTTGGAGAGATGTTTCTTTGTTTTTGTCTGTGAAAATGAGTCAACAGGCAATGTTTCTAATTTGTTCCGTGTTCCGATATCTGTTGTTGGTCAACCTCTGAAATAAGTTCTCATTTTAAAATACACTTCTGGTTTTTTGCTGTTGCACTCTGACCACAGGAATATCACTTCACTGTGGTGAGCAGAGGAGGTGCTGCGTGGTTGATGTTTAGTTTAGAACTTCCACCTCTCAGATTATTCAGCAAACATAGCATGGCTGTCGACAACTGGAAACATACATGTTGTAAAATACAGTTTTCATTCCTTGTACATTAAATTAGGTTAATCTATAACATGTCACCTAAAATTCTAGCAACTTCCATACATGCTGCATACATTATACATTTACCATAGTAGCACACACTTACTGTATATGTTTTCTATTCATTTCATGTAGTAGGCTACATGACCAACAAAAACTGAATACAACTACTCAACTATAATAAATATGCAGTTTGTGGTTAGTATTGTACAAGATAAGTGACCTACTGAATATCATTTGAAACAGTCATCATATAGGGCAAATAACTGAATTATGATTTTATGACAGGGAGGGCTGAATAAAAATATTAAAGATCTAAACATTAAAATATTCACAAAGACAGAATCTTTTTAATTGTAGACTTTAAAGCGAGCCTATGTAACTTTTGCAGAAGTGGCATTAATGGTAAATATAAAGTGTACTTGTCAAAAGAGTACTCCTCTGATTTAGCATTGCACCTCCATAACCGTGACAATGAGGATCCCAATCGATGCACCAGAACCACAGTCTCTGGCTTTATACATTTTCCCCAGTAGTAGTATTAACCCCACCTGCAACATATTTTTGACAGATGTATGAAATGTTTGATTACTGTGAAGTGTAACCATATAGCACAAGTAGATGAGAGTATAGAGAGACACAACTACTTGACTCAGTAATGGCAACAGCAATATATAAAATATGTTAAGTTTGCTAATGTAAGCTCAAATTAGCCATGAGCTGGTCATACCAGACAAAGTACTGTTGTAGCAGCAAAACCCCTATTGAACTCTAAAATGCTGTGTTTCAGTATTTATGCATTCAACTTTTCATTTGTTCAAGAATGTAGGCCTATTATCTTTACTTTGAAAATCTGCTGTCTGCTCCAAGCAAGCAAATCATTAAAATTAAATTGCCGTGTTGGTGAAATATCTTTAATTTGAACATCAGAAAACCAAATGCAAGCCTGCACTGTCATGTTCAGTTTAGGTTAAAGGGACTTCATATTTAAGAATGTTGGCAAACATTAGGATCTGCTTGTTTATTTAGGGAAGCACGTTTTAATTAGTCATAAAGACATGTTCTCCTAACCTCAGGAGCTCCTGGTTTTTCTCCACCATGATTGTTACTAATGTTACGAATCTGAATTAAAAAAAAAACCCTGCTGAGGACGACCAGAGTTCTTTAAAAACACCCGTGTGACACAACAACTCAGAAACCATCTTACTTTTTGAGACAGATGCTCTGCGCACATCCTGCTCGGGCGACTCTGCTGTGTTTAATCACCCTCTTCTCTTCCTCTTAATAATGATACACCGGACATATGTCTGTATAAGGAACTGAACTGCGGCTAGCAGCGGAGGTCTTCAACCCTGCTCGTGTTCGGAGGGAAGCTTGCTGTCGAGTTTAGGACAATTAAACTGCCAGGTGGGTTTGATTAGTCAACGGGGTCCCATCCAGAGGACATTAAATCCGAGGGTCAACGAGGAGCAAGTCTGAAGATGGACCCCGAGAGTGTCTTCACCAGGGTGGAGAGGACTTTCTGGACAGCTTGGGTGAGCCGCTGCATCATCTTAAAAGAAGAAAAAACGTGTGATGAGATAACTGTTTTTATTTTAAAGTTAGAAGCAGTGAAATGTGGATGGAAAGTCTCCCTTTTCCTCTCTCTCTCTCTCTCTCTCTCTCTCTCTCTCTCTCTCTCTCTCTGTCTCTCTCTCTCTCTCTCTCTCTCTCTCTCTCTCTCTGTCTCTCTCTCTGTCTCTCTCTCTCTCTCCCTCTGTCTTCTCTCTCTCTCTCTCTCTCTCTCTCTCTCTCTCTCTCAATAAAGATAGATTAATAAATCCTCAGTACTGAGCCAGAAAAAAAGCAGTACACCACTATACATTTTGTTTAATCAGGCTTTTTTTTTTTTTTTACACTTCTGTTCTCTTCTTCCTTATACTTTTCTAAAAAAAATTACAAAACCTCCCTGGACTGAAAGCACACTGTCATTTGGTACCAGTTTTAGGGACAATAGCATTTGTGTGGAATTTATTCTTTTGGTGGTTTATCAATTTAACACAATCTGCATTATGCCTATAATTAGTGCCAAATTACACAGTTCTGTCTAGGATTTTCAGATGGAATTATTAGGAATTTATGGACCCGTAAAATAAAACATTGCTTTTTTTCCCCCCACAGCCACAAAAGCATTAGTGAGTTACTGATATTGGATGATAAGGCCTGTACAGTCTGGCTCGCACACAGTGTTTCAGTAGGCCCTTTTAACAGTATACACATTATCACTTGTGTTAATAGGAAAAGCACAGGCGTAACTAAGAACATTTATGCTGTCTGTATCACATTTAGTGGTCTGAGTTTCATGTTGCAGGCTAGCTCACTTGGAAGGCTTCCTGGGATGCTTAAAGCTGCTCCAATGTTTTTAACATTAACAGTAACAATGGATCAAATGATTATGTTTAATGTGAAAGGTGTTTGTTGCATTAAAGAACCAGATAATTATTACCCAATTCTGCAGTTGCCTTCAGCTCGAAGGAGCGTTTTATAGCTACTGTCAGCTCATTGTTTTGGTTTTCCAACCACAACTTTGAGACCAGGCTAGTCTATATCCAGGCGATTGCTCCGTTGCCAACGGAAATTCCACTGGATTTCACTCATTTATGCCGGATCCGTTGCCTTGGGCTTCCTTTATGTTGGCATTTTAAACTCCGGTCTATTTATGAGGACTATGGTTAACCTTTTCTCAGATCTCTGCAGGGTAAATCCAGACAGATAGCTAGACTATCTGTCCAATCTGAGTTTTCTGTTGCACGACTAAAACAACCTTTGAACGTAGCCTACACATGTTCCACCAAAACATGTTCTTCCTGAGGCTATTTTGCAGCGGCACCGTGGCTCCACTCAGCACTGCCCAAGACCATGTGATTGGTTTAAAGAAATTGTTTTTCTCCCGTCCCAGAATGTTGTGTGGACTAGCCAGACCCTCCTTCGCAGCGCTGTGGAGGAAGGTCTGGCAATGCGAGACTAAGACCAGGCTAACTGTATGCTACCTGGCTGCTAGCTGCTGAACATAGTGCAGCATTATGTAACTAAAGAGCCTAGGTTAAAAGAAAAAATTAAAGAGATTAGATTTGGAGGAGAGCAAAAGACAGCTAAAAGGAAAGTAAATATTGAACTTACATTCGTCAGGTCGCTTGAAACATAACACCAAAAAACCACTAATGTTTCAAAGGTGTTGAATGGGGTTGAGGTCAGGGCTCTGTGCAGGCCACTCAAGATCTTCCACACCAAACTCAGAAAACCAGGTATGGACTTTGTGTATGTCATGTTGAAACAGGAAAGGGCCCTTCACCAAACTGTTGCTGCAAAGCTGGAACGACACTATTGTGTAACTAGCCTTGTGTACTGTAAGTCACATTAAGATTTCCTTTTCAGTGAAACTAAGGGGCCTATCCAAACCATAAAACACAGTGTCAGGCCCAAAGTATAGAAAGATATATGAACAGGGGTGGTTTTAAACTAAGACAACAAATGCATAATGGAGAAAAAGATTAAAGAACCAAATTTCAAAATGTTAATGCTTTTTAGTCAATTACATAAGTCTCCCTTTCTTTCTCTCCATCTTGTTCTTAGTACTATATAACCGGAGCTGTGAACAGATTCATCAGGCCAGAGCCCGCTGACATCGCCAGCAATGACATACAGGCCATCCAGAGATCTGCAGTTGATAGTGAGCCCGTTAACTCTGGTGATGCAGATGGTGACGTTGGCAGAAGGGGGATCGATGAGGAACAGACTCTTGCGACCGCCTCTCTGCTTAGCTCATCTCGGCCACTCGTTGCCGGGGAACTTTGCGCCACAAACATCAACTTAGTGCCTGATGAAGAAAGCGTGCAGTACACAGTCCAGCCGAACAGAATCAGCGCGAGCAAAGCAACTGAGCAAGGTGAGGGCACAAGAGAGGAACAGTTTGGCCGAGTGAGAAATAATGATGCTGGGCTGCTGGTTGCAAAGGAAGACAAACAAGAAGAAAACGGAGATCGGAAATTGCCCAGACAAGATGAGACGCTGGAGAATAAAGAACATACGAACACCAGATCACAAAGACTTACTGGTGATGCAATGTGTAAAGACATGGAGGAAAGTGGGAGAAATTCTGGTGCTGAAGAGGTGTCAATAACAGTGGATGATCATCAAAAAATGGATGAAACCATCCCAGTGAAGGAAGAAGATGATAAAATGAAGCATGAACATAAACAAGATTTGGTGGCGGAAGACATTGAGGTAGAATTGTGCACAATCAAAGATTTGAGTGTAAAAGACGAGGATAACATGCACATTGAAGAGGCAAAGTTGCAGAGGAATGAGGCAGATACAGCGGTGACGCATGAGGAAGCAGAATACAGTGATGGTGTGCAACAGCTGGCCTCTCAAAATGAGAACAAGTCTGTTGAAGCAGCAAAAGAAGTTGAAAATCAGCTGTCAGTCTGTAAAGAGTTGTCAGACGACGGCAGAGATTTCAAGGGAGACCCGGGTTTTACTTCACTGCATGTTGAATCACAAATGACCTACGACAAAAGTGGCATTGTGTCTGAGGAGGAGGTAATTGTTGTCGAGCAAGAGCATGTGATGACTCATAGAAGTGGAAGAGGTGTGAAAGAGGAGGATGAGAGCGCACTGGATGAGGGTGCTGTCATTGAGGAAGAAAATATGAATGAGGCCGCAAATAACCAGACAACAGATGAAGCGCCAGAGCAGGAAGACAACATCAGAACAACAGTTACAGAAGACAGACAAGAAGAAGACAATTTAACTGAACATGAAGAAGTCACACAGAATGCTAAAACAGAGCCTCACACAGCTGAATTTGCAGATGGAGAACAAGAGGATGTGGCTAAGGACGGCGAAGTGCAAACTATAACAAGAGAGGCTGATGATGTTGAGACAGAAAGTCATGGCATCGTGATTGAAGAAAAGTCTGATGTGACAGCGGCTCACATTTCCATAGAGGAGAGGCTTTCCAGTGAAGTCCGTAACAAAGAAAATATCATGGAAATAGGATGTACAACCACCTCAGCTACAGAAAAACCTGAAGGCGAGACTAGACAGGAAATGACTGAAAAGCTTAAAAATATTCCCCTGGGGATATGTGAAGGCCGGGTTGTTGTGTCGCAGGAGCTAAACTCTCCAACATGTGAGGAAACACAAGGGGGAGTTCCTGAATACAACAATGAGCCTGGGCCAGAGGAAAATACAACACAAAGGTTCCTGGAAGAAGGAGATTGCGAGGAAATCCAGGGCAGCCAATTACCAGAAGAGGTGGAGAGCAACGAGCCGGAGAGCCTTCAAAACAGTGGCTTTAGCACCGAAGCTGACTATTTACTGGTGAGGGAGCATATGGAAGAGAAACAAGAAAGCCCACAAGCTATTAAGGGTAGCTTTGAAGCTGGATTGCCACACGAAACAGAGAAACCACTTATTGAAGTAGTAATTCAAGAATCAGGACATTTACTTGCGGAAGAGGAAGGAGAATTACTGGTTGACTTAATGAAGACGGGGGTTGAACACTTGAAATTTGAGTCAGACGTTGGCTTACCAGACGAGAGCGACAAGGCACAAGATGGGCCTGAAGGGCTTTTGGTCGAATTTGAAATAGACGAAGAGCTACACGATTCCAGAGTAGCTGATGCTGCTGGAGATGGCAGTGAGACGCCAGGAGATGTAACAGCAGAGGAAGAGGTTGGATTCGCTGATGAAACTTTCCTTGAGGTTAAAGAACAGAAGATGACAGAGACTAGGTTCTTTCAGGAATCGGTAGATGCCATAGACTCAGAGCAAAACAGCAACATGACTCCTAGTTCACTAGAAGACATTACTAAATCTGGACTCCTGAAACAGTCGGATGAGACTGAGCCTGAATTACTTGAAGATGTAGAAATGCAAGATGCAGGGATAGATATGGAAGAAACGGGTAATGGAGTGGAGGAGGATGCAGGAGAAGATGAAAAGCAGAGCAAAAATGAGATTTTACATCTGCAGGTATCAGAAATGGCTGAATCTGAATCGTATAGACCAGTTGAGTCACTGCAGACGGAAAATCAACTATTAGACGAAGCACTTGAGATAAGCAATGAGGAGGGTTTAACTGAAGCAGCAGGTGAATCAAAGACAGCAGAGTCCAAACCGAAAGACTTGACTTTATCAACAGAAGACGTGGCAAAGCATATGACAGAATCAGAGGGGGGTTGTGCCGAAGAAACAGTTCGCTCAATCAGTGGCCATCAGGATGTGATCGCTGAAGAAATCCTCGACTTATGGATACAGACGGCGTTGTCGGAGGACACTGGTGGAATAAAACACCAAGAAGAGCCAGACCCTGGACACCAAATGGAGCCATCGAATCAGGAACAAGATGAAATATCATCAGTGCAGACAGAGAAAGATAAAGAGCAGCTTTTGGAGTTAAATACAAGGGAATCTGAGTTAGTGAGTGACACAGAAATGTCTTCATCAACAGTAGAGTCTGGATTTTTGGACCAGTCTCTCAGTGAATGGGACATACAAAACGGTGAAAATCAGCTACTGAAAACAAGTAGCACTGTGTCATTTCCAGGCATAAGTGACATGTTGGCTAATATGTCCGAATCAGCAAACATCTCTGAATTGTCTCCACAACAATTTAACTCTGGATCTCCAGATAAATTGATGGAGAAAGCAGCTGAGACAGCACAATCATATCTGAAAGAGGAGGATTTAATCACTGAGAGAGGATTTCACCCTGATACAGGAGTCCCGTCACCAGAGGCTAGCCATCTGAATCAGGAATCGGATAAATCACAAGAAAAAACAGAAAAAGTGGAGACTAAAACTGGATCACAGAAAGAGGTTGATGCTGAGGTAACTGATTGGACAGACACTAAAGAAGCAGAGGTTAAGCCAATGACAGAAGTGAGCACTCTATTCAAAGTTGAGAAAACAAAAGCTGAAGATGAGCCTCTTGAGATAACTGTGTCTGACTCAGATCAAATCAAACACACTGAATCAGGACGATCTAGAAGCATCTCAGAGGCTTTGATGGAGGAGGAAATAGTTTTGACAGAATCTGGTTTACAAAGCGACACCTGCACTGAATCCAAGAGCAAGTTGCCCTCCCTGGACAAAACACAACCCGGATGGTCAGAAGATATTGCTGAATCATTAACTGGGCTAAACAGGGCGGAGGAGGCAGAACAGCTGACGACAGAGTCTAAAGATCTGATGGAGGTATCATTTCTAAAATCACATATTTGACCATAAAAACGTCTTCTTAAATCATAATCAGACAGCCTTCATAAACTACAGAGATGGTGTGATTTGAAGTGTTTTTGTCATTGCAGGTAAACACCACTGCGCTTGACTTTACTGTGCAAAGGTCAAGAATTTCTGTTAAAAACCCTCGTGTAAGGCCACCCAAAGATCCCCGCTCCCTTCTACATAAGCCCTCAGTGGATCCCACACCCTCTTCGCATCTGTCAGCCAAAGTCCTTGCAGGTGTGCCTCTGAGAGGCTTGGGCATTGGAATCCAACTGCCTGGTAGGTCACTTACAACACACTACCGTGAGTCTTTCATGTCCAGTTATTTTTCATGATCTGTAAATAATTTCACACATCTTTGTTTTTTTAGGGCTTGGTGCAGGTTTTCCTGTTTTAAAAAAGACACAACGGGTAGTGAGCGATGAATATAGTCCAGAAACCCTCTCACAGGTACTATTAATAATCTTTGAATACCACTTTTCTCTTATGTTGAGGCATATGCATTATTAAAATGTCACAATATCAACAGGAGACAAAACCAGAGGAGAAGAGTGACGCTCCCAAACAGGATGAGGCACAACCTAAACCCAAATGGATGACACCAAGACATCCAGGGTAAAAGAATACATACAAAACATCTCAGAGTATTGACATTATAATATTAAGCACAAAAGTGCCATATTGTGTTCAGACATTTTCTGATTCTTAGTTTTCTCGTGCGTCCCTAGATTTGGAAATCCACTTATGTCCGAGCTGAAGACCAAACTGAAGAAAACCACAAAAGAGTGAGAAGGAGATTAATTGTAATGCTGTGTATGATTATTTGAATATATTATAGAAATGGCTTTATTTTGATGTATTTATGAAACTGGATGTGGAGTGGATGTAATGTTAATTGTGTCACTTATTTTCCCTATGTTTTGTAATAAAGCTTAACTAAAAACGGAATGGTACTTTTTTATACAAAGTGCAAGAAGTGGTGGCTTTTTTGAGTTTTAGAACGCACAATCATCATATCTTCAAATCTCTTCAGGGGACAAAGGGACAAGAAACTATTGAAGTCCACAGTTGAGACACTGTGATGGCAGTGTTGGTGGAAGACCTGAAACCACACACTTTGGATGTGCTCAGCCACCTGGTGGAAGAAGTATTCAGATCTTTTAAAAGTATATAACCATACTGTAAAAAATACTCTGGTACAAGTAAAAGTCCTGCATAAAAAAATGTTACTTAAGTAAAAGTGTGTAAGTATCATAAGGAAAACTTACTTAAAGTATTCAAACTAAAAGTACTCAATGCAGAAAAATCCCCACATTATAGAAACTGGAAACGATCGAATCAGGCTAATCATTTCAGCTGTAGTACAAGTAGGCTACTTCAAATTTGTTCTTAGTTACATTACTTGAGTAAATGTACTTAGTTACATTCCACCACTGCCTGCACATGTTTCTATCAAAGCGATTTATGTGCACCAGTTTAGAATTAGGGATAATTACACTGAACTAAAAGGGATTCTGACATTTAAAATGAATTTGGGAATATTTTAAACCTTGCAGAGAAATTTGTTTTTATCGAGACACTAGATGGCAGTATTGCCTCGTCGCTCTTAAACTCATGAAGAAGAAGTCTTCAGCTGTGATTGGTTGGAATTATCCAGTTTGAGGAAGGCTGATGTTTGAACCGAACGGCGCTGGGCTGGGCTCCAGTGGTCCAATATTTTCTAAACTGTTTCTGACACAGGTTATGGTCAAGAAGAGAACAACTAGCCAGGTAAGTCAAAAAAAGTTGTTTCCGTTCTACCGACAAATATTACCAAGCTAATATTAGCTTAGTCTCGTTGAGGACTAACGTTACCTCACCCGTCGTAACGCAATATGCGTTATTCCTCGAGCATAACGTCACTAACGATGATGTTACCGTAACGTTAGCGGTTAACGTTACCCTCTCAAGAATTAGCTAGGTAGGGCTGCAACAACTTAGCTACGTTAACGATACGATATAGAAATAGTTTCCAACGAATTTCGTCATCGATTAGTTTGATTATATTTATGACGCACGCCATCATATCATACACGTTAAAACTCTGTGTCTCTTCGACCTGGTTTCAGATAATTTAGCGTTGCATAGCGTAGCATATGTGGTCTCCAGCAGAATGTGGTGTCTGTTTTGACCGACAGAGGCACGATTAAGTTAATGTTACAGGTTAATTTAAAAACAAATATCTGTTTTATCTGGCTCCTGGTAACGTCACAGCTATTTTAACCCTTTAACCCGTGTTGTCTTCGTTTCAACCTCGAAAAAAACACTTTTTTTCTGACATTTGTGACGCCTTTTTTCACAGTTTGTTTTTGCTTTTTCCAACATTTAACATTTTTAAATGTTTCTTCTACACATTTTCAGCGCTTATTTCTACGTCCAATATTTTCTGATATAAAACAAAAATTTAAAACGGGCCAATGTGACCCGCAGTCAACACAAGGGTTAAAGCTAACCCTTATAAAGTTAACTCCTGACCGGCTACTTTGATCCATAACAAAACGGAGAGAAACGTTTAACGTTATATCTGTCAGTGACGTTTTTGACGTTTGTTTTTGAATTAACCTGTAAAAGAAGTGCGTCTGTCCGTCACCGACACAAATCTGCCAGATACGATGAAACAGATATTAACGCCGCTTTTTAGCTGAAATGAGGCCGGACAGACAGAGACACTGGAGTAATGTTAACATTATACCGTAACGTTGCAGACTTTTGGAATAGTTCATGCCCTAATTTGAATCGTTTATTTCTCAACTGAAACTTGAGCAATATGTGTCACTGGCATGGCTGGACAACAGCTCGTAGACAGTTAAAGAAATGGACAAAGTCACGCCGTAGACGTCCACTGAGACCCTGTCATCATGTGTTTACCAGGTCACAGTGAACAACCTGAGATAATATGGAGATGTCTGCTCTTTTCTAGCAAAAGTTACAGAGGGGATACACATTATATCAGGCTGTTTTTCACCTGATATAATGTGTATCCCCTCTGTAACTTTTGCTAGAAAAGAGCACCCTAACATCATGTTGTTTATTGTGACCTGGTAAAGACAGAAAATAACATATGAGGACAGGACAGACCCTTTGCATGTTAGGGGAGGGGATACACAAAATATCAGGTGAAAAACAGCCTGATGTAATGTGTATCCCCTCTGTAACTTTTGCTAGAAAACAGCAGACATCTCCATATTATCTCAGGTTGTTCACTGTGACCTGGTAAACACTGAAAATAACACACATGACAGGACAGACCCTTTCCTTGTTAGGGGAGGAGATACACATTATATCAGGTGAACAGCCTGATATTTTGTGTATCCCCTCTGTAACTTATATGGTAGACAGGTGAACAAAGCGGTTAATTGAAAAGCCATACTAAAATAAATTAAAACAGAAATCACGTTAGAGGGCAGGGAGGGACGGGTTAGCAAAGACGAGGCAGACCACACCCGCAGAGAATGGACAGATGGAGGTAGCCTAGATTGAAGGAAAAAATATTGTTCATAAACCTGCATGTGATGTCGAGTCACATAGATCAGTCGGCCTATATGTAGCTATGGTACATGTCAATATGGAACTTTGGAAAACACTGTTGATCCAGAATACTAAATGACGCATTAAACAATTCACACGTCGACTTAATGTAACAGACAAATAAATGTATTTATGTAGATAAATGAGCCCCTTGTTACCATGGAAAACCCTGTTGAGTCTTCCACGTCGCTATTTGTTCCATTTAAGAGGTGAATTCGAAGAGCAGCAGTTAAACTCCGCTCTGAGTGTTCACACGCTCCCGCGGCCAGGGGATACAAATCCTGACGGGGATCAGTACCTTGGCACGACATCGGTGATGGCTGAGCGTTACTGAGCAGCCTCCAACTGAGCTTGCCGACGTAAATGTGACGTGAGCAACGTGTCTGAAAGTTGGAAGTCTTCTGGTAGCTGTGCCAAGAGAAATCTCAATCATTCCGAATATTGCAGAGATGGAGAGCGTAGGTATATGTAAGGAGATAACATAGGCACAGGCTAATTATTGCTAACTAAAATGCTAGTTAAAATTAGTAATTAAACTTAAACAGCTAATGGAAGTCCAAACTGCCTGAGAGCTTCTCCTGGACTATACGGTAATTCCTCTACTATGAGACAGTAAGTCTCGTGGTTATGACCCAATCGTTAGCCTATTTTTATAAAAACGTCTGCTACAGAGCCATAACGTGAGGTACAAGGTAATGGAGGCTTTTATACATTGTCGTGTTTCTTTAGAAATAAACAACGGACAAATGGAGTCTTTAAACACTTCAGATGTAAAGTTATTCTCTGTCAAAGTGACGTCAAATGTAATGGCAGTCAATGGAATGCTAACGGCAGGTGATGGTTTGTTAGCAACAAAATGGCTCGCTCGCTTACCCCCTTGCAACAGATTCGGTCCATTTTTTCTTCCTGTCATGTGATGACATTTCCGGCAGATTTTAACTGCCATGTTGCGTATGTTACCTGCGACGTCCGTGACCCTTCTCTTCTGGCTGAAGTTGCAATGTTATTGTATCTAGCCTAGCTAACATGTTTTCTGCCACCTAAACTGAACGTTTCTTGATAAAGCGCACTGTTTGACGTGATCATAATGTGTGGTCAGTTAAATAACAAGTGTTTAACACTGGTCTGTGATCATCAGTTAGCTTTATTTTATAATTAAAAACTACATTTTTGATTTGTGTTTTTGTACCAACTATGCTATTTTTACGGACTAATCTGAACATTAAAAAAAAAAAAAAACGTTAAAAATGATGTTGCCTAACATAATCCACTAGTGAAGCCATTTCGATCTCAGAGCTGGCAATAATTGTGATATTGGCCCAAAATAAGTTTACGTAATGTAAAAGTCCAAATGTTTTTGTGTTAATTAAATCCTTTAATCCACAGGCTGCGGGCACGGAGAGTCTGAGAGGACACCTGAGTAGAAAAATGAGTACTTGGCAATCATTAGGGAGCCTGAATGCTTCTGTGGACTGGGTCGGTAAAGAATGCTTGCCAGAAATTACCCTCCTTGATGATACATGTAATTCAACTCTTCCTGACAGCGTGTCTGCTACACCTGGAACAGCTGGGTCTGTGAAAAGCAGGTTTACCTCTCGCCAGCCCTCCCACTTGAGTTCCTCCACCAATTTAAACACCACTGCTCAAATACCCTGCCCTCAGAATAAGACTCTGGATTCTCTACAATCTAATGTGAGCAGTCCCAAAGCGGACAGTTTTGACACTGAACCTTCTAAACACAATGGCACCAAAGATGTGTCAGAAACAAGCTCAAGTAACCGTGCCAGCGCTGAAGAAAACAATTCTGGAGTCCACTCTCCTGAACTGTCCAGACATAATGGGACAACAGAGCTTATTGACATTGATGCTCCTGAGCAATGGCTTGATGTCCGATACTTCCCGGATATTACTCTGCTTGATGTTACGTGTGATTCAGAGCTAACGCAAGACAGGGATTTATCCTTCATGGCGGTTACACCGGATATTAAACCAGTGGATAGTTTGAAAAACAACATGCCCCCCTCAGAGTTGAGTGGACAGATTGTGGCAGAGCATGGCAGTGCGAACACAAATCAAAGTGAAGAATTGTCAAGTACTCTTACTGGCAATGTCATCCACAATACAAGCTCCTTTAGTGGACAATCAGATGAGAGTGTGGTGGAAAACGTAAAGAAAACTTCCTTGGGAGCAACTTGGGATGTTTCTCAAGACAGTGTTCTGGAAAACAGTCAGCCTTCGTTGGAGCCCAGTGACCCAGACATGGTGAAGATTCAAACATCTGCTGAGGAAGTACTTGGTACCCATCCTGCTAATGTTACTCACGACTTAACCTCCTCGAGTGACGTGTCTGTTCATTGTGCTCCATCACAGTTCTCTACTTCTGATATGCAGTGTAACACTAGTTTGAATGATGTCCCCTCTGAGCTTCATGTTGAACCTGTGGTGACTTCTAATACTGTGGAAGCTAACCGTGAAGAGCTATTTACCAGCCGTGACGCTGAGTTGACCAGCAAGGTACCACAACCAAGCCCAAAAACAGCTGGGTCTGTGAACAGCACTTTTACCTCTCTCCAGCTCTCCCAGTTGAGTTCTTCAACCAATTTAAACACATCTACTCAAATACCCAGGCCTCAAAATAACACACTGGATCTTCCTTCATCTAATGTAAACAGTCCCAAAGCGGCGAGTGAGGCTACAGATCAGGATACTTCGGTCTCTAATAATACCACAGAAGCTTCCCTCATTATGAATCGGAATCGCTCAGCTGAAAGGGCAAGTGGTTCATGTGATATGCAGAATGCCACTTTAGATAGATGTTCCCTTCAAAAATCCAGTGGCAATACTGTTTTAGGAGACGCTGGTGCTGCAACCTTTTGCCTCCAAAACAACACTTTAAATACTGAATCTACTAAGCAGAACGGCACAATAACTTTGTCAGAAAAGAGCGTCCTCCAAAACAACACTTGCAATACCAAATCTCCTAAGCAGAGCGGCACAATAACTTTGTCAGAAAAGGACAGTCACCAGAGCACTTTCGACAAGCCCTCTCCTCTTAACGTCAGTAATGCAACAAGTAGCCCTAAAGAAAACCATTCTGAAGTCCAGCCTCCTGAACTATCAACACATAATGGGACATCAGATAGCACAGACCCTATTGCCAACATAGTTCACACCCCTGAGAGCACATTTGGAGCTAATCCAGCTGTAGAAGTGGCTTCTAGAGTTGGCCAACGTGAGACTAAGGATCATTCCCAATCAGCTCTGTCTTTGACAGATAGTCTTTCCCACACTTCGGGCCATGAAAGCATGGATACGGAGAGCATCAAAGCAAAGTCATTCAGTTGGGATGATACCCTAGATTTGAGGGCAGACTCTCTGGTCACTTCAACACCAATGACCAACTGTAAAATTTCAAACATAAACAGAGGAGAGGAGGGCAAAACCATAGGGGCACAGAAAAGGCTGTATGGGGATGGTCCCAGTAAGCCAGATGGTCAGATGCCATCAGAAATTCCATCAAACATCATCTGTGACCGAAAAACATTCCTGAGGCAACCAGCTTCTAAATCTCGTTTGCCTCCCCCGAAAGCTGCATCCCAGTTGTTGAGACAGAAGTTACCCTCGGCGCTTCCTGGCAGGTTTAAGGCGGCGACATCCAGCCTGCCCATGACGAGACGACGAACCCAAGCTGAGGCTTTGAGAAATACTGCTGCTTCTGATACATCCCAGGTGGTAAGATGTGACTGTCCTTTTGTAATTCAAGTGTACAAAGTGTTGGCAGCACATTCTGCTCAATGAAATAGATTACATGAAGTCAGTTGAGCTTGTTAGTTTCATCTGTTAAATCCATTTTGTTTTCATGACTGAGACCTGACAACTCAACACAAACATTGACTGCGTGTATTGATGACAGTCTGTTGGTTCTTGTGTATTTAAGACGACAGGAAGACCCAGCTTCTACAAGTTACGTGCTTCAACAACAGGTAGGCAGTGTATATTCTGTTTTTAGATTGATAAATGTTGAGGGTAAATTATTAAAAGTATAAATGAGAATTGTAAGCAGTGCACTTTAATGTTGAATTTTAAATTTTTCATGCATTTATCAAACAATTTTTTATTTTTTATTTTTTTTCATTCTTCAGTCTTACTTTTATCTGCATACAGTTTAATGCCCTCTGAAAATAAGATGATGTGTTTGATGGTAGTCACTATCCACATTGTCTCCCTTCTGTGCTGACGTTAGGCGCCAAGCAACCCAATTCGGGCTTGCAGGTGAGCGGCGTACCGACCGGCTGCAGAGCTGCAACGGGTCTCAGGCTGCCATCCGCGAGAAGCAACGCACCAGCCTCTTCAAGCACAAACAAACTCTGTGGGCCTACAGGTACTCATACATCGTTCAGACTGTATGCTTTGACTGTTTATTCTGATATTTAATTACAAATATGAAAACATAAATGTATATACATTTGATAGTACAGAGTTTAAATTGTGTCTTGCTCTACATAAGTATGGAATTCCTATAAAGTTGTATTTTGGAGTCCCGATGATAAACAAACTGGCAGGACTGTGGAAGTACATCTTTTTCACTGGATTTTGGAATTAAAAAGCCATTGAATTTCTAAGCACTGAATATTTATGCATTGAAATTATGTATCTGAATTTTTTGCTTCTAAATTTTCAACAATTCTCACCTTTTTCTTTTATTTTTCTAAGTTCATGAATTCAGAATCCAAAATTCAACATAAAAAATGTCCATATACTAAAATCAGATGCAAAATACAATGTTCAACTAATATATTTTCACATTCCTCAAATTCAACAGGCCAAATACTTACAAATATTTTTTCTTTCTCCCTATTTACTCACAAACAGCAACTAACCCTGTGACGAAGCAATCCTTAAACGGAGGTGAAGCTTTGCCAAACGCAAAGAGAAAGAAAATGGGTAAAAACTCTGCAGAGGAACGCTGCCATCTTTTAGCTATTTCCTTTTTAGCATTTTAAAGACTTTCCATACATAGTATTTGTGCAAGAGCTAACTGACAAGACATATGGTGTTCAAAAAAAAAAGGGGCAGTGTGTCGGAATAAGGGTGGATTTATTGGCAGAAATGACTAATAATCATAATGTTCTCTGAAACTAAGAGTTGTTGTTTTTCATTAGATTAGAATGAACCCTTCATATCAGGCCCCCAGGAAGTGTGCGGGGCTTTGAAGCCAATTTGACATAGCGGCCAAACAGTGGAATTACAACTTCTGTGTCCACAACGTGATGCCACGGGGGCCAAAAATGTGTGTCCCCTAGAGACTTACGTGGTGAAAGAGAAGTTTGTAAATCAGTGGATACATTTATAGAGTGTCGCAACCCCCGCAAAATGAGTCATTTCTATATCGGAATGTAATCTATTCGGTCCGATAACGTTTGGAAAATCAAGTAGAGATGCATGGTTAAAACATTTAATCCCCATTCAAGTTAGCGGAGCGCTAAACTGGAAGTATTGCTCGCGGGCGTCGCAGCACCTCCAGAACTCAGCGCAGACACGCCCGCCGGAAAATTGTGGTAAAACCAGATAGTGATGTCATTTGTGTTGCTGGAGGGTTTTATGGTCTAGTGAGTTCAGTAATCTGGACTTTCTGCCTTTCTGTGAGTTACTTAGCTATTCTTTATCACATGCTTTTAGATGCTGCAGTGCCAGCCATTACTGCTGCTGAAATCTCAACATCTTGCGATGGTGTTAGCAGAGCCAAAGTCCTGAAACAGCCTGGGGCCAACCATAGAGCTCTGCAAGCTAAACCCAAAGGCCATGGTAAGATGGAAAGCTGAAGCCACGAAAGGTCTTATAAGACTAATTTAATCAAACCTCTGATGTGAGGTGTCTACTTGATAAGTCCAATAACCTATTTGGTATATTATCTAATAGGGCTTTTTTTTTGTAAGGCGTCATGTACAGGTGACCACCTGCATATTAAGATATTGTAGTTATGTCCATCTTTAGCTTGTTTTTTTCTTTTCCTGTTATCAGACATATACTGTATCTTGTTGTCATGAGATTGCAATTAATTAAACATGTTTTGTGAAGCTCTTACTATCATGAGTCACCCTCACTTATCCAAGTCTAATATATACAGAAAATAAAAAGGGGATGAATAACTATTTGACAGACCTTGTCCTCAGTAAATGTAATATTCAAATTGTATTGCAGGTTGTGCCAACTGCGTTTTGCTTGAACAGCAACTCAAAATACAATCGGTAGAACTAAGGAGCCTGAGAGAAGGTATGACTCGTCACTCGTTACTAGGGTTTTATGACTCGTTACTGTGGTTTTCTCTTAATAAAGTTTATTGCAAAAGACTCAGAAAACAACATGCTGCAATGTTCTGGAATCAAAGAAATATCCGTGTTTTTTTTACAATCCCTTACGCTTTAGTGTTCCAAAAATCCCAGCTTCTCGTCTTGATGTTTCTTTGGTCTCGTCTCATAATTGTGTCTAGATCCCAGTTTCAACTTATTTTCTCCCATGTTTTACAATTGTGTAATTATTGCGGCTTTCCCTTTTTCCAGAGCTGCTGAAGAAAAATAAACCAGAGGAAGTAGGATCATAATGTGTAACCAATAAACAACGTAAGGGTAAAGTAATTTGCTTTTGTAGTTTGATTAAATCCTGCCATGTGGATACTCGTAGATGATCATGTTTTCCTCTTTGCATGTTCACAGATCAGAAAGGTGGATACCAGCAGAATAAGGGAGGCTACAGAAATCAAAGCAACTACTGAGCTTGTTGCATGTGGTTTTCAAGACTAGCCACCTGAACTGGTCTTCATTCCATAACAACAACCTGAATGTCTGTCTCTTGGCTGTGTGCTGTTCTACTTTATTTGACTAAAAACAGCTGAAAGTTATTGTAGTACAAGCCCTTCCCAAAGCTACTGCATAGTGTGATTTTTCAGTATGGCAAACTTCTTTTGATGTTTTTAATGTTATTTTTGCCAATATAACATTTGTATAATAAAGGCTTTGCTGTGTGACTGGCTGGTCGCAGTACAGTCGGGTAACTGTTTTATTTGTATTGATTTATACTTCAATAAACAATTACAACAATGAAACCATATGTTTGTGTTCCTATTGTCAATTGTATTTATTTCAATATAAATTAAAGTTAGACAAAGTCAAAGCATAACATTTTGGCAAGTCTCAAGTTGCAAAAAACACAGCTGGGTATCCTGAAATGGGTCTTCCATAACCTTAATATGTCATTGTGTATACTGAGATCAACGCTTCCCTATAGACCCAACGGTTTCTGAGTTCAAGCCCATGTCACAAACAAGGCGACCATCTCCTATCTAACCTGGCATTGTACTGTGCACACCCTTCATGTTTTAGAAGTGTCTCTGCATCAACACACCTGTCTGAAATGATCAGCTCATTGGTTTGTGTCCTAGCTTAACATGCCACTGTACTCTGGCATTATGCTTTGGGAATTGGAGACACATTAGAGGAGCTGTAGCTCAACAAGGTTAATACTGCTGTTCGGAGTTCAAATCCCCTACGCACCAACCCTTACTTAAACATTGGGCCTGTTCCTTGGGCTTTGCCATTTTTCTCCATCCACTGCCTTTTTTCTTTTCCTGCTTAAAATGCTCTGCCCCGACCATTGCTGCAGAGCAGCTATAATTGCTTATTATTGTTTCCAAATAAATAAATATCTTTATTTTACCTGTTAATTAGCTAATTATGCTAGTTACACAAATTGCCCAACATGCAACTCTTAGCAAGCAAGTTGAATTGCAAGACAAAGTAGTTTTTGGGTGGAATAAATCAGAATCAGAAAAGGATACAAGGAATTTGTCTTGGTGTTGTTGGTACATGTCACACATTCTCTAAATATAGGAAGGATCAGTGGAACCTAAACCTTTTAAAACTATGAGTACTTGGACACACTTGAGTGGAGTAAACCTTTTCATACTATAAGCATGTGGATAGAAGTTAGTATTGGTGGAATAAACCTTTAAAACTATAAGTAGCCTACTTAGACAGAAAGTAGTATTTGGGTGGAATGACCCTTTGAAACGAATTTCTAGGACCCAAGCTTTTATTAAAAAAAAACTTCAAAACTATAAGTACTTGAAAAAAAATAGTTTTTTGGGTGAAATAAATAAATAGGTAGGGGTGGCAGAAACTCAGCCCGTAGGGAGTTGGGTTGGGAACCTGAGGGTTGCTGGTTCAAGTCCCTGTACGAAGTGTCGACTGCTAGCTGGCACTGAACAAGGCACCCCCACCCAACCACACTGACATCTCTCAATTTGTGCATGTATAGGATGACATGAGTGTGTTTTAACAACAGTTGTAAAAAGTATTAATTATTATTAAACCTTTAAAACTAAAAGAATTTGAACAAAAGTAATATTTGGGTGGAATAAACCTTTAAAACTCTAAGTAGGCTACCTGGACATAATGCAGTCTCCGGTACTGCAGGAACATACTACTGAGCCTATTCGATATTTGGCGCTGTAGTGAAAAACTAGGGTCCTGGTAATGCCATAGACAGTATATAAGAAATGCGGTCCTGGAAATGCCATAGACCGTCTCAGAGTGATAGAGAAATATATCTCTATGGCTCTGTACCATGGATGTATTAAGAGAACTCTGTACAGTGCATGCTGAAAATGGAAAATGCAGCCTCCGGTACTGCAGTTAATTGCATCCGCAGCCGACTTCCTGTTCCTTTTCTGACGCAAGTGCCCGGCAAGGCTGTCGCACGCCTTTACTTGTGGCCGTTGTACAGCAAAACTGGATTTTATAACGACTCAAAAGAGACAGACACAGCACAGGGTAACTTTCACAAAGACGTAGGTGAGTGTGTCTCAACATTTGATTAAACTATGGGTGATTATTCTTCGCTTTAATGTGTTTACCGGGTGCACATGCGGGAAGGCCCCGTGCTCTCGGTTGTTGCTAGCGTTAGCTTAGCTAGCGTTAGTTTAGCAACAACCCGTGTTCTCGTATTGTCATCAGTATTAGCTTGCCAATTAACAGGATATGGCATGTGTTTACGTTTTCTGGGTTTTGAAAAAAAATATTGTGTGAGACTTGTTTGTAGCTGTAACTAAAGTTTGGTGTTCTGTTTCATTGGCTAACTTGAAATCCATCCGTCAAAGCTAACGTTGATAGCGTAGCGAAGGTTGTCGTTGCATAGCACGTAACGTTAACGGTTACAGACGCAGATTGCTAACTATACCGGGGTCAGCACGCAGCCACATCGACTTTTGTTGGAAAAACTGCAATAACGCTAATTAACGAACTCATACCAAAGTCTAAATTACCCTTTAAACAATGTTTACGTCAGTATCTTAACACAAAGTCGTAATCCCGTTAAGCATCTGGGAGATCTTGTGTGATGCTGTCGCAGGTCAGCATTGACGTTACCCACAGCAGTTACTTTAATGGATAACTAAATATTTACCTGCTCAACTGGGAGATCCTTTTAACTGAGACACATTATCTGCCTTCCTGAGCACAACGAATTAATTTAATTATTAGAACATTGAGTTTTCATTTAGATTTTATTTAATAAAACGAAGCTAAGTTACACTGTTTTTTTACAACATAGCACAGATGTTAACAAATCAGCTGTGTAATGTCTTCCTCTCAAATGTTATTTTGTCTTCGCAGATTGACTGCTTCCTTCAGCAATGTCTCGTTTCTTTGCCACCGGGTCTGACAGCGAGTCAGAGGAGTCCTCATCTGCCGATGAGCTCACCCCTAAAGCACCCGGAGGAAATTTCAAGCAGTCAGTAGTATAACTTACAATAAATCCTGTCATCAGGACTCACTTTCCACTTTTTGTAGTCATCTCACACATTCATATTGTTTTCACAGGTCGTTGCTTATTAGTGATGATGAGGAGGACACTAAGAGAGTGGTGCGCAGCGCCAAAGACAAAAGGTTGGTGTATCTTTTTAAGCAGCATGTCTTTAAAAACTGTACATTGTCCTATTAAGTATTGTTTTGAATGCATTCATTCTTATATCTTAGGTTTGAGGAGTTGACCAACCTCATCAAGACTATCCGAAATGCTATGAAGATTCGTGACATGGCCAAATGTCTAGAGGAGTTTGAGCAGTTATGTCGAGCCTTCCTCAAAAGCAAGACTATAGTGGACAAAGAGGGTGTTCCCGCTTTCTATATCCGTCTTCTGGCTGACCTGGAGGACTACCTGAACCAGGTCAGTAGCCCAGAGCAGTCTGACACGATACATTTCCCAGTCCCCACATTTCCAGTGCAATAGAACTAATGAACATTATTTTATTTCCAGCTTTGGGAGGACAAAGAGGGCAAGAAGAAGATGAACAAAAACAACGCAAAAGCCCTCAGTACACTACGTCAGAAGATCCGCAAGTACAACAGAGATTACGAAACCGAAGTAGCTGCATACAAGGAGGTAAATTAGGAATCTTTCTCTGTGGTCCTGTGCTTCACAATATACAGAAACTTTGCTGGTTAAGATATAATAAGTACACTTCTAAATTAAAGTCAGAGGTGGAAAGCTGTTATGTGTAACATGAATCTGTGTGTGATATAGTAAAAGAGGAGCATTTGCCTATTCTGCATTGACATCACATAGGTGCCAGTCGAGCTGCTCAGTGGCCCCTAGATCAGATTGGCTGTACTGGGCAGCTTCCGTGTGTGAATGTGTGTAACTGAAAGTGGATCTGGTAGCAGCCTGGGTAAACAAAGACACATAAAATCTCAATGTCTATTCTCTCTCTCTGTTAGAACCCACAGGAGTCCGCCGATGAAGAGGAGGAGAAGGAGGCAGGGGGTTCTGGTAAGCTTGCTCTTTATGCACGTTTTTGTGTTAAATCACAATATTTCTGTAGAATGTACTAGAAAGTTAACCAGCTGTGTTCATCCCAACATCAGAGTAATTGCGTGACATATGTTTACATAGAAAATGGTTTTATTACCTCTGAAAGTCACTGATAGAAAGTCTTCATTTACCCCCAGAGAAACTTTAGTAGTATTTGCCACATACTCATCATCATGCACAACTTTTTTTTTTTTTTTTCATTCTGTGCTAAATGCTGTTGTAAACATAAAAAAAGGTATGCTTGTATCAAGATCACGGGTGAACATCTGAATGTTAAGATGTCATATTGAGTGCAATCATTATCTCTAAAATTCATCCTAATTTTTGTTCTGCAAGGCTCATCTTCTGATAGCGAGGGAGAGGCAGGTGAAGATGGAGTGTCAGCCAAGGCGTTCTTGAAGAAAAAGCCTGAGGCTGCTCCAGAGGCCAGCAAGTTCCTCAAGACTGCCGGGGTAAGAGGCCAGCACGCCATATTAGAATGTACTACAGAGAGAACAACAATTAAACTGCTGCAAAGAAACTAAATTTAATGTGAGTTCATATGCTGGAATTTTTCTCCCTTGACAGGATGAGTCCTCTTCGAGTGATGATGATGACGATGATGAAGACTGGGGCTCAGACACTGTAGACAGTGGCAGTGAGAGCTCAGATGAAGGGGAGGGGAAGAGTGCTTCCCTGGCTCTGGTCTTCCTCAAGAAGTGAGTCTCCCTCTCCGCATCTTTTTGTTTAAGGTTTAAAACTAAAGGTGTTTGTACATTTTTAAAATGTGAACAAAACTGTGATACAGCAGCACAAAGCAACATTTCATGGATACTTTCTCCTTTTGTAAATCAAGTAGTGCTGAGTATCGATTTGTTTTCCAACAGAAAAGGAATCTCTCAATATAGTTTGTTACGTCTCCTCTAATCTTGAATCTTAAGATGCAACCCTAGATGTAAGTCAAAGAAAGCCCATTATGTATTATTACAACCACACACTGTCTGTCTGTCCTCAGGACCCAGGAGGGGGAGAAGTCTGGCGAAAAGAAAGCCGGAAAGAAGAAGAAGCCCAAGAAGAAAGAGCGGCTAGAGGAGGAGGCTGAGGAGGAGGGAGGAGAGGAAGTTGAGGGAGGCTGGGAGAAGGTGAAGGGAGGCGCCCCTATGGTCAAGGTAAAGAGGAGATCATGATAAACTTCTTTTTTAGATGTACTGCTATCATGATTGCTGCTGCTGCTGCTGAAACAAGATGGAACAATAGATGGTGCACTCATCCGTATTTGTCTTTGCCACAATGCCATATTATGTTTTAGCACACTTTTACGGCAAGCCCAGAAAAAAATTGTCTCAGTCAATCAACAAATAATGTAATTAATTATGTTATGTGGTGTATTTATTCTGTCAGGAAAAGCCCAAGATGTTTGCCAAGGGCACAGAGATCAACGTACCCGTGGTGGTGAAGAAGCTGAATGAGATCCTGCAAGCAAGAGGCAAAAAGGGCACTGACAGGTAACACCGCATCATTCACTAAAGCTCCACTTAATAGAAAATATGACTGCACATATTATTCCTAATAATAATCTTTAAATCAGAAGTGCATGTGTCTTGTAAAATGATCTTCCAATAAATAAGTTGCATAGAGAAACATTTTATGGAACCTCTTACTTACCCTCACAATTCTATTGTTCCTTGTAAGTATTATTAAAATGTTTTGTACTTTTCACACTTAAAGTATAATGTTTCTCAGTGCAGGTAATGTATACACTCAGATCTAATCCCCACTCTGTTTTCTCTCTATGACAGGGCTGCCCAGATTGAACTGCTCCATTCTCTGGCAACAATTGCTGGTGAGAATAACTTGGGCCAAGGTATCCTGGTCAAGATTAAGTTCAACATCATTGCCTCCCTGTATGACTACAACCCCAACTTGGCAGCCTTCATGAAGGTAGGAGCCACGGTTTTTCTTTGTTCTGTTTCCATTCCTGTTAAAGTCAAGAGTTTGTACTTGGAAAAGTTAGAAATAGGAATTTGAACAAAATAAAGCCCCAATATGCATGTTTGTATATTGATATAATAGAGCCATTATGATGTCCTGTACTATTTGATGTTATAAATGACCAGATCATGAAACAGCACAAACATTATGTAGACATAAATGTAGACAAATAGGTTTAACTTTAATTGATTCTTTCTGACTTGGTTTCCCTTCAGCCCGATATGTGGAAAAAGTGCCTGGACTGTATAGATGAGCTGCTGGACATCCTCTTTGAGCACAACAACATCTTCATTGGGGAGAACATCGCCGAGGACAGTGAGAGCCTGGCCATCTCAGACCAGGTATCCCATCTCCATCTTCACGTTTCTGGTATTTTCGGGTGGCAGTTTGTCCTGGCTGATGTGCAGACCATCCCAAAACTGAGCCCCAGCAACCATGTCTTTGTGTCTGTACATGTATGATCTGTGTTGTATATTATGGGGTTTGTCTGCATTATTTTATATGGAATTAATGGAAGCATCATCATTTTTATGTTTTTAGCTAACATGGAAATACTTACCCTTTTGCATACTTTTTTGCTTGTGTCTTATAAGAGAGGAGGACACTGCATCAAAAATAAATATGTATTGCTTAGTTGTGTGCATGTGTGTTTGTCAGCCATTCAGGGTGCGTGGGTGCATCTTAACGCTGGTAGAGAGGATGGATGAAGAGTTTACCAAGATCATGCAGAACACTGATCCCCACTCACAAGGTGAGCTATACCAGAAAACAGACTCAAGAATTTTTTTTTTTATTGTATTATAGTTTTAGATGCGAAAGTCAAATCATAGTAGTATCAAGCGGCTCTTCTTAGTCGCTCATTGCTCGCTTCTCCACTCTTCTGCAGAATATGTTGACAATCTGAAAGATGAGGGACACGTTTGTGGCATCATTGACCGGCTGCTCGACTACATGGAGACCAAGGGCAGCACAGAGGAGATTTGCCGCATCTACCTACGCAGAATCATGCACACCTACTACAAGTTTGACTATAAGGCTCACCGGCGCAGCCTGGGCCTTCAGGGAGAGTCCAAGGTGAGAAAAGCACTGGAGTGGTACAGCCTGTGTGAGAGACACCTAACTGTATTGGCAAGAAAGAGAACCAAGTTTATTTTTCTGATGGACATTAACAAATGATCAATATAACAGTGATTTTTTTTTTTTTTATTTTATTTTTTTTAGATGACAAGGGAACTATAACTATCTAAATACAGAAAAATCAGGGTTAGGGTATAAATATAGATTGGAGTGTGTTAATATGGATGCCGTGTCTTGCCATGTGCTGAGCAGCAGCCTCTGTGAATTTATTTAGGAGTGTGATGTGCTAAATTGTGATTCTCTGCCGTCGTTTAGTCCGAGCAGGACCAGGAAGAGAGCGAGGGGGAGGACAGCGCTGTGATCATGGACCGTCTCTGCAAGTTCATCTACGCCAAGGATCGCACCGACCGTATCCGTACCTGCGCTATCCTCTGCCACATCTACCACCACGCTCTGCATTCACGCTGGTACCAGGCCCGTGACCTGATGCTGATGAGCCACCTGCAGGACAACATCCAGCACGCTGACCCGCCCGTACAGGTAGGCAGACGGTATTCATTTAGGGTTCAAAGTTGTTCTCTTGTGTAGCGTTGTGTTTAAGTACCTATTTTCTCTCTCTTGTCTAGATCCTGTACAACAGAACCATGGTCCAACTTGGCATTTGTGCATTTAGGCAGGGCATGATCAAAGATGCCCACAATGCCCTGTTGGACATCCAGTCCTCTGGCCGTGCCAAGGAGCTCCTGGGCCAGGGTTTGCTCATGAGGAACATGCAGGAGAGGAATGCAGAGCAAGAGAAGATTGAAAAGAGAAGACAGGTAAGTCCTACATAGGCAGTAAACACATGACCAAGATTATGGAAGTTTTTCTTGTTGATAACCTGCTGGGTGTAATCGAGCTTTGCTTAACAAATGAGAAACTTAAGTCTGATGTGACAGAGGACCTCTTTGAGAACCATTTTGGTCGGACTTTGATCATACTACATACTACACAGGAGCATGGGAGCCATTTGGGGCGAAATCACTGCATTTTGGTCATCTTAGTGGCGTGGCTCCAGGGTGGCAATGTCAGCCTGTCATTGGGTCTGCCACTTTGGTCCAGACTGAAATAGCCCAACAACTACTGGATGGATTTCCATGACATTTTGAACAGAAATGCATTGTCCCCAGATGATTAATCTTAATGACTTTGTTTGTTTAGTGCCACCATGAGGTTAACATTAGCTAGTATTGTTTTCCCAAACATTGGAAAAACTTAAAAAACAGACTTGATGTGAGGTTGTACAGAACCTGACTACATAACAATGCTTTGACCTCCCTCACAGGTGCCATTCCACATGCACATCAACCTGGAGCTGCTGGAGTGTGTGTACCTGGTGTCAGCCATGCTGCTGGAAATTCCCTACATGGCCGCCCATGAGTTTGACGCCCGACGCAGGATGATCAGCAAGCAGTTCCATCACCAGCTCAGGGTGGGAGAGAGACAGCCACTGCTGGGTACGCAACATGTCCCCTAACAACTCTCTACATCAGGATGTTTAATCCCTAGAAAAACCAGAGAGGATAACTGTAGCTCTCTTTGTCCTCCAGGACCCCCAGAGAGCATGAGGGAGCACGTGGTGGCAGCCAGCAAGGCCATGAAGATGGGAGACTGGCGTACCTGCCACTCATTCATCATCAATGAGAAGATGAACAGTAAAGTCTGGGACCTGTTTCCTGAGACGCAGCGAGTACGCGAGATGCTTGTCAGGTTAGCATACACCATTCTCATTCAGCAGTTAATTTATTTTCAAATGTTCATCATTTTATCTTGTCAAGTTGCTGTTGTGATTAAGCTAGTGTGACAAGTGATGTGTTCAAAGTTATGTTTGAATGATTTAAGGGAATTTAAACCTAGTTTGCTTCATATGCGTAATGTAATTTCATTTTTATGAATTTCCTGATTGTATTTACTTTTTACAGGAAGATCCAGGAGGAGTCACTGAGGACTTACCTGTTCACATACAGCAGTGTATACGACTCCATCAGGTAAGCACAAAAATACTAGCGCCAGTCACTACTAAAGCACTGGTTTGTATGTTTTGAGCTTTCAGGTGAAGTCTCAGTTTGTACCCACTTAGACCAGAAATGGCACGGCCTACGATTGTCAATGCAGACCTCAAAAGATTAAGCTATGCTCAATTTTATCTCAATACGAGAATCTTTAGTGGGGAAAATAATAATTTATTTTTTCCATCTGTCCTCCAGCATGGGGACACTATCTGAGATGTTTGAGCTGGAGATACCCACAGTTCACAGCATCATCAGCAAGATGATCATCAACGAGGAGCTGATGGTAAGTTTCATGGCTTCTCTGTTCTGTTGGAGTGAATTTTAATCAGTGTAGATGGAGCAGAATGTTGTTGAATTTCTGTTACATCTTTTCATGCACAATTTTTTTTTTTTTTTTTTTTTGATTTCTCAATTAAAGTGTTCTAAATGTTTTCTGTCCTCTTGCCACCAGGCGTCACTGGACCAGCCCACACAGACGGTGGTAATGCACCGCACAGAGCCCACCTCCCTGCAGAACATGGCCCTGCAGCTGGCTGAGAAACTTGGCAGCTTGGTGGAGAATAACGAGCGCGTCTTCGACCTCAAGCAAGGTGTCTATGGAGGCTACTTCAACAGAGGTGAGTTTGGACAACACGCTTCACTGGATGCAATATATACCGTATACGTTTCTGCATGTTGTTTACGGACTGTTTGTCAATGAACATAAGTCACATTAAAGTACTTCTCCAATGCTATAACTTGTTACATTCCTGGAACATCTCTCATGCTCTCTTTGGTATTATTATAGGTGAAATAACTGGTTGTTTTTTGCATTACAGATCAGAAAGGTGGCTACCAACAGAACAAATCTTACAACAGAGGTATGTTAAACCAAACTGAGGTTGAACTTTGGATACAAAAAAAAAAAAACATTTCTGACCACATGACACCTTCCCAAGCCTATATGCCTCTGATCTTTTTCAGAGGATGTGTGCTTTATCATTTATGCTTTTAACGGTGACAGTTAGTTTGTATTTAATCAGTAACTAACATGTAATGCATTAAGATGTTAGGTTAAGGGTAATGGTCAGGTTATGTCCGAACAGAACTAGTTCTTAGACCGCGTTCAGACTGCTCCCATCGCTGCCGCAAGAAAGTCTCTCTCTCTCTCTCTCTCTCTCTCTCTCTCTCTCTCTCTCTCTCTCTCTCTCTCTCTCTCTCTGCCTTCAAGTGCAGTCAGAAATGTTGCAATCTATAAACGATCTGACGGAAAACGGTAATTGTGAAACATTAAAATCTACTTTTGCTTTGCCGGGGATTTAAGAACACCACAGGACGTCACATTGACCCCCCCCCCCCCCCCCCCACCACCACCACCACCACCCTGTGGAAAATAGACAGGTGGCTTTTTTTGGTATGAACGCCCGTTAAGCCGCCTACACAAGATAAGAAGAGGCAAAGCCCAGCACAAAATATACGTCATCGAAGAGTCCGAAGGAAGCTATTTTCCATTGCTTGGCAACGGCGACAGCTGCAGTCAGGCCGTTTTGTGTGAGATAAACCCATAGACAGTATGATTATTCATTTAAAAATATATATTTTATTTACAGCATGTGGTTAAAATGTACGATGTGTTTGAGTTTAATTCAAAAGATGCAATTGCCATTGAAATCACATGGTGACGAAAAAACTGCACAAATAGTTTGGATGCATGAAACGTTTTCTCGCCATAAATAAGGAAAATATAACTTGGTTAGAGAGCTAAGGTGCCACAACGAGAGGTTCCAATCATATTTTAGATTGGTCAGGAATCAGTTTGGTGTTGTCCTGTTATCTCGTTGGTTGCACTTTGAAGGGTCAGCGACAGGGACGTTGGTACTATTTTCTTCTTTCTTTTTGATTAAATCCTGCCATGTGGATACTCGTAGATAATCATGTTTTCCTCTTTGCGTGTTCACAGATCAGAAAGGTGGATACCAGCAGAATAAGGGAGGCTACAATCGAGGTGGCTACAGAAATCAAAACCACCAAAGCAACTACTGAGCTTATTGAATGTGGTTTTCAGTCTAGCCACCTGAACTGGTCTTCATTCCATAACAATAACAACCTGAGTTTCTGTGCTTGACATTTGGCTGTATGCTGTTCTCCTTCATTTGACTAAAAACATGGAAAGTTATTAGAGTACAACCCTTCCCAAATCTACTGCATAGTGTAGTATTTCAGTCCGGCCAACTTCTTTGGAATAACGTGAGAGTTTTTAAGGTTAGTATTGCTAATTGAAAATGTGTACAACAAAGGCATTGCAGTGTTGTTGGCTTGTGGCAATACAGTCGGGTGACAGACATGTCAAGTATTGTTGACCCACTTTTCAAATAAACAATAAAACTGCATGTTTTACGTCCTCTTCTTGTTTTATTTGTTTTAATATAAATTCAATTTGGGCAAAATCAAAGCATGGGGAAAAAAAAAAAAAAATCAGACAATGTAAACACTGCATCTCCACTCTAAACTCCATATCAGTGAAAAGCATTAACATTTGATCCTGACGACTGTTAATGGTGGGCAGAGTTTGTATGTTAGTTGACCTATGAATGAAAATTAAAAGTATCAAGTTGCAGAAAACGGAAGGGTATCCTCCTGATATTGGTCTTCCATAACCTTAATATGTCTGGTTTTCTACGCGTTGGAAACTCAGGAGCTGCTTTCTGGGATCACATCCTGGTTCTTGATGTCAGGATAATATTTCTTAAAACAATGAAGCTGATTTAAAGGAAGAGATTTTTAGTAATTCAAGAGGAGGAAAAAAAAGCTTTTGCTTTATGAACAAAATGTGAAAACCTATCCAATTGCTTAAAATAAATATACTATGAGTTGGAAATGAGGAATATTGGCCAAACTACACATGGTAATAACTGATTCTCTCAAGGCAGCCAACATCCAGTTGAAGGCTCTCACCCAAAATGTGTTGTTGTGAGCCATGTCATATTACAGGCTGTTTATCATACTCGGAACCCAGAATGCTTTGGATTATTCTCTTGTTTGAACTGGCTTTTACTTCACTAGTAATGTATTTGTGATAGTGATATTCCTAGGTCAGATCAGCCAGTCAGTAAGACTCTGGCAAAGACTAAGCAAACATCAGACTCGGTTACTGAGTTACCTCCACCATCATATTCTCTTGTTCCTAATTATTTGTTGCTTCAACACTGAAAAACAGCTTTTGTTGTTTGCTGACTTGTTTCTTATTACATGGATAATTGACTTTGTGCTACAGAGGAGTTTGACAGAAGAAAACATAAATGGTAAATGTAAGGTTTTAATGTCAGTTTCTACAACTTTAAGAACAATTTCTAATATGTCTAATTTTAGACATAGTTTTGTAAGATGTAGGTGATCAGTCAATCAATTAAGTTTCCCCATATTTTTTGTGCTTTCACCAGAAGTTAAGAGGTCTGTTATTTTACCAGCAGTCAACATGGAAATAAGCATTACATACATAGGTTACATGTAGTTTAGTATTTGAACAAATTGTCCATCAAACTTAACATTGTTGCTCTTATTGTTTTCAGTTTTCATTAACTCTAATTGTTCAGTTGAACCATACAGTCATTTTGATCACAACTATTGCAAGTTTTCATGCTTAATTTAAATTAACTTTAATTCTTCATCAGCATACAGTAGGTTATGGGTTTCATAACGAGTGTTGCATGGATTTTAACATTCTTTTATTCAAATGGCCAACAGTGTTTCCATGTTGCTTTCTTATTGCTCCATCGTTTCCTAATTGGGAACCTTAATATGAATGTGTCCAGTGGTTCAGCACCAATGCCTCTTCTGTATTATTAGCTGCCTCTCCTCAGACTCAGTCTCCTGTAGAGCTCTTGCCTCAGTAGGTCCCTCTCTTTACGGATTCCCTGCAACACGGTGCGGTTCTCCTGAGCCCTACGCACAAGGTATGGCAGCGTGTCGTCCACTGAGCCATATGGCACTGACTTGTATACAGCATAACCCTCCTTAGCTGGAAGGAAGAGGAGAGAATGAGTTTTAGTATCTAAATCTTGCCCATAGTAGTTTACATGAAGAGAGGTTGGCCAGCCAGAGCTGCTGTCCTACCACTGAAGGTTTGCAAGTTCAGCCATGTGCCGCATCAAGCTATCGATGTAAAAGACTCTGGACCCCTTGCGGAAAATGTAAATGTAAAGAATGCCAGTTGAGGCACAGCTCACCCAGTGTGAGGGAGACGTGATCACACATGCCCAGCAGCTGGCCGAAACATACTGAGCCTCCATCATTGTCTATCCCCAACTCTTCCATCCTGAAGATGATATACACAATAGCTATATCATAAACGGCAGTACTCAACCTGGGGCTCAAGACCCCCACTAGAGGTCGCAGGATACATTTAAGAGGTCGTGAAATGCTTAAAAGTGTACTCCATTGATTTAGCATTGCCCTCCTATAATAACATTGTAGCACTCACAATGTACAGTTTAAAAGAGAAAAACGATCCCGCACCCAGAGAGTATTTTTTACATTATTCTTACTTGCCAATGCTTGACGCCTACATTACCCACAATGCAACTTCACCACCAACAGTTCAGTTCAAGATTCAGGTGTCTTAGGGTCTTATGTGGAGGCAGAGATGGTTTTGAATCGAGACGCCCCAACTCGAGCTAGTTTCCTGTATCTGTGTCACTAGCAACAGGTCCTCAGTGTATTGATTCAAACGGGATAAGTGAACGTGAACACAGGTGATCCTTTTGCTCCATAGTCACCAAAGTAGATATTGGACTCATTTCTCACAAGCCACATATCTCCAGAACATTCTGACACTAAAATGGCGGACACATCAGGAGAAAATTACTTTTGTTTGTCTTTTGTTTGACCTGTTTCTGTCTCAGGACCAAACTCTCCTGAGATCTGGCAACACAGAGAAGCTAACATCCTAACAAAACTAATCTCTGTGATGCTAAATATGTATTTTAGCTGTGTACATATCTAACGTTAGCAAAAGAACATATTAATAAATTATTCAAACATAACTTTTCATTCATCCACATGACGTTCACTACACGTTCAAACAAGGCCACGCCTTTTTAGGAGACAGGAATTGTGTACCGTTTCACACCATTGGCGATGCTTGAAATGCGCCATCTTTAGTATAAAAGATCTTTGGTGGAGGTTTAGTCTATATCCACAATGTTCTACTTCGTAGAACTTCGAAATTCCGCCGGATGTCCGTTTTCGGATGTCCCATTACCTTCCGCTTTCTTTTTGTTGTAATTTTCATACTCTATGAGGACTCTGGTTAACTGCTCCTCAGATCTCTGCAGGGTAAATCAAGACAGCTAGCTAGACTATCTGCCGCCCAAGACGATTGTGATTGGTTTAAAGAAATGCCAATAAATGAGAGCATGTTTTCATCCCGGATTGACTTGCCAGACCCTCCTCCGCAACGCTGTGGAGGAAAGTCTGGCAATACGAGAGTCGAGACTAGAAGCTTGGTGATACTCACTGTCGCAGGGCTAATGGTGAACTGCTATAGCTGGCGAGCTAACCGTTAGCGTAGTCACAATAGCTCCCGGGAGCTTCTCTGTATTTTCTGTCTATTGTTCTGTTTACTTTTCCCTGGCATTTGTTCACAATTAAACACCAATTTGTTGAGTAGAAAGTCGTTCAAGAGAGAAAAGAAAGCTCTCCGAGCCAGCTTAGCTCTGTCACAGGGTCTAACCGTTTGGCAGCTTGTCTCACTGACTCCTCGTTGTGAGTGGCGACTATGATCCTGTAGCACTCTGGTTTCTGGGAAATGGCTTCCAGCATCACATCCAGCGAGCTGTTATAACTGCACAAACACAAATAAACCGATGAAATGTGTAAGGAGTCATGTTCACCGCCAGAAATGATCAGGCCAAGTTTACGATATGCAGCAGACACAACAAATGCACTTGAGTTGATTTTAATCCAGATAAAAAGCTTTTTAGCATAAATTCAGGTGCATTAGTAACATTTACCAAACCCAGACAAGTGTTGGACTCAGTTTTATGTAGTTTTGGCGTTCTCTGAGATGCCTGGTTGTGATTAATGGCTGCTGCCTCTTATCTACCTGTCATTAGTGTCCTCCCAGCACTGGTGGACGGGGTCCTGACGACCCTCTTTCTCTGCCAGGTTCCTCTCTTTGTCCATGTAGGCTCCTCGTACCAGCTTGACCCCCAGACAGAAACCCTCACTGATGGACAGGTGCAGAGCTTCTAACAGGAGAGACCTGGACTCCTGAAAGAGACAGACGGAAAATGGGACTATTTGATAATGTCTCCTTTTTAAGAAAATACACAAATTGAAAGGAAAGTACCATTTTTTGTTTTAAAAAAAGAGAATTTAAGATATTTGCCTTTAGGTAACACTGATATGTGTTCCAAATCCACGTGCCATCTTTGTTAAACTTCTTCATCATCGCCATGGTGACAAGAGAGAGGGCAGGGTTCATGTAGGTGTACTCTGCATCAACCAGGACTCTGACTTTGTTTACACTTGCCTTTAAAAAAGAGAGCACAGTCGATCTTTAAAATAAATGTGTAACTTCCCTTATTAAGATTAACACATTCAAACCAGACACAGTGAAGCCTTGGAGCGCAGAAATAAATTATAAATTAAGTGTTCAAATTCATAACATTCATTACAAAACAATATCACTTTGATGCAGTTCGCCCATGCAATATAAATGCCCTTCACATACCTCTGCTATTTTGTTGAGTCTCTGCAGGCCACAGAGGAAATGGGCAACTTCCCTGTCATCTAAACCAGGGAAGTTGATTGACTGAAAGAGGCAGTTTCAGGCAAAGGACAGAGGTCATTAAACATTTAATTAAACAGAATCACCCTAATCAACATTGTAAATGTATGTATAAACTGGGGAAAGGGAACACATCTGACAAACTGTTATTTTGGTGTACTGTGGACGTACCTCTCCATCCATAGCTCTGACAAGAAGATTGAGGTCATATGGTTGCTCTGCCATGAGGGTCGTGAGTTTCACCTTTATACAAGCAATCAGTAAGTCAGTAAGAAGAAAGACACAAATTCGAGAACAAACTGCAACAGCCGTGGACAGATAAAACACTAAAAAGTGTATTCTTATCTTTTTTTCCCACGCATTTGAACAAATCAGCTACTGTTTGACCTCAAAAACCTGGGAATTTCCGCAATGGTTTGCCTTGTAACTAAAATGCTCAGAAAAGTAATTGTTGTACCAAACAAATGTAATATGAAATGCCTCCCTCTATTGAAAGATTTATCATTTGAGTTAATTAAAAATGCCTTTCTTGACATTTCTTGCATTAAAACATTAGGCTGGTTGACACCAGACCCTTCTCAGTTGTAACTGAGAGTGGGTCTGGGGAACGTTCATTCACAGCCCATTTCCAAAGGGGTGTCACCAATGGACGCCGCTCAAATGCCTCTGGGCGCAATTGGATAGTCCTTCAACCAATCAGACCAACAATCCGGGCGACATAGCAGCGACAGCAGCATCAACGGGTTGCGGTGGCCGTCACGTTGAAAGTAAACAAAATCATATATCTTATATACTGTCTATGAACAAAACATAGTATATACAAACAAAATGCTGCTTGCCGTCGCTGCGCTATCGTCATCATGTAAAGCCTGCCTCAACGGTTGTGATTGGTTCCTCGATTTGGAAAAACTGGAAATGGGCTTGAATGGGATCTTGGCCAGACTGAATTGCAGAGCAAATCTCAATTTTGCCGGAATTTCGTCAGGATTTTCTCAGGCCATAAAAACATCTAATTTACAGTAAAAATGTTAATGTTTTGAAAACGTCCCGGCGAGTAATTCCTCAAAACATTCTGAATGGAGGAAATTGTTGCCTTACACACAGCTCCGGGCTGATCAGGGCTGTGATCTTCAGCTGCATCATTGGGTCTTTGCTCCATGCCTTGCTGTGGGATATTTGCACACATTCCAACATGGCCTCCATGTTGTCGTCATATCTCTTCTCTCTGGTAGTGACAAAAAGCAATAAAGTACGGTAATTCACTTTGGCCATGTTCAATCACATTAATGTGAACTAAATCACTGTGACTGCCCAAAAGAGGAGCATACTGAAGAAAAGACAGTGCACCTCCACTGTTTTTTGTATCCTCTAGTTCTCTTTGAGCAACATCATCCATTTCCAATTATAATGTCCAGTTAAATTTGTGAAATTTTGATGTTTAGTTTGTTTTTCCCCACATTTTTATGTGGTGGTTGCAATTTGCTGTTTTGTCAAGCCCCAGCACAGCGAGTTATTAACAATTTGTCGTACCCCGTGCTCTCTCCCAGATCCTCCTCGATTGGTACGGCCAGCATTGGCCTCAGTCCCAGCATGCTCAGCTTCTCCATGGACTGAGAGATCTCACTCTCATTCTCTCCAGCCACAAACTGGGCATAGATGGTGGGCCGCAGCAGCAAGGAAAACCCCCTTCTGCCCAGGAGTGTGCGTGCTACCGACATCAGCTGAAAGAAGAAGGTGAAGTGGACAGATAAGGTGAAGAAGAATGGTGGAGAGGAGGAAAGGGATTCATTAGGTGACACAGACGCAGTGCTGGTATGTAGCTAAGTAGATTTACAATTTCGAGGTACTTGTACTTTACTTGAGTCTTTTCATGCCACTTTCTCCTTCTTATTTAAGTAATTTTAAATGCAAAATATTTCAGGTTTCCAGCTTCACAGATGTGATGATTTTCTGCTTGTTCTTTTGAACTATTTTAATTTATTTTCAATAATTTTGAATACTGTGCTGTTGGTTGGACAAAACAAGCATTGTGAAGGTGAAGCTTTGGGCTCAGAATTTGTGATGGCATTTCTCACTATTTTCAGATTTTTTACAAACCAAACAACCAATTAATCAAGAAAATAATCAGCATATTATTCCATAATGAAAATAATTATTAGCTGCTGACCTATACAAACTAGTTTAAACACAATTAGCTCCACCTCAACCAACTACAAAAGTAAAATCCTGCTTTTACATTATTGCACAAGTAATAATAATGCAATGATATAATAGTATCACAATCACAGAGGCTGTTTTTCAGGGCCTTTACTTGTAGGTATTTTTACAGCGTGGCATTACTTTTATTATTTATTACTTTTACTTCAGTAACGGATCTGAATACTTCCTCCACCACTGCACAGAAGCACTTATTTTGTACATTCATAGTGTGCAACATTAGAGTGTCAAAGATTGATCAAGAAAAGATTAAGATCTCTCCCTCTCTCTCTCTCTCTCTCTCTCTCTCTCTCTCTCTCTCTCTCTCTCTCTCCATGCCTCACCCACTCTTTTTATCCATGCACTCGTCAATCTTATTCATCTCATTTTACTCCAAATAATAATGACAAGTGGCAAACTCAAGTCTTACCTTCCCACTGTTGTTGACAAGCACAGGGAAGGAGCAAAGGCAGAAGATGCCCAGAGCACGGAGCAGCTCACCCAAACTCTTCACCCTGAAGGCACTGGAATCCTCGAAGGCCAGAGACGCTGAGAGAAGGTCGGGCTGCTTGACTGCCACCGTCTTGGAGGCCCCAGTACCCATCAGCCTCAGCGGCGAGAGGCGAGGGAGTGAGGGACGCAAGCGAGAGCACATCATCATCCCTGGAAAAGTGTGTATGTGTGTGTTTGTATGTCACTGACACTGCTTGTAGATGCAGTCTCAATGATTTGAAGTGTTTGTATGAATCTTCCTTTGTTGTAATTTTGAGGTGTCTGTTAGGCTGCTCCAAATGTGTCTGAAATTGACAATACAATTGCAACAGTCAGTAGAAACATCTTACCCTCCTTCCCAAAAGCGACTCTTGGAAGTTCTAAATGATGGAAAGCTAAGCAGGTGTGATTTGAGGGTCTCAGTGTAGACCAGTAAAATTCATCATCTTTTGGCTTACTCACTGGTTAATAAGTGACTAAATTTAAGTAAACATCACGTTGACCCTTAGCATCAACCCACAAGTTTCCCCTCGGTTTGACTTTAAACTAAATGGACATTAAAAGCTTGCTTTGTCGTGTATTAAAACATTTGTCATGTTGGATCTGGCTCTTTTTGCTAGAAGCTTTGGAATAAATGTGGCTTTAAAAGGCAATTCTAGGCATTCAGATAGTAGTGCAATCAAAGTGGGTCAAGTAGCAGAATTCAACTTGTTGCATTTATAATTTTACGTACAATAATGTTGCCTTTTTAACAGTGCAAGCTTTTGTGAATGCACATTCAAAATCCCAACATTAAATTAAGGACTCTTTATCAGACACGTCAGTTATATTCTGAGTGGGGTTGAGTTGAAACATTTTTTTTTCTCCAAAAGACCGAGCATAGCAGCCAGGAGTGGAATGATTAACCACCTGCCACCATCCTTGTCACATATCTCTGACCTGACAGAAAACCCTCTAACGTCACACACAGCTCACTCAGACCTTTCAACCAGGCCTGAAATAGTTGTTCACTAAAGGGTTAGGCACTCTTGGGATATTTAAGTAATCGTGCAGAAATGACAGGAGGTACAAGGCAATCATATTAATCTCTTAAAAGGCCTTAATTTCATGTCATAATTCTAAGTTAAAAATTATATAATTACTGTCCATCTGAAGCAGTTTTGGTAAAAAGAAGGAAAAAAAACACAATTCTTGCAAGTAAAAGAGAAGGAAGGAAAGCTTGAGAAGGGTAATGACTAAAGATTTTGACAAATTTTAGTCTAGATGTTACTCTGCAGTTTAAAGGAAAAGTTTGACATTTTGGGAAATACTGTTATGCACTTGCTGAGAAGATCGATACTACTTTCGTGTCTGTTCATTCAATTTGAAGCTTGGGCTAGCAGCGGGGTTAGCTTAAGTTAGCATAAAGACCAGAAACGGGGACACACAGCCTGGCTCAGGCATCTTTAAAGCTGACAGATTAATACGTTAATGCTAACCCTATATCTCATTTGTTTAATCTTTACTAAAACCTCAGTCTACTATATATATATTTTTTATAGCAGCTGGCTGTTACCAATATGGAACTCCCTTAGTATTTAGAATGTTTTGTAAAGGTCTATCTGTAAAGCCTTAACACCTAATTTGTCAATATCTGGATGACCTTTTGGTCTTTTTAATGCAATTAATCCTCTAGGAGGACACTGCATCACAGAATCTGACGCGTTATACATTGCAGTAGGTAGCACCATGTTTGGTAGCTGTTACTTATTAAAATAAAGTATGTAATAAAGTATGACAAAACTTTACAGGTCCCAGAATCCACAATTTGGTGCAACACCGGCCAAGAAGTAGTCCCACATAAACCCCCCCGACCATAAAACCACTTGTTTAGCAAACTACACCAAGATATAACATGCAATGGCCAGGTTTATGCTAAGCTAGGCTAACCATCCCCTGGAGCTAGCTCCATATTTCAGTAGAATCAATCTTCTCATCTAACTCTTGGCAGAAGACCTTTGCTGTGATTTGTTTGACAGCAAATACAAAAATCTAGATGTTAGCAAAAACAAAGAACCTCATTTTTATTCTATACAGTCACTTTTAGTATTTTCAGTGGGAAAGAATTGAATCACAAAAGCCTGGTGTATTGGGATTATTATTTTATTTTTCACACTGGAATGAATATTTAAAAAGAAATTTTTCAACAGCTATTTACAAATTTGGATCAATTTCATCAATCTGCTTATTAGCTGAAATCTTGGGAAGACTTACCAACGCACACACACACACACACACACACACACACACACACACACACACACACACACACACACACACACACACACACACACACACACACACACAGACACACACAGAACATTTGCTACTTGAACTAATGCTACACATTGCTAAAACCCCTAAAAGCGCTATCAAGACAAAACATTCTGCCAACAATAATGTTCTACTATATTTTAAAACACAGCTCTTGTGCTCATATCCAGGTAGGACCCCTGAGGGTGGGTGTGTCCATGCTGGTGTTGTCTGTACAGATGCCTGAATGGAATGGAGAGGGACGAGTGAGGGTCCTGGCAAAGCCGGAGAGGGTAGGACGGAAAGGCTGGGTAGAGGGCTGGGGGAGGGGTGGAGGAGGGAAGATTGGAGGGAAGTGATGGATCCAGCTGAGGGAGAAGAGACGGGTGATGCAGTACCATCTCTGGACGATAGGGAGCGGCAGGATTGAACTGTGGGATGGCACCTATTTCGACCGGAGGGTATGAGGAAGTGGAGGGATTGGGCAGGTTTTGAGGATGGGCTGTTGGTGGCATTGAGGGAACTGAGGAAACAGACTGCTGGAAAGAAGAGGAGACAGCCAAGCAAGAGGAGGGCTGGAAAGGAGGGTGAGGGTGAGGAAAGGAGGATGATGGATGAGTGAAGGAGGAGGGAGGGAAGGTAGAAGCTTGGCCTTGGTGGCTCAGATTTGGGAGGTGAAGAGCATGGTGGGCATAGCTGGAAGACATATTTGAAAACGACCGATTTTGCATGTGTTGAGGGATGGAGGAGAAGGCAAAAGATGTGGGGGCAACATGAGCGTGTAGGGAGCACGGCAGACTGGGAGCTGGTGGGTGGTTGTAGTTGGGGAGATGCTGAGCGGTAACTAAAGCAGGATCAGGATTTGCAGAAAGGATATTTGGATAGATAAATGCTTCCGAGCTTTGATCGCTGGGTGCATTATTTCCACAGGTCATGGATTCACCCAGCAGAGGCTGACCAGGTTGTGTGAGCAGAGAATGAACTGACATTTGGTCCTGCAGACCTGAATGACATGTGGAAGATGGGGCAGGAAAAGAGGCGTCTGTAGGTGTATGGGGGCTGATTGTCTCTGGGATGGTGTGATATTGGTTGGGGGAGGAGGAGGACAAGAGTGGCTGTGGCGAGGAGGAGTTAGAAGGAGGCGGAGTGGGGAAGGTGAAGGAGGTCTGCTGCAGTGAGGGAGTGGTGGTGGTGGTGGAGGAGGAGGAGAGCGTGGGGGAGGAGAGAATGGAGGGATAGTCCATAGACTGAGGATTGGATGTATCTGAAGAGTCGGGGACAGAGAAGGAGGAGGACTGAGGAAGAGGAGCTGATGGGAAAGAGGAGGAGTTGTTCTGAACCGCAGGGAAGGTGGAGGTGTAAGCTGGTTCACCCATAGTGTCTGATCTGTTGAGGAGAAAAAGAAAAAACAGATATAAATGTTAGTAATAAAAAGATTTGTTGCTTAATTAAACATGCACACAAGAGTACATTCCTCTCTCTCTCTCTCTCTCTCTCTCTCTCTCTCTCTCTCTCTGCACACCTACCTTTCAATCATACGATTCGCCACCTCACTTCCTGGTGTGCCCTGCATCCCATTGGCCATGGAGATGACAATATCGGACATCTGCGATGCCATGAATGCTTGGCCGAGATCTAGTGGCTGTTCCGGGACCAGAGTGTCCTGATAGGAGGCTCCCTCTGGTCTGAACCCACAGGAGGGGTCAGGCAGTGGGGGCAGAGAGGCCAGAGCGAGGGACTGCAGGTCTGTGCTGGTGGTTATGGGCTGCGGCAGCTGCTCAGTAGAGTCGCATGGATCACAGTTCACTGAGAGAGACAGATAGAAAAGTGGTGTTTTAGGATAAGGTAATTCAAGGATTCAAGGCAATGTAGGAAGTATGAGTTGTATCAAACAAATGCCCGAACTAATGATTTAAAGTGGCATCCGTCTGCTTATTCCACTTACCAATATCCAAGGTTTCTGTCAGGACAGATATTTTGCGCTTCTGTCTTGCATCTCTTTGTCTGCAGGAGGGGAGGGGAGGGGAATAGGTCAGATCATCCACAATATATATGCAACAGTGTGTTTAAATGTGAGCATTTATTGTGAATTACTTTTTGCTGTTCATGCCGTCTTCTCGGAAGCCTTTAGCGAAGGGGTTGGCGCTGATTTTCAGCTCTGTGATCTGAAAACAACAAAAAATAAATGATACCTTCCCTCTGGTTCTATACTTGGCTCTCATTTTCTAAATTTTGCATTGATTCTCTTACATGCAAGCTATTATTGCTCAGAGAAATGTGTTCAGGGCACTGGGACATGAGACATTTTTTCTTAATCATGAACTGCACTCATTGAAAGTCATTTTGTACAGAATCAGTAGCCCCTTTCTTATTATACAAATGTAGTATGATGGTACCTTGTTGTTCTGGTAGGCAGTGACTGTGAGAAACTGGGTCTCAGGGAAAACAAAGGAGTGTTGCCCTCCGCCCCACCTCAGCACGTCTCTGGCTTCAATTACATGAACTCTGGGCTGGTAGCGATGCAGCGAGTGCAGGATTATCTGGAAATAAAAGAAAAGAGATTGACTCAGCTGCACCATGAAGATAAAATCTACCAGTGGAGGTTTGGTACTGCATTGGTGCTGGGTCAGTCACCCTGCTGTACTTACATGTCCCTGTGAGTCAAGTGTGTTGTTGGTGAGTTTGGCGTAGTGAAACGAGATGGTGCGGCTCTGCCAGTGAGCTCCTGTGGCTGGTGAGTCTGGGTGGATGAAAACCCGGTCCGGTAGCCTCGCCTCTGCCCCGCCAACAGCCTGCCAGCCACCACCTTGGAAGCGATAGCGGGAGTTGTCCGCTGGGATGATGTCCAGGAGGAGGATGTAACGGAGAGATGGGTTCAGGCCTGAGAGCTTTAACCTCAGCCCGGGGAACATCCGTCTAAGAAAAGGAGGGACGGTGGACAAATAGCAGAAAAGATGTGAGAAACAGCTGGTTGTAAGTTACAGTATAGGTTTGGAGAAGTTATCTGAATGGTAATTATAGGAGGATTAAAAGTTAAGATAAAGACAGTGGAGTCAAAGGTCACTGCACTATGTTCTCTCACCTGCCCTTCTTCGTGATGATCATCTCTGTGCCCACTGAGCTGAACTGTTTCCATAAGGATGCATTCTCCAGCTCCATCTTCACCTCATCTTTTGGGTGTTTGGTGGTAGGGTCGTTGGGAACAGGTGGAGGGGCGAGGAGCCTCTGGGGCAGGGCTTTGGCCGCAACATCACAGGCAGGAGGGAACAACGGCATGTGGGCCGGAGCCTGCCGGTCTGTGGGAACGCACAAAACCAGGATAAAAACCTTTACATGAATGGTTGAAATAAAGCAAATACGGGTGTAAATGTTGGTCTTAAAAGTTCATCAAATCAAATCAATGCTAATGCCAATCAGTGCTCAATCACTTTAAAAATATATATATTTGGCTGCCAACAAACTAAATAAGTGAACATCTGAATCCAACTTCTTTTGAAAGAGCAAACCATTAAAACGCATTCAATTACATTTCTTCATGCATGCACACACACTCCCTCTCACCTCTGTAAAAGCAGTCTCCGATCCTTTGTGGTCCCAGAGTCAAACTGGGGTACATCTTCCTTGTCTGTGCTTGTCCTTTTACTCGTCCTCTTCACCTGCTGCAAAGTGACATTTCACTCTTCAACTCTTGTTGTTTCTTCTTGGTTTCCTTGTACAAACTCTCTGTGATATCAATCTTGTGTTGTACTGGAGACCTCTTCTTAAGATGTTCTGTTCTTTGTTGCCTCTATTTCTGTTCCTATCCCTCTGCAGTCCTTTGCTACAAATGCCCAAAGCGGTGAGTTGCTCTGTTAAATAGGTGTGTGGAGCTTCACACTTAAGACCAAATGGCCCCCTTTCTTCATCTGCCTCCCCGTTTCTCCACACTACGGCCTTATTGTCCCTTCTGTCCCTACTCCACAAACATAAACAACACCTGTCATATAGAGAGGTTTCAACACATAGGGTTTACTTTATAATTTTATAGTGTCTGGTAGAGAAATGAATGTGAGTGTCACTAGACGTAGAATAAGTACCTGCACTCAGGTACTGTTTTGAGTTATTTGTACTTTTCAGAGTATTCTTCAGTATTTTATAACTCTTTCTCACCACATTTCAGATGCAAACAAGTGTTTTACTTCACTACAATTCATTTTACATACAACAAACATAAAATAGGCTAAGAAATTAGGAAGTATTGCTTTAAGTTAAACCTAAACTATATAGAGTAGTTAATTTGCTTCACCTCAACCAGCAACAACAGTAAAATGTTGCTTACACGTTAATGCATCAACAATTAAATAACATGTTGTGGTCGGGTTGGCTCAGTCGGTAGAGCAGGCGCACATATACATAGAGGTTTATGCCTCAACACAGAGGTCCAGGGTTCGAGTATGACCTGTGACGATGTCCTGTGTCTTCCCTTTCTCACCTAACTGTCCTGTCCATTAAAAAGGTGGAAATGCCCCAAAAAATGTTATATATTACTTTTGATACTTTATTTTGTTGCTAAAACTTGTGTACTTTTACAGGACTTTGACTTGAGTATTTGTACATTGTGATGATGATACTTTAGCTTAAGTAAAGAATCTGAATACTTCTTCCACCACTTTGTCAGGAAAAACTTGGTCTAATGAATCTATTATACATACCTCAATCTTTAGTCACAAGTTCAGCAATTTACCAGAGGTACTCTGTGTGTGTGTGTGTGTGTGTGTGTGTGTGTGTGTGTGTTTGTGTGTGTGTGTGTGTGTGTGTGTGTGTGTGTGTGTGTGTGTGTGTGTGTGTGTTTAAAACCGACAACTGCCATTTGTAATCTTACTTTCAAGATTTTCTGTAATAATTCAGAGAAATGCTACTCAATTTCAAACGCCTCTTACACATACATATAAATCTAGTAGTTTACTGGCAGGACACCTGTGTCTGTTTGATGACTTGATGACATGTTTCTTCCTCTCCGCAGGGAGTCAGGCCTTGAATGAAGGTGTAAAAGGAAGCCAGTTTGGCCGACAGCTGCAGTTTGGCCACAACGCAAACACGTGGGTCTAAAGGTTAATATGAGAAGTTTAAATGCAGGTATGAGCTTGGTATTACAACTTATTTGGGGAAAGCATTACCTGGAATACTTAACAGTAAAACTGTTGACTGAATCAATTCAACGCAAATACTGGTGTTATGTGAGGGAAGTTTGGTGAGCAGACAGGATTTCTAGTTAAAATGCAACAAAACACACAATGTGGACCACACAGACAACCTCTGTTGGTGGTACCAGCCAGCCAATTAGTATGAGTTGTGGAGGATATTCAGATCCTTCACTTCAGTAAATGTATCAATACCACAATGTGACAGTACTCCATTTCAAAAATGTTACTTAATCACAAGTACAAAAGCATTTATAGAAAAATACCCTTTAAAAGTACTCATTATGCAGCAGAGTAAAAATCAAAATGTATCATATTAGTGGGTTATTATTACTGATGAATGAACATTTCAGCAGCATTTTGATGGTGTAGCCAGTCGAGACGGAGCTAATTCCAATGACTATAACCTACAGCAATATAAACTGCTAATGTAAAAGGGTAAAAAGTACATTATTTCCCACTGAAATGTAGTGTAGTAGTAGAATAAAGTAGCTTAAAGGGGGAATTACGCCGATTTAAATTCATACCTATTTTTCCTATGGTCTCAGACAGTAAACATAAACAACTCTCTCCCAAATCCAAAAACTAGAGTGGTAAATCTGCTCCATAGATAATGAATTGGGAAAGATGTTATAGATGACACTGAGCACCCAGGGGAATGTTCTGAGTGTATGGGTACATTTTCTGTTTCACAACTGAGATCACACCAACAGAATCAAGTAAACAAAATAATTTATCTCCCATTAATTGTCTACAGAGCAGCTTCACTTTATACTTGATGACATCGTATGTTGGTTTCTGGCTTTGAGACTAGTTCATGTTCACAAATATTGATTGAACTTTCCTAGGTCATACAATATATTGGAATTCTTAAAGTAGGTGGTGTTCCTCCTTAAATGGAAATACCGTAATTGTACTTAAGTAAATGTACTAAGTTACATTGCACCACAAGCTGTAAGTGTCTAGTGAGTGCAAAATGTGAAGTGGCTTAAGAGAATACACAATTTCATATATGCAAACCTGTTGCAGTCGAGTTTGAGATGTCTTCAGCTACAAAATGGTACTGCTATCTGCAAAAAACTTTAAGTCCTTTAAGTAAAAATGATCACAACAAATCTTCATAATTCAATTCAATTCAATTTTATTTAGTGTCAAATCATAACAAGAATTATCTCAGGACACTGTACAGATAGAGTGTAGGTCTAGACCACACTCTGTAATTTCCAAGGACCCAACAATTCCAGTGATTCCTCAAGAGCATGCATGGATGTGTAAGATAGCTTTACTATGTAAGACAATGATCTGATGCTTTTTGAGAACTCAACAGACCATAGAGGCTCTTTAGCAGAGGATTACTGTTACATCGTGAGTAGTGTGTTTGCAACTAACATGATCAAACAGGATAGCAGCTTTCAGAGGCCCAAATCGACCTGCTCAAAGACAAGAGTGACAGCTGGAGTCACTTTACAGGAGTGAAGAGTAAATGTTGTTCTAGTTGTTGTTTTCCTTCTCTATTTGTGTATGTGTGTTGTGTTGGAGGGGATAAAAGCTAGTGAGGACTGAGGGGAAGTGAAGGTGTGAACGCCACACTAAGAGAAAGGTCATTATTACCTTGATGGGGGCAGCGAGGTGTGTGATGTATCTTAATGTTTTTACGAACTGACAGGTGTGTCAGCCACCAGACTCTGCAACAGCCAATGATGAGGATTGTTATTTTTGTTTATTTACCATTATCCAAGTGGGGGCAGATAGCGTGTGCTGTTTACAGTGCATTAGGTATTACCATAGGCCTGCTCCCTGACATGTATGTGCTAAGTGGTTTGATATCCACCCTTGTTTGCTCACTGAGGCCTAAAGGTAAAAAAAAAATATCCTAAGAGGCATTTGTCTTTAAAGTTTTCATTGTTGGCTCAGAGTGGTGCAGATGTTCCTGCTGTTTGAACACTTCCTGCATAACAGGGGGTTGTCCAATTTCCTCGAGCATGTTTATGATGGACCGACAAGCCTTTAAATCTGATGAGAATTACGTCTTGTTTTTGTTCCTGTGTGCACAATGCAAAAACTCTTCCTTTTAGGGGGGATTTGTGGTTGCTGAAATTCTCTCTCCCCACTGCCAAATGGCACACGTGAAGTCACAGATTATCCAGATTGAAATACACTGTGTGTTGTCGGTAAATCAATAATCTGCATGCAAAAGACACATGCATTTAGATCACATGCTTTATCCTCGGCTCTCACTGTGCACTGCTGCATTTGTGTCATCCAATAACAGTCCATTTTTGTGATCAACCCGAACCCATTTTATTAAGACCCTGCAAGAAATACACGATAATCAGCATAACGTACCAAAGGATGATATGGCACAGATATACTGAAATATTCTTTTATAGTCACTAGATAGCCTTACATAAAGAGCCTGCATGGGGAAAAAAAAAGAAAAAATTATATATATATATATATATATATATTTTTTTTAATGCAATCATATCACACACATCCATTTGAATCGCACCGCAGCAGAAGGTGCTTTTGTAACGTCATTAATTTGATCCAATCAAAACAGTGAAAATGAATCCTAACTAGTGCAACTGTAGCTCCCGAATCAGTCAGACCACCTCCAGAGGGTCTCTGTCAGCCTTTGAAACCACCACTGTTACACTGTCAGGAAGACGCACTGCCAGCTTCTCCCTGAACACAGCCAGAAAACCCCGCTCACTGTTGCTATGGTCACTGAGGATGACGTTAGTTCCCTTCGCCACGGCGTCCAACACTTCATGGTGGGACATCTCACCTGAGCAATGGATATGGTAATTACTTTATGCAGGCATTATCAAGCAAATAAATTGACAGTGAAACAAATAATATCAGGTATACGCAATTGTTTTGAATGAAAACGGAATTAGATTTTTACTTTAAATGTCTACCTGTGATGTAGAGGTCTGTCTTGACTCCGTTCAGTACTGAGGCCCCAGATCCAGCACACACAGCCACCGTGCACACAGAGGACTCTTGAAAATATCAGAATAAGGACACATTTTAGATCTTAGGACAATCAGAGCAAACGTATCAATCAAAGTTTGATATCAAAGTAGCCATTTGCTTCTTTTCAAAATCAGAATCAGAATACTTTATTGACCCCCTCAGGGAAATTATTGAAATAATTTGTAGTGGCATCGAGAGTTGTTAATTGATTGAATTGAATTGATGAATTGAAGTGTATTCATCACCTCTAAGTCACATTTAGGGCTCGCTCTCTGTGTGAGCTATTTGCCTAAAGAAGCCAAGTCCAGCCTGACATCTCTGGCAGCGCTGATTATGTATTTCCATATTCAAGCTGAAGACTCTAGAGGTTTTAAGTTTCTGGTCGTGGCCTTTATGACATTCTTGACCCATTTGGTTGTGGTACGTTTTCTTGATATATGGTCTGTATTTGTGTATTATAATTAATATGTGTATTTACCCAATTGGTGAACAAACTGTGTCATATTATGTATTGCTAATATAGTGGTTTGGTTTGTATGAAGGTATGATAAACTAACTAAATTCCTGGTTGTTCCTTAAGCTTCACCTCTCATCTCTTAATCTAAAACTGCAAACCATTCAGAACATCTACTGCACCCAATGCTCGCCTAATGGGTGAGTGTTCATCATCCACACATTCACAGTGTTCCTTTTAACTTATAACACCAGTAATAACCTACTGTTTGTATAAGAGTTCATTACCTAGCGTCTGCCCCAATCCCAAAGCCAAACGGAGGTGACTCAAACCCAAGTGGGACTTCATTTTCTGGATGGCTGTTGCCACAGTTACTGGCTGGTCCAAAACACTAAGTCGTCCTTGGCCATGGCCAGGGAGAGGGGGCTGCAGGGAGTGAAAGATGGACAGTAAGTAAAAAAAGGTGTTATTTCTAAATTATATTCAATTTCCTTAATTTATTGGTGTTCTTCAGTTCATTGTCTAACAGTGATGCGTTTGTGCTGTACCTTTTCTAACTTTAGGATGCTGAAAGACAGGCTGGGAGCATTGTGTCGTAACAGAGTCTGGACACTGGGGGTCAGCGCTGAGTCACTGCAAGTTACGCTGGCATGGATCCCACTGTTGTCTGGTCTGTTATGAGGGCAAATAAACTTAATTATTATTCACCAGCACAAAGGACCTTAGTGGTGATCAGTGTTTTTATGCATGTTTAAACCTATTACCTACAACTTCTATATACCTTACATTACTACTGACCGTGTTCTATGATTGGTTTCTGTTCTTTTCAGTATTTTGTGAAAGTCCCCACTTGCTGAAAACAGTCAATCAATCACAGTGCATGATTCTTAGCCTTTACTTTGTTGTCAAAGTCAATGAAACCAGCTTGTGGTAATGAAGTTGTGTGTCTGGCTTTTGCCAGAAGATTTGATATCTAAGGTGTGAAGTGAAAGCTAATTGGCTTTAAAATCAAACCCTGGGTGTTGTGAATGCGGTGGCATTAAAACTGACACTCAAATCTTACCCAAAAACACACTTTTCACAACTTTGAGAATAAACAGCAGATTAGAAGATAGCTGTGTTGGATTGTGAAAGTTTCAGTGGATTTTATGATGTACTAAAATTACAGTAAAGGGTGCTTGAATGAAAGGAAATCAATGCAAAACTTATTGTATGTTGTCTGTAAAGTATACAAAATTGTAGTTAACTTGTTGCTAAACTAGCAAAATGCTCCTTTAATTAAAGTCCAAATATGAAGTGCTAATTTGTGCACAATCCTTGGTCAATGCAAACATGTACAGGACCTGCCGACTGAATGTTGTAGTGTTGTTTCACTGTCACAAGCCTTCAGTTCCTCCATAACAGTGTTTAGTTCCTCTGTGCTCCTGACGGTGAATTCCAGTTTGTGACTGTGGGAGGCGCCACCAAGGGCCTGACTCAGCACAGACACCTGGCCGCTACCTGAGAGTCAAAGACAGACACCAGAGATGGGAAAAGACTCAGGGGACAAGGCGGAGGACACTTGGTCAGAATAGTTGACCAGAAGGTCAGTGTAATGTGTCACAGCATTTCAGCCTATACCTTCATTAATTATGTCCTGTAGGTATGTGTGACACATTTTTCATTCAGAATGACCTCTTACCTAGACCCCCGACCAGCCAGTCGTTCACTCCTCCTTTAACACTATCCCACGAAGTGTGAGGGGAGAAGATCGCTATCCCGGCCTCCACAGCCCGGATGGCCAATCGCTGCTTCCAATCTTTCTGAACCAGACGCTTGATTGGCCGAAATAACGGAGGGTGATATGAGATGATAAGGTCACAGTTCATGGCCTCTGCTTCCTCCATGACAGGATCTGTAAGGTCGTTGGTTAGCAGGATGGTTTTAACAGGCCGAGATTTGCTGGGTTCGATCAGCAGGCCGACATTGTCCCAGGACTCAGCCAGAGACAGAGGAGCGAGTTGCTCCAACACCTGTAGAACTTCTTTTAGCTCCATCAGGCCTGAACAGTGAGCAGAAAGAGAGTGAAGAGATGAGTATAGGGGGACTGAGGCCTGTTGGCTTGTAAAGCAGTGACTGTGAGTATATGAAGGGAGAGATGGAGGGATGGATGAAACTGTTGAGGCAGAGAAGTACAGAGCAGCCTGTGAGGTCAAGCTCCTCCTGGTACAAAGTCTTCTATAGGTGAGTGAAAAAAAGGTCCAAGAAAGGCTTCTACATCCAGTCAGCATCAGTTGATACCTGTGTGGACATAAAAAAAATCACTAATAAAGTCCTACCTTAATACATAAGAGCTAGTACTTAGCAACAGATACAGACTGAACTTGTTAATGTTAGCCCAATATCTAATCTAATGAGAAAGACAATACATATTTATGGGCCTGAATCCTAATATTAAGTGTTTATAAAGTGCAGTTACGCTATTTCAAACCCTTATTTATGGCTCAAACATGACCCACAGCTTTTAGTTGTTGACAGCCACTGACTGCTGGGAACCATGCAGCTAACAGCAGAGCTACTCGGCTAACATTAGCTACTTATATACACACTAAGTCGGGACCGCTATATTAAAAAAAAAAACCTCACTATCAACATTTCAATGTGTGCAAGTGAACTTATCATACTTTCGCTTGCTTTTGACTTTAACGTTAGAAGACTACTAACGCACACATTCCTCCCGAAGTGGAAGTAACCGAGAGAGCGCACCACTTACTGTAGAATATGCTGCATGTCCCTTTCCGGCTTCCGTTTCTTAAAGCAACGCAGTTTTGATTGGACAGTTGAAATATCAGCGAACATTGTTGTGAGCTCTTTTTGAATGAGATTTTATTGAATTACCACTGGCGGAAAGACTACTTTACTCAGTTCTAGTCAGATATCAGCAGTTTTTCACTTTATGGTGGATAAATTATGTAGAACTTTTACATTTAATTACAATTAATTTGCATAATCTGGTTGCACACTATTATGATAATGTTGACAATCATTTGATTAATACAGTAATGTAATGTGAAACTCTGTGACTCTGAAAGGATCTTATTTGTGATCTGTAATGACACTGAGTTCAGATTCTGGTCAGTAAGCTACCAAAGCAGAAAGTGGCACTTTTTTTTTTATCATGTTTTGCAGGAACACATTAATATAGTTTAATTCTCTATTCGTTTTCAGATTGGAGAAAACCAAATTGAATGTCTTAAAAACAATGAATTCAAAATAATTATAACAAAACTTTTATTTGAAAATATGCAGTGTGTATTACTACAACTCACAGTTAACATTACAATTTCTCAAATAGAACTTAAGAGGGTGGATGAAGCCACTTACTGAACTCTTTATTGTACTTAGGTCAGTAACGCGCACAAAATGTCCTGATTCCAACAACAGATGTGTCCCTCAGTCAGTTCTATCTTTGACACCTCTAACAAGTTAGTACTGATTGTTAATAGTATTGTAATAAAAAAAAAACCTCCCACAGAGTCACTTAAAAATCACATGTTTTGTCAATTTGGATTCAGCTGTTATTCAGTTTGTTTGCAGTTCCTGAATTGGACAAAAAAATGTACCAGTGCCCTAATTCAGCAGATGAATGAGATGTTCATTGCATGTGTCTTTAATATATCTTTAATATATATATATATATATATATATATATATATATATATATATATATATATATATATATATATATATATATATATATATATATATATCTTGTAGGGCTGACCCCGAATAGTCTACAATTCCACGATTCGACCTATGGAGCCTGATTCGAATGCCAATCTCACAGTGGCAGTGTCTGAAAATGTGGTTATGAAACACAAAGGTGCATTCCATTCTGGCTATATGGGTGTGCTGAATGTCTAATTTTACATATATTGTTTGTTTTTTCCCAATAAATCATAATATAACATATTTTGATTAAATATTAGACTTATGATATCAGCCTATTAATGATGCTGTTAATAACAATTAGACGTAAGGGTACTCATGTGGACAAAAATCAGAAGTGCCGGCACTGAGTACTGTTGAGTACTGGCCCATTTCAGGCACTGTTGGTATGACAAAATACTGTTCATATGTAATGTTATAAAACAAATTCACAAATTAATATTAAAAGGAAAAGATTACTTTTATAAGTTGTATTGCTTCCCACAGTATAGGTGCATCAGCCACTTCTCAGAAAGATTACTTGGACTTTTGGAATAAACATATCCACACACAAAAACAAAGACAGAGCGGTAGTTATCAATCTCGGGAGAGATGATTGCAAACAGATGGTGTACGACAACAAGCGGCAGAGTGGCTGTACCTGGGAACTAAGTCCGAGAGCGACAGAGAGAGAGATTATTGTGGATTAATGCAATAAAAGTCAATGCTGGATGTTGGAGGGATCAGGGAAGGATCAGGGCAAAGGCTAGGCAGCAAGTATTACATCATCTGATTCTTTCCTTTGACCTCATCAACTTCTCCTTACACCCCTCAGTTTAAATGGGACCCCCCCTTTCAAACACCCACACATTACATTTACATTATAAACTCATTAATTCTTCCTTAATTACTCTTTTATGCCTGCTGGCCTGCCTTCACAAAAGAGAAGTTATTTACAAGACAGATAATTGTTGCTTATCCATTAAGCATATTCCCCCCTGTATCCAATCTGTGGAGTGCTATTGACAGATGTGTGTTTAGTTATTAGGTCTGTGTGTTCAAGAATAGCTTCACTTTTGTTAATTGGTATTATAAGCCCTCGTGCCCCATCTGTCTGTCCGTTTGAAGTTCCGCCAAGTTTGTCATGCAATAACATCTGTCTGGCTGATGTGCCCCCCGACTGCAAGGGTGCACTGTGTCCCCGTCCACAACCCTAAATTCCCTTAACACAGGTGTTTAATCTCAGCTGTGCTGGCTTTGGGTCAGTTTGACACAGTAATTGGAGACAAACCACAAGACAGACTGTTCACAGATCTTTGTTTTCAGAGTAAGAAGTGAAATCGGTGGAAATTCTTGTGCAAATTTGAAACAACTTTATTGTTGTGTTGATTTGTAAAATGTGCACATGCTGCTATTCCAGATCAGATATTAACTGTATCAGTGGAAATAAACTAACAATGCTAACTAGCCGTGATTTGCTTTGATTATGTGTGGGTACATACAATGTTTTCTCATACAAATTTACCCAAACATTAACATCTTGTACTGAGAATTCCCAAAATTAAAAGATAAAGTCCTTCAGACAGTCCTCGCTAAAATAGCTCAATTCTGGGACAAGCACATCTTTCCTCCCCTATTTTCCCCTTAATATCTATAAATCTGTAACGCATGAGTCATGATGTCATAATTTTGAGATGTTTTAGGAACGTCACTCTTATGAAACCAGTGGTCGCACAATCTCTTTATCCTTATGTCCTTCCAAAGCCAGGGCAGAGAGGTTACTCTATCCTCAATACCCTGCAGAGCAGAAGCATCACAAATGTTTTTGGTTCCCAAATCCCTTCTTTGGTACATGAAATATATAGATAATTTATTATACAACCAGCCAGTTTTGTATTATTATGCAAGTAGACTTATTATGAAATTCATGCAGAGAAATTGTTCCACATTTGAATAGAGAAAGACATTTTCCTTTGCTTGTTAGCACTGAAACAAATAAATTTACCTCATGGGTTAGATAGACATGTTTGGGTTAAATTACAATGTGCCATGGCAGATATTTTCTCGCACGCAAATTCTTAAGTCTCTTTACTTTTTGTGGAATTTGCCAAATTATAAAGCAGCTGTAGTCTTTCATCACATATGTGACAAAGCCAAAATTCTAATTCTTGCAGACTAATTGCTAAATAATAACACACACACACACACACACACACACACACACACACACACACACACACACACACACACACACACACACAGAGGGATCATGTCACATTCATATCAAACCCAAACTCTTGTGCAAAGTTTATACTTAGGTGTTTTATTTAGACATCTGGAAAATACCTGTTACCAGGATTTAAATTGTTGGCTTCCATCCACAAATAAAGTATGTAGTCAACACATAACAACAAGCAGGCTAAATACTGTATATGTTAATATGCTATACAAAGTAGTTTCTTTTTATACCTTTATATCTAATTGTGCATTATAGCATTGTTTCAGTGATTAGAATACTGTCAGAATAATTAAATAAAGAAATAATATGTTCTATTAGCAATACATACATGTAATCCAATTCAACAAAACAATCCAAAAAATACTTTCTTTATATAAAATAAATATCATCAAACAAAATAAGATGGTTCTATTTGTTTTCACACTCGTTTCAATGATCATAAAACATGTCTCAGTACAGTAAATGATTGTCAATCTTTGCATAGATGTAAACTTCTCTCTGAGAACAACTTGACATTGCTTGACTTTTCTCTGCAGCATTTTTATTTGAATTTCAACATTAATACATGTTCTTAATATATAAGTTCATCTGTCAAAGAGATTTATAGAGGGACAGCATTGATATGAACGCCTGTCCGTAGAGGTGCAGAGGTACTTTCTTGATTGACAGTCTCCTCGATTGTCATTGGTTGGACATCATTCGGACGAACTCTGCAGCAGGGAGAAGTTTGATTAGTTAAGTGAGAAAGTCCATTATAAAAAAAACATTGTGGCTACATTTGCTCTATTATAGATGTTAATGTCACTGCTGCTGAAAGACAGTTCACACCTTCAAAGTCTACTGTGCCATCTCCGTTGTCATCTGCTTCTTTTACAATGGCGTCTATCTCCCTTCGGCTCATGTGCTCTCCCATCAGCTTGGTCATGGCCAACCGCAGCTCATCTGTTGTGATCTCTCCGTCTCCGTCCATGTCGAACTAACCAGAGAAACAAGAGAATAATAATAAAAAATAAAAAAATGTTTAAAGAGTAAGGCCACTGTTTATCTTTATGACACCTTAGTGAGTGAGTTGGTGGGTGTTTGGACAAATCTGGCATTAAAGCAGCTGCATTTTGGAAAGTATGAGGAAAACGTTTCACTCTCACCTCTTTAAAGGCGTCTTTGAGCTCCTTCATGCCAATCATCCCAGCCGTTTCTGCCAGAAGCTTCGGGGCCATCAGCTCCACAAAGTCCTCCAAGTCCACTTTTCCACCAACTGGAGTAAAAATCAAACGAAAAGATTCAGGAATTATGTGGGGCTCTTCTGTGTTTCATCCATTCTGTCTACATGTTGGATCAACTAAGCCACTAACTAGAATGTATCATTAATCTCTACTGTCAAAAACAATCTTAAAAAGAAATACAAATGTTTTGCTCTGTAGGTACTCACGATTCATGTTGATATTTTGGCTCAGCTCAATCAGCTCCATCTCCGTGGGCATGTAGCCCATTGTCCTCATCAGATTCCCCAGGTCCTTACAGCTGATCAGCCCATCCTTGTCTTTATCAAACTCATTGAATGCATCACGCAGCTCTGCAGAGATGTAGAGAAAAACTCTCAGTCAGCTAGATAGTTGGTTGTCAAGAGAATATGCAATAATGCATATTGTGAGAATTTAATTTACCATCAATCTCCTCATCAGCCAGCTGTCTTGACTGCACAAAGAGAAAAACAATTGGTATAACCCGGTTACCTTTTGGGTTATCGTCGACTTTTCACACATGAACACAAACCCATCAAAATAGGAAAAAGATGTTACTGCTGTACTTACAATATTTTTCCCTCCTCGCAAGAAAATGCACGCTGCCCCCAAACTCATTTCTGCAAGAGAAAAAAAAAAACAGTGGGAAGTGTGACACATGATGATCAGAACTGGCTGGTCTTTTCCAGAGCCAGAAAGTTATGGATTAAGACAGATTGAGCAGTCTGTATTTCCTCTGAGGAATTGAACACTAATGCTGTCTAATGGCTGAACTCTGAGTGTGTCTTCATTTTCTGACATTATAAAAACACTTCTCAAAAAGTAGAAGTAAGTATTCGGATAGACTTATAACAGAAGACATGTCATTTGTGTGATTTTCCTTAAGGACTTAGCCTATAGACCATTGTTATGAGCTAAATTAACAAAACAAGAATAGAGTGTCACCATATAGGTATTTGTGCTCACCTTCTTCTGGTGATTTCTGTTCTTCAGCCAAGCGCATTATACACGACCACTGAAGCCGAGACTCAGCAGCTGATCTGCAGTGCAAAAAGCCCTCCGTCTTCCTTATTTTCCTTGATCTTCTTCTCGGTGTCTCAGTTTGTGTGTGTGTGTGTCTGCCTGGTCTGCTCAGCCTGATGGGATGCTGTTGGGAGGTTGTATAAGGGGAGGGTGTGGCTGCATCCAGGGTTGTATGCTCACGGGGAGGAGTCAGGTGTGTGACGGGGGGACATCAGGTTCACGTAGGAGCTAAAGAGATGCAGCTGCCTCCAGCTGAGTGTTGACATCATAGTGTAAATGATACTGCCATCTGAACCCAGGGCTGACAGAGGAAACATACTCTCAGTTCACAGATTAGGCTTAGAGTTTCTGTTTCTTTTGTTAACTGTGAATTCATAGTTGTCCAATTCGCTGACAAGTCTCACTTTATTATTGATTTTTCTGTCATTACTTCAGAAATTAATCTTTTAGTCAGATAATTCAAAGATATTTAATGATATAAAAACAGTGAAAAGCAGCAAATCTTTACATTTTAGTAGCTGGAGCCTGCGAGTGTTAGTCTTTTTATGATTGATAAATGGTAATTGAACAATAAATGACTGTTGACAATTCATGTTCTGTTCATCGACTAATCGATTCATTGTTTTAACACAAGAAAGCACAGCATTTAGCAGAAAAAAAACGTAAAGCTCATTAATCATAACATTTAAAGTTTGCGTTCCAGGCTTTTAATGGACTTGGATGTCCATTATGTGTTTTGTCTTGTTGTCTGCTTATTTTGTGTTTGCTTGATTTTGTTGAAGTGATTTTGTTTTCATTTGTTTTGTGTGTTAAAATTTCTCTGACTCTTCTCCCTATCTTCTCTCATCTTCTGCGTCACCTGAACTTTCCCCAGAATCCTCTATGACCAACCATAATCTTGTAACATGTTTTACTTTTAATCCCACTTCATACAAGACATGCACCGTTCTAGTAAACGTTCCCAGCACAGTTTATATAGTAGTTATCACAGTGTTTCTGGATCAGAACACTCATATCTATTCTTAGAGGGTCAACGGAGAGTCATTGTGTGAAAAGCATTGTTTTTCAAAGAGTGACGTTTTTTAAATACATGATGATAATGTGTTAAATCTGGACTAATTAGGTTTTACACTGTCAAATTTGAACCCAAATCATAAGCTTTATTGTTTCTTTTGGGAAAACAGTGGACACTATAAAAGAATGGAGCCTCATTTGTATCCTTTATGTGTTGTTTTAACCCCTATTGTTTTCAAAGACATGACAAAACAGATTTTGGATGTATTAAAGAACCACAGCTAATATTCCAGTGTGTGATAAGCTGCATGAGTAGTGGCTAGATTTGTGTGGGGGAAAAAAAAGATTATTTCTTCCATGAATGACAATGTCAGGGATTAATGCCTCTCTGAATTATTCCCCCTTGACCTGCGTCCCTATTATGTAAAGTCATCAAAAATCTGTTTGCATAAGAAGCATAATCTGCAGCAGGATCTAGTAATGATTTTATTATCTTTTGCCCCTTTCTTGTGCAGTGGGCCAGCTGCCGGGTTATGCAAAGCCGCACCCCTGGCTGTGAAAAGATGTCTGTGCAGTGGAGGGCAGGAGGACTATAAGGGTAAGGAAAGTATAAAATAAATTATGGAAGATTAGGAGCTATGGCTGGATGAAGACTAGCCTATGTTACATTTTTGGATTAGTATCAGGATTAAGATGCTATTACAGCGCATGAAAGCACAGTCAACAGCCCTATTGAATCAGAACTGTGGACTGTGGATAAGAAACTGTACAGTATATCTGCAGCTGCTTGCAACCGAGAATTATAATATAGAAGGATATGGAAGTGTGTGTGTGTGTGTGTGTGTGTGTGTGTGTGTGTGTGTGTGTGTGTGTGTGTGTGTGTGTGTGTGTGTGTGTGTGTGTGTGTGTGTGTGTGTGTGTGTTTAAAATATAAGTACACAACACAGAGATTATACTGAGTGGATTATGAGAGCAAAGGCTTGGCCAAACAAGCCATATGTGTGATTGGGATCATACGTGTCTGTGCGTGCAGAAATAGGTTGCCATCAAAATAACTTCACAGATGTAAAACTTCAAAAAGAAAGATGTAAAAAGAAAATCTCAAAAAGATTACGCCATACATTTCCCCCAGGTATTTCTTCATTTGCAACTTGCAAAATGGCGTAGCATAGGTAAATCTTTATTAGTAGAAGTGTTAGTAAATTAAAAATGCAAATCGGAAAAAGTTAGTTGATCATGAATAAACACAAGCGTTTAGTTTGTGATGCATTATGCAATCAGAAATCTATATGACATTTTTATAACTTTGTTTTTCAGCAAGGATTACACCCAAAAAGGTAATTGTTAAAATGGATGGGTGCCTAACAAGTATGATACCCATTTATATTTGTTGAGCTAAATTTCCATAGCTACAACTCCAATGTTAGTCTGAACTAGTTATCTTTTATTGTGTTTAGTGGACAGATGTAGAAATCACTTCTTCTAATGACAGTTTTAAAAAGTGCTTACTTTCTCATTATTTGGGCCATATAGTTTTGTTTTACTGTAATAGCTGTTGATTTGGATCAAGATTATAAATCAAATTTATATATTTGTATTTATATATTGTCATTATCATGTTTATGATGATGTGCAAATTAGACTAAATTCTGATTGGTTTAGCACTCACTTACTGTGCTTAGGTATAATTTTGACGTACTGGTACTTTACTTTACTATTACCATTTTAAGATAGTTTATACTTTTGCTCCACAACATTTTCAGAGAGAATTCAATACACTTGAGTTAGCCTAGTTGCTACTTTTCAGGTGCTGATTTGACATATGATAGGCTAATATTTCTGTACTTACAGTAGTACTACTACTTTTCAAGTAAATATTCAAAATATTTCTTCCACAACTGTTGATTGCTTTTACTTTGCTAATTGTTGAACCGGGTATATGTTGATGTTTTGGTCAACCTCCTCGGCCACACGGAGGCATCGTCGCAGCTCGTGTGCCTCCTTCTGAGTCGTCGAAGAAGAACACTTCCGTTTTCCTTTCGGATCCCGCCCCGCTCCGCCATCATGAAGTCCTGAACAAAAACGGATGAGAGTCGAGCAAAATGGGGATAACACGAACTGGAGATGAATTCCGCCGACAACACTAACGTAATGACAGTCCAAAGTGAAGCACGGAGCGGACCCGTGGAAATTAATGAATTAGTTTCCCATTGAAAACGTCCCAGGCAGCCCCTGGCGTTACGTTATTTAGTTAGCGTGTTGCTAACACCAGCTAGAGCGAGCCTCTGATTTTCTTTGGGAGACCGCTCTGCTACTAGCTAGCTGGCTGGCTACCGTTAGTTTAGCTGACAGACGTCAGTCAGCTAGCTGTCACTTTAACTGACTGGCACTTTACTCGTGTCAAGTCGTGCAGACGTGCTAGCTGTCCAATTGACTGGGAGCATCAGGATGGAGAGGAGTTTGAGTAAAAGCATCGGCAGACAGAATGTGGTGTGCTCGTGTTGAATAGACACACCATTGCCGAGGAAAGGGGAGTGAGACCAATATTTTCCAGCCAGGCCGGCCGGTTAGCTAGCTCCAGAGCTAGCTACAGTGGATCCCAAAAGCCACGGTAAGACACGTTATAAATCATTCAGCATGTGAAAGCAGCCGAATTCGCCCCTCTGTCTCTCTTTGCAGGGAGAAGAGTACCTAGCATAATGAACTACTTCATTTTCAGATCCTGGAGACGTTGACATTGCCATGTAGGCTTGTTGTTGGCCTGCAGCCTGAACACCCAGCCATCCTTGAATTGTTGTTGTCGGCTATTGAATATATGTCATGCATTTTTTTGATGAGTCAAAGCAAATACAGCATAATTGACCAGCCAAGTGTAAAAGCCATCTGGCTTGCTCAGCAGAGATGCACACTGTACATGACACTGATGGCAAACTCTTATCGACATAAGACACAAACTTCTCTGTCTCACAAACCAAGGACAATAAGCATTTTGTTTATCCAGAAAATGCACAAGGAGCTCCCAGGATGTGAAATTGCATTTTAGAGAGATAATGTTGAATGAAACCACATAATTTGTGTGTGTGTGTGTGTGTGTGTGTGTGTGTGTGTGTGTGTGTGTGTGTGTGTGTGTGTAATAACTTCTCATTTTCAAAGGAACTATATGCTTCCTCTTTGACAGTAGCAAAATGGCCTTCAAAGAACATTAAAATAAGATGCATGTTAATTTTATGTGGAAATGTGTGGAAATACTAACGTGAAGGCCCAGTTGTTCAGTTACTGACCACTTAAAAAATATGCAGCATGTGTTACATTTCCACATTAGCCCTTTGACAATATCCTGGTGTCCCATGATATATCCTGTGCCAGGCTGTTGTGTCATATCGCCTTACCCTATAAGACTTATGTCTAACTGACATTCAGTTATGACATAACATAACTGAATTAATCAGTGACCAGTTTGCTCCTTTAGTAATATAATAATATAATCCTAATCTGAGTTCCCAAAACATATTTATTACTGAAGTTTGGCCCTGTTTATCCCATTGTGAACGCCACTCCTTTGGCTATATTTCTATTATTGGCCAGGAAACCTCTGATGACCTTTTCAGAGAGATATCAAACCCTATAGTGGTACTAGAACAAAGGTGAAAGTATATAGGCAAATCATGGGCCTGCTAGACTGGTTGGAAGATTACTTTTATCTTGTAAAACTGGGCCCTGCTGTTGTCTGCTGTACGCTGTCTATTGTCTCACTGTGATGGCCATACTGTTGAGTGTGCGGGCTGTTGAAGGAGCAGTGAATGACGAGTCAAAAGTTTTGCCCAGGATGGGTTGTTTTGTTAAAACGTGAAGAGTTGTGTGTGGATTTGAGTCATACTTTAACATGAGGGGGGAAATAAACGCTGCATTTGCAATTTAAGATATTTTGATCTCTAAATATTTATGTAGTACAAAAACAGGTATTCCTTTCCACCTCATTTACAATTGGATCTACAGAAGCTAAAAGCTGTATGACATTATGATAATTAACTATTTTTGAATATTTCAGTGTTAATTGTAAAAAGATACATACAGCAATTTTAAGTTTTGCCAGTATTCTTTAGCCTTATATTTCTGCTAGAGAGACAGATGGATGATGATGGATCAATGAATGGGTGGATGAATGGTCAATTGAAGCTGATCGACTCTTTGATATTTTCCATCCATATGAGCCAACACAGATTTTCGTGCGTATATGTCAGACTAAAGCATATTTCTTTCTTTTTTTAACAGATCTTAATTGAGTTTAACAAGTTTGAAATCTACAAAATAAAAACACATGCACATTAATATAAACATAGATGCAATTAAGTAAAGTTGTAACGTGCATAGAGAAGTCAGTGACCATATTACCCAGGCGGCTCATGTTTCCAACGCACATGTTGGTAATCCTGCCAAATAACAGACGCTCACGCAGTGTGTCTCTTCCACGCTCACCAGGCGCTGGCCATGCCATCGAGTGTGCGGGCCGGGAGCCTGAAGGACCCGGAGGTGGCTGAGCTGTTCTTCAGGGAGGACCCTGAGAAGCTCTTCACGGACCTGAGGGAGATCGGACATGGGAGCTTCGGAGCAGTCTACTTCGTAAGTTGCATTCCTTGGTGTTTGGGTCTGTAATAGTAAGTAGTTGCCGCTGTGGTATCCTCTTAAATTGTAAATCTTGTCTTTCATCTCTGTCAGCTGGCCTCATAATATGGATACACTAAACAGTCAAAAGTTACAATTTGAGCTGTATGAATTTCAGGTGCAAAAATTTAAATTTAACCTGAATATTTATCAGAAAGGGAATTAAGTACCTGCTGATTTAAAAACAGCTTTTTTTAAATATCGGTTAGGTCAGGGGTTCTCAACTGGTCTCACCCTGTGACCCATCATTAAGTCACGACCCACTTTTATAGAATTCAAACCAAGCAAATTAATTTTTCAAAAACAGCCTTCGAAAAGACACGTACATCATCTTTTTTTAAACATAAATACACATATTTACATGTGCAAAATAAATAAGAAACTGAGGAGGAACATGGCAACTGCATGGACAAAAGGTACTAAAATAAATTAAATATCAAAACTACACAAAATAAATAAGGCCACAAAATTAGATATTTAACTTCTATGCATATCTCTGCATTCAGAGAACATTAGCCTAGTAAGAAACTGAGGAGAACCATGACGAATGCATGTATAAAAGTGAATAAAATATGAAAACTGCACTAAATTAGGGCTGTTCCAAACGATTATTTTTTTAAACTATTAATCTAGCAATTCTTTTTTTGCTTAGTCGACTAATCTAACGATTCATTTTTCAATTAGCGATTATTTTCCCATTACTCAATTATTAACAATTTACACAAAACAAATGTCAATAAGGTTCAAGTCTCTATTTATTAAAATTGTTTAACACTGCACTGTTCAAGTAAAATGAATTTGTAGTCCAACCTGAAGCCAGATGTAGGCTATCAATCCAACGACAAAATAAAGTCACTTTCAGGAGGAATACAAAAGTAAAAACTTAAAGTAAACCGAGCAAGTGCAAAAGAGTAGCCTGTATTTGCTTTTTTTAACAGTAGTAGGTAAAATACTGAATACGCTCTTGTTTAACATCTAAGCTCTTCTCCCTTTGATCTTACAGTAAAAAATGCAATTTTAGCAACATATGAAATCAAATAAATCCAACATAAGGCAAGTTGTAGAGTGTCTAATATAACAGTCTGTAATCGATTGGGTCACTCATGATGATGGTAAACCAAATCAATGGACTAACGTACCGTTGGGCTACTACTGGGAACACATTCCGTGTCACTATGTTGATAATCGCACATGCTTGGGAAAAAAGCTTAGATCGGGCACAAAAAAATCAAGCCCAACCCTACCCGAGCCCATGCACGTTGTGTCCGAGCCCTGCCCGACACATTAACTGGAATTATGAGCCTGAGCCCGTTTTTAACCCGACAATTTTTTAATACGTGGGCCGTTATAACTGACGTTATAAAGGACTCGTGAGATATCTGAAACAATCTGGCCTGGTTGCGCAATTATCGAAGACAGTGCTACAGATGGGGGCGACACGATTTTTAGCACAGTCTACCTCACACTCAAGTCAGTGCAACCCAAGTTGGCTAATAAAATAATGATTAAAAAACAAATGCTTGATCAAGGGCCTGGCCTGGAGATAGTGGCAGGAAATATCGTTCCGACCCGGCCCGTGGGCCAAATTCGCGCTCGGGTAGAGAATCTAAACTCTACTTGGGAGGGAAAGGGACAAAAAGGTGAGCAGAACTTACGGTGTTTTGCTGCTGTTATCCTGACTCAGTCTACAGACTATCACATTGTTGCTGGCATTAAGAGTAAAATACTCCCACACTTTAGAACAGGGCTCTAGAGTGCGACCAAAATTTGTAAGGGTGCGACTAAGATTTTTCATAGGTCGCACCGGTACACCTAACGTCCTTGCATCCGCTGCCTCTCCACGAACGAAGCGATGTCGTTTATATCGATATGGTTTAATGTTGCGTTACATGACCCATTCCTTCTGTAAAGCCGTGCCTGTGTTTGGATCTCTCCTCCGTGCAGCCCCGCCCCCATTCACTCGCACACGGCTCCCCTGCAACATGGAGAGACACAGCGCCGCCGTTCCAAACTGCTGACATTTGTCTACAGTTTTAATTGTTATAAACACAGCTCTATATTGTTTAGTATGAGAGGGGAAACCTGTATTGGTACCAGTGTTTCCGCTGGTAACTTTGTTATTGCGGCCGCCACGGCGAAAAACACATTAGAAGTTATTAAATGCATACAAAAACATTGTGTAATACAAATGGAAGTGATAGTGAAAATCATTATCTTCTCAAATGTGGTGATTTACAATATTTTTGTCTGATGGTCGAGATAGAAGTTTGTCACTTTTTTGATATAGAGGCAACAAATCTATTTAATTCAAATATAATAAGCAATGAAAAAAATACTAATAGTGATTGTTAGTTGTAGCAGCTCAAAGCTATATCAGATTGTTGCTACAAGTGTTCAACCCAAAAACCCTTCCTCTGAGAACAAACAGCTGTTTTTCCCATCATTGAGGTGTAGTCATTGTGGTGAATATTGTCTGGGTCAAAGTGGTTGATGGTATAAAAAGGTAAGTAAAACTAAGGAGAATAGATGACAGACAATGGTGAGAGTGATGTTGCATGTCAGAGATGGTGTCTGTTAGATAGGAGGGACAGTAACGATGAAGGTCCTGCCAATAAGAACACAAGGGGACAAATCAGCTGATGATGAGCATGATGCGAGTCAAGGACAAAGGACAACTCGTAAGTGCTGGATGAAAAAGCTCTGTTTAATGAAGGGTGAAAAGGAGCCAGTCATGGATGAAGGGATCAGCGGGAGAGGGTAGAAAAGAAGAGGGAAGGAGGCTCGGCAGAAATCCTTGCTTCATGTAATAGTGATTTCTCTTTTGGTTCTGATGTAAAAATGGCTGATTAACCCCAGAGTTCTCAAGCATGAACATGTTTAAAGAACACTTAAGAAGACTTGGAAAAATGTAATTTATTGTCTGTTGTCCCTAACATTACCACATTAGGCCCATGACATCCGCACCAATGAGGTGGTGGCCATTAAGAAGATGTCCTACAGCGGCAAACAGTCCAATGAGGTAAGACCTGGCAACTCTGTAGATGTAACATCAGTTTATCAGTCAGGTTTGCTCATCAATGATTGTGGCTCTGTTGATGTTCCAGAAATGGCAGGATATCATCAAGGAAGTGAAGTTCCTCCGGGAACTGCGTCACCCCAACACTGTTAAGTACCACGGCTGCTACTTGAGAGAGCACACAGCATGGGTAAGTGTGTGTGTGTGCGTGTGTGTGTGTGTGTGCGTGTGTGTGTGTGTGTGTGTACACGTGTTTTTTTTTTTTTTTAGGCATGTTTCCAATCCTAACATAAATTGATTGCACAATACACACAGAGCTGAAACGAAAGCCAATTCTTTGCATCAAAGCTTCATTTAATCCATATAACTATACAGCCCACTGTGTTTCACACGGATGATTATTTCTGTCACACGCGCTTACAGGTGACTGAAGAAAATGGCGTGGATTGCAAAATGGAAAAAGAGAGAGAAAATAGCAGGGGGCGAAGAGAAAGGACAGACCAGAGAAAACGAAAAAGTGTCAAAAGTTTAGGATAATTTGAAACAAAACCAAATCTCTCTACATTGTATATATTGTAAAACCTAACTAGCTTACCACAATAGCACAATGTCAGTGCCTCAGCATCTCAGCAGAAAGCATCCAGTCTAAAGCTAGGTTTATGGTAGCCGCGGTGTTCCTAAAATGACGTCACCACGGCTGTCGTTTCCAGCGGGAAGGCTGCGCCAGCTGTCACGGCATGTGGCACCTCCGAATTTTTGATGAGCAGGTTTGCTCATCAAAATCACACATCTGTGTGATTCTTGTACAGACCACAGCGAATCAAACAGCCTTAAATATGTGGTCAGAGAGAGACGAGAGAAGAAGAAGCATTTTGCTGTAGTGTGGAAAAACATGAGAGATTGTTTTGGGGAAAAAAAAAAAAAACGCTTTATGGGAAGTGTTCTTAACAGTGTTCCAGGCAGACAGTCATTTCAATTTGGAGATAAACGTCAGTCCCGTCAATGATTAGAGTGGATAATTGTAATGTTTCGCGGTATGTCGTGTTTAACATGGAGGTGTTTACTACTGTTGCCAGGCAGCCTGCTTTTCTTTACTTCCGTTCTCTTCTTCTCTACTACTTCTTGCTTATTCACAGAGTATTTTGTTTGTACGCCCTCTGGTGTTTCGGAGAGTACAGCAATGAACAATGCCTTGAGCATAAACGTCTCCTTGAAGCTCGTAGCCTGCGCGCCATCTACGGAGGCACGCGCATGTTGTCACGCGCTAGTATATCCGAACGCTAGTATATTAACGTTACGCATCCAGTCCACAGAGCGGACCAGACACAAGGTAACGTTAGCATTTTATGTTAATCGATACAATTGCTAGATCAAATGCTGGGTGCCGCCAAACCCGGGGACCCCAGCGGCCAAGAGCTGGTTAGCTGATGAGGTTAGTTGTTCATTTTAGGAGACCTGTCTTATTTTCTCTTTTGTATGTTTACTATTTCTCTCTAATTACAACAATTTCTTACTACTATGCAGAGGATTCAGGTTTTACATCTGATGCAGATGCTTCAACCTCCATTTTGAGGTGGACATGAGAACACTTTTGGGCTGTACCTGAGTCCAACAACAGCCCTCACACTTCAATAACTGTACTGCATTCTCATAGAAAACTGCCTCCGGTCCAAAAAAAAAAAACGCTTAGGGCTGAAACGATTCCTCGAATAATTCGATTACAAAAAATCCTCGATGCAAAATGACTTGCCTCGAAGCTTGGTTAAATCAATGTTACTAACGTTGTATCGCTGACGGACGGTGTTTCCGCTACTGTCGCTCACCAGACGGCTCAGTCTGCTGCTGGCGACACATGCCAGAGGTAACTAGTGAGGGCTGAGAGAAGAGACCGGCTGGAGGAGACCACAGGAAGGGTCCAAAGGTTGGAATCAGTTCAAACGTAATTAAAACTAAAACTCTGTACAGTGTGCCTACTGCAAAATCAAACTAGCTTACCACAATAATAGCACGACGTCAGTGCTTTAGCATCTCAACAGGAAACATGGAGTCTGACTTCATCATCCGTTCCACGAAGAGGACCGACAAAAGTCAATCACAGAGTCGTATGGACGATCACATCACACACAACAACTACCAGAATCAAAGACAAGAAAATACGTAGTGGTGACCACGATCTGAGCTGACTATCCCTTCAGAAAAACAGCTGATTGTTGCACATCTCTCTCTCTCTCTCTCTCTCTCTCTCTCTCTCTCTCTCTCCCTCCACGGAGAAACAGCTGATCAACGATCTCATAGCATAAATGTAACCGAGCTGTGTGACATTATAATCAAATATATAAATGAAAATAGGTATAGGAAAATAAGTATAACATTTACATATAGGTCTAGTTTTGGTTGTTTAAAAACGTAAAAAAAAAATTGAAAAAGTGCTAGATTAATCGATCACAAAAAGAATCGATAGCTGCAGCCTTAAAAACGCTGTTTCCAAAACATTCCTTAACATAAAGTGTGCTCCTGGATTTAAGCCTCCCTAAAATAACATGCAGTTTAACACTCCCTCTGTTTCTCTCCTAGCTGGTGATGGAGTACTGCTTGGGCTCGGCTTCTGACCTCTTAGAAGGTAAGTAGGAAATAATGGAAACAAATAAGTAATTGAGACATTGGCGCAAATTAATTAAGATTAAACAAATGAATTCATTATATTTTAGTCGTTTACCTTAGCAATACCTGATATCTCCAAATATCTTTCTCCCAGTCCACAAGAAACCCCTCCAGGAAGTGGAAATAGCTGCCATAACCCATGGTGCATTGCAGGGATTGGTGTATCTTCACTCTCACAACATGATTCACAGGTAACCCCCGTTCTTTTCTCACTATTTGTATCTATTCGGCTCTCCTCCCCCACACTTCTTGTGACAAGAGGCAAAACAAATACAGGGGAGAAAGCACAAACTGTGCTGCCTAAGATGAGCTTATGCAATGGTGTTTGTGCTCACACACTGTGCAGCAACACATTTTAGTGCATCTAATAACCCGTGTTAGGGCGCATTTGGAGACACAGTCTACGGACAGGTGAAAACACACGTACCTAGAGCCGTCCACTTGTGATCAGATCACTCGGGACAGATATTAGAAACAGGACGGATATTAAAACCAGGTCGGAACGGGGCCTTACAATACATTTTCTCTCTCATATGTCTCTATTTGTTTTGTCTTCCTCACGATTTTCCTGACCAGTCATTTTCTCTTATCTGATCATTTCTCTCTCTCTCAGAGATGTGAAGGCAGGAAACATCTTGCTAACGGAGCCGGGTCAGGTCAAACTGGGAGACTTTGGCTCTGCCTCCATCGTTGCCCCAGCCAACTCCTTCGTGGGAACACCTTACTGGTAACATATCAGACTTATTCCTCATAACGGTGTCATCCTCGCCATTAGATGATGACAGTTAATCCTTGTGGATTCATAAGAATTACACCAAATTCTGACCCTGCAACGCTTGCGCCGTGCTCATGTCCATATTCATCAGCTTTCCCAAACAACAGACTTTTACTAAAAAATGGTCCCCGCTAATGAAAAATGTAATTAACCCCCCTGATGTTCTTAAGCTCCACTAAGTATGTCCCTGCATCATAATATACCTGGAAGACGTTCTTAAAGTTGTAATCCTGCAGTCCTATTTACCGTGGCAAGTGTTTTTCTGAGCTTTTGCACCGCGAATAAAGGAATCAACAAATCACATTGTGTTGTTGACTTCTGAGGATTATAATACAACAGGAGGGTGTATAGACGGTAAACCTTATTACTCCTTTCAACCTAGACAAAAGCAGCGTCTACCAGATTTACAGACCTTTTCCGGTTTTACCTTTCACAAAGCCTTAGGCCTAGGGCTTTAGTCAAAGTAAAATTAAAAATGTATTTTAATTTTAAAATCTTTAGTGATTACCTTTTACCCCAATCACAAAAAGAAACCCCTTTCTCCTCTTACCCCTAATATCTATCTATCTATTTCTGCAGGTAGCTTCAGTTGTATTTGCAATACACCAAACTTCAAATAGCCGACTACTCATCTCTGGCTGGCTGTGCTTGATTTATTGTCACAGATACCAACAATGTGTGGCCGCTAGAAAGTCCATCTCATCATCAAATTCATCTAGTAGGGCTGCACAATATATTGTTGTTGTTTTTTTTAATCGTCATCGCGATATCAATTGGCGCAACTGTAACTGTCATTTCTTTTTTTAGTAATGCCTTTTCTATTTAATTCAATGTTCAATTTGTTTAATAAAAGAATGTTGGAAATGATTTCATTGTTTTAAGCAACAAGCAATTTGTTGTATTTTATCAGAATTCTGAAAGCAGCAGAAAGGAAGAACCAAGTACACGTAATAGCTGTTTATTTATCATTATCACGATATAACGCATATCGCATATTTTCATCATATCATGCCGCCCTAATTTAAAACCTGCCTTAGAGTGAAGTCCTGAACTACTGCAGGGTAACTGAATGTTTTTTTTTTTCTTTTTTTCTTTCTTCCATTGACACACTGATCTTTATTTACATATTTGAATAGATATTTACATACTGTATGTATTTGAGGTGCTGGAACCAGCAAGTGTTTAGTATTGTACTGTCTGTCAACTAAACCTTTCAGCACTACCTGCATATTTCTCACAGGGACATCAGACTCCACTATTCATTGGCAACAGGTTATTATTGTTGTTGTTGTTCATGAGGCAGCCTAACCCTTGTAATGTTCATGTCCATTCATGTGGTGACAGTGAGCCCTGAGGTGGTCCAGGATCAAAGGAAAAGAGATGGAAAAGGCTGAATTGCTTTGTTGTATCATCCATGCAGGATGGCCCCTGAGGTGATCCTGGCCATGGACGAGGGTCAGTACGACGGGAAGGTGGATGTGTGGTCACTTGGCATTACCTGCATAGAGCTGGGTAAGAGATGGCCATAACATTGTACACAAGTGTGTGTTCTTTTGTGTGTTCACAAAGCTGAAAGCATCAAACCCTTTTCTTTGCTTTCTCCTCATCTTTTTTTGTTCTTGCTCTTTATCTGCCACTCTCTGTCACGCTATGTCATGCTTTGTCACTCTCTAGCGGAAAGAAAGCCTCCTCTGTTCAACATGAATGCTATGAGTGCCTTATACCACATCGCCCAGAATGAAAGCCCTGTGTTGCAGTCTAATCACTGGTGAGATTCCTAAATGTCCTTTTTAGGCAAATAAGACTTTTGTTGTTGGTTTAATGGGCAAAGAGGAGCATTTTCTTGTGTTGCTTGAGATTATGTTACAAATGTTGCTTTTATAAAGTAGCTTCTAATGTTATTGAGGCCCTTTCAACATGATATTTTTCAAAGGATGGAGGATTGATTAAATTTATGATTTTACACACATTTCCAGGAAGTCTACAAGAGGGTAAAACCATGGCTGACAAAGTGCTGATGAAGGAATTAAAATTGTAGAAATAAAATGAACTTAACACTATGATGACATTCAGAATTTGCAGCTTCGGTCTGTTGCAGTTAGTTTTACATTAGACAATAAAGACCATAAAGTGTTTGTGACTTTATGGTCTCACAGGGACTCAATAAGCACATTGGTTTTATCATTTCTGTTCAATATAAACCCTCCTGTGTGACTCTACTGTTTCAACCCAGTATGCAGTCAGAATAGGCACATGTTAAAGGGTTTTAAATGCTTTGTAACATCCTGAAAAAAACTGACAAAGAATAATTAAAAGTTGATATTTTACTATGAAAACGTCAGCACATAGAGCTTTAAAAAGTATTGAGTGAGACCAACTGAATTCATGGATCTGTGTTGAAGTTAGGTCATTTACAAGCTGCTTAATTTATCATAACATCCCAGTGTTAATGGTGGTTTTATAATGACAATTTTATCGTTTGCAGGTCAGATTATTTCCGCAATTTTGTGGACTCCTGTTTGCAAAAGATCGCCCAGGACAGACCTACCTCTGATGTGCTACTCAAGGTACAAAGTGTTTGATTTTGTACATGAAGGCAGGCGGCAACCTGTGATTATCTCTTTGTTAGAGTTTTTAGCCAGGGAACTAATTGTTTGAAATTGAAGGAATGAATATAATTTGTATGTTCTAATAAAATAATGTGATGTACATTATGTGTCTAGGGCACATACAGTGCTCTCAAGTGCTGCGCCAATCTGCATATGTCATGTATTATTGTATATTGTATTGTTTTCATTAATTACAGAAATCAAATTCAACAGATGCAAACCAATATATTTCATTCATTTTTGTACACCAGGTGTTCAAATTGAATTAGTTATTTCAAAATAAGGTGCTACCCTTTCTCTTTAGTTACAACCAGCTGTAAATAAATACTATAGTAGTCTCTGTTTACGTTTGCTGTTCCAGTTGACTTAAATGTGTGCTGGCATAACAAGCAGGTCAGCTTGTTGCTGTTGGGGAAACAAATGATTTGCCTTTGCCGAATACCAAAGGAAAGCAGTGAGTGGAGGTGTAATGTGTTAGCATCAGTAGTTGTGTTTCCATTTACCTATTTTGACGCACATTTTGAAGTATTGTATTTGAAAAGTCGAATGGAAAAACAACAAAATTCGACAAAACTACTTCAATTATGCAAAAATGTTTTTATTCAATTCAATTTTACGCTTGCGTGAGGTGGTTTTTGCCTTTTGTCAAAAAGAGTTGATTCGCTAAATGGGATGTGGAAACACTTTTGAATAAGTTCTAACGTAGCATACATTTCCTCACAGGACTATTCAGGTGTTTCCGCTGTCGGCGTCCTCCCTGATATTCCCCTAACGTGTCTTTCATGTCTCCGGACAGCATGACACATGGTGAATACTCACAGACATTTAAGAACAATTCAAACTGCTCAATTGAACCAAATTCCTCAAGACCTCTCCATTTCTCTCGTTCTGGGTTAGATGCGGTTAGATGGCAGAGGCAAATGTTTTGTATCCGTCTAGCAACCTCTACTTCTACTCCGTTTACTGGCGGCTTACAGCCATGCGTAGCCTAAAGCTCCAACTTCTGACAAAACTACATTGTTAACTCGCTCCAAACCACTTGATGGAAACCCAACTAATTTGCATTTCTTTCTTGATCTCAGACCCTCAGGATCCTGTGACTATTTTATTGTTCATCCATTCTCTTAACCCTTCTATCCACCCAGCACCATTTCCTATGCAGAGAGCGTCCCATGACAGCTGTGATGGACCTGATCGCCCGCACCAAGGACGCTGTCCGAGAGCTGGACAACCTTCAGTACCGGAAGATGAAGAAAATCCTCTTCCATGAGGCACACAACGGCCCTGCACCAGAAGGAGGCGAAGAGGAAGAGGTAGGAGTGGGACAGAGGGGAGAAAGAGGCCAACAGTGCTGTAGGGAGACATGAGGTTAAAAAATAACGTATTGTACGTGTGAATATATACATTGTGAACTTAGGGCCCCTTCCTCTCCATACAAAGGCCTTTGTTTGCATCAACATTTAACTCCAGTTGGTCGTTCCCCCAAAAAAGGAAATGAAGGAATTCTAAGAATGTGGGACTGCACTTTTATAGTGTAGGCCTGTGTCTCACTGTTGGTTTGTTTTATATTTACTGTATGTCTGCTCAGAAGGGTTTTCATAGGATAAGCACATTTGTGTACGCTATAAACTGGTCAAAACACTTGTACCACCTGACAAAACGTCCTCTTTTTCTTTACCGTAAGGATGTGGAGCAGTATATGCTGCGCACCGGCACAGTCAACAGCATGGAGAGCTCCCACTCTTTGCCATCCATGTCAATCAGTGCCAGCTCCCAGAGCAGCTCAGTCAACAGCCTGGCAGACGGCTCTGACGACAGCGGGGAGATGGCCATGATGCAGGAGGGAGAGCACACCGTCACCTCTAACAGCTCCGTCCTGCACAAGCCCCTGGTCAGTCCAAATGTTTTCCTGTCTGTGGGCGGTCATGTTGAGGAGCAGTGTGAGAGTCCTGTCCCTCCCAAAACTCTCTTTGACACATTCTGCACCATGTCCATCCGTTTCACATAGAGCCTTTTCCTAAGACTTATATCATCATAATAGAAATAAAAAAATGTTTTAAGGTGCATACATTCATCAGTGAGTAAATTCTGTAAAGGTATTGGAAGCATAACCCTTTTACTTATTTTTAGCACTTTGTCTTACTTAAATACTGGAGTTGGACAAACTTGTTGTCAGGCCAATTTTACACATGCAAACTTGCGTCACCTACAGGAAATGGAAGGTAATAGCAGTTTAGACCTACAGATGCACTGTAGACATGTCAGCGTTGCCACCTACAGAGCAGAAGCAGAAAATCAAAACGCAGCACAACCGCAAGTTCACCAGACCAGCCCCCGAAGCTTCAGGTTTTGGTGGCCTGAGTGACTCTTCACTGAGCCAAAGCCCCAAATTAAGTTAATGTCCCCTGTATTTGATATTTAATACTAGGATGACATTTAGCTAAACAACTAGGCAGTGGGAAATCCCTATCCTTATCCTAAATCACCACAAACTTGTTTTTATAAATCCTTTCCCTCGCTTCTCTTTCCTCTTTTGCTCTATCTTCGCTATGTAGAGCCATGACAACATCTACGATGATCCCTATCAGCCAGAGGTTGACCCACTACGAGAAGCATTGTCTGCAGGTGGCAGTGGAGGGGGAGGCAGCGGAGGAGGGGGAGGAGGAGGGGGAGGCGGAGGCGGAGGAGGAGGGAGGCGTCGTCGAGGCAGAGACCATTTTGCCACCATCAGGACAGCCTCGCTCGTCACTCGTCAGATCCAGGAACATGAGCAGGGCTCGGCCCTGAGAGAGCAGATGTCTGGGTAAGGTGACACATGCATGCCATTTATTGCTACAAAAGGAAGACAAAGCCAACACGTTTCAAGTTTATTTGTATAGCTCCTAATCATGCTTGCAGTGTGAAAAGGCTTTCCAGTCCACACCTTTATAAGTATATAAAACGGACACCCGTAAATTTTAAACTTTAACAGAGAACAAATAAAACCTTCAGTGAAATCCTTGTTTGAAATAAGCGAATCAGAGGGCTTACCTTCCTTCTATCTAACTTCATGCCCTGCGTCTCCTCACAGGTACAAACGAATGCGCCGGCAGCACCAGAAGCAGCTGATGGGCCTGGAGAACAAGCTGAAGGCAGAGATGGACGAGCACCAGCTGAGACTGGACAAAGAGCTGGAGAATCAGAGGAACAGCTTCTCAATGGAGGGAGAAAAGCTCTCCAAGAAGCACCAGGCTATCCTTGAGAAGGAGGTGAGCTGGTGGAGGGTGAGTGACCCATAGTGAGAGGAGAACGGAGGGTTGGATGAATATGAGATGCAGACATGTCAAGAAGCATTTCATCAAATATTACACCACACACCGGGTTTGTGAGGCGCATTCCTAACCGGCGCCCGGAGTGGACACTTGGGACATATTAATTTCAGCAGCAATTTGGTTATTGAGTTTCTAATTCTTCTTACTTTTAGACTAGTCTAAGATTAAACCTCCGTTTATACAAATTAGTCGTTAGGAAAATCCAGAACAGCTACCTGATATATAGTGAATATTCCATATTTTTATCTTAAAAGCTCTGATGGTAATGAGATTGTTTTGTTTTTTTTCCCAGACAAAGGCAGTTCTGACTGAGGAGAAGAAGTTCCAGCAGCACATACTGGGCCAGCAAAAGAAGGAGTTGACGGGTCTGCTGGAGTCCCAGAAACGGCAGTATCGACAACGCAAGGAGCAGCTCAAAGAGGTGCTTCTAGGTTTTTCACCAGTCAGCTGACAACCACAAAAGTATTTCTGTGAGAATTATAGATAGAAACGCAGTTCCTGTCATGAATAAATAAAACAGCTGTTGATCAGCTCGACCAGCTACTAATGGCACATTCCAATTTACCTCAACAAGAATTGAACTTCTATTCATTTATTTTTACCATTTAAAATGAACCCTACGTCATACTAACACTATACAAACAGCATTGATCGTTCAGCCCATTCAGCTAACGCTACTGTACTTTCTGTTCATTGCCTTTCATTTATTTCCACTCCAGGAACTGAATGAGAACCAGTCAACACCAAAGCGGGAGAAACAAGAGTGGCTGGTGCATCAGAAGGAGTGTCTGCAGCAGCTGCAGGCCGAGGAAGAGGCAGGCCTGCTGCGGCGGCAGAGGCAGTATTATGAGCTACAGTGTCGTCAGTACAAGAGGAAGATGCTGCTGGCACGCCACAACCTGGAGCAAGACCTGCTCCGAGAGGTACCATTTTTTTTTTTTTTTTTTTTTTTAATATTAGATTGGCGTGTCAATGTTGGGCCAGCAATTCAATTCTCCTAAAACCTATTTTAAGCAGCCAGCAGTCCAGTAGGATTCAATATTCAACATAGATTTGTAGAGAAATGTGTCCTGCGACAAGTTTCCTCTCCTCACGATATTACAATATCCTTCCTGCCTCTTTATCATCTTCTATTCTTCTCTAGGACCTGAACAAGAAGCAGACTCTGAAGGACTTGGAGTGTGCAATGCTTCTACGTCACCACGAGTCCACCCAGGAGCTGGAGTTCCGCCAGCTGGGTTTGGTGCAGCGTACGCGGGCCGACCTGATCCGCACGCAGCACCAGACGGAGCTCACCAACCAGATGGAGTATAACAAGAGGCGTGAGCAGGAGCTGCGTCAGAAACACGCCGTGGAGGTCCGCCAGCAGCCCAAGAGCCTCAAAGTGAGTGAGGAGGGAGAGGACAGCGAGACGGGGGTGGTAGGAGTAGAGGGGGAGGACGAGAGGGATGGCGAGTTCGAAAAGGGGAGGGAGATGCATGACGGAGAGAATGAGCTTGATGGAGCAGTATTGGAAGATGATGAAATGTGTGCGAGTGCCCCTGTGGTTAAAAGGAAAGTTGAGTTCGATGACAACAATATAACAAAGGGAGAAGATGAGAATGAGAGGGAGGAGTGGAAAGTCAGTGAAGAGGGGACCGTAGTGAGGGAAGTAGAAGGAGTGCAGTGGGAGTACGAGGATGATCCCAGTAAAACTGCACATGTCAACACTGACGAGGAAGAAGAGGGCAGGGGCGTGGCCGACGGTTGTCCGTCAGAGTTCATCTCGTCCCTGTCCCCAGAAAAGAGACGACTCCGTGAGCGAGTGATCGATGAGCTGTCTGAGTTTTACTTCCCTGATGCTGCAGAGGAGCTGGACCCCGAACCCATCACTTCCCCTCCCCCCCCTCCCCCCACCCAGACTTCTTTCCCTTCACTCTTCTCTCACGCCATCTGCCTCCTCCTCTCCCTCTCCGCTGCTGCCCAGCCCTCCAACCTCACTTTGCTGCTACTCTCCATCTTCCTCCTCTCCCTCCGTCGCTCACCTCCTCTGCCCTCGGTGGCCTCTGTTCTTCTTTCCGCGGAGCTTGCCTTCTTGGCGCTCTTCTTCTCGTACCTCTTCCTTCGTTCATGCTGCTCTCTTTCTCTCTCCACATACCTGTCGCTCAGCCTCTGGGCCAACGGCCTCTTCAGTTTAGGACTTGCCCTCAGTTTGGGGATTTATTACATCCCCATGATTTTGATTTCAGCCTCCTTCCTCAGCTCTCCCTCCCTCTTCCTCTCTCTCTACTTGGTGGTGGTGCTGATTGTCAGGCCGGCCCGCGACTTCCTCCAGTACGCACCCCGCAAAGTCAACCGCCTCTGCATGCGCGTCCTTTTCCGCCTGCCTCGGCCCCTGTTTGCTATGTGCCAGTCAGTCCTGGGCGGCATGGCTGAGCGTAACCTCTATGAGATGTTTCCCAAAGCAGGGCGCAACTGGGGTGGGCGCCAGTCCAAAATCCCAGTCCCCCTAAAGAGCTTGCCTTTAGAGTATCAGGCTCGCTGCAGTAACACCTCTCCCTTGGCCAAGGGCCTCCTCTGGGTGAAGCGTTTCAGTAGACGCCCCCTCGGGGTCCTGGCAGACCTGGCTAACTCCATAGTGCTAAAACTTGCTGGAAAGCTCCTTAAAAAGCTTCCGCTCAGTGTCTGGATCAAACTCCAGACTCTGGGCCTCTTGAAGAAGGAAAACCCAAGCAGGCTGCCCCGACTGCTGCCCAGGGAGGTCAGAGAGAGGAGACAGAGGGAGAGGAGGGGGAGAGAGAGGGAGAGACAGAGGAGCCAAGAGAGGTTGTTCCGTGAGGAGGCGAAGTGGGAGTGTGGGTTGAGGCGAACATCATCTGGAAGGTTTGTCAGGAGGAAAATTCGGCCGTGGAGATAGCAAGAGTGTGAGACAAATTTAAGGAAAGAGTGTGAAACATGCTGGTAGTGTGGGAGTGTCTGTGAGCGTGATCATGCTCTTTGTTCCATTGTTCAACCATCGTTTGTGTGTCTTTTTGATTTGGGCCTACATGTCTCTCTTGTTACATAACTCCCCAAATGGTTTGTGGTCACATTTCTTAAAGATGAGACATATTTGACCGTGCACGCATACATCTGTACATCAGGCTGAAAGTGATTTTGGCTGTTGAAGCTTTTCCAAACAGGCGTACATCCTACATGTGTGCACACAAGCCGTACCGTTGATTCAGTGAGCCCTGCAAACGTAAACATGCAGCTGAACCCTTTGTTACTGTACCAAACCAGTGAAGTTTTCATTATTGTGCTTTTTGTAAAAGTTATTTTTTTTAATTTTTTTTATTTCATTATTTTGCTCTTAATTTGTAAGACAAATATTTTTATGGTTATTTTTAAGACCGGTTTTGTGCAATCTTTTGTTTTTTCTTTATAGTGGTCTTATTTTAGAGGGTGCACTGTTGTCTCAGTGCTTAGAACAAATATTACAGTGTTGCATAGCGTCATGGCTATAATTTCACCCCCCAAAGTGGAATACTGTGAAAAAAAACTTTGATTTCACTAACACCACCCTGAACACTAGCCCTCAGTCTGTATAAAAGTGCAATAAACAGCTGAACAGAAAGATGTGGGACCATTGAAGGACATTTGATATCGCTGAGAAGTGTAGTTTCTCTATTTAAAAGTCCAAGTGGGAAATAATTAGCGGAAGGTCTAACATATAAAGTTTGGGGCCATTTAGCTTAATAAGCCTGTCCAGCTCAATTGTTTCATGTTAACACATCATTAGATATTATTTACAGCTAGTGAAATCCTCTTTCAGATTCTAGTTAGATATACTATTATTATTATTACTATTATTGCCCTTTTTGCAATACTCTTGTTATGATTTACCATGTAAACATTCAGATATTTCCCCCATAATATTCCTTTAAATGTGCAGCAGTTGAGTGCCTAGTTACAACTGTTTGCACAAATGTTAATATCTCTTGTGAAGTGGCGTATCTGAAATTTATAGTGGAAACGTACAAAAGCAGGATATACTTTGGAGTAAGAAAAGTATAATTTAATAAAAACCTATTTAATATTTTTAATGTAGCTTAATTTATATGAAGCCATATAGACAATCATTTGAGACATATAATCAGAAAATAAGTCCAAAGATTGATGCAACTACTGAATGTAAAAGTTTGAGCAGATCACCATCATATGAAAAGAAGATATCCACTAATAGCAGACATCTGTTTCATTTTGCACTGTCCCAAAGACCATTTTAAAAAAAGAAGGAAAAAAAAAAAAAGTGGGAGAACAGATCACTTTAACGATCATTAAAAGTTTAGTCTATGAAACCTCAAAAAAAGATAATGCAAAAATTCAACTTCTCAGAACGTAACGGGATGTCAAAAGTCCAAAGCCCAAAGATATTAATTTACTGTGATACACGACGAGGAACAACAACAAATCCTCCGAATTGAGGAGCTGGAACCAGGCATTTTTTCCACTATTTTTGCTTAATAGATTACTTCAGCTGGACCAAAAAGAAAACTTGACATTCATTGAATGAAGTTTAGGTGAAATGTGCAGTTGTCACATGCATATATTTGAGAGTATAAGCATTGTAAAATGTGCATATTTGCAAGGGAAATCTGGTTAAGATGAGTAAAGTGCATTAGTGCCTATAAATGCTAATTATGTAGGGAAAAGTGCCCTGTGCTGTATGTCACAGAAGGAGGACATTTGAGCCATTTACATGGAGGAATATTGAGTAGGAAAACTTGTATCTTGACTGTATTTGACCCAGGCGATGACAAAAAGTAGGGCACTTTTTGGGGAAGTCTATCTTTTTTAAGAACATTGTTTTATTTGAATGTAACTTATTTGCCATTGATTTTAAATGTGTGTTCCAGTATCAGTTATTTCCTGTTCCTCTGTGTATGTTTACATGTTTGTAATCTGTTTTTGTTGTGACACCATTTCTACAGAGTTATATCACCTTGAGTTTTTTCTTTTATATTTTATTTATAAGACTCTAGTACTGCATTCGGTTTGGCAGCCATTTTGTTGTCCTTTTATTCTCATTTTTAGCTGCATGAGTGTTGGCGTACTGTATGGCTGTGTGCTTGCAAACAGCAAAATATTTTGTCATACTTCCAGATTTATTTTTTTTCTTTACACAACAAAATAAATTATTTTGTGTGGAAATCATTGTCTTGTTTGTTTTTATGATTTTTGTTTCCATTATTTGCACGCTGTCTTCATTTGTTTACTTTTTTCTGATTATTTTATTTATTTATTTATTTTTTTTTAAAGCCAATCTTATCGTATTGAAAGATCCCTTCATCATTTTGTTGATCATCATTCCTCCTGTATCACACATTTTAGCTCTGCTGTCATCTGTGGTGCCTAACATAATGTTCTGTGACTTTGTTTAGTAGTATTTCTAATTCAATATAAGGTTTAAATATGTTTAGGGATGTTAACTGATGGGTATATAGTCATTATAGGCCTCATACAAGAAGGATGTGTTATTTGAATCATGTCTCATGTGCAAGTTTAATTTAAAGTGCTTGAAAGGAACAAACTAAATCATCACACAGGTGTGTCTGAATATATTAAAATATAAACATTCATTATTAATGATTATAACTTGCACAAAAAGGTTAAATAATATTGTAACCTATTTATTTTTTCAAAAAAACTTCCTTTGGTGGTTTTTTTACTTTAGATGTCAATGCGGATTAATCACATTTTTTGTTACCGTTTTCTGAAATTGTAGGTTTGTTTACATCCGACATATTTCTGAACATTGGGTTTAAACAGCCCCGTTCAATAATTATCACCTGACAAATGCACATCTGCATAGCTATAAGTCAACCTCTTTAATTAAATGTAAGAAAATACCTTTTAAGAGTAAAAAAAACATTCCATTTACTTGTCCTAAATAAGAATTTAGTAGTTAATAACACCTTGGATTCATTGTATCAATCACTGTATGAGTATAACTCTTATAAAATGAGCACAGTTCTTTTAATTTGAAATTAAGTATACTACTCCACAATTGAAAATAATTATACTATTTAGTAATAATTCAGCAAGATTGGTCAGGCATACTATAACAATGCCAAAATTACGTGTACTAAATGAGTGGGCCTAAGTCATTTTCCCGTGATGCTGTCGCTGTCAAAGATTCAACATTTGACAGGTACAGTATTTATACTTTTTAAAATTACATTTTTACCATCGGGGTCGTGTCAGCATTTTGCTAACAAAATTGATAACAAGTCGTTACAAAATGTCTTTTTCCCAGTGATTTTCTGTTTAACATCCATCTCCGTGTTCATTTATAAAAGCACAGGAGCACTTTAGTCCAGCTGCTTTCTTCTCTGTCCTCTCTCCTCCAGTCCAAGGAGCTGCAGATTAAGCGTCAGTTCCAGGACACCTGTAAGATCCAAACCCGTCAGTACAAGGCCCTGCGCAACCACCTGCTGGAGAACACACCCAAGTCGGATCACAAGGCTGTGCTGAAGCGGCTGAAGGACGAGCAGACTCGTAAGCTGGCCATCCTGGCCGAGCAGTATGACCACTCCATCAATGATATGCTGTCAACACAGGCTGTGAGTAAGGCAAGGAGACGTCATTCATTTCACACTCGCACAACACCACCAGTGCTGTCCCTGGCGCGGGGGGCCCGCCCGCCCACCTGCCTGCCACGCTGTCCACCAACAAGCCTCCTCCTGGTACCTCAGTGGTGATCTCCACCCTGTTTCCCCTACAGTCCTCCAAATGTACTTTTACCTGAATTTCTTGGATTTTAATTTTAGATCTTAGTTCAGAGGATAAATGTTAAAGAAAGAAAATGTGTTTGAGGTTCAATCATGTCTCTGTACCTTGGCTTTATTTTCCACTTCACAATTACATTAACTAGAGCTCGTTGAACCATAATGTCAGTTTGAGATGAGAACAGTAGATGTGGATCTTTATAGTCCGTAGGGATTAAATATTATCTTTTTAAATAGCGGGACATTTTTTTTACTAATTGCCTTTACTTTATTCTACATCATAACAAAACTACAATACAGCCAAATGAGTTATTTTGATTTAAAGTGCTCACACTATGCTTTTTGGTGTTTTCATTTCTGTGCATGTAATAGGTTTCCAAAGTGAGAAAGCCCAAAACACTGTTCACAAACTGCTCCAAACAGCTCTATTGTAGTCCAGCCTTTACTTCCGTGACGAACGTGCGCCACTTTGTAACACGTTATAATGCTCGCCTAGCTGCTAGCGTAGCACGCCCTCAATCTCTGCAACTGACTAGCTGGCAGTACTTACCTATCTACTGTGCATGTGCGACTCCCAACAAAGATGGAACAGCAGTGAGAGGTCTCACTCTGTAGCTAAAACAGAGAGCTCAACACACAGGGTGAAAAGAGGAGCTGCAGCAATGTGCAGTACAACAAAAATATGGTATTTTCTGAAAATCAAACCACATAAACATATTCTGATACAACCTCTAAATACAATTATGAACTTGGAACATGAGCATAATATGAGCACCTAATTTATATTTACCATCATTTTGTCAATTGCTGATTTAAATACTAATGTGCCATTTTGTAAAAATTTGTATTATTAGTTATTTGTGTTTTGTTTACTTACTTAATTTATTATCTGATTATACTTAAGTATCAAAAGTAAAAACGCAATGCAGAAAAATGTCCCCTGTAACAGTAATAAATAAACAAGCAAACAAAAAATTATTGAAATTATAACAATGAAAAGAAGCAAATCCTCACATTTGAGAAGCTGGAACCATGAAGACCTGAAACAATTATCATTAAAATACTTTCACTTAAGTACAGTACTAAGTAAATTTACTTAGTTACATTCTATCACTACTTAGGAGGGTTTTGCTTTTTAAATAGTCAAATATAAGCTTCAGCTCCCGCCCCCACTCTAAACTCCACTGCCCTCAAAGCATGGGACTCACTCATACACAAATCCCAGGCTTTAAAATGAATGAAACATAGTAGGAAGAGGACGGGACATAAGCAAACGTCTGGTTCCCTTCAATGACATAACATCCCGGTGCCACCTTAATTACTTCACATGGCAGCATGCCACGTAAGCCCAGTAAGCCAAATCCCTGCTGCCCTTGTCTGTCCGCATATGTGCTCATGCTGTGGTTAAAGTCTCAGTGGGAAGGTTTCCCACTCACTGATTAAACTCAATCCTTAGGTCAGAAAAACTTTTTTTAAACAAAGAATGTCTTTTGAATCAAAATTTAATCGGTTCCCTGGAGCCAGGCATCACACACACACACACACACACACACACACACACACACACACACACACACACACACACACACACACACACACACACACAGGTCAAAGTAGTTCAACTGCTGTGCAACATTTAGTCATATACTGATTTATTTAGATAACTGATATCTGAATAGTCAATACAATGCCTCATATCCTTTTCACAAACCCACCTACAGTGATACATTTAGTGGAAAAGTAGAATATGCACTGAAGTTTGTAATTAATATATATATTTTTTTATTTTATTTAGGATCCCCATTAGTTGTTAACATATTAACAACTATTCTTCCTGGGGTCCACAGGTTGTGTTTGTGATTTTAATTAGACAATTTCTAACATTTACACTTAATTTGATGTTTCACTTTCTACCATTGAATGGAGCATATACAGGCCCAGACTGATCAAACGTGTCTGACCCGGACAAAATACTGATTTAACAAAACTCAACACTCCTGATCCTTTTCTTCTCTCTTGTGCATATCCCTCTTGTTTCTTTGCATTCGTTAAACTCTTTAAACTTTTCCTCAACATTAAAGCACAATTTTTTGCCCATACAATCGTGCCAAATTAATTTTTCATACCATTTCCCTCTTTTTTTCTTTTCGGTCTCTTAGCTGCGATTGGATGAGACCCAGGAAGCGGAGTACAAAGTGCTGCGGATGCAGCTGCAGCAGGAGCTGGAGCTGCTTAATGCCTACCAGAGCAAGATCAAGATCCACACCGACACGCAACACGATCGAGAAGTCAAGGACCTGGAACATAGGGTGTCCATCCGTCGCGCCCTGCTGGAGCAGAGGGTTAGAGTCTTTGGCAATCACTTCTATGAAAGCAAAGCTCCTTAAAATGTAGTAAAAGCCTCTGGTGAGTTTTAGGAATCCAGTTGGGCTTGCAAAGAAGATTGTAAACTGAAAGGTAACAATATAACTTTTTACTGTCCTGTGTTGAGACTTCTACAATTAACTTACAGCACCTTTAATAATGGTTTTCACCACATGGTCCTTTCAGTTGCTGTTCTGGAGCCTTCAGTCTATCACACAATCTTCCCCAGCGGGTTAGGGGTTACACTTTAAGGATTTACACTTACCATCTGCTAATAAAGATTGTGTGATTTGATCAAGAGCTCCAAACAGACCCTAACTTGTGGTGAAATTGTTTTTGTCGAGAATGAACTTTCACTCTCGTGATTTGCAGTAATTAAAACGAGTTCCCGAAGAGTTTCACATTTGCAAATCCAAAATCTTGAATCTTGGATTCAGATAGAATATTTAAACACCTTTTAAAAATGCTACAATTTAAAGACAAATGACAGTGTGTGTTTCATGTGTATTCCCCTGCTCTTTTCCTAGATCGAGGAAGAGATGCTGTCCCTGCAGAATGAGCGGTCAGACCGCATCCGCACCCTCCTGGAGCGGCAGGCCAGCGAGATTGAGTCCTTCGACTCTGAGAGCTTGCGTCTGGGCTTCAGCAACATGGCACTGACAGGCATCCCCAGTGAGGCCTACCCCATGCAGGGCTACTCCAACATCCCGCCCCCCAGCTCCCGCTCCGCCGGCCACTGGAGTCACGGCATGCACCCGCAGAGCGTGCCCCCGCAGCAGCACTCCCGCCGCAGCCACAACAGCAGCAGTAGCAGCGGCATCGGTAGCGGCAGCGGAGCAGGGGACCGCAGGAGCGAGTCTTCCTCTTCCTCCCATGCCCTGGGAATGGCCCTGGGGCTGGGCAGAGACGGGAGGGAGGTGCACCACTCGTCCCGTTCCTCCGCCTCCTCTTCCTCCTCCTCCTCCTCTTCTTCCTCCCACCACCAACGCCACCACCTGCCCCAGCACTACCACCACCAGAGCACGCCACAGCTCTACCGCGAGCGGGAGCGAGATCGAGAGAGGGAGCGGGAGAAGGAGAGGGAGCGGGAGTGGGCTGGAGTGCGAGGCTCTGGCGGCGACCTGGCCCACCCACACCCCCTGCCCTTCTCCCATCACCTGCCCTCACGCTCCTCCTCTCAGTCCCTGGCCATTCTACCTCCCCCACCGCCTGCCCCTCCCTCCATCTCCGGCCCGTCCTCCTCTTCCTCTTCCTCCTCCTCCTCACAGGGGGGGATCTACTCTGGCAGCGGGCTTGGTGTGCGCGGTGCCCCCAGCTTGTTGGCCCTGAGGAACAGCCCCCAACCTCTGAGGAGGACGGCTTCCGGCGGAGGGCCTGGAGGAGCCGGGGGCAGCGACAGCGTCTTGAGCCGAAGCACCTCAGTCACTTCGCACATCTCTAACGGCTCCCACCTCTCCTACTCTTAAAAGGCAGGGTGGTAGCATGAAGGGTGGGAGTGATTTAGGAAGGTAGCTTTCACAGGTTGCATCTCAATACTCTCAGCTTGCCACCTTGCCTTGTGTCCTTCCTAGGACTGATCTCTACTCTCAGTAAAGCTACTCAGCTGAAATGCAGAGGATTTAGGGATATCACCCTTTCCTCTCAATGCACAGTAAGGCAAAGAGAGGACAAACTGACATTATTGAGCTGCACCCTGCTCCTTTAGACTCAGGGTGGGTAGAGAGGTGTTCTCCCATTCTCACAGGGAGGAATGTAACCACCTGTAATACCACTAGGTGATAATAGATTTTTTTTTAAAGAGGAGGTTTATGTTTAATGTTTTTATCTTTGTTACTGCCTGTATAAAAGTGAGACAGAAATGTGAAATGAGGGATATTTTGCCCTTTTTTTCTCCCAGAGCTGCAGAGAGAGGCGATAGCAGCCATGTCTTCTTCTATGATGTTCTATGCTGGAATGGAGAAAGAGAGAGGATAGGGGGAGGAAAAAAATGTTGTTTTTTTTTTGCCTTGTGTATGTACTTGTATGTAGTCTGTAGTGTCCAGGTATATCTAGCAAGCACTCATAACTGTGGCTCCAGAAAAGAAAAAGGGGGAGAATCACATAAGATGGGTTACTTTAGTCTCCAGCCTGCTGGGGGATTGGAAAACACTTTTTATTGATTTACAACTGTTGATGTTTTATTGGTTTTTTTGTATTAAGTGTATTATAACAAAAACATAAAAACAAGTTGCTTGGAACGTCACCAATGCCTTTAAGGGGTTCTTAAAGGAATGTCGTGCCATCAAAAATTGTATTTGATGACTGCAAGATGATTTAAAAACAGAATGTTTGTAAAGGCAAGAGACTGAAAAATTATTTTAAAAAAAATGCAGCTGGGATGAGGAGAAACATTTGTGAGGACATGTAAAAATATAAAAAAGCTTTCTGGCATCATGGCATATTGAGTATCCAAACAACATAAGTGTCTATGGGAGTCACTCCAATGCATGAGATAGATGTACGGAAAAAAAACATTTGTAAACATGACCAAACCACATTTGAAACGTACTGTACCTGTCCAAGTTTCACTGGCATTGAAGATCACGTGTCCCACATTTTTAATCTTTACTGTACATATTTATGGGAATATTTAAAACAAAAACAAGTCATTGGTTTTATAGAGTAACAAAGATAATAATAGTAATTTTGATATATTCGAATGAGTATTGAATTCAAGATTTAGAGCGACAACTTCAACTGCATTTTCTAGGTGTCGATATTACCATAACTAATCCTGATGTAAATGTTGTTGTAATCATGTTCACATTTTTTCTGGCGAATTAGAAAAGGGCCCACTTTTGACTGTAAAAAAAAAAAAAAAAAAAAAAAAAAAGATAAAAATACTGTTGTCAGGTATGGTGTGTGTTCAAGGTATTAATGATTATTAATAAGGGATTATTAATAATTGTTAATGATTCATGTATGTGTGTTGAGCAGTAAAGTCTAGTTATATTGACACATTTCTTCAGACAAAACTATTGAATTTTAAAAGACACTCCTACAGCAGCAACCCCCACTAATCACATGATCTCTGACCTCCTCCTCTGGACTCTCATGGAGAAAAAAAAAAAAAAAAAAGAGAGAAGAACAAATGTTTTTACAATTGGGCACTGGAATGTAAATGCTGGTTATCATTTTTAATTTTTTTGTTCTTTAGTGTAGGAATAAGTTTCCACACAGATGCTCTTAAAGGAAGCCTGGAGAAAAAGAGAGGAAGAGAGACGTGCACAATCCCAATCTTACTGCTGAAGTGTCCGGTGCGTGATGAAGAAGTAGTGAGAGGATGGGTGACGACTGAGCTGCTGTGAATGTGCACCCTCTTGTGCCAGCACAGCAGCAGTGACCGCAGCAGCCCGTCCTCACAGATAAAGACACCAATCAGTGTTTTCGTGGGGATGTTTCTGAAGGTTCATTTACTTAAAGATCAGAAATAACTGGACTTTTGTTTTTATTCTTTTAAATGGAGAAAAGATAATCACCCTGCTGTTTGTACTACTCAGAAACACCAGCTCAAGACAATTCCCTGTGTAACCTTCTATTTTATGCTCGGTTGGAATCTCAGTGCATGCATAAACTCCTTACAGTATATAAAGGAAGACTGGCGGGTTTCAGGACGGCCTTTGTGTCGAGGGGAAATCTGTGTGGTAGTGTTTTTAGACGGGTTGTTCGAGAGCAGGGAGTCTCAGTTCCTGCATCGTGCCCGGATAAAAGATGAAGACAAAGAAGCAACACAGGATCATCTGTGTTTTGCAGAGTTTTCGAGGGGGGGGGGGGGCTGGTGTGCTATTCAAGTTATTCCAAGCAAGGAAGAAGGTTCAACACATGTATTGGAAAAGAAATGGGGTGCTTTAAAAAGTAATACAAAAAAAAGATAATAAATTGATATCAACACATTAACTTGAGTCTTGAGTTGATGTACTTTACTCAGATGGCATTATCATTGGGATGTTTATTACATGGCTGCAACTAGTCAGTCATTCGATTAGTCGATCAATCTGCTCCAGTGTCTCAGATGTGAATATTTGGTGGTTTTATTGTACTTAAAATCCTCTGGTTAATGTCAATGTGTCATAATGATAAATATGTCAACTTGGGCTTTGGAAAATTATAAAGGACATGTTTTGAACTATTTTCGAAAATGTTATGGACCAAATGATTAATAAAGAAAATGAAAAGGACAAAAAGAATTGTTAGTTACGGGCCTAGGTTATTTTAAATATTGATAAATATTTCCAATTATTTTCTATTTGGTCCATAAAATGTCAGAAATTAGTAAAAAATAATAAATAATATAATTAAAAATAAATTTGTCTAACAGTCAAAACCCCAAATACATTCAGTTTACAATCTTTAAAAAAAATCAATCAATATTCACATTTAAGAAGCTGGAACCAGTACATTTTGGTAGATTTTAACTGAAAATGACTTAATTATCATTTTTGTCTTATTTATTAATGCATAATGTTACAATCAGCCAGTGCTAACCTGAGGGGCGCGTTACACAAAGGCACACAGCTAAAGGTTAACCTAGCTGGTAACATTAACCCCCCCCCCTACATGTTGCGTTCAACGTGAGAATGAGACTAACTTGCCTGGATGAGTGTATGTTGTTCCTACTTCTAGAGGGGTTTGTGCTGTGTTAAACTGACTCACCCAGAACCTGCATGGTTTTGCGTCTGAAGATGGCTGCTTGCCCCGGTGACCACGGCATGATATAGTAGCTTCGGGTCCGCTCCGTCGGCGTCTTCGCCGGAACAGCCCTGCTCTTCCTCGTTGTGGAAGAGAAATGTTTCCGCGTCTTTGTCTTTAAAGCAACACCATTCTTTTGAACCTTAAAATAATTTTTCCAAAAATCGTTTCAGTGGTTCATCAACACGTAACAGGGTGAACAGCACTTCTGCATTCGCTTTGAGGCCCTCTATCTGCTAAAACCGCATTATGCAAGTTTGCCAGATCGGGTAGCGGATCTGTAGTTTGAATGAGAACGGTAATGGACAACTTCGCTTCCAACCTGTAGGTGGACCGAAGAGGGAAAGTGCTTTGGTGTTGCTTTAATAGCGTTCTCCATGTGGTAGCATCTGGTGAGCAGCCGTCCACTTGAGGCTCTCTGCGATCTCCTCAACCATTCACCTCATCCTTCCCCACAGACCTGCGAATCTGGCTTATTAGCATCACACAAACACGCCACCTCATGTCACATGTCAGTATTTACCCTCAGCTACTCAAAAGACACTGATTTCATAACAATAATAATTAGGGGTCCAAGCCCGAGGCTGGAAGAACGGGCAGTAGCGAAGCTACGCCGTTCGCACAGCAGGGCTATTGCTTTTTAAGGTTTCTTATTATTCTTCCGCCGATAAAACAGATGCTACAGCCTAATGAAGCGCTATAATGAACGTAGAGGCCTTTTGGCAAATAAGTCAATGCATTTAAATGGGAATAATTTGCAATGGAAATATCTGCTGCAGTAAATGCTATCATCACAAAACTTGAGATTATTGTTCGACATGCCACTCTGCGGCTCTCCACCAGATTTGGTGATGATCGACCTTTAGGGGGCGCTATAATTGAAGTAGAAGTGTTTTGGCCTTTTAATCAATGAAGAGGAAATTTGCAATTGCATTTCACTACAGACTTTGGACCTCGCACTTGGTCAAATTTCCTGACTTTTGCCTCGCCGTCATCGTGCTTTGGGTTCTCCTTTCGCGGGCTCCGCTTCCGTGGGCTCTTAGCGTCGTCAGGCCAGGGGCGACTCGCGCCAAAGGGCACTGACGCTGGGGAGGCTTGGACCCCGTTCATAACTGCTTGCAGTTCTAGTTTAGTTTATTATTATAAATTCCCCAAACTTTGAGCTATATATAGTTAAGAATACCATATATTATAAACAATATGTATATTTTTAGGCTATATATATTTTCTTAAACTGTATCTGTATTTATGCATAATAATTGTCATCTATTGTGTGTGCATCCTGAGCTGCTATTCGTCCTGTGTACTATTTCTGACTGTGACATCATTATTATAGGCCGACTGGGAGGATCCGCGCGCTGCCCTTTAAGATGCGTCTGTCATCTCGCCGTTAATGGAAAGCCTTTCTGGCTGTTTTCTGCGGTGCATGAGATCTGTTCCAGCTGGCCCGGGGAAGGAGAACACTACTGTGGTGCATTTTTTGTCGGCCGACATACCCAGAAAGGAAGGGGAGAGGATAGGCCACGCCGAGGGAGACGGAAATGAGAGGGGGGTGTTCAAAGAGGAAACCCTATCCCTTTAAGAGCAAGTGGGACATAGCGGTGCGAGAAAAGGAGAGGAGGGGGAGAAGAAAGAGGAATTAAAAAAGAAAAGGAAGAAAGAGACAGGGAGGGAGGAGGGAGAGCGGGCGATAAAAAAAGAAAGATGACATCCTCGCAGCTGAACGGCCGAGGTGGAGCGATAGGCTGCGGCCCGGCGAGAGCGCCGCTCGCCGGGGTCAGGGCTTGAAACCAACAACGAGGCTTCGACAAACACCCGATTGGCCTATTGAGAGAAATCGGAAAAATAGATTCATAAATTAAAAACAAAGCATGACCTGCTGTGCTACCAGATACGTGTGTTATAACCCATATTTGTTCTCTTGCGTAAAAAGGCATTTATTTCAGGTAGAATGGTTTATGTTTAATGCGAAAGTGTGATACTGTAATATACGATTTTTGTTCTGTTTTTTGAAAGCAGTTTTGTTGCGCGATATTGCGTTTGAGTAAGATTAGTGTTGAGTGAATTAAAGTTAGAAACCAAAGTGAAAAGAGAAACAGGCCGATATTGGACCTGGCCCTTTACACTACTGCCTACTGCAGCCCGCGTTAGTCAACAGCTGCGTGCATTTTAATTGACAGCATTAGGCTACCTCAATGAGAAAAACATATTTTTGCAGACGACTTTATTCACGTTTCTGAAGAAAATCCAGAAGCCCGTCGTTTTTGCTGCAGAACAGGCGACTGTTTGCGCCTTAATCACCGGTGGGCCGATCAAAACCATGCAAAGGCTGCCCTCCTCGACCTCAATCAGGAGCTGACTTTATAATCTCCATCGCTGTGCTGCAAAATGGATGCTGCTTGGAGCAATTTTCTCTTCCAGGTAGGCTTGTTGAGCAGGCATTACTGGCCTCTTTTTCTGCTCTCATTTTTACTGCGCGCATTTTCTCACAGTGTGTGTCCAGCAGTCCTACAGTCCTCACATCTCGTATTTCAATGTAGCACCTCAAGATAATGCTGTGACTTGTGTTTACATTTGGTGATGGCCTTCTACTTGCTTCTCCAGAATACTCCCACCCAAAACCAAGTGGAGGGGAGCCTCCAATCAGAGCTCATGCCAGTGCATACGAGTTCTCCCCAAACCCCACCCACAGAGCACATAGCACAGCCTCCTTCAACTGTGGACACTGCTGCTCTTAGTGAGGAACCGCTGCCTGGTGAGGGACACTGCACTGCATCCTACACCTGTGGAGCTGACAACAGTAAATCCATTACACTTAATTCTCATTTGCATTATTGAGTGCCAGTATTAAGGTCAGTCAGGTGATTAAAAAACCCAGTGAATTTGGTGATTTGCAGGTGAAAAGACAGAATATTTGTTTTATTTCAAGTGCCCAATATTTAAAAATTGCATTACAATTGCTTAAATAGTATAAGATCAATTCAGATTTAAGTCAAATTCAGATACATTAATATTGGGATATCTGGACTCATTCATCATCTCAATGTTTCTCAGTATTTCTTTGTTAAATAAAGGTGGTATGATTACTTTTTTATTAAACCCTAATTAAGATGCGATCATCACTTTTACTTTGCCATGCATTTTTAGAAATACAACTTAACTAGACTTAGCCTTACTGCTTAGTAGAGCTACAATGTATGATTGGAGCACAAACAATTAGTCAATTAATCGCTTGACAGAAAAAACTATTTGGATAACGTAAGTAATTTTTTAAGCAAAAATACCAAAAGTTCCTAGCTTTCAGTGTCTCAAATGTAAACGTTTGCTAGTTTTTGTTGCCTTCTAAGTTCTATGGCAGTAAACTGAATATTTTTGGACTGTTGGTCGGACAAAACAAGCAACATGGAGATGTCACCTTGAGCTCCGGTGAAGGGCATTTCTCACTGTTTTCTAAAAAAACAGGGTTTACTGGGAAGATGTTTTAAAGACGTTCACTTTGCTTAGTGTTGTGTTTACAGACACCTAATCACTTGACACTATCTTGAATATGGATAACTGGTCGATTACGCTCTAAACCTATTTTCCTACTAGACATTACTTTTACCTAATATTATAAATGACATATTTAAAAATACAAAATCACCGTCTTTGAAATTAACAACTTTCCTTCTTTCTGTATTTCCACCTGCCTCCCTGTGGTCCAGTGAAGTCTGTGTCTCGGCCGGCCCGCATGCCCCACATCTGTGCCATCTGCAACAAGCAGTTCAAGAACAACTACAACCTGCGGCGGCACCAGTCGGTCCACACTGGGGTACGCATGAAGGACAGGGCCAGAGAGCAGGCGGAGGGGGCAAAGGAGGGAGCAGCCGGCCAGGTGGCGATGGCCGCCCCGTCGGCGATGGCGGTGGGGGCTGGAGGGAGGGTGGAGAGGCCCACTGTTCCCCTCTCCCTGCTACACCTCTCTGCACCTCCCCCTCTCGCCCCTCCCGGCGTGTTGGCGGGGGGCCAGCAGCCTCCCCTGGGTAGTCAGGATGGTGAAGGGGTTGCCATGGCTAACGTAATGGCTAGTGTTAACCCCCATGCTCCGCCTCCTGCTGCTGTCGTCATGGCCACAGGGGCGACAGTACAGGTGGGTCAGGGCCTTGTGGAGATGGCTGTCGTCAACCCCAAACCTTCAAGCATGTTGTTTCTTAAGCTGCCTGGCCACAGGGATGGTTAAGCCACCTTTTTTACTGTTTGGGACTTGCAAGCAGTTACTGTGTGTTACCTGCTTTGTATTTGACAGAAACTCTCCTGTGTGTTCAAATCTACAAAACGTTTATGTGCAGTAATCAGTTCAGGGACCAGTGAATTCCATCCCAGCGTTTGGCACTGGTCCCCACTTTGAGAAACAACGTGCTAGAAGCCCCCCCCCCCCCCCCCCCATGCTCCCCTGCATGTTCTCAATAACACAAGCAGTGTGAAAGCAGATAAAGACTTAAAATCCAGTGGGAGGTAGTTAATCTAACATGCAAATCAACTGTCAGAAATGTTTGCGTGCATTGTTGAAAGTTCAATTTTGGTCCAAATCAGGCAGAAATATGTGTGCATTTGCATGGTTTCAACAAATGTCTTTCTTGTTGTGCATATAACTGTAATTCTACTTTCAATCTTAACTCTTTAGTGTGTTCACTTGCTTGTCTGTTTTGCCTCAGAGACCTGCAAATCCCAACCCAAACCCGGTGAGGAAGAACCACGCCTGCGAGACATGTGGGAAGGCTTTTCGCGACGTTTACCACCTCAACCGTCACCGCCTGTCCCACTCAGATGAGAAGCCGTTCTCCTGTCCCATCTGCCAGCAGCGCTTCAAGAGGAAGGACCGCATGAGTCACCACGTGCGCTCCCACCAAGGTGGTGTGGAAAAACCCTATGTCTGCCCCCACTGTGGCAAGGCTTTCTCCAGGTGACACTGGAACAGTTTGTCTTTTTCCTGACATTTCACACAAATTCTCAAACTTTTTGCTTTGAGTGTGAAAACCTAAAGCGTTAACTGTCCTAACATGTTGACTCTTTCTCTCCCAAGGCCTGACCATCTAAACAGTCATGTCAGACAGGTGCACTCCTCGGAGCGACCCTTCAAATGCCCGGTGCGTCATGTTTATGACATACATCCTCACCTGGCAGCTGTACAAAGCATCTTATTTTTATTTTTTTGTTAATTCATGTTAACAATGACCACGTTTATATGATGCACCACATTCCAGGTGACTCAAGGCCGAGGTCTTCTTGTATATAACTGCACTTTTATCTGTCTTCAGCTGCCTTATAATAATATCCGTTGACATGAGTAAATGAACATTGAGAATATTACCATGGAAACTGATCTGGATAAAGTATATGCCTTTTTGAAACCGAATCTGCACCGGTTGTCTCACTCTAACTGGACTGTAATTATTATGTTTACATGCAGCAGCTCAAAGCCTGATATTTAAATAAGCATGACAAACATCCTTCATCACGTACTGTACAGTATATGTGTGTGTGTGCATATATTACATACATATATGAGGTTGCTTTCCATAAAGAGTTGTAGATCTTAAAATTGGGTCCTAAACACTGGCTCATGTTATTTAATAACTGTAATGGCTATAAGATGACAAGTTGTGAAACTGAAAATGTTATAAATAAAATTTCAATTTCTTTTTGTGCATACATTTTTAAGTTTTTCAAACTAAGAGCACATAGGTATGCATAGGTTTTTGCTTTTTTTATACTTCTCTATAATTAGTTGTCGATTGCATCTTTTTTCAGACCTGTGAGTCCAGCTTTGCCACAAAGGATCGTTTGCGTGCACATATGATTCGCCATGAAGAGAAGGTCCCCTGCCACATCTGTGGCAAGCTCCTGTCTGCGGCTTACATCACAGATCACATGAGGGTGCACAACCAGTCACAGCACCACGCTTGCCATCTCTGTAACCGCAGTAAGTTTACATTAAAGCGTCTGTCATGACTAAGAAAGTTATCCTCACCTCTGCAGTTGTCCTCAGCTCTATGGATCTTTAAAGCATCTTTCTGCTTATTGTTTTGGTTTTTCGTTCTACGACTTAACTGTTTGAGTCATTTCCAGCCACAGCGGGCAGCTGTTCTCAATGACAAAGCTCTGATAAAACCACTGCTGACTAGCTAGCAGTAAACTGCAAATAGCTGCTAAAGTGCCAGATATTTCCCTCAGGAGTGGGTGGAGACCAAAACAGAGTGTGAATATTGTTGCTTCATATCTGTGGGATGTGTAAAAAGCTACTTAAAAAGTGGCAGGTTTAAGTGCATATAAATAAAGAATATTTTAAAGTAATGCAGGCACACATACCATGTTCAACCTGTAATTTCAACCTCTTGTAGCTTTGTGTAAGAGAGCGAGGTTATTTATCTGTTTTAATAATATGATGAGATGCTATTTCACCACAGCCACATTTTGAGAGCTTTTCCTTCAGAGGTCACTTTTAATCACTTGTTGTAATGTTGACGACTGTCTCTCATTGACATAACTGTCATTTCCACTCTTTCCTCCCGTCTTGGCTCTCCTCCATCAGGCTTCACCACCCTGACATACCTTCGTGTCCATGCCCAGAAGCACCATGGCCAGGAGTGGAAGGACAGTCCAGGCGGCTTCGGCGGCACATCCTCTGGTGGCATACTCGTCTGCCACTTGTGCGGAGTCCACTGCAAGACACCCACCCAGCTCCAGGGGCACATGGGCACCCATGGCAACAGCCAGGGTGCCCCAAGCCCCATCACCTCTAATGTGGCTGCCAGCAGCTCTGTCTCCCTTAGCAACATGGTGACATCGCCTACTGTGTATGTCACTGGTAACACGGTGGTTGACCTGCTCGTCACAGACTGCTCTAGCATCGCAGCACCACAGTCACACAGTTAGCAGTAGAGAGCTCAGCAATAATAACCTCACTCCCTTAACGGGGCAAGCTTGGAGAAGGTTAAAGTTAAGTGTAGATGATGATCTGGTTTCAGTTTTGTAATGTCTCCACTTATAGGTAAGGTTAGGATTAAAAGGTGGAGGAGATTAACTCCAGTTAGCATTCAAGGGCAGTTTCACCTCAGAGCTGCAAAGCTGGAGCATCGGAGAAAAGGAAGCTGTATTAATCGAGCAATGACGTCGTGGAAGGAGGGACCTTCGTGGCTGCAGCAGGTTCATTGACACTTACAACAAACATGGATGTGTTGTCCAAATATTCCTGAATGCACTCGTGCATTTAAGACTCCAATGAAACTGTGGTATTGTGAGCATCTACTGTATTACTCTCCCCTCTCTGCCCTCTCTCTCTGTCCCTCCCTTCAACCCTGGCATTGGCTGCTTTCTGCAAGTGCACCAAGTACTGTATATCTCACACCAGCTCTGATCTTACCTCCACTTTGCAGCTCACTTACTAAGAATCCAAATGGCTTGCGTTAAGAAGTAGTAGGAGAATAGCTCCCAGAAAATGTTAACAAATAAACACATTAGAAGGGAAGTTGTGTGTGTTTGGGTGTGTAAGTCAGGGCTCAGCTAGCATGTTGGCTTGTTTGTTCACAAAACAAAAATCAACATTTTATTTTGTAGAGGTGTCATGCCAGTTTATGAAGTTTCTAGAGGGCTGTTTATTGATCAGGACAGACGGCCATACGTGTTGTGGTCAGTCTGGAATTGTGGGATGTACTTGTTCATTTGTTTCCTAAAGGTACAGAGATAAGAATGGAGTTGGGTTCAGGAGTGTCAAGCACCTTAAATCGTTATTGTTTGATTCAGCGAGGATCAAAGTGGGTTTGAGATTTCTTGGATTCTTCCTCTCTGGGTCTGGCCGTAAAAAAAAAGAAACAGAACTGTTAATCAACACTTCAGCTTCTGACATGGCAATTCTTGCACCAGAAAACTACCTTTTTGCATGAAAATAAGCGAGCTCAGTCATGCTTATTGTTAGGGAGCTGTCATGACAAATGAAACTTTTAGCAGTTCCACCAAGTTAGTTGGCTGTAAACAATAATATTTGTGAGTTGATTTTATTCAGAACATTTTTAACATTGTTGGCCATTAATTTGATTGTATGTGTCATTGCCATAGTCCTTTTTGTTTTGCTCTATGTACCAGTCCAATGAGTGAAACTTATGCATTAGATTTAGTCATTTAACTCTGTATAGCACATTAATGCTCTGAACGCAAGTCATTATTGTTCTACATTATTCACATGAAGAATGGTCACTTGTACGTTTTGATATCTTTGGTTGCTTTGAGTTATTATGTGAGTGATGTGGTGTCGAGAAAGGGCTTATAAAGTCATAAGTACAATGGAAGTTTGACAACACCACTTGGTATGCTGTAAACAAATCCTGGTTTTGTACTGGAGTGCTTTTTTGGTTTTGTGTTAATATGTTACCTTGTAGAGTTGTTCCTTTCTTCCTTTTATTTTATTTTTTTCTTTGGAAATGTGTTCTTCCTGTTGAGAAAAGTATTGATTTATTAAAAAATTAATTTTAGGGTTTTCTCCATCACACTAAGAAAAAAAAATAATACCTCTACTCTAGGATTCTGTACAGATCTTTTGATACATCTTAATGCCTTATCGTACTCAACTGCATTTTAATTCTTTGATGATGAAATATTTCAAATCTTAGTCATGGATTCATTAAGAATATTAATGGGATGTATTTATATTTTTATATTTCTCAACAGTATGCATGTCTAAAAGGTTGTTAGAGCAAAAAAAATGATGATGCTTAATACAGTCATAAATATGTTATTTTGTAGATCAAGTAGAGATCATGTTATTATTTTGTAATTTGGACAATTTAAAGTAAAATGAGTAAACGGGCGTTGTTTTGTGTGCTGATCTGTTCACCTACTACACAGCCATGTTTGCCTTGTTAACTGTCACGGTAACCCTTAGTGGAAACTTTCCCATGACAACAGGACTTTACATCGACATAATTCTTGCACAGCTACAACAGAAGTCATCGGAAAGTTTCCCAGCGATCTCAAAAAATCGATAGTGATTATCAGAGGAGAGGCTTCTAGATGCAAAGATTAGCTCCTGCACAACACTTATGATAAATGTACTCAATTGTTTCCGTCAAGAAATGCCTGAGAAAGGTAGGTTTACCAAAACCTAGCTATGAAATAAGTTTATTGTTGACAGATTTTTTTTTGTTAATTATTCTCTGAAGCACCGGTCTATATACAAGTGTGCAAAGATCACTTTTCCTGTTTCCTGTATGTCTTTCTAGATACATCGCTTTAATCCAGTGATTAAAGGTCCCATAATATGCTCATTTTCAGGTTCCTACTTGTATTTTGGGTTTCTACTAGAACGCTTACATGATTAAATGTTAAAAAAAATCATTATTTTCTCAAACTGTCTGTCTTAATATACCTGTACCTCTGTCTGAAACGCAAACGCTTTTAGCGCCTGTCTCTTTAAGCCTTCTTCCCGAAAAAGCCCATTCAGCTCGGATTGGTCAGCATTTCCGGGTCTTGCACATCTGCGCTCTCTGACTCTCTGCACCGTCATTGCAGCTGGGGAATGACTGTAACTGTAGTGGGATGGTGTTTCTGAATACAGGCTGTGTGCATTTTTCTGTGGATTGAGCGTTTTGATACTTTCTAGTATTTATGTAGCACTTCGACCTGCTTTATAATAAAAAATACATTGAAATTTCACTTTTTACAATATGGGACCACTAAAAATCATGCTTAGAGAAACTAATGCTCTCTGTTGACAGTAGAAAAACAATTCCAGTGCAAAGGAATGAAAGATGCTATGCTGCGTGTTTCTTGACTTGAAAAACTTGTTATCTTGCTCTTACTAAGTTTTGATACTCTCACTATCAGTGTATACCAAAGCTGAACACAACAACTTCAGACACATTCCCTACAGACTGTTGAAAGTTATTCTGGAGAAAGTTAAAAGTAGTACATTTAGGTAAAGTAGGTACACCAAAATATTTCATTCTATAATTCATAATCCTTGTACACAAAATAATTCATTGATTTTTCTTAAACATCCACTCTCTGTCTTGCCATTTTTAGAGAAAAATCTTCTTTTCAGTTATAGTAGAACTTTTCACGGTCTTGTAATTTATAACAAATGTACCAAGTTCCTATTCCAACGTCAGAGCAGTATGTCTTAAGACTACAATTTTAACATTGTACTCAATTTGTCTTACTGACTTCTTTACTGAATTTCAAACATTAGCCTATTTATTTCCTTATTCTAGTAACACATTTTGTAGAACCTGTAAAGTCTTCATTAGTATTTCTGGCCTTCTTTAAGTTACTATTTTACAGAGTACCACATATTCTATCTCTCTTCAATCTTGCTATCATATTATTTACTTGAAAGGTTATATCTCCCAAGTTTGTTTACTTAATTGATGATTTTTGCTTTTAAATGTTTTGTTTTATGTATTTCTTTCACCTACACCTACCTGTGTGTTGCATTTACAGTATGTGCTTGTGTCCGCATGTACTGATTAAGGTCTTACTCCCCTATACAAGCTTTGAGTAAACTATATTAGTTCTAAACACAGTATGTTTTGCGAATTATACACAATTGTTATCATCATGTAGTATAGCACACCAAAAGGAGATATTCTACTGAACAAATTTGTAACTGCTTCTTGTACTCTTTTACAGATTATTTTTTCCAGTTGTAAAAAAACATGTGCAAACCACTGTTAGAGTTTGACCATGCCCTAAAGTCTAAGGACAGAGCTGGGTTGTCACTGCAAAGCCTCAACAGTGTTGCAATGATTGGCATGTGATCTGCAATCTGCAAGACCCCAAACATATTAAGGTTTGCAATTCTGCAAAATGTCAGGACCATGAGGCTACAAACATACCAAGCATATCTGATAATGTGTAGATAAGCACTGATAATTGATCAGTTTATGTGCAAATGCTTGTCCACTCGAAGGTCAAAGGACTAACCTGTCAAAGATGAACACTTAAGTCTTTACAGACACAAATGGCATTATGGTTAAGCAATTATCTGGCTGTTTTCAAATATATTTCATTTTCATTTATTTAAAAAAAAGGCACAAAGCAATGATTTTCAAAAATTGGGCTTTAACAGCTGCAATATATGTGTTCATTGACGTATGTATGTGTATGATTATGTGTGTGTGCGTGTGTGTGTGTGTGTGTGTGTGTGTGTGTATATATATATATATATATATATATATATATATATATATATATATATGTATATATATGTATATATATATATATATATATATATATATATATATGTGTGTGTGTGTGTGTGTGTGTATGTATAGTACATATATAGGCTATCTATCATAAGATAATTGTGAATAAGATATACATATGTGTTAAATGAAATAATAATTTACTGAGTTATGGAAAAGGGGTAGGATTAAATAAGTGTATACTTCTTCCTACTCTTTTTCAGACATGTCTATGTTGTTTTTTTTTTTTGTGATGTTTTCTTTGGTTTATTTTGATATGTCTGAAATAAATTTCTTCATTCATAAGGACAACGCACACATTTCTGTAAATGTGCCGATTATGAGACCATCATAAATGCTGATTCCTTTTGTTTGTATGTGTTTAAATGGACAGATTGGATATTGCAAACTATGAATGCAGCTTGAATAGATGCCCTCCTTATGGGGAATCCATTCAACGTTCCCCTGCATCGCAAATGACAAAACCCAATTTACAAAATGCAGTGCAGTGACTGGTGCAAATTTCTCGTCATGATCATGAGCTGCTGCCTGGACCTGTAGGAACTAGCTGGCGCAGCAGTAGCAGTCCACAGCGTTGAGTCTGCGAGGCTGAGACAGCGGCATCTGTGCTCGGCTGTTGCGAGACAGATGAGATGGCATAGCGACTAGACAAGCTAACGATACCTTGACACCTGGACGAGATTGTGTCTTTGTTTTTTCGTCGGTTTGCTGTGTTTTAGTTAGCTATTACTTAAGCTTGCTAGACGCAGGTTAGTCACCAATGCCCTCACATAGTTGTCGATCTAACTTGCTGCAAGCTAGCGTTAGCTCGCTGCTGGTACCCTTCAGACATTGAAGTGGCCGCATAAACATGCGGATCATCGAGGCGGAGACCCCTGGGACATCTCTAACGTTAAACGCTTTCTGCAGGACACGAGTTTCGACTAGCCGCTGACTGGTCTCTGCAGTGTCTTTGTGTAAATGTTGCTTAAGATTTTTCATTTATTCTAAGCATGTGTAAACTCCAATCTGTTAGCCAGTTAGCCATGGTTAGCGTTCACGGTGTCGGTTAGCTTAGCTGCTAACCGCTACAAACAATTAACAAGCTAACAAAACAGTTTAACGTTACCAAGGATGAGTGACCAAACGTGTACTATGGTGCAATCAATTATTAGGCATCGTTTATTGGCTGTCATCATCTTGCTAACTATCTTTTATTTGGATTTAACTAACTAGGGTTAAGCCAGCGGTGTGGCTGCCATAGCCACATATGCTAACGTTAACGTCCCTAGCGTCATTGTTAGCAGGCTATTCGACATCGCAGACATGGCCATGCTCACCAACGCGAGGGATGACCTGTTAGAAATATCGTCTCTGTTCACTAAATGTACATAGGTGCATACTGACTGACCCAGTTTTCTTGCTAACAAATTGACAACAAATGACAAAGCTCGATAATTTACGCTACTTGTAGCTATGTGGTGTTAATTGTAGCTAAACTAGCCGGTGTATTTGATGGAGATTGCTCTGTATAACGTTAGCGTTACTTCAGTACCAAGTAAAGTTGACGTGATATCTTGGACTCAACATTGCACAATTTAGACAAAGTTCCTTAAGCTAACGGACGGGCAACTGTTTGGCAGATCAGCGTCAATACCAGAATAATTAAGTTATATGCCAATCTACAGCCGGTCTCAATTCCCCTAACGTTATGTGGTTAGCTACCGTTCAAAGCGTGGCCAATAATTCGTTATCCAGACAGGTAGTCTTGCATTGCCAGTTATTTCCACAGCGCTGTGTCTACTCTACTAGGAGTACCAGGCAGCAGCAGCCCATGCTTCTGTCGATATTTTCTACGTCCAGGATTTTAAAATAGCGCAATGCGTATTTTTCTAATGGACTTCAACCTTTTATTGATTTAGCTAGTCTACTGTAAGCAAACAGCAAAACCGCATGGAAGTACCACATGGTCGCCCTACACTGTGCGCCTTATTCACTTTCCCATGTAGGGAAAGTGAATAAGGCGCACAGTGTCATCAGATGGATAGAGCTGCACAAAAAGGCCTTCAAAAGTTCAAAGTATCTTAATTGTCCCTTATGGGCAAATAGGTTTACAGCTTAGGGTTCGTACAGAACACCTGAACACTGATGAACAACAACAAACGGGACATAGTTTACAGAGTGGTTCAGTAGGAGGCTCTTTAACGTCCAGGTCAAAGTACAATTAAAGCAATCTGTGCAAATGAGCAATCTACAGGCATTTCAATACTGTATCTACTGTTTAACGTGAATAGCAGCAGGGACGAAGGAAACCTGTCTCTTGGTCTTCATAACACTTTCAAACAACTACCTGAGGGTCACAATTCAAACTCTGTCTAAACAGGTTTGTATTGGCACTCCAGAAGGGAAGTAGCCTTCCTAAGAACCTACTTGTTATATAAATCTGTAAACTGGGCTTGACTGCTCCCTGAAATCTTCTGATATTCTGCCATTGTACCTGCCATGTATAGTCTCCCTGTTTTGGATCCCAGGCACTGTCCTCTTTTACATTTAAAGCTGCTTTAAGTGATGTGACGCATTCTTTTTAGGCTACAACATTTTTTGTCACATACTGCAAACATCTCACTATCTGCTAGCTGACTGTCCCCTGAACACACTGTAAAAAAACACGGTCTCTGTAGACAGCCCAGGCTCCACAAACGCCAACAAAAACAAACTGCGCCAACCCCCACGAACCATAACAAACAGTGTTCCAGCCAATAACTGACAAGAAGGCGCTGGTTGAGCCATCACTGCAGCAGCATTAGCCAGTAGGCTACTTCCACAATGCACGTTCATGACTCAAGCAACTCCTCCTTGTCGGTTATTGGCTGGAACACTGTTATGGTTCGTTGGGTAGGTTGACGCAGTTTGTTTTTGTTGGCGTTTGTGGAGCCTGGGCTGTCTGCAGAGACCGTGTTTTTTTTACAGTGTGTTCAGGGGACAGGCAGCTAGCAGATAGTGTGGCGATGTTTGGTGTATGTGACAAAAAATGTTGTAGCCTAAAAAACGCGTCGCATCACTTAGAGCACCTTTAATATAAACCCATTTTCCACATTGTGCCTGGGCTGTCGTTGTTACCCTGTCTGTTTACCCCACTTCATATTTATTGTACATATAGCAAGATGTAAAATGAAGCTAGAACAATACATTGCCACATATGTTGGACTTTGATAGTGTGCTTTGTTTATCTCAGTAAGTACAGCCAAACGTATACATGGGCGTTGCCTCTAGTAAGATCAATATGAACTGTGTATTCACAGTTTGATATTTTGTGTTTCAGAAAGGGGGAAAGAGCGACGGATCTCAAGGACCAGATTGCCTGCTGAACTTTTTGCCTCTCAGACAGATCTCCAGGGACCATGCTGACCATTCTAGCTGCTGGGTCTATGTTCTTTCCAGGCCTTTTCTTACTGTCCAAACAATGCCTAAAGGCCATCCCAGCACTGAGGTGGAGCGAAGGAGATGCAGTCATTGTATCTGCCAGGTGAGACCTTTTTTTTAAACTTTTTTTGTATATAACAGTGATGCTTTTACTGCAGTGCCATTCAAGTTGTTTTAGACTTAAGCTGTGTGCAGTTTGTTTGCATGACTCAAGTATGACAGGTTGCTGCGCTTACGCCACTTTTACCAAGAGCTTTCAGCTGCATATTGTTTGCATAAAAGCGTAAGGGCACTACTTTCTCACCATGTGTTAACTAGGCAGTGTAAACCCTTTCACTACATTGGCTAATTAGAAATACATTATTTGTTGTTAACTTGCCTCTCTTTGCTCCCAGGTTGGTTTCATCAGTTCAGGCAGTCATGGCTTCTTCAGCTGGCTACATCATTGCTTCTTCCTGCGAGGACATCCTCGAGGACCAGTAAGTCAAGAAATGCTCATCAGAATATATTTTACCCTTTTTGCCGAGCCGTGTAACACATCAGCTGTCAGGATTTGTAATTTTCATGCAAAGGCAGCTACAAATGTATACCATACATTTAACTTGATATTAATGCCTTTACCCGTAGTGTAAGCAGGTTTTAGTTCAGCCATCTGAAGATTTTTTTTCTCATTAAAACCGCTCTGTTTGAGAGAATTCTTTGCTCATACTGTTTAATTGATATCTATTCTTTTCTTTCTGTTTTTTTAAAGCCTGCTTCTCTTCCTCTCTACACAGGCATTGGTTGACTAGCTCTTACATCATGTTTGCCGTTCCCTACTTCGTGTATGACATCTACGCAATGTTCATGTGCTACTGGTACAAGCTGCGGGTCAAAGGGCACGAGGAGGCCTCGGCAGCCCCCCAGCACATGAGCACAGCTCTGACCAGCTACTTGCGTCGCGAGTTCCTCATGGTGCTGCACCACGTTGTCATGGTCACCGTCTGCTTCCCCGTCTCTGTGGTAACTGTCACACATTACTCTTTATTTTGGGCTGAGATTTGAGTGAGGCAAGTGAGAAGTCTAGCAGTGAATAATCTGTATGCATTCCCTGCTCTAAGGTACTTGTGACTACCTTTTCCAAAATAATTGCATTATGAGTTAGGCCTGCATCTAACGACTATTTTTATTATCGATTAATCTGCCATTTTTCTCTATCAATTAGATATTTATAATACTGTTAAAACCATGGATGTATTAAGAGAAGTGGATACAGTGTTTGGCGGGAAGCCCCGTACATTCCAATGAGAGTGCTCAAAAGCGCATAAAGCAAACATGGAGCTCGGATCTTCCGCGTTGACTGGCCCATGACGTCACGATGGGCATGCGCACCAGCAACTGTTTGTTTGTGTTGTCGTAGCAACATGCTCGTTCATGAGCTTCTCTCTCATGTCTCTTACTAGTGGCGAACTCATGAACTCGCCGTTTTTATTGTCTAAAATATTCACTAACGTTAAACATTGTGTTTTCATTGTTCCTGATCCTTTACATGCTTAGCTAAATAAACAATGGATGTATTGAGACCACCAAGGAGATTTAATCATTATGTCGTGCTACTAGCTAGCTATTTAGGTTAGCCTGCAGTTTCGTGAACAGAGCTCATCCATGGCTTTATCCCTCATCCACGTTACAAGCTTTACAGCATACAGCCCTCGGATGTATCATAAGAGAGAACCAAGGCGATGTAATCACTAGCTATGTCTGTAGTAACGTTATGTAGGAATATAGCTAATTATGGTATTATCGTTCTCTTAATACATCCAGGCTAGCTACCGCTAATAGCTACTAGCCAATAGCCCCGCCAGTTTGGGAAACGCTTCATACGTGACGTAGGGCTGGGCGATATGGAGAGAATCAAATATCACGATATTTTTGACCAAATACCTCTATCGATACTGCGACGATATTGTAGTGTTGACTATTGATGCTTTCACAAAATATTTACACAATGAGATTTTATATAAATAATCATCAGTAATGTGGATATAATGACTAAGTGGGTAAAGGCAAATAATAAAACAGTTACAACAGTCTGGTAAGTTCAGAAAATGACATAACGTTACTGTAATGCAGCCTTTAAAACCAGGAAAAGACAACACTTATGCCATATTACGATATTACGATATCCAAAATCTAAGACGATATCACGATATCGATATATTGCCCAGCTCTAACGTGACGTTACATCCACGTTACAGGCTTTACAGCATACATGCATCCCTCGGGTGTATCATAAGATAATACCATGGATGTATTAATAGAACACATGGTGAATTACAACCATTAGCTCTATCCATTATTACAGCTACAGGACCTCGGGAGAACAGTCATGTGAGCGGGCGGGCACAGTCCCGCGGGTCTGCTTGCGTCCATTATACGTGTTCGTCACACCTAGTTTAATAACTCTGGATTTGACTACTAGTGAATGTTAAAAACGTGACGTTTTAAACAAGGACCCTTTAATTGTTCGGGCTGGTTAGCTGATGTACCCCAAAAGAAATGATCCGCTGAAATATAGAAGTTTCTTTCGCCATGCAAAGTCTATGTGAAAAGTCTATGTGAAAAGTCTTTCTGGGCCATGGGGTGCAGTACCACCGTTATCCGCTAAGGCTAAGCCCATGGTGGCTTTAAGACATGGCGCTCTTCCTGGGGCCTTGGTTAAAACAAGGAAAAGCAACACATAAAAAAATCCACATTTGAGAAGATAAAACCACTGAATCTGTAATTTATTTGCCCCCAACTCCTCCTTGTCGGATATTGTCTGCAACGCTGGAACACTATCTTTCGTGGTGCAGGTTGGCCAGTTAGTTTTTTTTTTTTTGCCGTTTGTGGAGCTTGGGCTATCTACAGAGATTGTGTGTTGTTGTTTTTTTACAGTGTGTTCAGGGGACCGGCAGCTAGCGGATAGTGAGGAGATGTTTGCTGTATGTGACAAAATGTTGTAGCCTAAAATATGCGTGACATTGCTTAGAGCACCTTTTTAATAGAGAATAATTAACCAGCTTTTAACAATAAGTTGTTACTTGATCCCATAGACATCTATGAAACAAACAAAGTTCACTATGAGTTCAAACTGCTTGTAGAGACATTAAAAAGCAATCGACAAATAATCCTCTTTTTCTCTCTCTCTCTAGTTTTGGCGACAAGGAAAGGGAGATTATTTCCAGGGTATAATGTTTATGGCTGAGCTCAGCACTCCATCTGTCTGCTTAGGAAAAATACTCATCCAGGTAAGAGTCTTGGTTTAGCTTCAAAGAAGATTTGGGTGTGTTGTTGCATGTGTCACACTGAAGTTCTTTGCGCTCTCCATTTCTTTTTTCCCACTCTTTTCATTCAATGGAGAATATATTTCCGGTCATTCCCTGCACGCAGCTTGCTCATGCCCAGCTTGCTGTTGCCTGTGACTTACATGAACAGCACTGTCAGACATCGGCCATTAATTGGTAACACAGTTTGTTTGAATACAGGTTGTAGGAGCTGCACCCCCCTGTAATTGTTTTAGGTTTGATGTGGATGTGTGTACAATGTTTCAGTGTCTGGGTGAAGGTTTTCCCTCCATTGCTCTCTGCTTGTACCCCATCTGAGGCTCCCACAGCTGTTAGCCCTCTGAATGTAGCCCCTAGTATTTAGACTGGACATTTAGAAGATACAATATCAGCTTGTCCTTCTACCCTTTATCACTCGACACCCCTCCCGTCTCTAATAACAGTGCATGTGGCCGTTTGATAAACAACAGCTGGCTAAAAGCTGCCACCCTCTTATACCTATAGAATAAAAAAAAAAACAATGGCATATTTATTGATGGGATGCCATGAAATTCTGGGATATGAGACTTGTGAATAGGCTCTCTTTTAGAGAAATGTTTGTAAGCTTGTCCTCTGTGTTATCTCACTGAAGCAGGTTGACTGTTCAACATAAAGGTTAAGTCATCTGCTCTAAACAAATGAGAATGTAAAAACTGCTTCACTGACACACACACTGTCCTACTGCCTCCTGTAGAATTCAGTGTTCAACCAGCTGCATGGCATACCGTGCTCTCCACCGCCACATGTTCAGTCCATGCAGATAGTGTTCCCTATTAACAAATGTAACAATGTTGGTATTAACAACAACAACAGTTGCAAATGAGATTAACACCGTCAGTTTTCACCAAACTACTGCTTGCTTTTCTTTCTCTCTCTCCCTCCCGTCTTCTCCCTCTTTTTTTTCTGCTCTCAGTACAAACAGCAACACACTCTCCTGCACAAGGTGAATGGGGCTCTTATGCTGATCACTTTTTTCATCTGTCGAGTCCTCCTCTTCCCTTACCTCTACTACGCCTATGGAAGGTATGTCTGTCTTTCAGCTCTGTTTTTTCTCATGTCCTGCTGTCTCGCTGAGCTTGGGTCGGTAACTTGCACAACCACATGAGCTCTGTCTTCTGGATAGAAGACTTAGAATGCGTGTTTACAATCCTTTGTCTTTGGATCTAGGTACGCGTCCATTCCCTTCCACATGGTTCCCCTGTCGGTGCCCTGGCACTGTAACCTCGGTGCTGCTCTGCTCATGGCGCCCCAGCTCTATTGGTTCTCCCTAATTTGCAGGGGCGCCCTGCGACTATTCACGGGCTCCACCCGCTCTCAGAGACCACGTGCGACAACAGACGCAGCTAAGGAGAAGCAGATGGATGGCAACGCACTGCCCCAGCCTGCCAACGGCTACAGCGCATGCTCCTCGGAGCCCGAGCTGGCCACTCACTGAGATGAGTGGCGGGGAGGGTGGGGAGGGAAGGAAGGCGAATGTACCAATGAGTATGTAAAGGAAAGAAAGCTGAGAGGGATAAGTGAGACTTGAAACAAGTAGCAATACGAAGAAAGCTACAGATGATGTCCTCAATAGTGCTGAAGTGTTTGTGGCCAGCAGTCAAACTCTTGACAGCGAAACAATTTGGTTGCTGGCCTTCAAGCACTTCAGCTTCTCAGTTTGTCGGAAACAAGTTGAGTGTTGAGTGCACTCAGTATTTAAAAATGTCATCAGGCACTGTGACCGGTAACATGCACTGACCTGAGAGGAATTTGCCTGGATGTATAGCAAGCATAGGTGGTTATTTCCCTCATGTAGATCAAATTCAGTCCTCTCTGCCTCATGGTATAGGAAGAGCAGGAAATAGGAATGTATTATATTGTATGTTAGTACATTTGCTGTAGATGAAAGGCCTAATTCAGTTTAGTAATGAAGAAAAAATGTCGGCTAAGCAGTATTTTGACTTGTTAGTGTTTAATATCTGTATCCTCTATGTAGTCACTGTCACTCTAAAAAAAAAAAAAAAAAATGTAACCAACCTGCAGACTGACTCATCTTTAGAAAGGAGATAATCTCATAAGACTGTATTCTGCTGCCTTATCCCTTTTCCCCATTCTTTGCTGTTTCTTTAGGTTTTTTTATTAATTTTTTTTTTATCCTCTGAGAAGGAAGAGGCTTTCTCAGACAGAAAAATGTGTCGGGTGTACATAGCCGATGTAAAATTGTCCCTTTTTCCATGTCAGTATTAGGTTGATGTTGGTTTTTAATCATTTTGTGTGTGTGTCTCACGTTTTTTTGACATTTCAGCATTAAAACACTGTTGTACGGCTTAGTGTATGCAAACTTCCCTCAAACGTTACGACAGTGCTTCTCGTTTCAGTGTAGATATGACTTCATTCCATTTACTGGTATCACAGTGTTTTGTTATGTTGCATACAAGGAAGTGTTGCACAGTAGCAGTCACTTTAAAATGAATTTTTTTTTTTAAGTTTGATGCTGATATAAATCTCAAAATATCTATTTGATTGGCTGGAATGTTTTAGTAAGGATCCATAAGATTTGAGTATTTATGGCTTCGTCAGGGGACTTGCAATGTTGCAGTTTGAAGGGAAACAAAAGTGAAAAATAATCTCGTTGGGTAGCATTCTCTTGTGATAGACATGCAGCGCATTAGTCCATGGAAACTTATTTTGATGTTGCTCACTTCATTTATTTTTTAACCATTATTTAGTCTATGAATTGTTTTAAACCTTATACATTGTATAAATTGCTTCAATCAATTAGCTGTTTATTTGAGCCACTGGTTCTATGAACCTTCTATGAACAAACTGGCTAGTTTTTATCATTTTATGTTTGTTTAAAGCAGCTTCACTGTCCTAGAAATGGATAAAGAAAAAATAGAAAAAGCTCCAAAACCAAGACATGGCAACGTGTGCCAAAACATCTGGACAACTGTGGGCATGTTGAACACAAAACATCCATTCCCGTTTCATGAACTTAAGGTACTGCTTCTTGACAATACTAAAACATTTCAACTGATGTACTGTATATTCCACAAAATGCTTGTTATTTATAAGTATTTATTTATTTATTTATTTGGTTTGTGGTTTTGAATGCATATTTATGCATACATATACTATATGCTTCTGAGCCTTATGTAAAGGCTGTATTGTTACTCCAACTTAGTTAAAATAAACTTCTCTGTCCTGAGCCTGCCTCGACTCTGTTGCATAATTTATCAAATGCCATTTTTGAAATCTGGACATTGTCAAACTCAACTTCACTAAGGGCCACAGTGGAAAAGGAGAATCGCATCAAGGGCTGGACGTGTAGAGTTTATTTTCATGCTTTTATTTTGAAAAAGTCAAATCTCTTTGACTGTATTATTCTGTCTCATGTAGTCTTCTCACTTACAGTTTGGTCAACAAAGTCCTAAAAAAGGAAGCAAATAGTTCCTTAGAAATCTTAGAATTTAGCAAATCAAGCAAAACAAAGATTACATTTTAAAAGTCGACTCAAAGCAACCCGTTTCCTAGCTTTAATTTCGGAAACTCGCTGCCTCTATGAGAATTTATGAGAGTCTCAAAGTCGGCAAATCTACCAAATTCGGCACCAAGTGTGGTGTAGTTGCCGTTTGAAAAACAGTTTCCTGTCTTTTTGTTTTGGTGCACAACTATACGGGCCAACATTTATCGTGAACCTAAATTGATATGCGGGCCGGATCAAAACCTGCCAGGGGCCGGGTTCGGCCCGCGGGCCTTGAGTTTGACACGTGCTCTAGAGGGTGCCAGAATCCATGCATTTCTGTAATATCGCACTATATACTGCTATCATGATCATATTAAGAGAACCTTAACCCTTGTGTTGACTTCGAGTCACATTGGCCCGTTTTTAATTTTTGTTCTATATCAGAAAATATTGGACGTAGAAATAAGTGCTGAAAATGTGAAGAAAAATTTAAAACGTTCGAAAAAGCAAAAACAAATTGTGAAAAAAGGCGTCACAAATGTCAGAAAGAAGTGTTTTTTTCAAGGTTGAAACGAAGACAACACAAGGGTTAAGAGGGATTTTTGTCCACATCACCTACCCTTACTGCACACTGATTAGAACAGTTAACATTTCCCATGGTTAAAATGTTTATTGCCAACATACAAAACACACATAGAAAACATACAAAACTTGGTTACATTAAAAAATTCAAGTTTTGAGAAATCCTCAGAAAGCTCTTGGCCTTATTTGCCTGTGGTCAAGTCTTCATCTCTTAATACTTAGTATCTCCTCTGTCTCGGGGAGAAGATGGTGTTGGGGTTACTGTCTCGTTCCCTCTCCTTCTCCCGCTCCTTCTGGCTGTTTGGAGACAGAGCCTCCTCCAGCTTCTTTTCACTCTTGAAGAGATCTCGACCCGTGCGCATGATGTGCTCCTCAATTTTGCGGTGGCGCTTCATGTCTGACAGTACTTTGTCCAGCCGAGCTTCCCTTTTCACAGAAGAGCGGGCTGAAGATCCTGGGAGAGAAGGGAAAAAACGTCAACCGGATTTCCCTAAAACCACCACTTCTACTGAGCTTCTAGAATAAAATGAAACCTAATGATGAAGAGCTAAGAGAAGACAAAACACAGTGGTGGAATGTAACTAAGTACATTTACTCAAGTCCTGTACCTAAGCACAAATTTGAGGTACTTGTACTTTACTTGAGTCTTCTTTTCATGCACACAAAACATGCATAAAACACAATGTTTCGTTATAATTTAAACTACCCAACAATATGCAGGCCTACAGTACAGCTGAAATGATTAGCCATTTAAACACTTAGCTGATTAACAGAACTGTTTTGATCGTTTCCATTTTCTAAAATGTGGGGATTTTTCTGCATTGTGTACTTTTACTTTTAATACTTTAAGTTCATTTTCCTGATGATACTTACATACTTTTACTCAAGTAACATTTTCAATGCAGGACTTTTACTTGTAAGAGTATTTTTACATTGTGGTATTAGTACTTTTACTTAAGTAAAGGATCTGAATACTTCATCCACCACTGCTCATTAATGTAGCATATGCTAATCAAGGTTTTAAAAATCAAATCTCAGTTGTTACCTGGTGTTCTGCGTCTGTTCACGAAGGCATTTTTCGGAGTGGCTTGTGTTTGCTCTTCATCAAAGTCAAACTCAGTTGGAGTTGGAGGCCTGGGGGAAAAAAGTAATTAGCCTTTACATTACCTGTACACCAACCAAAAATCTGTAGAAATGAAACCATGAGAAATAGGTATACTGACCTGCGTTCTCTCTCGTCCCTCTCTCTTTCCTTTGCTGCCTCTTCCTCGTCATCTCTTTCAGGTGACGGGGTGCGTTCAGGTGTAGGGGGCCTCCTAGGAAGAGGCACAAAGTTCAATTCCAGCATCTCCCCTTTAGAGAGGAGCTCATAGAGTCTTTTGATCTCAGCAGGAGGGGGCATCCAGTTTTTGGGGTCCTCCATTTCCTCGTCACTGTACGCAAGCTCCCATTCACCGTCCACTCCTGCAGCCTGCTTTCCCTCTTCACCATCCACCCCTGTGTCAGCCTGAGGTTGATCCTTGTGTGCTTCTTCTTCCACGGCATATGTGTCTCCATCTGAGCAGGCAGCAAAAATGCATAGAACAAAAGCAGAATGACAACTTAATTATTACATTTTATGTAGATTACTGCAGATAAATTATACTATGATACAGTACATATATTACATAAGCACTGAGTAAAACTCTAAAACAACTTGGGAAAATAATTCAAAGCTATTTGAGCAGGAAAACAAAAGGTCACAACAATTGCTATTAAACACCTTTTGAACACACATCTGGATTGGGCACTTTTAAGACTCTGAATAAAGACTTTTTCCTTAGTGTAAAACTTCCTGCCTATGTGTACTTGATGTTTAGCTGCAGATACTAAAGGTCCATCTTTCTTTATTCGTTATTTGTGTGTCTTAATAGAGTTACCCTTTACATCCTTGGTTGTATCCTCATCTGTGGCAGCTGTCATCTCCGTGTCCTGTTGCTCTGTGTTGCCCTGTTCCTGTCTGCCTGCTGCAGGTCTTTCTGTGTCCTTCACACCCAGAGCCTCTATGCCCTCTCTCAGTGAAGAGTCTGTGGCCTCAGCCTGCATCCTTCCAGTTCCTGCTGCTGCTGCTGCTGCTGGTGAACTTTATAGCCACAGATCTGCTAAACAGAAGCATGAATTATGAAAAAGTATAAGTATTTTAGTACAACCGAAAGTAACTATAGGTATGTGAAGTAAGAGTTTATTTGAGAACTAGCCAAGAGTAGTATCATGCCTATAACGTTTAACTTGTAGCCTAACGATAGCTGTTAACTTTGCTGAATGGCAAGCAGTCAACACAGCAACACATGAAACGTAATCTTGTCTTTATTTGCTAACTTCAGGCCTAACCGTCAGCTATTTCTGCACAGCAAATAACAATTAGATAAGATACGTGCCTTAAATTGTCATTACCGAATGTCCGGTTTGTCGTAGATCACCGCTGCAGCTAAATGTTAGGTCCAATTATCTTTCCAAGTATATTAAATCACCAAAGCTCTCCATGAGACTTGCTAGAGATAATACACGATTATACAGAGACGTAAACATAGCGCCATTTTGGACTAGAGGAGCTGTGTGACGATCTGCTTGGGTCTGCGCATTCCCTCTGATTCAACATCGTATGGATAGTGCATCGACGGAGCGAACAACGCACAGCAGTAGGTGTGTGTGTAGTAGAGATCTACTTTAAGCACGACTTCCTGCGCAGCGCGCAATCGCATAAAGGTCCGAATGCATGTCGGCCGAAATTTATTAAACTTATTTTGCTTTACTATTCACGTTTATACCATATTTTAAAAGATGCATACATGGTTATATACCATAATGTTGACTACTGTATTCGATGCACGAGTTAACCTTATTTAAGGACGGTGGACGTCAAATAGGCGCCAGTGTGTAAGCGAGTTCTGATTGGTTAATGGTCGTTTCCGGTTGCAGCGCTCCTCATTTGAAAAGTGTTCGGTTATGCTTTGAGGTCTCGATCGCCATTGATAAAAGACAGCGTCGGCAATGTTGGTAAAAGTGAAACTTGCAGCATAACAAAAGTTTTGAACAAGGAGTCAGCAAATAATATCGGTAAGCACTAACGAAACATCAGCAATACACTCGGTAAAGCAGTAACTAACCGTAGCTAGGCGAGTAAGTTACCTTTAACGTGGCCTAACGGTAGCTAACCTTAGCTTGTTATTAGCCGAATGGAGCTAACGTTATCGTAAATAAGGTAGAACTTCTCTTATTCTTGCAATACTTTGTTTGAGGGGAATCTCAATTTAATTTAAATCCACCGGTTAGCACAATTGTTAATACTCTGTTTTATCAAGATGCCATTTTTCACAGATAACGTTAAACACAGCGTGAATTTGAACATTATTTGGCTTATGTTATTATCTAACGTTAGGCCTTCTGTTTTGAGGAGTTTCTACATGGCTCAGCGTGTGGCGGTGTCAGATGGAGCAAACAAGAAGACGTCCAGGGTTCGGGTAGCGGTTCGTCTGCGACCCTATATGGACAATCAAGATGAGAAAGACGAGGGACCGTGTGTAAGAGGCCTGGACTCCCAGAACCTGGAAATAATTAACTGGAGAAATGCTACAGAAACCGTCAAATACCAGTCAGTGTCCTCAGCCTCTTAGCACTCAGCTGTTAACATTTCTAAATGATTCTATTGTTAACATCTATATCTATACTGTCCAACAGTTTCGACGCTTTTCATGGTGAGCAAACGACACAGCAAGAAGTTTTCGTTTCATCAGTGAAGCCCATTCTACCACACATACTGAATGGACAAAATGCCAGTGTCTTTGCCTATGGACCGACAGGAGCTGGTTTGTTACAGCAGTATTGCATTTTTTAACTAGTACATTGTTTACTTTGGTTGCATATTAAAGATGGCAATCAAGGCACAATCCGTCTCCAATTTTTACTAGATATTTCTCTTAATAGTATACATGTATGTGATATTAATGGTGGGATTTTAGATGGCCAGATGTTGTAAATTATGTATGTATGTATGAATACTTTTAATTATATGTAATATTATGTTTAATAGCAATATAATGTACAAGTCAAAATACTTTGAATTAAGATGTTTTGTTAAATACTCTGGAGTCTTATATCGAGACAATTTGTTCTTAAAATAAAATCCTTTTTGTATACGGATTTTTCCCGTTTGTGTGCTAACTCACCACGTCCTCTTTCATAGGTAAGACCCACACCATGATGGGCAGTTCAGATCAGCCAGGGGTGATCCCTCGAGCTGTTAGCGAGGTCTTCAAGCTGGTCAAAGCTAAGGATGAGGATGAAGGATGGGACTACAGCATTGGCATGTCTTATTTGGAAATCTACAATGAGAAGGTATACATGGTTGGCAGTATAGTGTGACCAAGTAGTTTCATGCTCTGTTCGTTGTTAAAGGAATACTTCACCCTCAAAATGACCATTTGTATATAAATTACTGCCTTGTTTAAGGAAAACTGTTTTTATCATGCATGCCTGCACGGTGAACGGAGAATCAAAAAATGGAAGTGTGGATGCATTAAAGTAATAGGGCGCCATGTTTAACAGCAGCAAAACTATATCCAAACATCTGTTTACAAAGTCACAGAACCTTTGCGGTATAATCAGTCTTGTTTTCCAGTCTCGTGCTCAGTTCTTAGCAAACGCATGCATTTTTGCTAAAACCTTACTATTTACAACACTTCCTCTATCGAATAATTAAAACATTTTTTTTAAATGAGAACCTAACGTCACTCATGATCATGTAAATTACATAGGCAGAACCAGAAACCACCCAACCCCCCATGCACTCTCATGCCTTAAACCATATCGCTCCGTTTTAAGAAACGGCAACTCCTCGATTTAATTCAAGCTGCTCTAATAACGGTGCTCCCCTTCCATACCCCTAAACTTCTCTTCGCCTTCAAAAAACTTTAATACATTTTCTGTCCACCTTGTTGCTTGTCTAATTGTCTGCTTGTAACGGTTTCTTTTCTGCTTTTAAATCATCAGTGGTTATTTAGTCCAGTGCTATTTTTGTTTTGATGTTTGACAATGTACAATCTCTTTCTTTTTCAGGTGCTAGATCTTCTATCACCAAGCTCCCAGGATTTGCCAATCAGAGAGGACAAAGACAAGAACATCTTGATCCCTGGCCTCACTCTCACAACAATCTCCTCCTTCTCAGATTTTGACAAACACTTTGTCCCTGCCAGCCTTAATCGTACTACAGCTTCTACCAAACTAAACCAGCGCTCCAGCCGCAGCCATGCTGTCCTCCTCATCAAGGTTCGATAGATATAATCGGATCAACACTGAGAAAAGACTATTTGTTAATTTATAATTATCTTTGAAAGTCGCTTTGTTTGTTTCTTTGGACTGATATGGATGGTTATCCAGTAGCTAGTCAAAAAGCATCTTAAACAGGTCGTGGCCTCTGAGCAGTAGGTCAAGATTTGGTAGCTGGTGCTGAAATCAATTCTCTCCTGCAACACTCCCACTAGCAACCTCTGGGCCTGTTGGGACTATTCTGGGAAAGAAACAACCTGGTTTCTGTTCACTAACTTTGCCCTTTTTCTGCATTCTTACTCCCTGTATGTTGTATTGCTGAATACATACTGTCACATTTATCAAAAGCCTCTTTTGCTGCCTAACTTTACCTCATTTAACCTTGCATTTCCCTCTTGTCCTCCCTCCCCTCCCCTCCCTTGTGTTTCTACCATGTCTGACCTCTGTGTCGTGGCCCTGTGTCAAATCTTAATCTTTTCAATGCTCTAGGTTGTACGGACTCAGCGTGCCCTGCCCCACAGACAACAGACAGGAAAGCTGTACTTGATCGACCTGGCTGGGTCTGAGGACAACCGTCGCACCGGCAACCAAGGCATCCGTCTGAAGGAGAGCGGTGCCATCAACCTGTCTCTTTTCACTCTCAGCAAGGTCGTGGACTCTCTTAACTCTGGCACGGCCGTCCGTGTGCCGTACAGAGACAGTAAACTGACACGGCTGCTACAGGACTCTCTGGGCGGCTCGGCGCACTCCGTCATGATCGCCAATATTGCACCAGAGTACAAATACTATTTTGATACGTTTAACGCGCTCAACTTTGCCTCCAAATCCAAACTCATTGTGAACAAGCCCTTCATCTGTGAAACTGTGGCTGTGCTGCCGGGTGAGTCAAACTGAGAGAGAATTGCACTCACTTTTTCTTCAAAGTATAGAAAGAAATGTAACTGGCCAAGAAAAGGAAGATAGTGTAATCCAAGGCCAATAGGGGGCACCTGTGTCACATCCTCAAAGTAAACTGCCGGAGGTCTCTTGGTGTGATGGATGTCAGAATTTTCATACACCTGAAGTGTGCTGTTTTTATGCATTTTCTTTCCTATAGCATTGTCTTAATACATTCCTGATGCTGTTCTTCACTGCAATGCAGCCTTGACTGAATATGTGCACCCTTCATCTGAATTGCTTTAGAGAACTACACAAACAGTGCTGCTCGAGTGCACTGAATACTAAACCGTTAATTTCCCTTCTGCCTTAATCTCCAGTGAAGCGGACCAAAGAAGACCACAAGGCAGGGGGGTCTGGCACTGAGCCACAGAAGAAGAGGCATAAAGACAACAGGAAAACTGAACAGGATGGTTCCTCACCTTCTGCACATTTTCACAGGTTAAAGATCACACACACAGACATGTTATTTGTTTGGCTAATCAGACTTAGGAATTGTGTTGGTTGACTGTGAAGAAAATGCATCTGCTGAAAGCTACAACATCAAATCCAATCCACACAACTGCACTTTAAACAAGCTATAGCCTCAAATCAGTGGGCCATGATCTTATAGCTTGTGCTGAAACCAACTCTCCCTGCAGTGCTCCCATTGGCTACAGCTGCTGTGTCTACTGGGATCTCTTTGGGAAAGATGCACTGCTTTGTTGCCATCTGTTATCAGGTGTATCAGTCTGTGCTATATGAATCTCTGCGCTGTGTATTTGTCAACCTTTTTGGCTTCAGAGTGCATTTCAAAGCCCCCCCCACCTACTTTCCCTCTTTCTTGATTTGTCTCTTTCAGTCCGTCAGAACCATCAGTGATGGACAGACTAGTAGCTCTGGAGAAGCTGATGATGAACTGCCAGGACAAAGATAAGCTCAGCATGCTGAGTGTGGCCCAGTCTCGCAAGGAGATCCAGGTGAAAACGCACACCTACATCAAAACTTGAGTTCATCCACCTGGGTGTCATGTAGCCCTGCATAATATTAGATTTTTAGTAATTTTATATATGCACCTGGACCAACTCTTGTCTCTTCTGTCTGTATGTGATATGCCAGATGCTGACAGCGGTCAGATCTTTAAACTGATTGATCAACTCTTCTTAGTGGATATTTGATAGCCAACCATGCCACTCTGTTTTCACAGGAGCTCAAGGAGAAGCAGAGGGAGTTTGAGAGCAAGGCCATGCTGTTCAGTCGGTTGGCTGGAGAAAAATCCAGTGCCAAACAGGAGCCTGCATTCACCAACAACAGTGCTCCTCTGCAAAGAAAACAGTCAACTGCCACAAACGCCAAAAAACAGCAGGCCGTGGTCCAGCCCCTACAAGGTCTGTTAGAAATGACCGATGAGTTAATAGATGTAACTTATCTGTTCACATTTTGAATTCAAGTTGTATGAAATTTAGCTGAGTCAAATAGAAATGAGTTCCATCTCATGGGAACTGTCTTTTTAAATGGTCCTTTTTTGATGAGGAAGTGCTAAAGGAAAAATGACCTTGGAAATTATTCCTATCGTGTAATCTTCTGCTGTTCATGTTTCCCTAAAGAGTAGTCACTCACTAATTATATCATGTTGAATCACTGGAGTTATTGATGAGCTGCAATTTGATACAAGAGCTCGGTCTACAGTATAGGAGCCAAATGTATCCAATGACGATGAGGAGGAAAGATTTTTACACCCCTCAGCAGCTTGGGGAGTGAGGCGGATACATTGGTATCTATCTCACTTTTAGCTTTAAAACCGCACTAAAACCCAAACAAAATGTGAGCTACTTACTGTTTTAATGCACAATTTGTTGAAATTGTGGGCTGTGAGTATTTTCGTTAACAGATAGGGTTCTAATGTGTACCATTAAATGAATTGAGCATTACTCTATATGTGGTTTCCTCCCTGTCAGTGTTCCAGCCTCTTCAGCAGCTTGCCGTCGTCAAACAGTCTGTCTGCGTTAAGGAGAAGAAGATTTCAGACCAGGTTGAGGTCAGCATCCGAGCTTCGACTGTGCTGCGCTTAGCTTGACACATCTGCAGAATTGCAAGCATCAGATACAAGCAGACGTAGTGCATTAGGTTCAATTAGTTTTTGTCTTGACGGACACTGCACAAGCTTAAGATTTATTAGGTCAAAATGAACCTCCTTTTCAGACCAATGTTGGTTAAGAAAAAGTCATGTACTATTTTCTATAATTATGTAAAATATAGTTTTTAATAACTTAATACTGCATTTGTCTTTTCAGCCTCCAGATGGTAAAGAGAACAGCTGGGAGTCCCAACTGGACACATCTGTGCTGGAGCACTCCCGACAGAAAATCCTGCACATTCTGAATACCGGCTCACTCAAAGAGCTGAAAGGTCTGCAGCAGATCGGCGACAAGAAGGCAAAGCTCATCCTGGGCTGGAGGGAGATCCATGGTCACTTCATAAATGTTAGTGGAGAAAATGTCGAGCTCGGATCTTGTTTTATCACACATCTCTGTACAACAATACCTCATCTTTAGCGTTTTTCTGACTTCATTTACTTGTGTTGACTTTATGTATGGTTTGTATTTTGCAGTTGGAAGATGTGGTAAAAGTTGAGGGTATGACAGGAAAGAGATTTTCCTCCTTCATGAAGGTAAGCAAAGTCTTCAGTAGAATATGTAATCAACTATTAGATGGATTTCCATGAAAATATGGATGAATTATACTAATTTTGGTGATCCTGACTTTTTCACAAGTGACTCTACTAGGTTGACATTTGTGGTTTTAAGTGAAATGTAAAAAAAAAACACACTATTGGATAGTTTGTCATGAACATCGATTGAGCTTTCATCTAGCAACATCATCGGGTCAAAAATGATTTGGTTTATGACTAAATACTGCAAATGTGATGGCAGTCCCAATGTTTTATGTAAGTAGCAAATGTTAGCATACTAAACTGCTAAACACCAGCATGTCAGTGGCGGATCTACAGGGGGGCAGCTGACCCCCCCCCACTGTAGGGTCTTGCCTGCCTCCAACTTTGGTGTTCAAAAAAACTGCTTGTAAAAACAAACTGCCACTATGTCCACATGCTTCTTAAAACATTGAAACAAACTATTTATATTAATGAATAATTATTAATTGTAGATGTAATCTTAGCCCCCTGCCCCTCAAATACTTGGCTACGTCCCTGCATCAAACGTGCAGAGCAGCGTTTACCCAGTCTGGCTCGCACACAGTGAGTCTGCTGCGGTGTGGTGGCCCTGCATCCCGGCAAAGACTGGAGCGACTGACCTGCTATAAAATCCACTTCCTCTCACATATCGCAGCAATAAGGCTGCACAAATTAAACCAGGTGACATCCTTTACTGTCAAACTGGGAAAACAACAAATGCAATGGGATTAAGAAGGCTAGTCTAAACATAACTGTTGTGTGCATGTACAATCTCTTCTGTTGTTTTGTTAGGATACTTATTAGCTACAGGGCCCTACAGTGTAATGTAATACAAGGATAACAGAGCTTATCACATCTTGACTTTGGCAGGCCAGAGTAGCTGGAGATATTAGCTGAAGCCTAAAAGTGGGGATGTTGCTAGCCAAGACAATTGAGTAGTGCACAGGAGGAAGAGGAGGGAAATGAAGCAGGCAGTAAACTGGAGAGACCAGGTGGGTCAGAGCAGGAGAAGACCACAGAAGGAGATGCGGAGATAAGTGAAAAGGGAAAGGAAGAATTGACTGGGATGAATTCAGATTCAGAGAGAGGGACAGAGGCAGGGAGTGATCAGGAGGAGGCAGATGAAGATGACGGGGAGGAAGAGGCCTGCAGTTACCCCTGGACCATATGGTTTATTTAAATCTTCTCCTTCCATATACATTGCAGTAAAGTAGCATAACATGTCATATCACTCAGTGACATGACATGTTTTCAGTTTTTGGCTATTTCCATTCGGTTGTATATGTTATAGGGTTGGATATGTAGGTAGATAGATAGAAATGATGTTTTACAGTTTCTCTATCATAAGATTTGTTTGATAATTACTGATAAAATAAGACACATTCTGTTCTGTCTGTATCAGTAAATATGATCAAGCCATTTAATTCAATTTCAGCTACATTTTATTACAGTATCAAATTGGAACAAGAGTTCACTCTTCTCAAGACACTTTACAGATAGAGTAGGTCTAGACCACACTCTATAATTTACAGTGACCCAACAATTCCCCCAAGAGCACGCATTTGGTGCAACAGTGGCGAGGAAAAACTTCCTTTTGGGCAGAAACCTCAGCCAGACCCAGGCTCATTTAAATTTTCCAGATCCGCCACTGCATAGTGAGTATGTTAGCATTGACCTTAAAGCTCCAAAGCCACTAGGATGGCTCTACTCTAATAAATTGGAGATTTGTATTTTGTATTGGTATTTATTATAAGGATCCCCATTAGCTGATGCCTAGACGACCAGCGAGTCTTCCTGGGGTCCAAAACATTTAATCAGACAATATTAAAACATTTCATGACCTATGCAGAAAAGAAATCAAGAAAGGAAAATGAATACAACAATATCTGCTTACAGAACTAAATAAAGATTCCAAAGAGAATTAAAATTGAAATATCTTGTAAACAAAATGATATATTACATGGCTAACATTAAGGTAGCTCACATATACAAAGAAAAAAATCAAATAAATTAAACCAAACAAATAAGATTAAAAAAAAAAAAAACATGATAAATTAGGTGAAGGTAAGATTTAACTTTCTTTTTAAAATGTATCTTTCCTGTGATAAAACGAATGTTACTTGGTATAATATTCTACAAAGAACTTGCTCTGTAAATTTTTCCAGGTTATTGGATTTTGGTAAAAGCACAATCATCTGCCCCTTACTGGCTCCTCTTGTTAAATAAGTGTGGATATCTGAACTGTAAGTTGTTATCAAAAATAAATGATGGTGTTTGAATAACAGAGTGCAACAAACCAAGCACATTGGCTAATAGTCTTTTTTTCATGATGGTCAGTATTTGTACATTATGTGGCTTTTAAGGATGGTCTTGCTTTGTCTAAGTGCTAATACTTATTTCTTTTTTTTCCACAGGCAAACATTCTGAGTGCCATGGGAAAGTGATTTTTATTTTTAATTTTTTTTTTTAATTTTTTTTATCTACCACGTCTAATGTATTTCTATCTCCGAAGCTTTTATTTGTCATTTATGCTTTGTTTTATGATGTTTTTGTAGTTCCTACTGTGTACCAGCTGATGGCGCACCCCTGCTTTTAAATAAATGTGTCATTGAATGTTTGTGTTTATGTTCATGATCATAAATAAATCTGATGGTCTCTTTCACATATGACCCATGCAATCGCCTCGCAGATCAGTCACCATCTCTGGGTGGGAGTTGTCGCCAATCTCTGGTTTTAAAACCTAATTGGGCTAATGTTTTGAATGCTTGTCCTCTACGAGGACACGTTTTTATCACCGACTGATATGATGCAGCATCATTCAATGTGAAGCCGTTTTTTTCGGGTGAGGAGAGAAGGATGCTATAATCCAGCGCGCCCTCCCTCCCTTCTCCCACAGCACGTAGTCTGCTTGATTTCACTTTTCATTTCACACACCCCCCTCCTCTGTGATTCCACCCAGCCAGCCAGGAGACTCCCCATTGCACACTGCGATGCCGGAACACCACCGCTTCTCCAGCCTTCACATAAAATAAAGGCTACTGTCCGATTATCAACAAATATCGCTCGTTTGCACGTAGGCATACATCGTGGCTGTGGAGAAGTTCGGTCACGTCTGATTATTTTGGTGGGGATTTTTTTTTTTTCTGCACCTGAGAATAACGATGCCAAAGCCAGGCACGCTCCGGCTGTGCTGAGACAAGCGCTGGATTGGAAAGGTCAGTTTGATTTATGTTCATAGCCACATTTTTTTTTTATTATTCCTCATGTGAATTTGTATTAAATTCAAAATAAACTGCAAAGCAAAAGTCCAATGCAAGCTGCACGTTATTTTCTGCTTATCATTGCAATTTAGCAGCAGCAGGCTAATTAATGCCCCCTCCTCCTTCCCTCGACCATTCGAGTATTTCCCCTTTGTCCTTGTCCTTCTCGGCTCTATCCTTTTCACTTTTTGTTCTATATCCAACAATCGGTTACCATATGTCCGTTAGCGCTTGTGTACACATGATGAAATAATATGTACACACCTGCAGAGACCATCGCTGCTGCTATGGTTTCTAAGGAAACTGCATCCATCTATGCCATGCCTTTGTACTCCCCGTGTCATTGTGACCTGATAGAGCTGATCTGCTATTTCAATATAAGGCGTGATTTACCGTGGAACATGCGTGTATTGTATCGGTTTACTTCGAGTCTATTTATTTACAATTCACCATAACATAAGAAGTGATCAAAATAAATTATTTTAAATTAAAGTGGATTACAAAGAGGCTTATCGTGATATTGAGCCTGGATCCAAACTCTAAATCGGCTTAAGCAGAATGTAGGCTATTAAGGGACTGTATGAAAGTTATTAAAGTGAGAAGTAATTTTCCTATTGCCATAATTATGGAAAACTTACCAAATGATGTGTCCTGTTTACAGAACATTTAAGCCATTCTTTATTTTGTGAGAAATTTAAGTTATATTTAACTTAACTGTAGATCTGTTTTCTGTTAAGCAGAATACAGTGAAGGTAGGAGCTACTGTAGCTATATGTAAATAACGTGCTCTGTAGAAATAGAAAGTTAAATCACTAATAATGTTCCTAGTTGATTTTGATGAGGGAAAAAAATCCCTGATATGGCTAAATGCACCTTTTAACCTTTCACCCTGTGTTGCATACAAAATGAATCTTGCCAATATAAATATTTGATCTTTATAAATTGGATTTGTTTCAGTGGTGAGAAAACACTTCAATCTCAAACATTTCAGAGCATACTTTTCACAGTAAAAAACGTTTAACAAACTCCCTTTTCAAACCCTCTTTCCCACCACAATTTTTGTACATTCCCTAAGCTGATGGGAGGGAGCAGCTTCTGTTTACAAAGATGCTTAAAACCATTTTCTGGCTCCCAGGTGAACTACAGGCAGGCAGTACACACAGCACTGTACTACAACTAGAGGCTTCCATTTCTGCTGCCAGCATGGCTGTGAACATCATGCCAGCTCCTGCCATTCGGCCAGAGAAGGAACAACCATCACTGCTGGACCAGGAGGACTCTCTGTCGAGCCAAGCCCCCATCTCTGTGCCATGCCCACCAGTCGGAGATGAACCACTCATCCACAGCAGCAGCCCGGTCAGCACGCAGCCTCCCCGCAGCAAATCCAAAGGCGAGCTAGTCATAGTCATCAACGAGAAGCTGAAGAACAGTAAGTGACTGAGTTTGACCTCATATTAGGGCAGCGGGTGGTTGGAGGAGGAGGGGAGGGAAAAATACAGCTGCTTAGTCAGCTCTATAGGGAAAGTCAAGTTCCAGTGCACGTGATAGTTCCTGGTAGAGCACACACACATTTACCTCCTCGTGTGTTTGAACATTTGCCCATCCTTTCCGTCCCTCATGTGTAGGCAATGGGATCCACCCAACGTCCACAGAGAGCACCTCTCCAGTCATCTGCTCTCCTCCCAGAAGACAACACTCCATCTCTTACCCCCACCACGGCAAGAGCAGGAAGGGGAGCAGGGCGAGCTCTATCGGCTACACCGCCTTCTCGCCAAGGCCGTCAATTTCTCGCCACTCCAGCATCGCCACCAACCCGCCCTTGGACCGGACCAAAGTTAAAGACTACCTCTTCCTGTCCGTGCTGGCCTGCTTCTGTCCTGTCTGGCCCATCAACATTGTGGGATTTGTCTACTCCATCATGGTGAGAACAGGATCTTTTGTCTGTTTATGTCTTTCTTCTTTTTTTAAACAAATATGCATCTGTATCAAACCCAAGCTAAAAGATGGTTAAATTTTCTCCTCCAGTCCAAGAACAGTCTCGAGCAGGGAAACCTGGACGGCGCTGTGCGTCTGGGACGTGTGGCCAAGATGCTCTCTCTGGTATCACTAGTAGGAGGGACGATCATTATCATCGCCTGCATTGTCAACCTGGCCAGTGAGTGTCCCAAATCTGATCTTTAAACCTTAACCCCACCTTTTTACTCTACTGTGTGCAGTGATTCGTCCCCTTGAATTTGTAGCAATAGCCCCCTACCACTGATGCTCCTGGCCCAAACACCTGCTACTGTCACTGTTTATCCCATCACAATATAATATTTAGCTCCGTTAGCGCAAACTGACTGTAATCACTGATATTATTACCAATATTGCCTGCGCAAGTCTTTCTAGACTGCAGCACTTTAGGAATTATGTCAACACTACACAAAGACCAGAGCATATTAATCACATCATACTTAAATCTACACTGTCTGACATGTTTGTTTATTTGCACGGGTGACCTCCAGCCTCCAGCTATAACCGGCTGCATGCCTCAGATTGCTGTGTGTGTATCAGTAGAGTGACATGTTAAGTCCGTTGTACGCCTCGTTGCCCTGTTTGCATGTGCAAAATGTTAAGTGTTGCTGTCCCTGTATCACATGTAAAATTATATATAATGTATGTTAGCGTGTAAGTTGTTTACATTCTACCAAATAAAGGAATTCTGATAACAGATCAGTGATTCTTATTAGAGACTTGTATAGAAAGAGAGTAGTATTTGTCTTTTGCAGTACTGTATGTACACATCACTCCACTCTCCATCAAAATCATGGATAGATTGCTTTCTTTTCATTTTCTATCTCAATCTTTTAAATGTTTGTTTTGATTTAATTATATATGCCGTATTATTATTATGTTTAAATATATACACGAAGGGTCAGTCAGTTAAATGATGCTTTGCCACTTCACTTCAAGCAGATACTTATCTTTGTTTGTGAATGCAGCCTGTTGGTTCTCATTAAGAGATGTCCTAATTAACTGAAAGACTGGAAGAGCAGTTTTACACACAACTTGAGTTGAAGGGCTCACAACAACAATCCTCATTATATAACGTGTCCTCTGTGGTCTATGAAAGTTTATACATCCATATTAGGTTGCAGAAGATGTATCTCCTTCACTAATATGCTTCCTTTTCTTTTTCTTAGTAAATGTGAAAACCTGAGTTTCATCCCAGGATGAAACTGGATAAGGCAACTGACCGTACGGCCCGCACCTGCACCACCGTCTTTACCACCTAGTCATTACCTGGATGTGTGACAAATATGCACCCGATATACAGTGTTTACTTGTATTTCTGTAATCTATATAAATACCTTTTTGCTAATGGAAGAAAATAAAATATGCAAATGCTGCTGCTCTGAGTCAGAGGGGGGTTTGTCTGTTAGATGGAGAGGAGAGTAGACAAACTAATCAGCCTTTTCGTATTCTGGTCAGACCGATTCTTGATAAACTCTTCGAGAATCCCATCACCACTTGCAGAACTGACTCAGACAACATGGACTAGAAAAAGGGGGACCAGTGGAAGTGGTTATTACATGAAACAGGAAGAACCGCCTCCCAAGCTTCAGCACCACATGCAACAAAATGTCCCCCCAAGTCCATCCTTCACTGTGCCCAAAGACAGGCCTTATCAGAGTTTCAGCTTGCCGTTAAATCCCCTTGGATACGTGAAGAGAGGCTCTGGGATTTGTGGTTGCATTGGAATCACAGGGCAGTAATTCACCTCACAGAGAAGAAACACTTTGGTTCACAGTATCTCCTCTTGTTTCTGACTCTTCTCTGTGGTTCTCATGAGAGAGTGAGCTTATGGGTGGCAAAAAAGAGGAAGAAAAAGAGGCTTACCAAGGACTAGCTGTGGGTGCTAAACTGGCAGGGATTATGTCTCACACAGAAGGCAGTCATCATTGCAAGGAAAAATGTGTGCCAAACAAATTGAGAGGGAAAGTTTCTTGCTTTGTAAAGACCTAACTCTATTCACAGAATTGTTGTATCTTTTTTTACTCTGCTGCAACTCTACTGTATATCCACTCGACACCACTGACCACTGTGAGTCAAAAAAAAACACCGTAGCAAGACACATTAATTTTAAAGTGACGCTAATTATGCTACATCCTCTATAACCTATCTTTTGATAATGTTTGTAAAAGATCATTTTGAAAACTTAAAAAAAAAAAAGAATTTCATAATGTAAAGCTCTTGAAGTGCTATGCTGCAGTTGACAGATGGTGGTAGCATTGTTTATGCATTTTGGCATCACTATTTGGTTAACAAATGAAATAGCTTGTTATTGCAGTCAAAGTTGGTGGCTGTAGCCTCCATCTGCATCCGCAGGTAGCCTGTACTTTCAAACCAGACAGAGTGTGGCTTCTGTTGTCCCCTAAATCAGCGATGAACACCTTAATTATGTTGTCACACACAGTAGGTCTTTTGAATTTGTAAAACATTGGTTCAAACATGGTTTTGTGGATGTGAGATTTGAATAGCAGTTCTGTGGAGAACTTTTTAAGTCTGATTTATTAATATTATTATTATATCTCCTGTGTATTCTTAACTAATCTACCTGTGATTCTCACTGTGATCTGAAACAACTGGTTTTCATCAGCAATGGATACAACTCCTTATTTACTATATCCTGGATTTTGAATTGTGTAGATAAACGTCACAACTCCTCATGAGTTTACACCTGCTGCAAACAATTTTCTGTTATGATTAAATAAGACCGTTTTTTCCCTTTGTTAGTACTTAATATGTAAATTAAATTGTAATCAACAATTGATGTTTTCTGCAGATATAACTCTCAATATTGTGATAATTCTCTAACTAATATGAGTTAGCATTAGGTAGTTAGGATCTAAAGTATAGGCACACTAATTGACAGTCATTGTGTTACCAAAAGGCTTCTATAATCTTTGTGGTTATTGGCATGTTGTGGATCATTATTAATGTACAATGATAAAAATTGAAAATTACAAAGATAAGCTGACTTTGAATATTATACTTCTGCAGCACATTCATAATAAAGACACAATGCATGTAACACGTTTCCATTGTTGTTTTGCAGAGATAAAGAGCAGTAGTGGAGATTAAAAAGATTTTGTTTTTGTGGGAGAGAATGAGTATCAAAAGTGAGCGATATCCAGATAGCTTAGCCTCTGAGGAGAGATTGGGTTTTGCAGCAAACAAAGTATTAATGTACTTGACCGTGCCATGATAGTGTGTAAATTGCAGGAATTGAAAGCGAATGCTGTTGTCAAGCAGCAGGAAGAGCAAAATGCTGAAGGGAGAGGCCCTGAGCAGTGGACAAACACCGTGTGGTCGGCTGCAATGAGAGCTAAAAAGCAAAATTTCCCTCATTATGTTCTTTTTTTTTTTTTTAAACCCTTAAAGGAGCTATTACTATCTACCGTTTACGCTGACCTATGTCATAACAAGAACAGTGAATAGTCAAGTTTGTTTTATAATATCATAAAGAAAACATACTGTTTTTATAGTTGGTAATAGATTTTTCACCCAAGCTAACAGTTATCAACATTTAATGTAATATGTTTTGCACCACAATTGCCAAATGATACATTAACAATATCACCATTTATTTAAACTAGTTTTGCAATGATAACTCAAGAAAATATATCTGCAACTATATTAGTAGTTGATTAGTCGTGTAAGCCATTTAAAAGAAACAAGACTAAACGCTCAGGGGGGGCTGTACTTAGACACAGCAGTGCTGTGAGCTAAATGCTAAAATGCTGATGTTTAGCAGGAATGTGTTTTTTTTTTTTACATTTAATACAGGCAAATAATGACATGACAATATAACCTCACTAAAAGAGAAAGAAAATAAATGGACAAAAAAAGCAGAGAATAAAAATAAAAAAGGACACTAAAATAAATAGCATTCCAGGTGTGATGTTAACCATGTTAATGATGTTCCACCATCCTCAGCTCAGCTATTCACAAGGTACACCTGAGGATGATAGGAATGTCGGGTATTTGGTCATAAATCAGAGTTTTGGACAATTTGGACACATTTTAACCTGATGAAGGCGCCACATAAAAAGGTCATTAGTTAACACAATTCATCCTGATGGGGATGTGCATGTCTGTATCAAAGTTCATGGAAAACTATCCAACAGAAATGGGAATGTTAATGGTGGCGCTACAGGAAAAAGTCAGGGGATCACCAAAGTCGCAGGGTTCATCCTCTGGGAACCATGAATGTCTGTATTAAATTATGTTGGCAATCCATGTGATAGTTGTTAAAATATTTCAGTCAAAGAGGTGGAGTGACCACCCGACATTACCATCACAAGAGCCATGTTAGTAGCATGTCTAAAAAAAAAATGCCAAAGATGAATTTGTTCTCAAATGTGACAATTTGCAGCTTTTACATTATAGTACATATAGCAGTTAGTTGGACAAAACAAGGTATTGTGATGAGCACCTTTTTTTAAAGATTATTATTTGGGCATTTTAGGCCTTTATTCGACAGGACAGCTGAAGACATGAAAGGGGAGAGAGAGGGGAATGACATGCAGCAAAGGGCCGCAGGTCGAAGCCAAACCCGGGCCCACTGCATCGAGGAGCAACAACTGAGCTATCCAGGTGCCCCCTTTTACTGTTTTCTGATGTTTTATAGATCAAACGATTAATCGAGAGAGAAAGAGAGAGAATTGGGACATAAGCTGCAGCTTTATTTAACTATGTTACATGGAAATGATAATAAAAGTCATGAGTTTGATAAAGGATAAAGAGATGCATATCTTCCATTGAAGTGAGTGCTCTGTTGTAATAACGAACATACAAAACAATACTGTACATACAAAATAAACATGACTATATATATAAATTCATTCCTGTCAGTTTTCTTAAACCAAAACGCCATTTGCTCAAAGAGGTAAAAATCAACTATATTTGCAGAAAGATGACAGCGGTCACACAAGGTCTGACAACAGCAAATTCCCCCTCGCCAATGTCAACATTTTGACAGCAAAAGGTATTTTCCTTTGTACTCAGCTAATTTAACAGTACGTTTATATAGCACAATACTGCTTGGAAGAGGATCAGTATACCAGACAGAGTCACATCCAGATGCAGTAAGTGGGTCAGGGATTATCCAGCTGGGTCACATAAACACTGAGGCTGTGAGTCAACTTGGCAGCGTTTGGATGCATCATGATCATCCTGTCGGTCAGCATTGAAAATAATGAGGTATACTGACCTGTGGCTATGTTGTTCTATTAGTGCCTGCTTAATTTGCAGAGCACTGGGGCTGAACAAAAATCATTATGGGTGTGAATGAATGCTTCAACGGATTGTTGAGGATTTTCTATTTGGAAAGAATACGTCTGTATTAATTATTAAAGGCTCACTTTGACACCACTCTACTGTACTCTACTTCATCCGACAACAGCTGTATGGTAAACACGCCAGGTTCTATATAATCTTCCAGTCACAAACAATAACTTTTAATAACTGTCAAAACTGTTTAGCTAATGTGATAAATGAATATGCATTTAAAGAAGCAGGAAAAGCACAGGTGTAACTAATAACTTTTATTACAACCACACTCCATTTAGCTGCTTTAGTTGCAAGACCCTGGTATTTTGAATGCTGGCTCACTGGCAGGGCTTACTCAACTAATAAACCGAAATGGAATGGAGCCATAATTATTAATATTTGCGACTTTTCTGCTATGACATGTTAAAGTTCAACTGTGAACTAAACTGTTGATAAGTCTTTTCCACGGCAGACATTTTGACTTTTCACAGTAGGAAAATCACAGCAGGTGGTATTAATAACAAATTAACGATGGCCCAGTTCTATGTTTTGAATGTGGTGTTTGAACGTGACAGTGTTTTCAAATGACGATTGTCTCCTAAATTAGTTCAAGCTGAGGTTGTGTAGTACAGAAATGCAGTTTTTTACAACCTCAGAACAGGTAATTGTCCCTTCAGAACGAGGTAATTGTGTCACAAATTCCACACTAGTAAGCCTGTGACAAAGGGGTGAATGCAATTCTACTATGAACTGTGTTATAATTAAGTATGATATCTACATGAAGCTTAATTGAAATGTGATGTGAGCTTGAGTTGCATATTTGGCCTATTATTACTGTACAGCCCTACTGCCACACTTTCTCTGCCAGCTTCAACCACTAACTTTTCATTACAATCCTGGCTAGGTGGCAGCAATGTGCTCATTATTGTCTCTTAAATGAAACCCACTTATCATCACAGAGTGGATTCAGAGCTCTAGTGAAATATCACTATAATACTTCTATCAAGGCTCTTAGTTTCTTTTCATTCCTCTCTTTATCTTTTATCTTCAGCAGCAGTCTTTTTTTCCACTGACTTATTTATTATGCTGCCAGTTGGAGTTACTCAATAACATGGGCTGAAATAATTCTAAATAAATCCTTTTCCCCCTCACAAACCAAAGAATAATGTGATTGTTTGGAAAAAAACATTTCAGAGCATCAGACAGCCAGATGTTTGGTGCTGAAATACACTATTCTGTGACATAATTTGCTACTCGTAGCTCTCATCATTATCCATTACATGTTTTCTCAATCAGCAGTAATGCCATGGTTTTGTCCCTGCTGAGAGGATGTGGTTTGGTTTTAAATAAATGTTTGTAGTTTCACAGAAATCTGCTAAACCACTAGATTTTAGATCAATCCTCCATGAGCAAAAATAACTACTATTATTTAACAGTTATATCAGAGTCTGTCTGCATCACTAGAAAGTGAGTTTTGTATAGTACTCTGTATAGTGAATTCTTATTTTGATCAACTTTCTTTGCGGCTTCTGTTATTGAATTAAACATTGTTATCACCAGGTGGCCATCTCTGGTAGGCAATTATTTCTGATGCAGCTCAGTGGTTGAAAATTTCATGTTTGCTGTCCTCAAGCGTCCCCTCTAAATTTTTTTTAACAGTAATCTCAGTTTAGATCATGGCACATTATGAGCAGTCCACTCCTCCTTCCTTCAGCTTCCTAAACTGTGTAAGATTAAACCTTTTTTTAATCTTTAGAAACTAATTCATGTTTTTATTACATTTGGACCTGGACTATCGCAATGTTCTGTATGTGTGTTTACTTACTTTGAAAAATGAGTTCATAAAACCACAGACTTCTCACAAGTGTCATCAAGAGTGTGTGTGTGTGTGTGTGTGTGTGTGTGGAACCTCAGTTTTAGCATCTCTATTTGCTACATGTAGATTTTAAGATTTAAATTATGACTTTTAAAGTGCTCATATTATGCTCATTTTCAGGTACATAATTGTATTTTGAGGTTGTACCAGAATAGGTTTACATGGTTTAATTTTCAAAAAACACCATATTTTTGTTGTACTGCTCATTGCTGAAGCTCCTCTTTTCACCCTGTGTGTTGAGCTCTCTGTTTTAGCTACAGAGTGAGGCATCTCACTTCTGTTCCATCTTTGTTGGGAGTCGTACATGCACATTAGCTAGGTAAGAACTACTAGCTAGTCAGAGTTATAATGCAGAGTATGAGGGCGTGCTACGCTAGCAGCTAGGCGAGCATTATAACGTGTGTTCCAAAGTGACCACGTTTGTCTCTGAAGTAAAGGCTGGACTACAACAGAGCTGTTTGGAGCAGTTTGTGAACAGTGTTTTCTGTTGGAGATGGTAAGTCCCTTTGGGGGGGACTTTGGGCTTTTCACTCTGTAAACCTATAACATGCACAAAAAAGATATATAATACAATACAGGAAAGGGAAAAAGCCAAAAAGCATAATATGAGCACTTTAAGACTTGTATGGGGTTCTCAATATCTCCATATGGTTCTTAGTTAAAGATTTAAGACATTGACTCTGTAAGCACCTGCCAGAGGAAAAAAATAAAGACCGTTATTAATCCTTTTTCTGATTTAATACTTTTTTTTGGAAAGCACTTGTATAAAAATTTGTTATTAGTTGTATTAGTTGTATCACCAACATTTGGACAGTGTGACAGGATCTGCAGAGGGCAGACGTCTCTGGTGTTTGTCAGTCAGGCCGAGAGCACAGAGAGGAACAAACAGTGACTACGGTGAAACAGTAGTAGCCCTCTCTGATTTCACAAAGAGCTTCTTTTCCATTCAGGCTACAGGAGAAAATTCACAATAATCAGAAACTGTATGTTTTCTGCCCCCTCTTCTTCTATTTAAAATCTAGACTGACCGTCTGTCCTCTGTCCCGACATCCATGACTCTGCTTCTGACTCAGACATGACACTCTATCCGTACTCTGGGATACAAAGCAGCAGTGTTTATCAAAAAACCTCCTAATGTCCTGACCTCTGAACTCTGACCTCCCTCTCAAGTGGAACAAGTAAAAAGTTAAATGAATGGTGCCAAGAATGACAGAATGTTACCGGAGGGTGATAAGAAGAAGTCCAACTCTTATTCAGTGAATTTTGTTTTTGGTTTGTTTCTTCAAATGAATAGATAGATAGATAGATAGATAGATAGATAGATAGATAGATAGATAGATAGATAGATAGATAGATAGATAGATACATACATAGGAAGTTTTTAAAGTAAAATATTTTAATTTAATTTTTACGCTATTATTGGCGTCCATATAATAGTTTGAAGTCTTAACTGAGAGTTTATTGTAATCTGACCATAAACTAAAAGCTTCTATACACAAGAGTGTAAAGTGTTAAACCAACACTGATGCTGAGCTCTGACCTGCCGGAGGACTTTTGTTCACATTACTGTCAGAGAAGAGGCTGCAGCTGCAGATCCTGAAGGCTAGGTGGCAGTATTGGCTTTATTGGATCGCCACTGAGCTGCAAGTAAACGTTAGAGATTCAAAGAGGCCACTTTGGAGCAAATACAATAGAAATTCAGGGATACACACAATAAATCAATATGAATGTTTTATGAAAAACAAACACAATCATGCACACTTTAAGTTACAAAAGACAAACATCCAAAGCATGGGAAACACAATTTATATTTACATATGAACACCACTGGTAATTTCAGCATGCCTCTTCAACCACATAAGACTGAGATAAAGCCTGCAGCTTGGTCAATGCCGTCTATGAAGCAGCAGACATGGAGAGTTACCAGACAACACTGTGCTCTATACACCATTCATATTTGTAGTTTAGATATCAAACAAAGGCTGAGGATTTTATTCACGGTGCGTCAGAGTACAGCATGATCATGCACAACTCTCCATAAACCACTCTGCTCTGACACTTCTCTGTTAATTACGTCACTCTTCTCCATACAAATCAGAAATCGTGAAGTAAAATTAGATCAACATCATCAACGTGTCACCAACAAGAAACTGACACCGTGATATTAGAGCTGACACATAAAAAAAAAACTGTTACCCTTGAATTAAATAAAAACCTCTCTTCAGTAAATCAGAGCAACACACCTCAGGAGAATTGGGAGCAACACAATGATGAACATCCTGCAGCAGTGCCTGGCACATATGTGTCTTGTAGTTTGCTCCATCAACACCAAACATGCAAATAACTGACACTAACCATCAAAATGGAAGAACCAATTGTCTCTCCTGTTTTCTGCAGGCAATCTGATGGCAATCAGATCAATAGATGCAAAATGTCTGACAGTATTAAGACCCCTTGGAGGTCTTCGGAAGCATTAGGCAAAACATTATTGCAAGGGAGAGAGGTATGTGCGCCGATGTGAGACATAACGGTGTCAGCAGTTAATGAAAATAACAGGCTGAATGTAATAAGAGCAAGTAAACCTGACATGAGAGTTGAACCGCAGAATAATTCAGCTTTCTCCCTCATTATATGTTCTTGCATGATTTCAATTTATCTTGTTGATTGAGATCTGACGAGTTTGGAGCAGCTCAGAGGAGAATTTAGATTTAAATCCACAAAAGAGACATGGATCCCAATAAATATGATTATGAAAATTCTCATGCTGTTAGCTTTGCGGTGGGGACAATTTCCCAGATTTGCATCAGGTCTATTTAGAGCTGAAATTAGAGTATTGATCTCTGAGTGTGACCCCCTGGGTATGTCGTTATGAATTATAATCTCACTTATGACACAAAGTAAGTAGGATATGAATCCTTCATGCAGAAAATCCTCAGAACATGCAATGAAACATCTCTTGTCAGGCAGTCTCTCCAGCGTCAGTACAGTGGAAGATGATCAGTTCATTCCTGCAGTGTGGATCCAGGCAGCTCGTTGGTTAGCGTGTGCCAGCGCTCCACCTTCTTGCCCTTGTTCTTTAGACAGTCTATCCAGTGCTGCAGAGTTTCTCCCTGTGAGTGACACCCTAAGGACACACCGCCTACCCAGTGCAGAGACAAAAAAGAATGTCAATGTGACTCAAGAGGAAAGGGAATGTTTAAATAAATGACAATGAGAATTTATGTATTTAGTAACAGTTTAAATGTTTTTTTGAATGGCATGTGGGCATTTTATCTTATTATTTATCTTATACTACTTTTGATGTCAAATAGGTTGTGTATTGCAAGAAGCATAGGCGTAATCATCTATGGCTTCAACCTACACCTGCACACAAATTATTTAAACAGGTGTTAGTGACCTTTTTTTTTTAATTTCTTTTTAAGATCATCATTATTGCATGGGATGTTTATAACTTCATTACATAGTTCAAACTGGATTAAGAAAAAGAAGTCTGAAAGTATTGAGAGACAGATGGTCTTTTCATAGGATTTTGAAAAATAAAAAAAAAAATGGAGAAAAACACCAGACTTGACCTTTACCTACATTAAAAAACAAAAATCTTTAAAAGATCTCAGAAAAGAAGTAGACAAAATGGTGTTCAGATAGAGAAACAGGTGTAAAATGCAATTACATGCTCTACCACTGGTAGAGCAAGAATAGTATGAAGCTCAATTTCAGCCAACATGTCACCGACACCCTTTTGGCAACTTAACCCTGCAAATTACACTCAGTGTGCACTGAGCAGCAGATAATAGCGAACAGCTTAAAATATCTTTGATAACATCTGCCATGGGTGCAACATTATTGTACTGCTAATGAAGTAGCCAGGCAGCTAATCAGTATTCCACACACTAGCATGAAATCATTAGCTGCCGCTGAAGTCACCTATGAAGTCATTGGACTTTCCGAGGTCATAGTCCCACACAGTGACCTCCAGCGTCTTCGTGGCTAACTCTGAGAAGGTGATTTCATAGAAGAACTCCTGGGTGAAAACAAAGAGGGCAAGAGTTGGGTGGACAAGCAAAGGTCAGAAGATCACACCTAACAAGCGTTTCTCTTCCTCTATAAACCTCCCAGCGGTTCTCAAAGTTTTTTTCAATAATGTACCTCCTTTGACTTGTTTCTTAAACCAAGTACCAAAATGTTTAGAATCCATCACTAAGCTCATTCATTATTATAGTATAATAATTTTCTGAATAATGTATGACATATTTTTAAATTAGCATTTTGCAAAAATCTCACGTACCCCCTGCAGTACTCCAAAATACCCCCTTGGGGTACGCGTACCCTCATTAGAGTCTAAACTACTCACTAGTTGTGTGCTGCACTGTAACTGGCTTGTCTTACTAAAAGGTTCCAGACTCTTTGCATGCAGTATAGCGTCTCTCAGGATTGTATCTAAATGAGCTGTCTCTTTACATTCAACCTCTGAAAATGTGCTTCTCGCTCCCACAGTTATGCATGTAGAGATGAATATGAATGTCTACCTCATTAAACTCCGGGTTGAGTGTCTTTTTTATGACCGCTGTTTTGTGCTTGGATTTCTTCTGGACGTCTGGCTTGAGATACCTGAGACAGAGGAATGTGATACCATCATATATGAGTCTGGTCATTACCATTCACAGGTCATATAGTACAGCTGAAAGGAACAGTATGGCACTAATTATGACTGTAAATACTGGTGCTATAACTATATGAAGGCCAGAGTAAGTTCATGCATATATATATATATATATATATATATATATATATACGTTTTTTTATTGTCAAAATCATCAAAGTCATTTATATTCGATTTTGTTGTTGTTGATATTTAGGTATTTTTGCAGTCGCAGGGCTTAAGCAATTTGTGAACAGTACAACAATGCAGGTAAAAAAGAAAAAGGTTGTATTAACTTATACATGGTTTTATGCACCACCCGGCGGGCACGCGGTGAAACAAATCAAACACACCTCAATAGGTGAATGCTGGGTCTGTCATGGCTAACATGGTAATGCTAACCGGGTCAGTGCAGTGTGTGAGGACCGACTTTCTGCTATTTTTGACTACTGCTATACTGGGACCAGAGAGGCTGAGTGGACTGGTTATATTATGCTTTGACAATGAACGAGCGTATTTTTTGCGGCGCCCAAGACTAGCAGAATCGCAGAATTACGTACAGATCAATCACGTGAGTAGCCTACCGTACAACAACAAACTTCACTCTACAGAGGAGAACATCAGAGTCGCTAGGCAACGTAGCATAGCATGTGTGTGCACCATGGATGTATTACGAGAACGGTGTGCACTAGTAAGTTTAAACGTTAGTTAATAATTTCAACTGTTTATTCCTCAGATAGAGGTTCATCTCAAATATAACGCTGTACTGTATATTTACTGACTGGGGAAAATGGTAGTTCTATGAGTAGGCTACCCGAGTAACTAACAAACTGCAATATATAAGCTATTTGTTCCCTGCTAATTAATAAAGGATGCTATGATTTGCTGTCCTCTATGGTACAGGTGTTGATATTGCATGAGGTTGTGATTATAGGCTGTAGCCTATCTGTGTAAATCCTGTATGATAGAACATATAGATTGGTGGATTGTGTTACCTTTGGAGTTTGGACACAGCCAGGCTAGCTATTACCCTCAGTATTTCCAGTCTTTGAGCTAAGCTAATCTAACCAGCTGCTGTAGCTCCACATTTACCGTACAGACATGACTGGTATATCTTTTCATCAAACTTTCAGCAGGAAAGTAAATAAGCGTATTTCCCAAAATGTCGACCTATTCAATTCAATATTAATATATTTAATATATTATTTTTAAAAAAACTAACTATATGTGAGTGTGAGGACTGATTACCAACATGGCACAGATTTAAAAAGCCCAGCATCCCTTTTGAGAGGTGTCATTACATTCTCAGGATATTTTTAAGCCAGCTGGAAGGAGCGTGGCAAAATCTCTACTCGCATTAGCTTTCCACCCGCCACCCACAGCTCGGAGAGCGTATGTTCCCACACGCTCTCAGACACAACAAAGCATCTGGGAAAAAGCTCCTGGCAAAGATGCAAGCACGCATCCAAAATGAAACAAGGTGCATGATGTGGATGTGTGCGTAGGCTCAGTGTATGTAAAGAAAGAAAGAGGGAGGAATGACAGGAAAGGAGAAGGGAGATGCGTATGTACTGAAGTAAGGCGAGTGTGGTGACATGTCTAGCATTGTGTGTGTGTTTGTGTTTGTGTGTGATTGTTGCGTGTGTGTGCGATTGCTGCATGTGTGTGTGACGGAAGGTTGTTTAGTGTTTTACTCATTCCAGAAACATCCTCGAAGCCAGAAACAGCACTCAGGAGAACACCCAGTGAACAAGAAGGGGATTTTAAAGCTCATTTGTCCAGTTTCTGTCAGAATGCATCATTCAACCCAGGGACCTTCCTGCCCTCTCTGGCACACACACACACACACACACACACACACACACACACACACACACACACACACACACACAGTATTGATTTTCTTTCATCAGTGAGTAATGAAACTCCAAAGAACCTCTATGTCACCAACAATAGCACTCTCCTCCGTGATACAGTACGCCCATGTCACTGCTTTTCAATCCAATTTGAAGGCTGTCAATACACACACACTTACCATTATCTTGGTGCGTGTGTGATATATTTCACAATAGCTTTCACAGGTTAACTTGAGCCATCGATCATCACTCATGAGTGGTGACAAAAGGTGATTCATGGGGTCAGTATGAGCTAACGGCCAGTTAAGACCAAACACAGATAATGAGGTGGAGAGGGAGATTGGCGCTAGATAGGTCATGTGGAAATTTGTTCTGAAATGAGGGTCGTGAAACATCAATCCATCAGCCTAAAGTTGTGTATTCATTATTTAATCACACAGCTAGCAGGATTACTCAATTTTATCTCATCACGTACACCATGGATTTCAGTTAGTGGTTTGACGTCGTCCTTACGTTTTAACATAGGGGTCTGAGTAGCCGTTGACGTCCATGGCTGCCAGGTGGGCGCAGCGTTTCACGCCCACACACAGCCCGCCACGAGCCCTCTCCTTGGCCTCGACCTTCACATTGCCGTCACTTGCTGGAGGAAAGTACTGCAGGCAGAGCAGCAAACGGCCTCTCTCCTCTAGACTTCTCTGCTGCTCAGTCTCCCACTGAAGAGAGAAAAAGGGGATACAGGAAAAAGACATAGAAAAAAAGGTGTGTGAGCTGCATTTGTAGCTGCCACATTACTGACTTAAGGTTCAGAGTTAAAACGAGGCGTTATATATTGAAAATGTCTTGTGCCATGACCTGCTGATGAAACAGGCAACAATATGCAAGTTCTTCTTTAAAGCTGCTGTGGGCTAATCGGCAGACTTTTGCCCTGTGCACTCCACTTCTCGTTACAGGAGTGTGTGCCAGCTGCTCTCTGCTTGAGTGACATTTGAGCGCCCACTCCAAACCACTTTCAATTAATCTTCTACACCCCTGCACCATTTATGCAATAAGAAGCTACTCTTTTAATGTTTGTGTCTTAATCGGTTGCATTTTTTTATACAAAAGAAAAACACATTACACTGTAGTGATAGAGCACAGCCTACATTTTGTGTAGTCTTGATTTGGGTGGTCATTTAGCCTACATTTAAAAAGTTGTAAATCTAGTTCTTCAAGTAAATTGCTGGGGGGCAGCTCCCCCTGGCCCCCAGCAAACTCCACGTATACGGTCAGACCCATCTGGTAGCAAAGGAGGGCCGAGACTGAGAGCTACATGGAAAAATATGCACCAAACAAGCCACTTTGAAATGTTGCTGTTTCATGAATACAAAAGTTGGGTGAAACTTTTGACTGAACTCTGGACTGAAAAATATTGGATGACCCTCCCCTCAGCACAGAATAAAAAGACATGACCCTCCCCTATTTTCCTCCGGTGGTCCATTCTATAAATACCGAACGGTCCCTAATGTAATATCCCACGGAATAGTGGCTAGTGAAAATGTTGCATTACTAACTTATTACCAAGACATGCATATAAACAGGGTGCGAATTGTGAAGAAAGTTTCCTATGCGGTGAAAACAAAATACTTTCAGCCAGGAAATGCTCCTTTGTTCCACCGGAGTGTTTTATCCAAATCAGATTTTTTTCCTAAATTTGATGAGTCGTTTTGGTGCCCAAACTTAACTGTCATCTCGGCATGACGCTCACTTCTTCTGGCTAATCTCCACCACCGTGGCCCCTGAAAGAACTGTCATCTGGCGGTGCCTGTAGCCGGCTCGCAGTCACCTGGTAGCTGCTGTCCCGGAGCTCTGTAGTGGCTAAATAAAAGCAGTAACTGCCGCTCTGATTTTATTGTTCAGTCACACTATATACTGTTCACGTTACGACGCTTTACTTAGTTTAAAATACTTCTATTTTAGGTATATAATTAATACATGGTCTAAGCTATTGGTGAAATAGATTATCACTTTGAGGGGGGGTACACTTTGTCCCCACTGGGGATACAAAATAATTGAGCAGAGGCAGGGATATGTAGACCAGAAAGGGGGAAATCCTACGCATCCCCCCTGGCAAATTGCACGCTGCGTATAAATATATCCAGACGCATGCCATGATCATGTCATGTAACTGCTGAATTACCAGAGTACCAGCACCTTTTTTGGTCCAATTCAGACACTATTTACAGCCAATAACTTCACAGTTTTAATTCACTCTCACGGCTCCCATCAGCGTTGTTATGCAGCTGGCAGCTGTTTTCAGTGAAAAAACTCTGATAAACACACTGCACACTACCTGCTCAGCACCAAACAAACAGCAGACAGACAGAGTTAGTGACTAGTTGGTGAACAAAGTGGAGCATTTAGCAGTTAAAGAGTCACATATTCCCCTCAAGAGTTGGTCAAAACATAGGTAAAAGGAGAGTGAATATTGGACTTGTGGACTCAAACACAACTTCAAATGAATGCTAATGTTACTCTGTGTCTGTTAGATGTGTAAATAAACCACTGCTGTTTGCAATCACGCTCCAAAACGTAATAAAATAATAATATGCCGGTGTTGTGTTTACTAAGGCCAAAAAAATCAATTGACGGTACTAATCAAAGCAGGCTTATGTCACTTTTGTTGAACAACTGCCGCTAATGCTACAGGTGACAAGATGAATGCAAAAACAAAGCGTAACAGTAGTACATGAGTTCTGTGTGGCCCTTAAACACGATTCTAGCCGATACCCACCATGTCTTTCTAGCCACTGGAGGACCATAGGCAGGCTGAGGGAACTCATATTAATGTTAAAACCCCTCATAAAGTGAAATATTCATGCCATGGCACCTTTAAGACTCAACCAGACTGAACCCAACTGTTAAGCCGCCTACACATGATAGGCGGCAAAACTGCTTTGCGCCGTCCGTTCCATTGATTTCCTATGGGAAGGGCGGTGGCGCCCAACTATGAGCTGCACAACGCTCAGATTTGCCGCTTTGCACTGCGCTCAAAGTTTGAATTATTTCAACTTTGACCTAGTTGCCGCTGACCTTTCGAAAGCACTACCGATGAGATAACAGCATGTTATTACCCTTCAACGGGAAATAGCTTCCTTGCCACCCTTGATGATGAATACCTGCGCTGCGCTTTGCTCTGCGCCCTACCTAGCAGTGTTCAGAGAGCAAATTGCGTATCGTGTTGGCTTTACTGCCAAATTTAAGACCCAAGACAAATCGATTCATTCATCGGTATATTTTTGCTTTATTTTGTCCGTTGCCTACCAAGTAAGGCAGTAGCTGCAAAACTACTGCACTGAAATGAGCAGGGTGAGTTCTATTGTTTATGAAACCTTTTATTTGTGAGAATAAAAATGCGTAATTTCTTCTTTTAAAAGTTTCACAGCCTTGCTTTAAAATGCACTTTGTGCACTTTGCTGTGACGTAGTTAATCTCTCTTCTTTCTCTCATAAGCAAATGCACCTAAAGAGCTCAGTGACTTTCATCTAACACACAAACTCATCTATCACTTTCACAGTCCAATGGCAAAGACCTGTCTCGGACAGAATGAAGCACCAGCCTTAAAGACATATTCTTGCACTTTGTAGCTCCTGGCTCAAATATTTTCCATGTACAACATTACCAAAGCATTTGGCAACAAGCGGAACAACAGAGTAGATTCAAAGTGACACATGAAAGAAAGGGAGGAAGTGGCAACAGAGGGGGAAGACGATGTTCTCACAGCACCGTGACTCACCCTCATGGCCAACAGCATCAATACATGTATGTTATTTATAGGGAAGACAAGCTGTTTCTCATCACTGCAGGTTCATCTTTATCAAGTTATCCTTTCTGTTTCACCACAGAAAATGGGGAAAAAGGCTCTGTTTTAATGCCTATGTCATTTTAATGTAAAATGGTTTCCATCACTAAATATCTCCCCTCTCCTTTATCTCTCATTAAGTCTTATCTTCAGGCGAGAGGTGGACACAGCCAGGACGATCAATATGCCACACGCCACACACTTTTCCATGCTACTCCCATCCTTTCTCTAATGGTCTCAACAGCTTGCTCTGTTCTTTTTTCCTAAATCTCTGCTATTTCCCCCTTTTCTTATTTGTATTTTTCTATGGGAATCGTCATTACTGCCAAGAGCCAGTTCGCCATCTGCTGTGACTGAGTACGAGATTCGCAGTTAGTGAGGATAATTTCCACCAAGTATCTGAATGGAGCAGCTCAGACCTTCACAGATCGATAGAGAGCGACTCATTAGGGAGGTGAAAATAAACAGGCATCGATGTGGAGCCAGCCAACCACAGTGACAGACGAATGGGAAGGAGATAACATTTGTGGGTGGGTTTGCAAGGCAGAGAACTGGCAAGACGATCACATTAAACAACCTTGACTGTGGAAAGAAACACAGAGGCAGCTGTTTTACTCCAGTTCCCTTGATGAAGTTAAAGGACTACACCGGCCCCTTCGTTAATTTACCTGATATGTAATGAGAGGCTCTACAATCATCTCTGTGTCTAATGAAAACTGAGACATTAAGGACTTGTAACAGCTGAGATTGGATTGTTAATTAAAAGTCCTGGGGTCTCATTTATAAAACTGTGCGTAGGATCCTTACTAAAAGTGTACGTATGCCCAAAAGTCAAAAATGGCGTACGCCAAAAAGAATTCAGATTTACAAAACTGTGCATACCAGAGGCGATTTCTTTAAGATTGCAAGGGAAGCTCAACTTCCCCTAAAATGTAAAAAAAATAATGGTCAAATATGTACTATTGTGTTAACATTTTATTGACTAAAAGTGTGTTAGAACACGTTCATCTCGAAGACAAGTTTGTTCAGAATCAGCTACATATAGCAGGTCAACTGACTTGATTTCCTTCTCATACATTCCCATAGCGTCACAGTGCATTTCCCTGTTGAAGCCTAGCGTCCATTGACTCCAATGGGGCTGCTTTGAACAGTTTTTTTCAGTGCTTCGAAACTAGACGGTCATTGGATAAATGCTGCGATTATGTCCCGCCCACGGACGCTCAGCGTCTCTGGAGTTAAATGGAGGAGTGGGCTGTCCTGGACTCCGGGCTTCTGCGTAATAATAGGAAGGTCTGTCGAAAGACTGCATCTCCTTCTGATTGACAGCGATTTTGTACTATAACAAGTCGCCGAAGCTATTCGAGCTCACAGCTCAGTCCCATCGCAGATTTTGCAAGTGTAGTCGAAAGACGAACTGCTGCAACCTATTTCTTGGTATTTGCGTAGCGAAATTGCTAGCCAGTTTTCATCATACAATTCTATACCACATTCCTTGTTTCAGTTTAACCTAATTCCCACATTTCTTCCTTTCGAGTTTAATATTTTTTTGTTAGATCGTTTGTTCATTCATACAGTAGGCTAGGCTAGTGTTGTAGGGGTGAACCAGCCAGCTAGCAAATTGCACACGATGGCAGACAATGATAATATTCGACCTTACAGTCTTCCTTACAAGGAGTAACTTAGAATTAAACAGCAGGGCAGATCAACACCTAAGATTGATTTAGTGCAAAAGATAGGGCAAAGTAACAAGGGTCTCATTTATAAACGTGGCGTACACACAAAAAGAGGCACGCAAAGGTTGTGATTTATATAAAACAAACTCGACGGGAATGTGCGGTCCTCCACGCAAACTCTGACCCATGCGTACGCACATTTTGACAAAAGAGACAAAATAGGAATTGGTGACGCAGATGGTGAGGTGGTGAACTGAAGTCAGACTGCAGAAAGTAAATGGGAATAACAATTAACCTGTCAACTCGTAATATTTTCGAGGATTGATGCTTCACACACATTTTTTTCAATCCATGTCATCCACGTTACCATAAAGATTAAATCCAGCAATGTTATTTGCGCTTGAGTGATAATTGTTCCATAAACACCTCCAACTCAAATCTTAACTAAAAATGTGTTCTTAATGTTTAATCGGCGCTGTCTCGCCGTCACATTGTCCGTTATGGAGCGCAGGAGGAGGGGATGGCCCGACTGCATGGAATACAGGATAGCATCAATTACCCTAGCATTAGATAACAGCAGAACACAGTGTAAATAACTAAATATCTGTCTTTAAAACTGTGCATATATCATCAAATGTCAAAGTCTGAAAATACAGCCGTTAAGCTCTCGCACAATCGTTACTCTTAATGTCCTCGTTGTCGGTCCGAACTTTAATACTGTTTGTGACAAAACCTGCATGAAGAAAAGTGTGTTTTGCTTTCTTTCGTCTTCAAATTGTATCTCGGGGTGGGGGATACCACCAGTTGATGTTGCTGTTATTTTGGCAAGGTGTTAACAATCACAAATTGTTGTAAACATATAAATACTGCGGTGACCCCCATGCGTAATGCTGCATGATGGCACTGCTGGCCCTGCAGGAGGACTACGCCAATGGAAGAATCAGGAGAGAAAGAGACTTCAGGGACCATGACGATGACTAATATGCCGATTTAGATTCCCTAAAGCTGTGCTCTTGGATCTATGTACTGAATTGGGTCCAGTAGAGAGGGCAACTCGCCGGAATCGTGCCATCCCGATCCAAATACAGGCCCTCGCCACTCTGGGGGAAACTGGCTGTTTCCAGAGGGAAATGTCAGACAGCTAAGTGTTTTTTTTAAAATAAATATTATATATAATCTTCAACTTAATCACTAAGGCTTGTTTGGATGTAATATATACTTCTGTTAAATCTTTTTATATACGTCTGGTATATCAAAGCTGTCCCCGAGTGCCGTAATGTCTGCCGTTTTGGACGTATTATTAATACATGTAGTTATAGATCAGGTTTCCCTACACTGTGCAAGAATGGGCCGAAATTATAATTCAAATTTGCAGCAATTCCTGAACATCTGAGAAGTTTTTTGCTTTTTCCCCGCCAGTCATCATTATTCGGTGTAACAACTGCCAGTGTCATTCATATGCTGATCAGCATTCACAAGGTGCTTTGCATTGACTATTTATGGTTAAAAATTGGCGTGTACAGGGCGGGATAAGAGGCTGATCCACGTATGCACACTTGTAGGTAATCTGTGATTTATAAAGGGAACATTGCTTACAGGTGTGCGTACACGGTTTTATAAATCAGACTTTTTTTTGGCGTACTCCATTTTGGGCTTTTGGGCGTACGCACACTTAAAGTAAGGATCCTACGCACAGTTTTATAAATGAGACCCCTGGTCTTTTCAGCTCTCCTGGTATGACAAAGTTAGCTGACTGACTGGAAGTGCAGTCACAAAGAAAATGTACTGCTGGCCATGCCTCTTGATGAAACCATCTCACAGATATAAATTATTATAATAATAATAACAATAATATTAATAATAATTATTATTATTATTATATAATATTATTGTTATAAATAAATAAATATTTATGATTTAGGCCGAAAATGAGTTTCCCCTCTTTGAAAGACCAGCAGCCGCCGCTGCTGCAAATGCACATCTGTAAGCAATGTTCCCTTTATAAATTCCAAGATTACCCACAAGTGTGAGTGTATGCGTACGTGAATAAGCCTCATATCTCTCCCTGTACACGCCCAAATATATATATTTCCCCCTTTACTTCAGAGTGACAGCGGATAGACAGGAAAGGTGGGAGAGGGATGACCCGGGCCGCTGTAAAGGCCTCAGTCTCCATGGGGCGCAAGCTCTTACTGGTTGAGGTAGAGGCCACCCCTACACGCCCATTTTTAACCATAAATAGTAAATGCAAAGAACCTCTTAAATGCTGATCAGTATGTTAATGACCCTGGAAGTTGTTCTTTTGTTACGCCAAATCATGACGACTGGCTGGGAAAAAGCAAAAAACTTCTCAGACGCTCGGGAATTGCTGTAAATTAAATTAAAATTTCGGCCTGTTCTCGCGCAGTGTAGGGAAACCTGATCTATAGACTACCTGTATTAATAATACCGTCCAAAACGGCAGGCATTACGGCACTCGGGGATAAGTAATTGTTATGCTCACATTTACTTTCTGCAGTCTGACTTCAGTTCACCACCTCACCATCTGCGTCGCCAATTACCATTGTCTCCAAAATGTGCGTACGCTTGGGTCAGAGTTTGCGTGGAGGACCGCACATTCTCCCGTCAAGTTTGTTCTGTATAAATCACAACCTGTCCGTGGGAAGTGGCGTACGCACATTTTCAGACCCGTTTTGTGCGTACGCCACGTTTATAAATGAGACCCCAGACCTTTACTATAAATCATGTAGTATTTACATTTTTTCAGTTGTGAAAGAGAAAATATACCACTCTTTGTCTACAAATTAAAGGTTGAATTCATAGGCTCTAAACCCACCCCATTTTTTGCTGCTACAGCAATTATTCGGTCTTTAATTGTCACTTTTTGCCAGCAAAAGTTACACAGTCTCACTTTAATGTAAACTGTACAGTTTTAGATATTTACATGTGTTTTCCCTTTTTCTTACCAGGCAACAATTCTTTTTTTTTAAAATTAATTTCCACATGATACAAAAATTCAACTAAATTATTCAGTTTAAGATTGATTTGAAATGTACTACATGTAATTAACTGGCTTAATGGATTATATGACTCAAATGAGTCTGGTAATTGATTTTAATGTCTTATGGAAATAAATAGAAACTAACATATGTCTGGAACAGCATAACAATATGCAAATGATTTGCAGAATGGTGAGCTGCGATATTAAGCATACACTCTTTGTGTTAAATACTTTAATGGCACACATCTTAACCTGCAATTCTTGGTTAAATTAAACATAAAATTCAATTAACTGTTTAGTTTATGAAATGTCAGAAAATTGTGAAAGATATGATTGTTTTCTAGAGTCCAAGGTGTCATCAACAGATCACAGAGAAAAGCAGAAAGTGAAGCTAGCACCGATTAACTTTGCTAGTTCACTGATTAATTGACTATTTGTTTCAGCACTCGTTAGATGTAAATAGTAAAAGTTATTTTTTAAATGAACGATGATGAAGAATGATATTAATTTGATAATGATAATTAGTTTCCACAATATTATAAAGTACAATGGTTGAAAAATGGACTGTAAGGACGGACAGACAGAGGAAGGGTCATGTTGAGCAAAATAAGAGGAGTCGGGGTCACCTCTCTCAGATAGCAGGAGATTCCTCTCAGGGCTGTGCTCATCGCAGTCGGTGAAGGCAACTAGAGGCAAAAAGAAGAGAAAGAGATCAATAATAAGATGATATATGACTGACAGAAAAGCTGTTCAAGCAGGACAGAGGAGCTTAAGATGGACAGAAAGAGATAGACATATTGAGTCAAAGTTGAAGCCACTTTGAAAATGAAAGGCACGACACAACGTCTAGTAGCAGAATGACAGAGGGGCTTTAGCTTTTGATCACAGAGTGGCCACTGGCCTCACAGGGCCAATCTAATACCAACAGCCCTTTCCATCTCATGAAGAACAAAAAAAACCCAGCGCCCTCCAGCCCCTTTTTCAGTCACATGCCCCCCGCTCTCCACCACTTTTATTTTTTAATCCATTTGTTTCTCATCTCTCTCACTTGCTCCCTGTGTATTGACACTCCACTGCCCCCCCCCCGCCTTGCTTATCCTCCTCTCCCTTTATTCTACCAATCTCTATGTACCCTTTTCCCACGCATGACCCAGCTGACATTTAGCCAGCACAAAAAGCTGTTTGTGAGCTATAAGAATATGATACCTTGTCCTCTGTTTACCCATTTGTAATTCTTAGTAGCCGGTATTACCAGCAGATATTGGCTTCATTCAAAATATACTATACTAAACTTAGCACAAAAAGTAAGGAAATTTGTGTTTGGTAGATTATTTCTCTGTGGTAACAATGCTTTTTGGCAATAAATCTTATACCGTTGGAAAGCCTGTTTAGTTCCCTTTCAAATGGTGCCCCATTTGAAAGGAACATGCATTTGTGGTATGAGCAGAAGCGCTGAGTATGTGGGTTGCGCCCATGAAAAATTTGCCAAATCTTCTCTGCCATTGGTGGGGGCAGTATGATGGTGTGGGGCGGCATCTCCCTCACTGGAAAAACAAGGCTTGTCATCATTGGAGGCAATCTCAATGCAGAGAGATATACAGATGAGATTCTGCAACCAGTGGCAATCCCATATCTCCACAGTCTGGGACCGAACTCTATCCTCCAAGATGACAACACTCTCCCCCACAGGGCGGGGTTAATCAGAGACTACCTCCAGAATGTGGGAGTGGAGAGGATGGAATGGCCTGCCAGCAGTCCTGACCTCAACCCCATTGAACACTTGTGGGATCAGCTTGGGCGTGCTGTTCGTGCCAGAGTGACCAACACAACCACGTTGGCTGACTTGCGACAAATGCTGGTTGAAGAATGGGATGCCATCCCACAGCAGTGTGTGACCAGGCTGGTGACCAGCATGAGGAGGAGGTGCCAGGCCGTTGTGGCTGTGTATGGTTCTTCCACACGCTACTGAGGCTCCTGTTTGTGAAATGAATACATTGTTAAATTGCCAATATGTCTTGTTTCTTCAAACTTCAATCATCCAATCCACCAAACACCAAACGAGTCAATGGCAGAATAAGCTGTTTGGCATTTGCAGAGAAGATTTGGCAAATTTTTCATGGGCGCAACCCACATATTCAGCGCTGCTGCTCATCCCACAAATGCATGTTCCTTACAAATTGGGCACCACTTGAAAGGGAACTAAACAGGCTTTCTAAAGGTATACGATGTATTGCCAAAAAGCATTGTTACCACACAGAACTAATTTCCTTACTTTTTGTGCTAAGTTTATATACTACTATGTGGCCACTGCCGTTTGGGTAGTTTTGGTCTGGGGCTGTTTTCCTTGGTTTATGCTTGGACTATTTCTTGGATGGGAACAGTAACTTCCTGGAGTTTCCCCTGGTTGCATGGCAACAGGTCCCATAGCACTTTGGTTTAAAGGGCTGAAATACAACGTTTTAATTAGTGACCTTTACATGTGCAAGTAGTTGGAATCATTGGACAGGGCCAGGCAAGCCGTTTCCCCCTGTTTCCAGTCTTTATGCTAAGCTTGGCTAACTGGCTGCTAATTGTAGCTACCTATTTAGTGTATAGATGTGAAAGTGGTATCAGTCTTCTTATCTAACTATCTGCCAGAAAACAAATACACGTATTTCCCAAAATATTCTAACTATTCCTTTTAACATTTTTTGTTCATTGTTTTTATTTACTATTATTTATGATGACGACACTGTGCTGCCTGGATCATTAATTGGAACATTTACTTGTAAAAATCTTCTTCCTGCCAACCCTGGCTACTGAAATCTGGAGCCACTGATATGTCTGCTCTTCTCTCTGATGCTCTGAAACAGATGATACAGGCAACACAAACACCGCTGCACGTGATGCTAGTTACACTATACTCAACAGCAGCTAACGTTAGCCTACCGCTAGCTAGCTAGTTAACACTATACTCAACAGCAGCTAACGTTAGCCTACCGCTAGCTAGTAGCTGGATTAAAAATGGTTCAAATGCTGACAGCTAACGCTAAACGGTGTACAATTTTACTGTGTTTTACTGTAGAGGATTCTGAAATAAGTTATTGTTATGCATTATTATTAAATCATTTAATTTTGACCATATGGCCTTAGCAACAAACAAGCCGTTCTTTAATGTCACCAACTGTTGTTTAGTACCCTTTTTTTTTTTTCTTTTCTTTTTTTACTTTCTTAAAAAGAATCTGTTCAGGCACCGTTAATTATATATGCTATTAATTTCGATTAATTAATCACAGAGTATGTCATTAATTAGATTACATTTTTTAATCGATTGACAGCCCTATAATAAACACATTTGGGGGATCCTTGCTTTAAATATTTATGAATGTTTATGTTGATGTATCAGGAAAATCTGCCTGTAATCTCAAATAAAAGGGGAATCTTGTTTTTTTTGTCCAGCAGCTTTTGGGAAGCATTTGTTCAGCTCTATTGCCAATGATGCTACAGAGATTGTACAGACACATTTGGTGTTTTATATATTATATGTCTGAAGTGTGTGGTAATCATCGGTCTACTAAATATTGACATTTTAACGCCTCCCTGTTGGCACGTTAACAATTCCCTGCCTTCCCTCTTCACCTCATTTCCACCCCGTTGTGATTCAGAAAACCTTAATATATTTAATATACCCTCAAGTCATTTATCTCCCTTATACACATTCATTTCCATCTTTCTTTCCTTTTAGTCCTTCTTTACTATCCTCCCTTTTATTATATCTGCTCCCCTCTCTTCTTCTCACAGGAGGTGGATGCTCCAGACAGATGTTAAAGTGTTTCGTCTGGTCAGGCTTCACGCGGCGCAGGGCCACCCGCGACTCCCCGATGAACTCATTATGTGTCAGCTTGTCTTCGTCGCACACGGACACCCTGGGAGCAAGAGACAGAAGAGGGAGGGGAAGGTAAAAAATTGAAATAGTGAGAGACAAAGATGGGGAGATAGGAAAATAAGAAAAAAGAGAAGCTGATTACTGAGACAGAGTGAGACGTGTGTGTGTGTGTGTGTGTGTGTGTGTGTGTGTGTGTGTGTGTGTGTGTGTGTGTGTGTGTGTGTGTGTGTGTGTGTGTGTGTGTGTGTGTGTGTGTGTGTGTGTGTGTGTGTACAACATTGCATGTTATGACTCATTTAATTAGGAAGGAAGGAAATTGTTGACATAGTATAAACCTACGTATAAATCCAGTTATGTATTGTACAAGTAAGGAATTTAGACAATGTGAAAGTGCATCATGCAAGGTTAAGTCAATCCATATTTATGGGGCTGGCAAATGTTTACACCTGCCATAATGTCACCTGAAATGCATAACTGGGTGGGAGCAGCAGAGAGGAGTGAAGGAGATGGAAGAAGGCTGTGTGCGTATGTGAAATCAAAAGCTGCCGAGGGAGTGATGTGGGTGAGTGGGAGAGATAAAAAAAATGGAAGAATTTATTTAAACCTGTACGTGTGTGCCCATAGGCAGAAGTGGAAAATCAGTATGCTACAGGCTAACTGACATCCAGAGTGATTGTATTTTTCTCAGCTTTATGTAAATGAAAGACATGCAATGAGAAGAAGAAAACTAAGTCTGCAATCTGTCAGAGAATTCCAGATAGAAGCGTGCCACCTCCTCGCTCTTGGTTTTATTCAACTTCTAACTAAATTTATGACCACAAAGAAAAAACATCGCTGTCACCTGCAGCCAGGTTCTGGTAATAAAACCCGGTAATATAGAAATAAGGAAGGTGCAAAAGGCCAGTTGCCTGGAGACACCAGATATGTGTTGGCATCCACAGAGTCTAGTAGCTTATGAGCCTTTACAACCAAATTGCAGCAAAAAATAGAGAAGAATGGAAATGTAGGGAAAAAAGACATCTGAAAATCTGGGGTGGGAGGCAAAAGAAAAAAGAGGGATGAAGTCAGTCAGAGCTGAGAGGTGAAAGATGGTGTGTTAGATGTACGAGTAAATGATGGCTGTGATGAAAAGGGCTTGAGGATGGAGTGAGGTAGTGTGAGTACAATAGGTCAAAAAGTCAAGTGTGAAGCGCAGAGTCATAATGTGAGACCGATGTAAGGCTGCAGTTCCACAGCATGTGGTAACATACATATTTTATTGTTACTGACAACTCCCATTTCCTACTACATCCAAAATATTTCCTATTTCATGTTGTCATTAAAGCAGGGTGATAAATCTAATCAACACATGCTGTCACCAATGTGATGTCCATGTCGGCCATGTAACTAAAGATGTTCACTGATACTGTTTGACATGGTATAATTTCAAGGCTTTTTAAAGTGTCACGGTGGATGGATATTAGTACAGTCATGAATTAATAATGACACCTTTTATACTGGCTATTATGGAAGTTCATTTCTGCCATTATTATAGTTGTTATTATATGTAGTTTTTTTTTCTATTCTATATTTATGTTTCTTGTCTATTCACCAATACACCAAAGCATATTCCCTGCATGTAAAGACCTATTTGGCAATCAACCTGGAATCTGATCCTGTTTATGAGAGTAGAAAAATAAAAATAAATCCCTTTTTATATTGCCTAACTGAGTGTTTATATTTGTATCATTCATTAATGTGTATTTTCTTGACAGAAATAAACTTCTAGGATAAACTTTATCCTAAATAAATAAATTTGCATATACTGTATATGCTGCAGTTTGTTGATTGTTACAGCTGCTGGGTCGATGTTGAAAGCAAAAACAGTTATAGAGCTGCAGTTTTATTCCATTTTAGAAAAAATAGTTCAAAAGAGTTCTGCCCTTTTTCAAACGGTAGCATATCTTGTGGTTACATTGAGTTCTGGTCGAATTAAGCTGCTCTCGGTGGAGAAATTGGAAAACTTCCATTTTCTGTGATGGATTTCTTACTGTATTGGAAGTGATGAAATTCAAGACTGGGCGGACACCCCGCTGTTTAACCTTGTAGATACACTGGAAGTAGCCTAGCTTTCTTATTCTGTGCTAAGAAAAGCATACTACAAGAAAACAAAATTCACTAAAAAATGCAAGGGTTACCGTTACGGGTCTACCGTAGCTGTTATTAAATGTGTTAACTGTTAAGGGTTGGATTAATCCTTTACAATTTGCTGTTTAATTATGTCTATTACATCATCCAGATTTATGTAGATGTAAAAAAGTGATGATATTTTTCACTTTATAGACAATTTCAAACTCACTGCATTGCAGTGGATGACGTCAACATGTTTACATGTTTCAATAGGTTAAACTTCCTCCTGTCTGTGAATCTTTAAACGCCTCTGCTGAATTAACAGTGTTATAGGCCGGTTGTAGGGCCAGTATCTCTAAATTTCCCCCAAGAGATCAACCGTCGATCCTATTTAAATCCCACTCGCGTTGTGGCAAAGTTTTAGTCACAGGCAGAGACAGATCGCAGCTTTCGTCACCTCTGGAGGGGGTCAATGAAATTAAAACACCCTGTGGTGCTTAGTCTGACCTCAATCTGTCACTGCAACTTGGAAAGGATGAAAGGCAGGGAGACAGATGTAAAGAAAGACAAAGAGAGATGGATTGTTTAGAAGGAGTGAAGGGAGATCTTTTCTGATCCTAGTGGACAGGAGAGATGTGAGGATGGGGAGGAACGAAGGTGAGGTGACAGAGGGGGATCAAAGGATCAGCAAAGATATTAGAGAGAAGAGCAAGGATAAAGGCCTAAAAACCGAGAGTAAGACCCTGTGATTGAGATAGATGATAAGAAATCCTTTTAAAGCAAGAGTCGTCTTTCCGATGGGCAAGACAGAGCACAGAGACAGGAAGTGAAGGAGACAGAAATAGCCAGACATAAACCAAACATTTACCGGAGTGTTTTGCGGTACATATCTTCCTCGGTGATTCCACAGTAGGTGAGCGTCTCGTTCCACACAGGGTTCAGAGTGTTGCGAACGGTCTTGGTTTTCAGTTTATTGGCCTGTGCATCACAGCAGAGAGGAGAGGAAAGCAATAATCTCAAAGCAAACAACCTCAACAGGACAACAAGTTCTTACTGGCTGCAAGGTCTATTGGTCTGCACTTGGACTTTCATGATGAAGCTCAAATTATAGCTAAACTAAGTGTGCACTCAAACAGGTTACTGAAGTTCTCCTTCAATTGTAGAAACACATAGGGACTAAACCATGTCCTGATCATAAAATCATACCTTGCAAGCTCCCGGCAGCAGGTGCAGCTTGACATAAGGATCAGCCAAACCATTGAAATCCATTGGCTTCAGACCCTAATAGAAGCACAGAGAGAGGATATAAGGGAGATATATGAAATAATTGGTGGGGAACATTGTGCTAACTGCCACACCAGTAATGAATTGTTAAATGATTACCAGACTGCGAGGTGAGGAGTTCATTAACAAACTCAATCTAAAGCACAGCGGTAGAAAGGAGGAGGGGCAAGTTTTTTAATTTGACAGATAGTTTCAGTTGGCTAATAAGCCACATAGTGCAAAGGCTACCCATATACTACCCATTTAAAAAACATTACTCCTTATTTTAAAAACTAAACATTAAGGAGTATTTTATTCAGGAAAACTGAAATTCTCTGCTACACACTAATGATGTAATACATTTATGTAGACTGACTTCAGAGCTTTAATTTCTCTCTCTTACATTAGTGAAACAAAAAGCTTTCAGCGTTCTGCTGTAAGAATTGTGGAATTGCAGATTGACTATCTAGCAAGACAGGCTTTTATTTTGAATTAGAGTGATTATACCCAGTACAAACCGTTTAGCAGCTCATTAATGAAGCTGTATGTTAAAAAGAAACAAGACTAATAGAGTCCACAGCTGTGCTAGCGGCTCTGTGAGGCTATACTTAGGATTTAGCATTGCTAAGAACAGGAGTTGTTTTTTTATTTACAGAAACAAAATGTGACAGAAAAATGACTGAACAACGTTTTTTTTTGTGTCACTGGTTCAACACAAAAGACATGACTGATACAAAGTTAAATGAAATATTTACTTTATGTTGCTACAAGACAAACTAGGTGTGTTGGCTCTAGTGCAGTTATCAGCTAACAGTATTTACCTTTGCTCTCAGGACTATGCAGTGTAAGGAGCTGGTGGCTCTCTCATACAGTAGGTCAAACTCTAATGTCCCCAAGGAGGCTGGAAAGCAGATGATAAAAATGTTTTACAAATGTGCCACTTTGCTAATTGCTTTTCAGCTGATGATTGTATTACAGAGAAGAAAATGGACTATCGGGAAAAACTGTCAAGCCTTGCCTTATTGTAGACAATCAAGAACACTTTCATGCTGAGATTTAGATGATAAGATTGGTACCAACTCTCATATCTGTCTGGTAAATATGTGGCTACAGCCAGCAGCTTATTTACGTAATCTACTGGTGATCAGACAAATGGACAATTTAAGTGACATTCCCACACTGTGGCACAAACCTGCGCTGATCACCGCAAAGCTTGATTTAGTGTGAATGCAGCCTAAAGCAGTGATACTCAACTTACGAACTTAAGGGCCAGATAATGTAAATAAGGGAAAATAGGAAAATATGTTTTTTCTTTTGGGCATGCATCTCTACCCCTGTTGGCTAGTTGGTTTGTGTTCAACAACCAGAGCTGGCATGAGGCCGTAAACTTCAGTAAACATGTCTTAATCGGAAGAAGGCCTTATTCGGAATACCTAAACGGAATATGTTGTTTACATGATCAAATTCTTTCAATCATTCTTAGCCTTTTGTCCCAAATCCACATCTGTGTTGAGGTAATTTCTATTCTTGGGCTCAAGCAGCTTTGGAGAAGGTCGTTACTTTCAGGTGACTTACTGTTATCATCGCTGTCACAGCTGTCGATCTCGATGGAGGTGTCCATGCTGCTCATGGCTGACAGTGAGCCCCCTCCGCCCGCCGCCCCTGGTAACAGTGGTGACAACAGGCTGCTGCTTCCTCCTCCTCCGGTGGCTCCTCCACCTTGGCCCGCGCTGCTAGGGCTGAGTGCGGTGGGAGCTGCCACCTGATTGGGTGAGAGTGGCTCAGAGAAGGAGGAAGTGGGCGACAGGCGGGGGAAGTAGGCAGAGATTTGACGGATGGGGCGGATGGGGCCTGGGCATACGTCGATGGCCATGTGCTCCTGGATGGAGATGCCTAAACGTTTTCCTTTTCGCACAGTCATAGGGCTACAGGGAAAGAGACAGAGATAGCTGGAGAAAGAGTTAAATCACACTTTTCAGCAAAACAATAATTGAAATTTCGGGATGTATTCAGCCGAAGCAAGAGCGAAGACATTGATCAGCAGATATAAGCTGTTCTCAATTCCACCTCTGCTATTCCAAGCAAAACAAGGTGAGCTTAGTACGATGATTGGTGATGAATAAGATCATGTGTCTAGCCATCACAGAGATATCACACCTAATAGGCTCAGAGTTTTTCATTTTCCATATAATTGAGAAGAAGAACTTGTGATTAGGAAGCATTTATCTCAAACTGTTCTTGCACCGAAACCTCCTTAAACATAATTAGAACTTTGAAAAAAAGACATTACTCATAAAATGACAAAATTCAGCAGAGGATGTGCACAAATTTGCATTTCAATAAAATCCATCTGAATAATCTCAAACCTATCAGGGTGGATAAAGGATAACGACAATAGGGGTCTCCCCCGAATCCTAATTATCCTCGATGAAGGATAGTGTGTGTGTGTGTGTGTGTGTGTGTGTGTGTGTGTGTGTGTGTGTGTGTGTGTGTGAGAGCCGCCGAGGCACACATGTTATCTTTAGTGCTAAACAATCCTCCACAGAAAGGCAGGTAATTACTGGATGAAGTCTTTACAAGCTGGACAGCTCTGCAGTATACTCTGATAGGGAAGGGGAAGAGTCCTGGTGATTATATAAAGTTGTGGTAGCAGGGAGTGGAGTTGACCACAAGGCTGATGTGTCTGCTCTGTTCCCGAAATAAAAAACGGGGGTGGATTTTAAATATCTCACAGCTTTTGTTTTCAAAAGACAGCAGGCCTTGAGGGGGCGTTCTGTCCTCACTACTGAGCGAAGGCCCCCTCCCCCCCTGGACTACCTTCTGCTCTCTCTGCATTAATCGATTGAAACTGAGAAGTGAATATTTGCACAGTGAGTATTTGCACTTCCCCTGTGTTGTCTGTGAGTTGAATGTCTGTGTTAAAGGTCCTCTTAGCGATGTCACACATTTTTTAGGCTAGCTGCCTGTCCCCTGAACACACTGTAAAAAAACACGGTCTCTGTAGACAGCCCAGGCTCCACAAACGGCAACAAAAACAAACTGCGCCAACCCCCACGAACCATAAGTGTTCCAGCCAATAACTGAAAAGGATTTGGGGGTGGGGGTTGGGGGGTTAGTGCACGGAAGGGAGGGGGAGGGGACGGGATGAGGAAGAGGAAGGGGCGAGCTAGCCGCCGTTTTGTTTGAAAATACTTCGAACGTCAACAAGAAGTGACATCACCCAACATCGCTTAGAGCACCTTTAAAACAGTTTAGAAATATCATGGGGAGAATCTCAGGACTTTTAAAGAAATAGTAAGGAATATTGGTCATATTGACTTTGTTCTTGGGACTGAAATTATTCCCTACAAAAAGAAGTGGACAGTCAGGAATACGTATTTTTTGACTATCCTAATGTAAGGGTCCGAGGTGGTTCAGGCATCTGATCAGGATGCCTCCTGGGCGCTTTTTGTCAGAGATTTTCCGGGCACGTCCAACTGGTAAAATGCCCTGAGGTAGAACCAGATCTCCCGCTCAAGAGATTATATATCTCATCTGGCCTGGGAACGCCCCGTGATGATACAACTCTAATGTTTGTACATACAGGCAGGTAATTCCCCCTCATTAATAACAGTTACTGTGTCGGACTAAAAAATGTACACCGTACGGATTCAAGAAACTAGATATAAGGTGTTAATTAGTGTGATTTAAAGGTGTTGGTACTTGGATTTTCTTTCCTTTGGATAGAGCCAAGCTAGCTGTTTCCCCCTGTTTCAAGTCTTTATGTGAAGCTAAGCTTAATATTTATCGCACAGACATGAGAGGGATATCAAGCTTCTCAGAATGTCGAACTACTACTTGATTATGAATGCAGTTTTTGGTTAAATTGCTCCTCTAAAGGCTATATCTATAATTCAGGGCTGGGACGATATGCCTTTGGCCGGATTCGATTCTTTCACAATACATGGGTGCCGATTTGATTTGTATCGCAATTTTCATTTACTGCGATTCCAGAAGTATTGTGATCCGATCCGAGTATTGAGTATTGCGATTTTTATATTAATAAAAATAATAGTACACTTCTAGAGACAATATATCATGAGACATTGCTAAAAACTGTTGTTTGTTGTAAGAAGGATGCACATCATGTCAGTCTGACATTTATTTCATTTGTAAAGAAGTACATAACATGTATTTCTGCATTTTCTGTATAAACAGAAAAAATATTTTATTAGTTAAAAAAAACAATATTGATTCTAGGGAAAGAAATGTCGCAAAAGAAATCACGATACCCGTACTATAATTATTCCTCATTGTCTGCTTACTTTTGTTTGTGGGGGTCAAGACCAGTACACATATTCTTTTCAGACCCTTTTTTGCCAGGATGAAGTCAAAATGACCAATGGCGCCCTGGCAGAAAGTGGTCATGCATGGTCCAGTCTCTCTGCTGCGAGTACAACAGTGGCTGATACACATCACAGCTCACCCAGCTTTATCTTGGCTGAAGATGAAACAAACTTCTGAAACACGCAGCAGTGTGCCAGTGTGCAAACCTCCCCCACTCAGTTGGCTGAAAGGACTTTGACAGACCACTGGCTTGGGAGTGGAACATGATGGATATCTTGCTTTTCGAAAATCATCAGCCATTTTGGTGTCACTAAGGACCACAATAGGAACAATGATGACTTCTGAAGCACTCAACAGCCGGTCAGAGTTCATCGTTGCTCAATTAAGTGGCGCAGAGATAACGTCAGAGCTCCTGCACTTTAGGACAAGACGCTGTGATTCTCGTTACAACCACCACAGTTTTTCAAATTACTTATCCCAGCTGCAGTTAATTATTTCAGTCTGGCACAACAATAAAACAACACTGAAATAATCTTAAATAGAGCAGAAGATTGCACTACATTAAGAAGAAGGTGAAACAAGTTAATGAAACTCCGTGTGAAGATAATGATGATGGCCAGAAAAATAATTGACTTCAGTAGATAGTAATGATTGTTCTTATGAGTAATATATAACTGAAAGCACACACACACACACACACACACACACACACACACACACACACACACACACACACACACACACACACGCACAAATATATTCACAAAGGCATGCCATCCAACATAAATACAGATACACTTCCCTCAGATCAATAATTAATCTCTCTACACACACACACACACACACACACACACACACACACACACACACACACACACACACACACACAAGCACACACAAGCACACACTATGCCGCTGTTGCAGGCTTGTGAGCGAGTGTCTGTTGATATAATGTGCACAGACAGTCGCCTGGCATTCCTGGCAGATGTGGCCGTATGCTGGCGCTGCCGAGCACCACCAGCACACGTCCAGTCAGGAGGCCTGGTGGCTTTCTGCTCACAGGGAAGCAGAAACTCACAGGGAGCTCATGATTGATCGCTCTCATGCTGCCAGCTGGAACCTCTCTCTCATCTTCTCTTTTCATCATCATCTTGTTGCTCTCACACATTCAAAATATTAGGGTACAGATTTCACTTCACACTTCACAGGTTTTTTCATATGCTAATGCTCGTTTACATACACGACTCTTAGCCTTCGAGCACATAGTTGAACTACTTTACATATATACTTTACTACATTACATTATAATAATGGCCTAACTTGTCAGCTACATGTAGTAGCCCTGTGGCTGTTAGTTATGCATCCACATACAGTTCAGTGTTTAATGCATGGCCCCCTTATGCATTATATTCCAGCTTCCAGAGGGAGGAATGAAGCTGCGTGCCGGCAGTCAGGAACATCTTTGTGCAACATGCGACCTCCCCCAATCCTCTTTTAGCTCCTTCACTTTAAATTAGAGTCATATCACAGGCATAAATGCTCCCTCCCTCAACCCCCTTCCTCTACCTTTTCATCTCCACCTTTAAAATTCACCTCTTCTCTTCTTCTCCCCCATGTTTATCTCTGTCAGTATTTCACCGTCAGACTTTCTCAGACACCATTATTCCACCTGTAGTTATGTGAGGACCCCCCCCCTCTCGGTTGGTTTTCTTCTTCTTCTCTTGTGTCCTACATACAATGGACCCCTCCGGTGGGCTCCATTCACCTTTAAATAACAAGCTGCTGGCTGACAGGCAAATAGTGCCACACACTATAGCTACTCTTTAGAGCTTAACAGTCAGCACATCACTTATAGGTAACCACAGTGACAGTGAGCCCTTGTCAATTACAGCCCAGTTATTTTCAGGCAGCCAGGGATGAGTAAACTTTAGTGTGTGTGAGTAACAATGTGTGGGTCTCATGTGAAAGTGTGTTGGAAGGTGTGAAAGAAAAGTGAAGGAGCAGATAAAAAAAGATGCAGAAACAGACTGCCACATGTTGCACCTATCTGCTGTGATGATGATGATGTTGATGATGATGGTGATGCAGAATAAATGTGTGCGTCTCTCAGCTTGGTCTTTACTCCATTTGCTTTTATTCTCTCATGCAGAGTTAACAAGAAGAAAACATACATGAACCAAACAGACAAATGAAGCAATAAGGATAGCAATGGAGAAGGAAAAGAAAACATAATTTTTTAAAGGTGTGAAACATAAATGTGAATTTCATGCTGAGATAGGGAGAGGGGGGAAATACATATATCACAAAATTCATTGATTCAACCTGCTTGTATTTCAGAATAAAATAATACAAATGTTGACTTACCTCACTGATAGCGCAACTGCAAAACTCCTCATAGAAAAAGAGGGGATTCCAGTTCGAAGAGGAGAGGCAGACTAACTAACAGGTGGCGGAGAGAGGAGCAGAAACTAGAGAAGGAAAGAGGAGGGGGGAGACAAAGAGAGAGGGAGAGAGAGTGAGCTCTACGTGTATCATTAGAAATTAAATGCACGAGTAGTTCAAGACCATATTAAATGAGGAGCAGGGGATGGGAGGAGAGCAGCATGCTGGAGGAGAAAGATGGGGAGGATGGAGGGGGTCAAGAGGAAGAGAGAGAGAGCGAGAGAGAGGTAGCGGGAAATGTATTACTTGACAGTCTGGTGTGCATGTGACTGTTTCGCCTCACTCCCTCCTGCATCCCCCTCACCATCACCCTACACACACACAAACATACACACACACACACACATACACACTTGTTTTTGTCACTTGGTAGGACATTGCATTGACTTGCATTCATTCCTTTATGACCTAAACTAACCCTAAAGGCTGATTTATCTAAATGTCAACAAATCCTACAAAAAGAGCAAGACCAACAATGGATTTACCCATTGATCTTTGTATGGTACGACAAAGAAGGAAGGGATATCTGTTTTCCATTCTCACCAACAATCTTCTGTTCTAACCATATCCAACTACCGACATTGCACTGTTGATAGGCCCAGAGCATTGGGTACCTACCATTAAATCCCAAATCATATGTATGTATTGACGGTATCCCTAGCCCCCCCTTTTCCCTATGATTTGTTATTTATTGAGATTGATTCTTGGTTTTTTATTCCCCCATAAGAACATTATGAAAAGCCTTTTAATTTCTTTAAACCAATATTCGGGTAATTTTAGTGGAATCAATGATATCATAAAAGATAATCTGGGAAAAACATGAATTTTGATTATGTCTGTTCTGCCCCACAAAGATAGCAGAAGTGCTCCCCATCTGGTAAGATCTTCTTTAATACTTTTAATCATTTTAGGACAATTTATCTCAAATATCTTCTCAATCTGGGAAATAATATTAATACCAAGATATTAAAATGTACTAATGATGGAATCACTCTTTCAAGACGCATTTACAGTATTTTAGCGAATAATTTGTAATCATCATTAAGCAGACTAAGAGCTCTAAAATTACACATTTGCATATGATCTTTGCCAGACTTTGGTATTGTTGAGATTACAGCTGTACGCATGCTGACAGGCATTGATTGCGACCTTATAATATCATTATATGACATTGTAAGAAAATGAGTCAATTCATCCTGGAAACATTTATAGAACTCCAAACTGAATCCATCTTCCCTGGTGTCTTACCGTGAAAAATACAACTTATTCCATTTTTTACCTCTGTTTCAGCAACTATCCAATATTGACGTTATTGTCTAGCAGTTTGGCAGCCCTCTGAGACCTCAAACAGACGTTTTTATATTTGTCTTAATGTACAAATTGAACAATTGTGTTTAATTTTCAATTTTGGACACAGCCAGACAAGCTGTCTTCCTCCTTCCGTACTTTATGCTAAACTAAGCTAATCATCTCCATCCCCATAATGTGAGTGATACAAGTGCACACACAGACCATATCTCTTATTAAATGCAGGCTTTATTTTTATTTTAATTGGGTAAAAAAAATACATCCAATTAAATTCCTCCATCTTTCTGTCCATGTTAATTCCAAACTAATCTACTGTGTCTAAATCTGTCTTTTTTTTTTCTCAAACAGTCTCTTCGGTCTCAGTTCCTCCATATAATTAAGCTAATGGTTCTGGAGTCAGTGATGGACAAGGGGAAACATGCTATTTCCCCCTTGTATCTATTGAAGGGACAAAATTGGTGTCCTCTCTGTGTCTCTGTCTCTTTTTATCTGACTTGCCCTTCTTTCTTTTAGTTTCGAGTCCACACACTCTAAAACTCTCCGTCTATCAAAAAGAGAAGCCAAGAAGCTGTCACACAGCACACAGGCTGTTGAATAGACTTACTGCTGCTTTTTTATGTTATCTTCAAAAAAATGCCTGATGTCTTTGTTCTTTGTGTCTCTCTCCTTTCTTATCTCATGCCCCCTCTCCAGTTCCCTCTCTTTTCTTTTTCTGTCTCTTCATACACACACTCCATATATCTAGATAAGGATTTATCGGAACATTTTCTATAAACGACCTAATATGAATGTTTATTTAATAATTCTGTTTTTTAGCAGCCTCTAACGAATAACATTTGATCATAAGCAGTTGGCCATCTTGACTACAACGTCCATGGCTCAACAGAGGAGAGTTCATGGGCCGCGGTGAGTTCAGACATGTTATAAATATGTGCTAAAAGAGAAGTCTAAGAAGTGAGCTAAAGGAGAGAACTAAAAAGCTGAAATTGTTTTTTTTTTAGTTTTGTTGCATCGGACATAGCCAAGCCTGTTTCCAGTCTTTATGCTAAATTAAGCTGTCTCCTGGTTGTAACTTCATATTTAATAGACAGTTATGGTATCATTCTTCTCCTCCAACTCTCCTAAAGAAACCAAATCAGTGTATTTCCAAAAATGTCAAAAAAGGTAGACACCTGGTAATCCATTTTGTTCCAATCTCCTCTGTAAGACCAAGTTGACAGTACTGTATAACGCCTGAAAGCTGCAGAGAAACAGGGCAATGGTGACACATCCACACACACACTTATGTCGTCAGCCATTACAGATTCACGTACACACACACACACACACACACACACACACACACATACACATACACATACACATACACATGTTCTGGTCCTATTAAATTGATGTCATGGCACAGACATGCATGAATGCATTATCATGGCAATATAATGCATAAGCCTCCAGAGAAGGATAACTCCCACTCCTTCATGCAAACAGCTCATGACACACACACACACACACACACACACACACACACACACACACACACACACACACACACACACACACACACACACACACACACACACACACTGCAATGTAGAGCCACCACTCTGCCAACTCTATCAAAAGACCCTCATAAAAACCCGTATATCACCTTTTTGGGCTATATGCCACTTCCCTCCCTCCCTCCTCCTCCTCGTCATATCTCTACTCTCCTGCCTCCTGTTTAGCAGTGAAAATCTCCTCATTATACATGCCTAGTCCTTACATGCTCTCTCCACACCAATTAGGTCAGGGATAGGTGCTAATGCTTCAGTGAAAACAGCTGACCACAACAGAGTCCACAATGGCTCTGACAAGAACAAATGACATCACACAGATGACAAACACAGACACGAATAGTTTCTCTAACCAATTATAAAATAGGAGTCACAATTAGACTTTTATGTTTTTACATGATCTAAGCCAATTTTATGCAGATTTCTCTATACCTTCATTTTTGTACTATTTGTTTTATATATGTTGGTTGAGGACCCTACATATATTCGGTATATCTTGTTTCATTTTCTTTATTTATTCAACATCTCTTTAATTGTTCCAGCGGTAGTCAGAATGCTAATTTTCAACTGCATTTCTTTGGCAAGATGTTCTTAATCCAATGAACAGGTTTTGAAATATAAACATACAGTATACTAAGCCACTAAAAAGACAACAATAGCAATGCAAACAAGCATGCTCAAGATGGTGCACAAATCACACAGAATAACAGGAGGCACTGATGCAATAATGTAACGATAACATCCACTATTTGGTGTGGCCATGCAAAGCTGTGTGAAGCAACAGGACACAAATGATAAATACTGTTTATTTGGCACATATTTCCCAAACTGCCATACACAGCCAAAACACAGAAACTAAATTCAATTTAAAACCACAATCAGACCTTTTTTTTGGGGGGGGCCGCATGAAAACTAAGAAAAACAAAGGTAAAACAGCTGATAAGGTAGCTAAAGCTGAAGCTAATTTACCCACTTGTAAAAATAAATCCATTTTGATGCTCTGATATCTTACCACATAAATAAGGCAGTAACTAAACCAAATCAAAATGGAGAAAAAAGGAACACCAGATAGTCTTGCTAAACGCTAACTAGCCTAGTGTTAGAGTAGTATGGAGGACCAGGATTGTACAATAAAAAATTGACATTAATAAATTAGTTTACAAATGCAGGCTATTTATCTAATAATAAATGAATAAATATACTATATTACAAAGAAATTAATTATTTGATATTTTAATGGGCAATAAAAGGAATAATTATAAAAAATAATTCACAAACGAGATATTAATCCATCAGTAAATTCAAATGGGATGAATTTACTGTTTATCAGACCACAAATGAGAGAAGCTAGCGTACCCCGCAGGCCCTCAGCCCCTCAGCCTCACTCCTCGCCGCTGGGAGACTCCTCCATGGAGTGAGGCAGAGGGAGTGAGGCAGAGGGACTGACCCAGCGCTGCCACCAGCCACCAGCCCGCTGTTCGCTTGCCTCATTTTCTGTAAACAGTGTAGCATATAACAGCCCAGTCTCACGGCAGTTTGTGAAATGGTCACGTTATTGAATCTATTGATTCGTGAACAGGACACGAATATATCTCGTTTTTTTCGTGTAGTGATTACGAATTTTAATTTAATGTATTTAAATGGTAAGCATATTTCGTGATCACAGCACGACAACGGTAGGGAGTAGTATTAAAAGCCAAAGATCAGCGTAGGGAGGTTGGTCGGGGGGGTGGACGGGTCAAACAAAACAGGACTTTCACCCCGGAGAGTGGGGATTGCGTCCCGCGTGTTGCAGTTCCTTTTGTCGGCGTGTCCGGCGTGTGACGGTTCCTTTCCCAGTTCTTTTTTTTCCTAACCTCAACCATCCCGTTGTTGTGGCGTTTCATGTCCCCGTTGTTGCGTGCCACAGAGACCGCGGATCGTGTCTGTGCGCCCGGGGAACGCATCCCCGTGTGGCGGTCCGTCCGTTGTTGTTGTTGCCGGCGTGTGGCGTTTAATTTCCCCGGTCCGTCCTGTTGTTGTCGCCGGCGTGTGGCGTTTAATTTCCCCGTGGCAGTACACAAAATGAAATTCTAATGAAATTCGTAACCTGAACACGAAATTAATTTCGTGACCTGTACACAAAATAAACGAGAAATAAATAAATAAAAATAACGTGACCATTTCACGAACTGGCGTGAGACCGGGTTGCATATAAGCATGGTGGAGTTAGCAAGCTAGTGGCTAAATAAGTAAAATCTAAATTAATGCTTCATCCACACACTCTACTGAAGTCACAGCGTGCCCATTTGTAAGCTGAGCTGCGCTGAGTAATATGGGTTGCGCCCATGAAAAATTTGCCATGTTTGTATTATAATAATGATAATGATTATATTATTGTTATTTATTAATTAATGAAATGCTTTATTACTATTTCTGTGACTGTTGTGGTCCTCCATAGAGTAGGTGCAATTGCCCGTCTGGAAGAATTCACATGATTTCATGTGACTAAGCTACATTTAATTAACATATTTTAATTTCACTGTATTTAATTAAAGATTAATCTATTAAACTACAGCATTAGTTCAAATGGACAAGAAAGCTAATGAAAAAACAAGAACATATTTATATTTTGAAGATTCTGCATTTTGCCAGTGCCTTTTAGATTGTACAAAGATAGAGTGCAATATGTTGTTTTTAGGTTTGATCTGTGACATGTATTAATAGCCAGCAAAAAAGGTATATAATTAAAAACTCATATGTCTCCTTTTCCTCAACTTGACTGTTTCTGTTACTCCCTGGCTTTGTAAGGCAGCATACAGAGCAGCATTAAGCAAGAAGATATGGGTAAAGGTATAATGTTTAAAAAAAACAACAATAGTATTAATCTTCTGATCTAATCTTAGAAGTAAGTTAGCAAGATAATAATAATTGATAGCAAACATACTTTGTGCATTAGGAGTTTCAGTTGGCAGTGGTATTATATGTATATGTTTATGTATGTATGTATGCCACATACACATAATACTGTATAATACAGAATAGATTTATACAAAAGCTGTGATATTCATGTTAGACAGAATAGACAGCACAAAATGTTCTTATACAGAGCAACATATTGACAATTTCACAACATGTGTTTCTGATGGATTGTTATAAAGGATAAACAGCACCTCCTTTAATAATAAAATAATGCCAAACAAAGGCAAGCAGAATAAAAGAAACAATATGAGAACTCCAAAGTCCTCTTTTCTCTGCAAGGTCATTGTGTACCAATCGGAAAGAAAAGTACTCGAGCTACCTCACAGCACTCTACTGCTCTGCTCCTTCAGCATTTTCACTCATTGAGATGAGCTACCTAGATGTATTGCATGAGTCACTGGCACACAAACGTGTGAAATGGAAATACTGCAGCTTTTATATTAGAAATGAAAAGGGAAGAGCCTGATTGCAACATTGTGTAAAGAAATACAGGAGCTGCTGTGATGCCAAGAGAGTGACAGATAGGATGGGAAACTCCATCAAAATAACAAAGATTAAAGTTGTAGAAGATTGTCTGAAAAAGGAGGTAAGAATATACAGTGTATTGATTATATCTTTTTTTGCAGAGCCCCTTGCAGAAATAATTATTAAGCCTAATGGGAATGCGGACATTTCTCCACCAAATAATTTTTTTGGAGAATGTCAGCGGTATCCTATCTTGATTCAGGTGATTAAAACCATTCATCCAAACACCTAACACACTTTCTATCACTTGAGACAATCAATATGTTAGAAGTCGAAGGACAAACAGCAAAGAATTCACCATCTTTCCCTGATTACTTAAGGAACTGTCTTTGAAGGGTTTGTTCCTTTCATCTAATTACTTGATAATCCATAAATATCCAGAGCACATGCTCAAGGCAATCAATATACGCACTGTTATTATATTACTTCATAAGTCCAGTCAAGAGAGTGTGAAACAATAAATGAAACTGCAAAAAGTTTTAGCCTTGAGCGTATGCTTCTCTGAACTGAACGTCTAAGCCAGCCTCATGTGATATTACTGCATATAGGATGGGCCTGGACTCACTGCAAATCATCCTGGGTGTTTTCCCAGTTACCTTTTCTATTTGTCCAACTCATCCCATATAGAGCTATTACGTCAAGAGACTAGAGAGTCTCTGACTAAGGCAGACATTATTCGTCCACTCATGCAGGTGGCAATTGATTAAATGGAAGGAAAAATATCTTAAAGCTGGTTTCATTTAAAGTTGTTTTTGAAAGAGTTTTCTCAAGGAACTCATGTTACGTGATGACAAACAGACACTGAAGAGATTTTTAACGGCGGAGTCATTCACCGAGCGGCCTTGGTTGCCAGACGAGCCGCTGGAGCAGTCATGGGCAGAGAACAAGTTTACATGAGTGCATGACTGACTGTGACATCAGATGAGGGTGCAGCAGCTTATGAACCCTGCAGCCCAATGTGCAGATCCAGGCATGTTTGTGCGTCTGTATACTTCCATTTGGTCTTGATAAAGTGATGCGTGTGTGTGTGTGTGTGTGTGTGTGTGTGTGTGTGTGTGTGTGTGTGTGTGTGTGTGTGTGTGTGTGTGTATTCATGTACCTAAAGCTGTGGCGGGACTAGAGCTAATATCTTCTGTGCAAGAAAATAACTTATTAGATGGAAGTGTTATATTGCAAAAATCAATATCATGGAGATGCGTTATATACACAAGCCTGCAGGCTCTTGACACAATATAAACTTTGTGGATAAAAGCAGGTTGTTTTAGCTCACTAATTTTCTTATTGAACAAAAGGAGGAAATTACTAAGGAGAGGCAGTGATTCAATATTGTTGCCATTGACCAGCCTCAGCGGACAGTAATTGCGTCTCACCTCCACAACCATTTATTAGTTGGACTATTAGATTTAAATTGGTATCTATCACCATAACTGTGGTGTAAAAACATTACTTGGAAACCAGATTTTCCAGGAAATGCTGATATGGGATCAGTTTTTTTCTTACCTAGAGGGGCAACAAGAGGAACCTGAGATAATTCTTACACTGTTTTGTTTACAAAAATATAAACTATAATCATTTAATTTCCCAGTGTTATAAGCAAAGAAAACTTTTTTTTGGACATATCTGTGGTAACGGTGTCTAAGCTTTGAGTGTCTAGGTGGTTGTTTCCCATGGTAGAGGTTAACTAACATTTGAGGGTCAGCATTGTTAGGAATAATCGGTAATATGATGCATACATCTCTTCAATCAATACATATTTAAAAAACATATAGTATATTTATGTTGTAAGCTGATTTCATTAAAAGCATAAAATTGTTTTTTTTACCACAAATGTCCTGCATGTTGTGGACGTGTCAGTGCCATGCTCTGTTTAAATCCAACCAATCGGTTACTATAAAACACTATAAAAATGAACATTTACAATATTATTATTATATAATACTTTGGATGTGAGTCATAATATTCATATACATCTTGAGACCTACATCATTAAAATATCATACAGTTTTGCATACATTCACTTACAAAATGCAAGATGACAAGCTGTTATGTCAGCAATGTCTAAATCTGTACTAAAGTGTAAAGTGCTGAAATGTTCCCTTAAAATGGGGCATCGACTTGCTTTCTTTTTTTCTCTCTCAAAAGTGCATACATACAGCCTCAGGTGATGTGCAGCCAGCCACATTCAAAACTGAATTATATTAAAAGTACATTGATATGCAAAAATGCTTGAAAGGGCATTTGAAAATTAAGATTTTTTTTGTCTGATGTTGGTTTGCAATCTTTCATAGGAGTGCCTAGCTAAATAAGAAAAATGACTACTCAATGTTTTATTGATTATTTTGTACATAAAGTGTTTTTCTGTCCAAAAGTGAAAATTGATTTTAAACCTTGAACCGAACACAAGGTTTTATGAACTTTTCAGCAGTGTGAAAAATATGTCACCGCTGACCACAAGTATGCTAATGACCATCTAAAATTTGTTTTACAGGCAGGTTTCACGGCTTTCCCCTAACTATGTTGACTGTGGGTTATTTTATCTGGCCAACTTGTTTTTATCTGGAGACAAAAAAATATTAATGCCTGAGTTCATGTTTAATAATTGAGATAAAAAAAGGGACTCCGAGGATTTCAACAGATCTCAGTTTGAAGCGCTTTTCAGAGGATGACATCTGATGAGATGAATTTCATATGCAAATTCCAGACACATGCTAATTTTGAATGGTGACAGACAGGCTGCAGAGTAACATGCATGAAACAAATCCTTAATTGTGTAAAACCTGATTGATTAAACAATAACAAAGTGTTATCTTGACATTAGATGTGCTGTTTTTTCTTAATGATTTGGCTGCTTTATTACATGACTCAGGGTTGTAATCTGCAAGCCTGAGTCATAAGTGTTTGAAAATGTAGTGTTAATGAATTATGAATTTGAGCAGGAGACAGAAACAGGGAGGGTGCAGAAAGAAGAAAATAGGGGGAAAGCGAAACAGAGAGGGAGCAAGGACGAACATGAAGGGATGGGAAGACGAAGAAGAGATGAGCTGTCAGATAAACGAAGCCCAAAGTCGTCGTGATCATTTCAAAGAATTTAAATTGTCTTTTTTTTAACCCTTGTGTTGACTTCGGGTCACATTGGCCCGTTTTAAATTTTTGTTTTATATCAGAAAATATTGGACGTAGAAATAAGCGCTGAAAATGTGTAGAAGAAACATTTTAAAATGTAAAACGTTGGAAAAAGCAAAAACAAATTGTGAAAAAAGGCGTCACAAATGTCAGAAAAAAAAGTGTTTTTTTCAAGGTTGAAACGAAGACAACACAAGGGTTAATCTCCTGAAATCTCTGAAAGACTGGATATAACAATAACAGAGGCCTTCACTAGAAAATAGTAAAATAATCAAATAATCTAGAAAATGCATCACTGAGGAGGCAGAAGTTATTCTGGCTCTGTTGATATATTGATTTTGCATATCAGGGACACCTCCTTCACTCTCACAGCACTTTTGAAATTCCTCAGGGATTCAGGATTTATTGGGAAAACATATCACAATGTTGTGCCTTTGTTGAGGCGAGACAAGTATATAGTGTACTGTGAAACATTTTCTAATGCTCTTCACAAACAACTGAATTAAGTCTGTCAGATGACACCCAGTCAAGTGATGCCAGGAACATTAACTTCAAGAGTGACATTTCATTATCCAGTAGTGCACTTATGCTTTCATAACAACATTCACAAGACAAATGTCTGAGCCAGACTGACATAAAAACTGTCCTCTAATAAATTAAGATAAACAAAAATTAAGACAAAAAAAGGGCTTGTGGGAATATTTCAACATCAATATATGCTTATTTGCTTTCTGCTGGAGAGTAAGGTGAGACAATTGATACCATTTTCATGTCAGTCTGTTAAACATAAAGCTACAGCAGCAGTCAGTTAGCTTAGCTTAGCTCAAAGAGTGGAAACAGGGAAACAATTAGCCTGGCTCTGTTCAAAGTCCACCTACCAGCACGTCTAAAGCTCATTCATTACCATTGTGTATATCTTGTTTGTTTGATCTCTAAAAGAACAACACAGGGTAAAAACGTCATCTCATTGTTTTACAGGGGGGACCAGTAACTTCCCGGAGCCAACAAATAGTTTCACCACATAACACCCCACAGAGAGACAAAAGGAAACCAGAACTTTCGGGTTCTGTTTCAGAAGTAAGAAAACTTCTTTCAAACACTAATAACTAAAATCAAGCCTGAAACATAGCCTTACTCAACAGTATGTTGTGTGTTTCACTCCATATATCTAGATAAGGATAACATTTTCTATAAACAACCTAATATCAATGTTTATTCAATAATTCTGTTTTTGGCGGCCTTTAACGAAGAACATTTGATCATAATCCATTGGCCATCTTGACTACAACGTCCATGGCTCAACAGAGGAGGCGAGTTCATGGGCTGCTGTGAGTTCAGACATGTTATAAATATGTGCTAAAAGAGAAGTCTAAGAAGTGAGCTAAAGGAGAGAACTAAAAAGCTGAAATTGTTTTTTTGTTTTTTTTGCATTGGACATAGCCAAGCCTGTTTCCAGTCTTTATGCTAAATTAAGCTGTCTCCTGGTTGTAACTTCATATTTAATAGACAGTTATGGTATCATTCTTCTCCTCCAACTCTCCTAAAGAAACCAAATCAGTGTATTTCCAAAAATGTCAAAAAAAGGTAGACACCTGGTAATCCATTTTGTTCCAATCTCCTCTGTAAGACCAAGTTTACAGTACTGTATAACGCCTGGAAGCTGCAGAGAAACAGGGCAATGGTGACACATCCACACACACACTTATGTCGTCAGCCATTACAGATTCACATACATACACACACACACACACACACACACACACACACACACACACACACACACACACACACACACACACACACACACACACACACTCAATCTATTTCCATCTGCCCCCCATACACATGCAAATTCATGCACACACGCACCTATACACGCATTGACACCCCCATAAACAGTGTTAAATCTGAACCATGTACAGCCCCAATTGTAATCTGCCAGCCAGTTGCCAGGCAACGCTGGTACTTGTAATAGCACTCGGGTATCATGGCCCGTCGCCATGGGGTGGAGGGTGAGGGTGTGGATGGGGCTGCTGTTTTTTTTTTTAGAGGAAGCCTCTGGGGGGGAGAACGACGATGGTTGCTCCAACTGATGGAGACTTGTTGGCTCTTGCTTCAACCACCAAACCATCTCTTTAACCATCATGGGACCCAACAGTCAGCACTAATGCCATTTCTCATGAGCAGTTCTACAAGAGGGGATACGATGTTAAATGAGGGGCACAACAGCAGGGACAGATGACCAGATAGCTCTTGCATTTATTTTTCCAGTATGTTCTGGCAGAAGTAAGGGTAGGAGAAGGAATGAGGGAATATTTTTAACCAAACTAGGGCTGCAACAGCAAGGAACTTATTACGTTTTTTTTATATCATATTTAATTTAATTTTTTTCAGATATACACATAGCAAGACATGACAGCATCAATATCAAAACCGCACATCACATAGCACTGACAATAAAAAGAAATAAAAAGAATGGCTGGTAATGCCTAATAATCAACCTAGTCATCTTTAAAAGCAAAAAGTTATCAGGTTCCAGGTAACCCTAACCCAAATGTAAATACTCTCTGCTCTTTTAACAATTATTTTTATTATCAATTCATCTCCATATTTATTTTCTTGAATAATTAATTGATCATTTGTTCTATTAATGCCAGAAAATAAGAAAAATGCCCAATATAATTTCTCAGATTCCATGGCGATGTCTTATATCTGACCACAAAAAACTGATGTTTTTTTTTTTTATTTTAGTTTAGTTTAACATCATATGTGATAAAAAAAACATAAAATCTTCACATTGGAAGCTGGATTTTTGCATTAAAAGTGGCTTAAACAATTCATAAATTATCAATATAGTCAGGAAAATTAAATAGTCGATTAATCGTTTTAGCTCTGGTGAATAATAAAATACTAAATCTACTCATGAATCCCTTCTTGAGCAGGCTGCTGCATATTTAAGGGAAAGGCTGGATATTACTAACAAGATTAAATATCACAATATTTTGATCAAACATCTCCACATTGATAAATTTATGTTTTAGGAATTTGTCAATGTGTAAGGAAAGGCAGTGTCTTGGTGACAAAGCTACATCACCCATCCTCCTTTAAGGCAGACATAACTGCTAACACTTTACACCAACACCCATGTGATACTCTTCCACTCCATCCCTCATCCCTAAGAGGCAACCTGGGAGTTAGTCAGGCTTACTGTACCTTCTGCCTGTCGCCAAGCAGAACTAAACTAACCACCCAGTGGAGAAGCTGGGCTGCTTGCTGGAGCTCGACTGTGCCAAAGGGGGCAATTTAAAAAACTATAATCACATGAGGAGAAATGTCTCTGGCTTGATAATTTGCAGTGGCGAGTGGGGGATATCTTTGATGCTGTTTGGTTTGGCTGCAGTGCAACAGCATAATGGGCTTCATTATCCTGTTTTCAGCATTTTCAGGAGGAAGGGAAAACATATATTCATAATTCATGCAGGTTTTAGGGTAATGGTCTTTTATCAGTAAGCATCCATGAAAGCACTGCTGTTTTCAAGTGCAGTAAAAACAAATCTAACAATATAAATGACACAATAGTTGAAAGAATAGTTTGATATTTTGAGGAAATACAATCTTTATGCTAAACTAAGCTAACTGGCTGTACCTGTAAATTTACCGGACAGACACAAAAGTGGTATTAATCTTCTCGTGTAACTCTCGGGAAGAAAGAAAATAAGCTTATTTCCTAAGGATGTCAAACTATTCCTTTAAATTAAATTGTTGTGTGCAGCTTATCAATTTGGCAGTTTGGAACCTGGACTGAGTTTTTCAGTCATACAGTGACAAAGACTGAAACTGTAGGCACCACCACAGTCTGCCCAGGCATATCTGCACATGGACCATTTGTTCTTATTTCACGATTGTGCCGCTCTCCGGCTCCTCTTGCCATCAGCTTTTATGGCTCCTGACAACTCATGTGACAAATAGCTTCTACTGATACTTCAGCTCCCAGTCTGCACTTCCTCTTTGATGATAATCATCTGGTAGCAAAGACTGACTGTGTGCATCCGCCATGGGGAATCACAGTCTGGCATCGGGATCCACTAGCTGCCAACATCAATCACCAAGTCTTTTTCAAAGCCACTGTGTGTTGTAGTGAAACCATGCCACCCTGTGGACGGAAGAGCTTCACAGCAGATATTGATGAGCAGATTACAGGTTTTGCAAGTCTACATCTAAAGCTGGATCTAGGATCCAAAACCTGATTTTAATGTGATTTAATGCTTTATTGATCCCTGGAGGAGACTTCTCTTTTCACTTTTCTCCCTCCACCTTCAGGTCAGAGCACTGGGTCACATACAAAACAGCAGTGTCTCGCTCAAGGACGTGTTAGCAGGATGGATGCTTGCTGACACTGAAGCTTGGAGCCGAGTCCTCTGGTGGATGAAGGTCTTCACACTCACATTGCCACCATGCCGCACAAACTCCAATCCAGATGTGATAGTTTAAGTTTCTGTGTCAAAACATGCAAAGATCACATCTGGTTCCCAAAGGAATATTAAGCAGATGTTGTCTCTCTGTGCGGTGGGTACAACCTACACTATGCTGAGATGTAGTTTACGACTGTGATCAGTGATTCTGGGTTGAATACAACCAATTTTTTTATGAATGTCTTATGTTTTCTCTTTTAAAAGGGTTTATTCTAAAGCAACACATTTGTGAGATACTATTATTTACACCATGGATTTCTTTCATCAACCTGCAAATGCAGGTAAACTATTCCACCATAGTCACCTGAGCGGGTGTAATCCTCCATAACATCCATGTATTAGGTCCTCTGTAAGCACCAGTTAACTCGGCCAAATTCCTTCTGCGACCTACTTGTGGTTCTGACCTTATCTGTGTAATGACAGGCGGAGGGACAAGGCCTATTGGGCTCTATTTATTCTAATACTTAGACTTGGATTTATGGTGTAAATGGACATAGTTAAACATGTCTTAATTATCTTTGTAGCAACTCATTTGGCAATGGCTTGAATGTAACCGGTGATTAACGTCAAAAAGTTACGCACTAAAGTTTTAATCATCGAACTAGAGGTGCTGGAAAGTGGATGTTGTTACCTTTGGACAGACTAGCTGTTTTCCACTGTTTTCAGCCTTTATGCTAAGCTAACTGGCTGCTGGTTGTAGCTGCATTGATAGCGTTTAAACATTAGAGTGGTATCAATCTTATCATTTAACTCTGGGCAAATAAGTTTATTTCCCAAAACGTCACATACATTACGTTACTGTTGAGATGTCTATTAGATAATATTCTTGTATCATATCATTATTTGTTGACTATTTGTAGTGGATCTATGACTGAGGTTGTCAACGTGTTCCGTCTATATCAATGTGGTTTATAAAACTTATTCCATGTAAAGGTTTCATATTCACCATTTGCCTTTTTTAATAATAGAAAAATTGTGCACTTTTGTTTCAAATAGTAACATACTGTAGTTTGGATTTCTAAAAGCAATGACAATAATGCTAGCAAGTTAAATTAAGTTTTAACTTTATGTATTAAGTACATAAACAAGGATTTAAGGATTTAAGGATAATAAACAAAACTATCCATCCATCCATCCATCTTCGTCCGCTTATCCGGTATCGGGTCGCGGGGGTAGCAGCTCCAGCAGGGGACCCCAAACTTCCCTTTCCCGAGCCACATTAACCAGCTCCGACTGGGGGATCCCGAGGCGTTCCCAGGCGAGGTTAGAGATATAATCCCTCCACCTAGTCCTGGGTCTTCCCCGAGGCCTCCTCCCAAACAAAACTAACTAAATTAAATTAAATTAAACTGAAACCCACCTAGACCTTAAGGTGCTAACACACCAAGCAGATGCCAAAGAACTAGTTGCGACGAAGGTCGACTATGGCTTCTCCTCACGACACCTGTGTCTTGGCCAAAAAGTTGCACTTGAACACAAACTGCAAGGACTAATGTAGAGACGGTTTAGAAACGAGACGCCCCAACTTGTAATTTCCTGTATTTGTGTCATGTGGGTTTCGCCACTGCCACTCCTCTTTAGGAGACTAGCGGCAGATCCTGGGTGTATTGATTCCAATGGGGGAAGTGAACGTGAACACAGATTATGATTATTATGATTATATCGCCTCATAGTCACCAAGGACCAATTTTTCACAAACCACATATCTCCTGAACATTCTGACTTTAAAATGGCATTTTTCAGATGGATTTTGTTCGAGACCTGTTTCTGTCTCAGAAACAAACTCTTGCGAGATCTCGCAACACAGATAAGCTAACGTCAACTAAAAAAAACTAAACTAATTTCCATAATCCTAAATATGGCTTTTAGCCGTGTAAATAGCTATCTAATGTTAGCAAAAGAAAATATTAATAAATTATACAAATATAACAAAACAAAAATAACTTTTCATCAATCCACACAAAGTTCACTACACTTTTAACCAAGGTCACAACCATTTAGGAGACAGGAAGTGTGTTTCATACCATTGGCGCAGTGTGAAATGCGCTATCTTTAGTTATAGAGAATCTTTGCTTGAACACACTGCAAAGACTAAATTTGACGGCTAACTAGCATGTTTAATACTCTCCACGCCAGCAGGCGGCGATAATCTGTTCGTCATTCAAAAAGGGAAACCGGATTCATGTTATTTGTTCTCTCAGCAAAATTAGTTTCCCTGCGGTGGGGAAGCAGAGGGACAGAGCAGTCCGCTGTGACTGGCTGGCTAGTTAGCTAGCTTGCGAATTTCACCTAAAATGCCTTCATGCTGCACTGGTTACAGAAAATACGCCAGACAAATTTTTCACTCATGTGGCAACAGTAATGTGCTTTCCTAGGTAAATTTTACTATTTTAGTGGCCGGCCGGCTAGTTAGCTAACTTGCTTGCTGGGAGCTCAGTTGTCAGTCTAGCATCAACCACGGTGCGGAGGGAGAGAGGAAGAGAGGCCTACAGTTTTTATATTAAGTTATGTCATATGTAATGTTCAGGTATGTAGATCTATTGGACATGTTTATGTCAAAATTGTAAATATACATAGTCTACACAAGTTATTATGCGTCTCTTTGTATGTTTGCCCTCTTATGGACATAATGTGCAAAAATAGTTATTCCAATAATTCAAACCTTTTTTAAAAGGAACATTTAATCACACAATGTGAGGTTGGGCCTCATTCAGTTAAAGATTATGCATCGCTTCTATTGGACTCACTCCAGATTGTTTAGAATTGGTCTGAAAGACACACCAAATTGTTGGAAATGTAAGACAGCAAATTACTTCATGTCCTATGGTCCTGTGATAAGGTCCAGGAATTTTGGACAGGGATACATGATAACCTATGTCAGATTGCAAGGACCCAGGTTCCATTCAGCCCAAGATTATTTGTTCTGGGAGATGCTATCCTAATCCTAAACGGGAAGGATAAAGCACATAAGAAGATGGGTCCAGACTAGTTTGATGATAGCCAGACAGATTATTTTAACAGGATGGAAGAATGAAGGGGTGCCGTCAATCCAGGAGTGGGCTTGTGAGATGGTTATGGTGGCAGCGTTTGAAAAAATGTCATATAAATGGTTTGCCATGTATATACTAGAAAAGGGGAAAGTACCTGAACTTTCTGGAGGGCTCCTAAGAAGCTTTGTGCTGGGGATATTTGTGTATTATGGTCTTATGTTGTTCATTTATACATATGTTTACTTGGTTTATTATTCTTTTTTGTTATTATTTGTGGAATGGTCTGGAATATTATAGTTACTGCGTCAACTTGATTTTTGTCTGGGTGGGTTGTAATGACGGATAGGGGGGATTTGTTCATGTTGCAAGTTGTATGTTTTGTATTTTGTTTAAAAAAAAATTGTTAAACATGAAAAAAAGGGACATTTACAACTATGTGTATCGGATTAATCAAATTGAGATGAAGATGAAAATGCAAAGAGCCTTCTGTGTGTGCCCTCTCGACAGTCAGCCATGTCCTTGCTTTCCTCACTACCATTGTTATTCTCGTGTACTAATTTGCTTAGTGGATAGTTTTAACGGTTTTCTATCATAAAATAATGTCTTTTCCTCAACAACAATGTAGAATATTTCACCAACGTGGACCAATAGTGGACGATCTCCTTGGTGTTTCAGCACATTTAGACCCTCAATGAGAACAAGGAAAAACTCCCATTTGGAGGTTAAAAAAAGAAGGAAGAAACCTCGGGAGGGCCCACTCAAAGAGGGATCCCCCTCCAGAACGATAAGCAAATGGGTGCCAAAATTGGGCATTTTTATCTCACTGTGTGTCTTACCTATAGCCTAATATACTGAATGTGTATGCAAAATTACAATTTGTATTTGAGTAAGACGACATTATAAAGAAAGGAGAAAGTAGAAAGTAGTAGAGTAGGGTTAAAAAAAAGTCAAAACGTATCTAATAATCTGATCTCACTGCTGGCGTCAGTCTTCATCGCTGGTGTCTCATCTTAACATTTGAATTGTTTGCTGCCTCTCCTATCTTCTTTCTCATCGTCCTACCTCGACCTCTTTCTAGATCCTCCTGGCAGTGGTTCCTACTCATCTAGGTGCTTCTCCTCCTCCTTGTCAGTCTCTTCCGCAGCACCTGCATCTTTAGCCACGTCAATATTGCCACTATTGTGAGCAAGATCGTTGCCAGTTGTGACGGTAACAGTGTCACAGTTGCTGTCAGAAAATTTGTAACACCGTCTTGATTTTTTGCTGCTTCTCTAATTTTCGACTCTATCACTCTTTCTTGTCCTTTTCCTGGATGGACCAGGCATAGGGTCTTCTTCAGCAACCTTAGTATGTTTGACTGGACTATTTAAAATGTTCTTGTTGAAATTGTCACAGTCAGTGCTGTCAGTGTCACTGTCAGTGCTGCTTTCAGCAAACTCATCCCACCATCTGTATTTTTTGCTGCTTCTCTCTTCAATGTCCTGTCCATCCTCCTCTATTGACCTTCTCTTGGATCCTCCAGGCAGGGGGTCGTCATCTTCTACACCCTGGTTGACTCCAACCTCAACCCAAGCACTAGCACCAGCATCTTCTGCATTTTCATTATTGTTATCAACATTGTCATTGTGGATGGCGTCAATGTTGTCATGGTTGCCATTGTTGTCATCGTTGACAATGTTATCATCGTTGACAATGTTATCATTGTTGTCATGGTTTTCATTGATTTCATGGTTTTCGTCATTGTCATGGTTTTCTTTGTTGTCATAGTTTTCAATAATGTCCTGGTTTTCATTGTCGTCATGGTGTTCATTGTTGTCCTGGTTGTCACTGTTATCCTGGTTTTCATTGTTGTCCTGGTTTTCATTGTTGTCCTGGTTTTCATTGTTGTCCTGGTTCTCATTGATTTCATCGTCCTGGTTTTCATCGTCCTGGTTTTCATCGTCCTGGTTTTCATCGTGCTGTATTTCGTCACCCTGGTTTTCATCATTATCATTGTCGTCAGCGTCATTTTGGTTCAACAAGTCTACTAACACAGCAAAGTTGGGCTCCTCTTGTTCATTATTAAAGAGAAATTCCATCCAGGCAATAACTCCAGCATGAAGTTGATCGGTTGGTGGCCGATCTCCTCTTGGAAATAAATGCAGGTGAAGCTCTCTGCCTGCAAGATCAGGTAGATAATTATATTACCAATTTCAATTCCTGAATTAATTTGTAAACCAGTCTGCCTTAAATAGATTTTGCAAAGACTGTACATCAAATAGGTCTGTGTAAAATGATGAACCAAGTACTTACGATTTCTACCGTTGTGCTCCCCATCTCCTCTTTCATCCATTTTGACTAAATTGGTCAGACAAAGAAATCTAAAATTATCTTACAGTATCACAATATTGTCCATCCTACTGCAAATATTTACAATTTAGGTCTGAAACTTAAAATTCTCAAAGTTTACATTTAGCACATGTTACACTGACAGCTCATCTAGTATGAGTTCCCCTTATAATGTGATCATATTAAGATATTTGTCCCCACAATATCTAGCACACACAAGTCTCAATTTGCGCCAACGTTTTGTTGAATTCAATAAAACTTAATATACAACGCTTGTTTTCTTTCATTCTCAGTCATTCCTTGTGAACAAGACTAAATATGATCATCAAAAATACAATCCCCTACCAGCATATTATTGCAATTCTTAAATAATGAACAAGTTTTGCAAAACAAACTTAATTTAACACTATAACTAATTAAGTAGACGCCAGCAGAGTCATGTTATTACTTAAATTATAGACTAGATTATTGAGGAATGATCCTATGCACAAGGTTGTAGACTTACCTTACTTTCAGAGAACTGGCCTGTAAAACTAAAAATCACAGACCAGTTACAAATTAATGGTCTTCTGTCGCCAAAATATTTATTGGTGGAAAAAAAAAGTCTCCTGGGATAAACAACAGGTGCTCAATGTGTTTTGAGTGATGATCTGTAAGCGCAGAATTCTGTAGCTCCAGTGTAACGTCTTCATTTTATTGTGAGGCCATAAACTGTATGACACGTAGAGTTCTAGGATTCTACGGTTCTATTTTTTTTCTTCTTTTTTTTAGTTCTAAAACTACACTGATACTGATACATTATTCTTTTTAATCATTTTTATTTTAATTGTATACTTTTTATTGATCCACAGTGGGGAAATAACACTTTTTTTATATATTAATGGTTTTATTTGTGTCAATAAATCCTATGAAAAGACCAAAACCAACAATGAATTGATCTTAATGCCTATGTAACAAAAGTGTAATATATGTTGTTCTAGCGTGCCACCTTAGCTACAATGCTTATGTTGCTAGCAGTAGCTGGAAGTCTACGTATTAGAGACTCACTTAATCAATCAATCAATCAATCAATCAATCAATCAATCAATCAATCAATCAATCAATCAATTTATTTGTCACTTAAAATGATATAAAATACAATTTCAGTGAAATGTCGCCCATCAGTTCTTTTTAAGTTATGCATTAAAAACAGTAATCATGATAAATGTAAATGTGGGGGGGTCTTACTCAAACTGTGTTTTGTAACAAACCTAGTAGCTGCCTCTGCATGCTGATATTTTGCGAAGCTAAGATCTTTTTTGTCTACTCTCAATATGAGGACAATGTGTTATCGTACACTTCTAGAAATTAAGAAACTCAAGTTATTTGTTTTTCATTAAACTTTCACTCACAGTGGTCAACAGCGGTTAAGGTCAAACAGACTTTAGACAATAGAAAATTGTCATTTTAACACTTTTGTTTTTTATATGGATTAAACAAACAAGGTACAACATTTAAATTAGCTGTGCCAGCTATTTATCCCTTGTTTCCAGTCTTTATGCTAAATTGAGCTAAGCGTCTTCTGGCTCTAGCTACATATTTACCATACAGACATGAGAGTTGTATTGATTTTCTTATCTTCCTCTTGACAACAAATTGAATAAGCATATTACCTGTAGAAATATTCCTTTAACAGGGATTTGGATACATCGTCTGTTGGATGAAAGTTGTGTGTTGAACTTCATTTAGAAGTCTTTACACCTACACTAGAGGTGATAGTGATGGCGGGGAAGAGTGGAGGAGGGTCTCAGGCTGTGATCTGCCTGGATTATCCATCCATGGGTTACACAAGGTTCATCTGGTCAGAGACAACAGAAATAGAGTTACTCATGTCTGACAGCAAGAAAGGAGCATGACAGACATCATCATTTATTTATTTAATATAGTTTCTCAGAAAGGATGAGAATATTTGGTTCACGACTAAATACCTGCAAACTGAATACATTCCCGTCTTTGGGGTTCCATTTGTACCAAAATTAAGTCGAAATGCTTACTGTCAATGTCTATGTCTATGCTTACTGTCAATGTCTATGTCTATGCTTACTGTCAATGTCTATGTCTATGTATGCTTACTGTCAATGTCTGTCTATGTCTGTCTGTCTATGTCGATTTCTCACATGACTCAACATTTGTCTGTAGATGATGCCATCAGGACCACATCATCTGCAAAAAGCAGCGATGAGATCCCCTGCACACCGAACTGCAACCCCTCCCCACCCTGACTATAATGTGATACCCCTGTAATTGGCACACACCCTCTGGTCCTCCTTTTTGAACAGGGGAACCACCACCCCGGTCTGTGCGTAGAGGTAAGCCCCACCAGATCCAACTGGTAGCGCTCCACCTCCCTCACAAGTTCTGGCTCCTTCCCCCACAGAGAGGTGACATTCCACGTCCCCAGAGCCAGCCTCTGCCGCCCGGGTCTGGTCTGTCGAGGCCCCTGACCTTCACCGCCACCCATGTGGCAGCACACTCGACCCCGGCGGTTCCTCCCACAGGTGGTGGGCCCATGGGATGGAGAGAGAGGTGCCACATAGCTTTTTCCTGTGCCCGGTCGGGCTCCATGGCAAACCCGGCCACCAGGCGCTCGCTGATGGGCCCTCCATCTGGGCCCTCCATCTGGCCCTCCATCTGGGCCTGGCTCCAGACGGGGGCCCCAGGCTTCCTCCGGGCAGGGTCACTCTGTCTCTTCCTCGTTCACTCATAGGGTTTTTGAACCATTCTTTGTCTGGCCCCTCACCTGAGACCACTTTGCCATGGGAGACCCTACCAGGAGCACAAAGCTCCAGACAACACAGCCCTCAGGTTCATAGGGACACACAAACCTCTCCACCACGATAAGGTGATGGTTCCTGGAGAGGATAATAACAGTATTAATAAATCTAATAGCATAATAGTTCAATTGTTTTCACAAAATGCACTGAAATACCAGGTCAACAATGGTCAACATAATGTCCATTGTAGCATAACAATAGCCTCCAAAAGTCTAAATTAGTTATTATTGTCTCTCATTACCAGATCACAATAAATACAGTTTGATGATTGTTGCCTTAAGGAGTGTTTACTCAACTTCAAAGTTTACTGTACAACTCAATGCAGTTTGGCCACAAGATGCCATTTAATTTTAAAAGTAATACAAACCCTGATTATAAAGTATAACTAGTAAGCTAGTAGATTTATTATCAATACTGTTATTATTTTATAATTAGCCTATACTGTGGCCCATTCAAATAAACCCAGATTGCTTTTAGCCAACTTTCCTGATGTTATGATTCCTCTTATTAGTGTGGCAAGGTGTTTAAAAAATAATCTGCAATAATTGCTTCAGATGGGATAATAATGGCAGGTTCTGTTGCCATGGCTGCAGATTACCATGTGTGGAACGTTCCCCTTGTTTAGCTGGGAAATCTTCTCAACTTGTTAACAGTAAGTCGACACATCAGGACGATAATCATAACACATTGAAACATCACATAGTAACGACCGAGTGAAACGACACAAAACATCGGCAGAGTGCAATGACACAGCAAGACAACACAATCAAATGACAAAGAGGGTAACAGACGACAGGAGTTGAGTTGACACAGACAAATGTTGAGTCATGTGAGCAATTGACATCTAGACAGACAGACAGACATAGACAGACATTGACAGTTAGCATAGACATAGACTGTACATAGACATTGACAGTAAGCATAGACATAGACATTGACAGTAAGCCATAGGCATAGACACATATAGACAGTAAGCATGTTGACTTACTTTTGGCACAAATGGAACCCCATAGGATCAATGGCTGTCCTGGTGTAATCTATGGGTGTAACCTCATAGGTCTATTTCTCATTAATAATAGAATTACAATGACAAGCGAAATAAAACATGGTTATTAAACATGATCATCCTAGGGCGCCCTCTCAGCCACATGTTTGCTTGTCAACCTAGGCCTAATTATTAGCTTGAATTGATGATTATTGTCGATCATTTCCTAATTAGGGGAAAACTTGAAACTAATGGTTTAGTTTGAAGTTCCCGTGACGTGACTTTTCCAGTCTATGGGTCAGACTCAAACACAGGGATCTCTGAAGCAGACCTGTGCGTCGCTTAGTGTCCACTCTCGCTGTAAAAATGGAGACGAGCAGCGGCACAGACCACGGAGCTGCTGCAGCGCGCCCTCCGTGGTCTGTGCAGTTCAGGTTGATAAAGGACGCGCTCTGCTGTGGGCATGCAGCGGCAGATGTGTCCCGTTTGTGCTCAGCGTATTTCTGCAGTAGTTTCGGGTTTCCACCTCCGATGTAGGCCTAGAGCAGCGTACAGCCACTTCCCTAAACTTTGTGTCATTCAGAGATCAGAGTCTCAAACGGGGCTCTGAGTCTGTCAGGAGGTCTGAGATCTACCGTATCAGCAGAGCAATCACGTAATGCACGGCAGACTATGGTGCAGGTGGATTATTTTCAGAAACATTATGACTTTATTCTTGTAATAGCCTTATCACTTTATTTTTCTCAAAATATTACTACTCCTCCAAATCTCAGAGAGCACAGATGTAGGGAGCCCCCCTGGTGTCAGCTGATAAAAAAACTAAACCGAGAGCACGGATTCATAATCCGTGCTCTCGGTTTTATAAATGTAAGCAAAATTAGAAAGATATTCACAGATTCGAACTTCTGGGATAATTATCTATAGCGAAATGTTATTAAAACACAAACTACGCATCTTTCCTAACGTAGTGAGGCTAACAACGAGCTACAAACATCAACGAGCCGTCCTCCGACCTGGAGAAATAACATGATTGGTCTCTCTGAGCAGCCGGAGGTGAGACGGCAGTCAGTCAGACCGGACGTGTTCAGGGACCATCTACAAACTACAACACCGACACTATAATATCTATTAATTTAATGTTTAAATAAGGTAGTGTCTCTAAACTTATTTTTTAAAAGTTAGTGCTGTAGTACAACTACAATGAGACAAGTTATAATTGAGATAAGTTTGGAGACACTACCTTATAATGTAATGAAAACATAATAACTTCCTTATGCATTCCAGGTTGAGCCCTCCTTGGGTTTGGTTATTATTTTTAATTGTCAATTAACATGCAGTATTGCTTTACTGACGAGGCACAGGGCAACTTAATGACTTGTCAAGGGAAAAGTAGAGTTACAAATTGATTTTGATTTGAGTGGCACTATATTGTCAATTTGTATCTCTAAATGGCAGGTGTTCCAACAAATTAAGACATCTAGTAATAGTACCAAGTAATCTGCAAGGACAAGTTATTTAGATAGCACATTTATTTACAAGTAAACTCAATGGGCCTTAAAATGCATGGGTAATCATAGGCCTGCGAAAATAGAAACACTTTCAGTTGGCTTTGTTGTTTGAATGGGGACACAGTTACGACATATCTGAAATCATCAGGCAGCAACAAGAGCAGTACAGTAGTCCCGCCTATTTGCGTATGTTTCTTAGAAGAATCATCCTGATATATTAATCCTCTAACTCTTAATATGTTTTTAAAGTGAGAAAAAGTTGCCCTGACGGGAATCTGACATTTTTGCTGAAACATGATTTAAACAATCAATCAGTCAACAAAGTAGTTTCAATGACTTCGATTGACTAATCGGTGAATCCACTTATCGTTTCAGCTCTAAGCTCATCACATTTGGTGTGGAGAGGAATTCATCAGGAATTGATTGAAAGTGATAAATCTGTTTTCAAATTGTAGAAAAAAAGAAACGTTCAGGCAGGTTCTCTTCAGCTTTATTTAGGATGATGAGGCACAATAAAAAATCTAAATGAATGCAAAATGCACAGTGCACATTGGTTTGGTCACCCTATGACACATACAAAACGTGAGATAGAACATTTAAATTTGCAATTGAGGCACACAGCCACTGCTCTTATCTAAAGTAATTTATAATAAATGCAACAGTGGAATAAGTGTACATTCTTTGATCACGAAGCAGAAAATAACAAATAAATAACAGAGTTCCAGGGTGAAAAATTAGCCAGAACCAGAAAAAAACATGACAAGGACTCAATTTAAGCATGAAAATAAGTAATTACTGTAAACAGAATATGTATCCAAACAGAATACTAATACAGAAAACATATTTCTCTGCTGTGTGACCTCATTAGGTTTATGGAGAAACCTTCAGCTAAATATCCTCCATAATAACTGTTGATAAAGACTTTAATACTTTGTCCCCACCAGGTATCCAAAGCCTGACCAGCTGTTGTCGTTGGTGGCGATTGCCGTGGAGACAGGCAGGATGACCCATCCTCATCCCACTGGTTTCCTGGGAGCCGTAGCATCAGCCCTTTTCACGACCTATGCTGTCCAGCACAGGCCAATCACAACTTGGGGTATGGGCCTGATCAACGAGGCCTGTCCAATAGCAAAGAGCTTTGTTCAGGGTCAAGGCTTCGCCGTGGAGGAGACAGAGAGAGACTGGGACTACTTCTGTGACATGTGGCAGAGGTACAGTATGAGCTGCTGAAATTAGGCTTTGCCATGCTGTCATGCTGTATTCAGATTCAGGTTTCCAAAATCAGCAACTTTCTATTAACGTATTACAGTCTCAAGGTTAATAGATGATGGCATGAGATTTGTACTAAGATGCCACTAGCCAGGTTCAGTTCAGCAGCACTGAGCTCATTTTAATTATAAAGTATTGCTCCAATACAAAATCCATACATAAATATATTACTTTTCTGTTTTAAAGGATAAGTGTGTGGATTTAATTACCACAAACATAAAAATATGTTTCACCTACATACATACATACATACATACATACATACATACATACATACATACATACATACATACATACATACATACATACATACAGTAAAAAGGATGGAGGATGTCTATGAACTTGAATGAATTCACTTTTGCAGAATCACATAATATTGGAGCATAGTGTGGATGTCAGAAAAATTTCTTACCTCTGTCCACAGGTACCTGGATTTGAGGGGCCTCTCTAGTGGGGTGGGGTCTGTGATTTGGCCCTCTTCCTATGGCCCAGCTGAGAGACGAAGCCTACAAAAGCTTCCGCCTGTGGGGCCGGGGGGGAGACAGCGGCCATGACGCTCCGATGATTGCGCTGGACGCCTTGCTGGGGGCGGGTTCAGACTGGGAGGAGCTGATGAGCAGAGCATGCTTCCATGGAACCACCTTCATAATTTCACAACTTTTCCATTTTCCATTACATTTACTATACATTGATTGTAAGCACAACTAAACAGTATTAGTTTGTGATAACTACTTGGACCACTGTATTAATGCAACATAATTCAGAATGACGAGGTTGGAACAAAGCACAAGAAAATGAATTGAGTGACTAATCCAATGCAAGGTTTATTAAGAGTATTATCAATAATACACAGGAGCTAGAAACAATATATTGTTCCCTATAACACAGGCACACATTTTAACTCTTTGTTATTAGGCTACTATTAGAGGTGTGACGAGACACCCAGCTCACGAGACGAGATGAGACACAAGTTTGGGTTCACGAGATTGAGACGAGACAAGATCTTAACACTATTTTACAGAAAACGTCAATGAAGAAACAAGACTGTAAAAATAGTGCTTTATTCAATCGAAAGTTACAAAATGCAAACCGAGCACTAAAAGGTTTTGCCATTAATTCAAATGACTGGCTTCTCTCCTGTATAACTAACAGTTACACATTTACTTATTCCATATGTATGGTGGAGAGAGAGTCTCCTCACTCAGAGAACTAAGATTACAACTTAACTAAGTGTTTTCTGGCAGTAGTTCTAAAAGTAAACTCAAAGTCAACTTTGGAGAATGGCCAGGGGGTTTTTCTATGCTAATTTGAAGGCTGCTGCTCTGCACTTGTGTACTGTTATCGTGAGAAGCTTTTTACCTTGACGAGAATCTTGTCATGTTTAATCTTGCGATATCTTGTGGGGACGAGATCTCGTCGGACCTCTAGCTACTATATATTGATTCTTTGTTATTATATTTTATGTTATGGCACAATTAAAGGACTGTATGTACTTATATAACCAGTATTTGACCAATACACTTTGAACTATGACTACACCCTAACACACCCTGTTTTAGGTGTACACTTTTCCTGTGCTGGCTTAAAACTTTGAGAACCCGTGGTTTAGTATGTAAAAAAAAAAAGTCATAGTATAGTATGTCGAAAAAATTCATAAAAAAGTTAATTCAGCAGAGGCTAGAAATTGTAACCCAGAAATCATCCTGCTCACAGCCATATTAGCTAAGGCTAACGTTAGTTCTAATGTTAGAGGCATAATTCATACATCGGCAAGGATTTACGAACATTTCAAAAGCATCGCACATATCTCAACAACAGAACGGATGAGAGACACGTATACAGTCCTTTATTTACGGTGCTATCTTGCGCTACGTCGTTAATAAAGACAGAAAAACTGATATTTGGCTGGCAGCCTACAACAGCTTCGAGCTTCCTGAATGATACCTGTCAATCAACGTAAACTAAGGAGGTCCGTGAGTGGGATAGCCTTCAAAGTGACCAATCATAGTGCCTACCTTGGTTTCCGGAGCTTCGACTGTCTGTCCACGGTGGGCTGCGCTGTCGTCTATCAGTATTAAAGTGAGACAGTTTTATAACCTGTGAAAACTTCTCGTAATCTCATTAAATAGTAGTCAAATTCTGTGTTTTGGTACAGTTGGTTTTAAAGGTGCTGTAGGTAGGATTGGGAAGATCTAGGACTTGGCCAAAAAATTTGAACAACAACAACTTCTCAGTCCCTCCCCCCTTTCTGCTAAAGCCCAAAACGTTCTCCTAAACCCCTCCCCCCACAAGGGAGAATGAATGTGTGTGCATGAGCAGTGATTGGCACACAGTTAGACACCCCCCCTGGCCATGATTGGTGCGTCTGACCAGGGAGCTGTGGGGTTTTGCAAATCGCACTACAGGCTGTAGGTGGTTCCAGAGGAGCCAGATTTTTTGCTTCATGTAGTTCTACTCTAACATAGAGGTCAGTTTCATCAAATATGACGGAAAGTTAGTTTTATAAGTCTTACCTACTGCACCTGATGCAAGCCGTATGGTAGTACGCATGAACAACACATGCACCTGCTTTATCTGTATTGCCCAGACTCCCTGAACAAGCTGGTTACATTTGCAATTAATCCTCGGTTAACATGCATGCCAAACCGTAGGGGTCCCTCACTCTACTGCTGTATTCAACATCATTGACAATTTATTGATAAATATGTAAAAATAGCATAACATGTTATATTCATAACACTATTGTATTATTGTACTAATTAGCTACAAAAGTAATAGCAGTTATCTTATGTAAGTCACTCCTACCTTTTTCAACTTAGGAGCAAAATGTGCTCCTTGGGAAAAAAAGTTACCGTTATGCCCTGTTCATACTAATTAAATGAACTGGACTTTGTGGTGAAGTGTAGTCAGATGCAAAAGCCTCCTTACTGCATTATATTCCATTATATTTTGAATTGTTACCTGCCACCAGAATTTTGTATTTTCCTTGACATGAATAAAGACCTTTTCACCATAAATTTGTGCCAGAAAATGTATCAGAATGGGAGGACGCCCAGACCCCTGCTTCATATGTGTCCCCCCAAAGGCCCATTCCGAGTATAGAATGTCGAAAAAAAGTCATAGTATAGCATATCGAAAAAAGTTACAATATAGCATGTCAAACAAAGTCATACTATAGTATGTTGAAACATGTCGGAAAAAAGTCATAGTTTAGCATATTGAAAAAAGTCATAGTATAGTATGTCAAAAAAAAGTCATAGACCTTTTCACCATAAATTTGTGCCAGAAAATGTATCAGAATGGGAGGACCCCCAGACCCCCGCTTCAGGCCCATTCCGAGCCGGGAAAAACCCATGCTCCCCCTATGTTTTGTTTCACGCCCACAGCTGCCTGTACACTCTCAATTGTTGATTTGGTGTGCTAAGAGTAATATCTGCACATGTGAAATGGTATAATTTGCTAGTGGGAGCATGTTTTCTGCCCTCGCAAGATATGACATAAACCTGAGGCCATAATATTATAGCATGTCGAAAAATGTCAAAAAGTCATAGTATAGTATGTTGAAAAAAGTCATAAAAATTCATAGTATAGTATGTCGAAAAAAGTCATAGTATAGCATGTCGAAAAAATTCAAAAAAGTCATAGTATAGTATGTCGAAAAAAGTCATAGTATAGCATGTCGAAAAAAATAAATAAAGTCAGAGTATTGTATGTCGAAAAATTTGAAAAAAGTCATAGTATAGTATGTCGAAAAAATTCAAAAAAGTCATAGTATAGCATGTCGAACAAAGTCATTGTATAGTATGTTGAAAAAAAGTTATAGTATAGTATCTTGAAAAAAGTCATAGTATAGCATGTCGAAAAAAGTCAATAAAGTCATAGTATAGTATGGCGAAAAATTGCAAAAAAAAGTCACAGTATAGCATGTCGAAAAAAATAAAAAAAAGTAATAGTATGGTATCTTGAAAAAAGTAATAGTATAGTACGTCGAAAAAAGTTATATTAGGCTATAGCATGTCAAAGAAATTCAAAAAAGTCATAGTATTGTATGTCAAAAAAATTCATAGTATAGCATGTCGAAAAAGTCATAGTATATATCATATTGTACTTTATTAAAGTAGTGTCACCCACAGGTATCATGAAACCAGGTTATAAAGAAGTAAAAACAGAACACATTGAAAAGAAATACGTTTTTATTCATGTACAAGTGTTACACCTTATTGCTTAAACAAATGTCATAACAATTCATGGTATAGTATGTCCAACAAAGTTATAGTATAGTATGTCGAAAAAAGTAAAAAGTCATACTGACAAAAAAGTTGAAAAAAGTCATAGTATAGTATGTCGAAAAAATTCAAAAAAGTCATAGTATAGTATGTTGATAAAAGTGGAAAAAAGTCATAGCAAAGCATGTTGAAAAAATTAAAAGTCTGTGTAGTATGTCGAAAAAATTCAAAAAAGTCATAGTATAGTATGTCAAAAAAAAGTCATAGACCTTTTCACCATAAATTTGTGCCAGAAAATGTATCAGAATGGGAGGACCCCCAGACCCCCGCTTCAGGCCCATTCCGAGCCGGGAAAAACCCCTGCTCCCCCTATGTTTTGTTTCACGCCCACAGCTGCCTGAACACTCTCAATTGTTGATTTGGTGTGCTAAGAGTAATATCTGCACATGTGAAATGGTATAATTTGCTAGTGGGAGAATGTTTTCTGCCCTCGCAAGATATGACATAAACCTGATAGCATGTCGAAAAATGTCAAAAAGTCATAGTATAGTATGTTGAAAAAAGTCATAAAAAGTCATAGGATAGAATGTCAAAAAAAGTTGAAAAAAGTCTTGTATAGTATGTTGAAAAAAAGTCAGTGTAATGTGTTAAAAAAAGTTTTTAAAAAGTCATAGTATGTTGAAAAAAGTTTTAAAAAGTCATAATATAGTAAGTCTAAAATAAGTCATAGTATAGCGTGTTGAAAAAAAGTCATAGTGTAATGTGTTGGAAAAGTCCGAAAAAGCCATAGTATGTCGAAAAAGTCATGGTATACTATGTCGAAAAAAGTAAAAAGAAATTCATAGTATAATTTGTCTAAAGTGATAGTATAGTATAACGAAAAAGTATAGTATGTTGAATAAAGTAAAAAACAAGTCATAGTCTAGTATGTTGAAAAAAGTGTACTTTATTAAAGGAGTGTTACACACAAGTATCATGAAACCAGTTTTTATTGTATGATGTTAAGAACTGTATGTCTTGTGTGACTTAAAAATGAGTAAAAAGAAACACATTATAATTCATGTACAAGTGTTAAACATTATTGCTAAAACAAATGTAATAAAAATGTATTGTATAGCATGTCCTAAAAAGTACTATATTTCATACATTTCGACATATAGTATGTCGAAATAAGTCCAAAAAAGTCATAGTATGTCGAAAAAAAATCATAGTATAGTATGTTGAAAAAATTCAATAAAGTCATAGTATAGTATGTTGAAAAAAGTCATAGTATAGTATGTCGAAAAAAGTAATGTTGAAAAAGTCGAAAAAAGTCATAGTATAGCATGTCGAACAAAGTCATAGTATAGCATGTCGAAAAAAGTCAATAAAGTCATAGTATAGTATGGTGAAAAATTGCAAAAAAAAGTCACAGTATAGCATGTCGAAAAAATAAAAAAAAAAGTAATAGTATAGTACGTCGAAAAAAGTTATATTAGGATATAGCATGTCAAAGAAATTCTAAAAAGTCATAGTATTGTATGTCAAAAAAATTCATAGTATAGCATGTCGAAAAAGTCATAGTATATATCATATTGTACTTTATTAAAGTAGTGTCACCCACAGGTATCATGAAACCAGGTTATAAAGAAGTAAAAACATAACACATTGAAAAGAAACACATTTTTATTCATGTACAAGTGTTACACCTTATTGCTTAAACAAATGTCATAACAATTCATAGTATAGTATGTCCAACAAAGTTATAGTATAGTATGTCGAAAAAAGTAAAAAGTCATACTGACAAAAAAGTTTAAAAAAGTCATAGTATAGTATGTCAAAAAAAATCAAAAAAAGTCATAGAATAGTATGTCGAAAAAATTCTAAAAAGTCATAGAATAGTATGTCGAAAAAATTCTAAAAAGTCATAGTATAGTATGTCGGAAAAAGTAATGTTGAAAAAGTGGAAAAAAGTCATAGTATAGCATGTCGAAAAAGTCATATTATATATCATATAGTACTTTATTAAAGTAGTGTCACCCACAGGTATCATGAAACCAAGATTTATTGTATGATGTTAAGAAGTGTCTGTATTGTGTAACTTTTAAGAAGAAGTAAAAAAACACATTGAAAGAAACCCATTTTTATTCATGTACAAGTGTTACACATATACTATGAATTGTTATGACAAAACAAATGTCATAACAATTCATAGTATATATGAATTCATAGTATATCACTCAGTTCATCCAGAGTGATCATGGGCCTCTTGGCTGCATCTCTGATCAGTCTTCTCCTTGTATGAGCTGAAAGAGGGATGGCCGGGTCTTCGTAGATTTGCAGTGGTCTGATACTCCTTCCATTTCAATATTATCGCTTGCACAGTGCTCCTTGGGATGTTTAAAGCTTGGGAAATATTTTTGTATTCAAATCCGGCTTTAAACTTCTCCACAACAGTATCTGGGACCTGCCTGGTGTGTTCCTTGTTCTTCATGATGCTCTCTGCTCTTTAAACGGACCTCTGAGACTATCACAGAGCAGGTGCATTTATACGGAGACTTGATTACACACAGGTGGATTCTATTTTTCATCATTAGTCATTTAGGTCAACATTGGATCATTCAGAGATCCTCACTGAACTTCTGGAGAGAGTTTGCTGCACTGAAAGTAAAGGGGCTGAATAGTTTTCCACGCCCAATTTTTCAGTTTTTTATCTGTTAAAAAAGTTTGAAATATCCAATAAATTTCGTTCCACTTCATGATTGTGTCCCACTTGTTGTTGATTCTTCACAAAAAATTACAGTTTTATATCTTTATGTTTGAAGCCTGAAATGTGGCAAAAGGTCGAAAAGTTCAAGGGGGCCGAATACTTTCGCAAGGCACTGTAGGTCGAAAAAGTCGGGAAAAAAAGTAATAGTATAGTATGTTGAAAAAAATCTAATAAAGTCACAGTATAGTATGTCGAAAAATTCAAAAAAGTCATAGTATAGTATGTCGAAAAAAGTCATAGTATAGCATGTCGAAAAAAGTCATAGTATAGCATGTCGAAAAAGTCATAGTATATATCATATAGTACTCTATTAAAGTAGTGTCACCCACAGGTATTATGAAACCAAGATTTATTGTATGATGTTAAGTGTCTGTCTTGTGTGACTTTTAAAAAGAAGTAAAAACACACATTGAAAGAAACCCATTTTTATTCATGTACAAGTGTTACACATTGTTGCTAAAACAAATGTCATAAAATTTCATAGTATAGCATGTCCTAAAAAGTCATAGTATAGCATAACGAAAAAATTCAATAAAGTCATAGTATAGTATGGCGAAAAAAAGTCATAGTATAGTATGGCGAAAAAAAGTTATAGTATAACATGTCGAAAAAAGTCATAGTATAACATGTCGAAAAAAGTCATAGTATAACATGTCGAAAAAATTCATAGTATAGCATGTCCTAAAAAGTCGTAGTATATGTCGAAAAAGTCGGGGGAAAAAGTCATAGTATAGCATGTTGAAAAAAATCTAAAAAAGTCATAGTATAGTATGTTGAAAAAAATCTAAAAAAGTCATAGTATAGCATGTCGAAAAAAATCATAGTATAGCATGTAGAAAAAATTCAATAAAGTCATAGAATAGTATGGCGAAAAAAAGGTATAGTATAGTATCTTGAAAAAAGTCATAGTATAGTATGGCAAAAAAAAGTTATATTATAGCATGTCGAAAAAAGTCATAGTATAGCATGTCGACAAAAGTCATAGTATAGTATGTCGAAAAAAGTCATAGTATAGTATAAAGTCATAGTATAGTATGTCGAAAAAAGTCATAGTATAGTATGGCGAAAAAAGTTATAGTATAGTATCTTGAAAAAAGTCAGTATAGTATGTCGAAAAATTTGAAAAAAGTCATAGTATAGCATGTCGAAAAAATTCATAGTATAGTATGTCGAAAAAAGTCATAGTATAGTATAAAGTCATAGTATAGTATGTCGAAAAAAGTCATAGTATAGTATGGTGAAAAAAAGTTATAGTATAGTATCTTGAAAAAAGTCATAGTATAGTATAAAGTCATAGTATAGTATGTCGAAAAATTTGAAAAAAGTCATAGTATAGTATAAAGTCATAGTATAGCATGTCGAAAAAAGTCAATAAAGTCATAAGTATAGCATGTTGAAAAAAATCAATAAAGTCATAGTATAGTATGTCGAAAAAATTCATAGTATAGTATGGCGAAAAAAAGTTATAGTATAGTATCTTGAAAAAAGTCAGTATAGTATGTCGAAAAAATTCAAAAAAGTCATAGTATAGCATGTCGAAAAAAGTCATAGTATAGTATGTCGAAAAAAGTCATAGTATAGTATGTCGAAAAAATTCAAAAAAGTCATAGTATAGCATGTCGAAAAAAGTCATAGTATAGTATGTCGAAAAAATTCAAAAAAGTCATAGTATTACATGTCGAAAAAAATCATAGTATAGCATGTAGAAAAAATTCAATAAAGTCATAGTATAGTATGGCGAAAAAAAGGTATAGTATAGTATCTTGAAAAAAGTCAGTATAGTATGTCGAAAAATTTGAAAAAAGTCATAGTATAGTATGGCAAAAAAAAGTTATAGTATAGCATGTCGAAAAAAGTCATAGTATAGCATGTCGACAAAAGTCATAGTATAGTATGTCGAAAAAAGTCATAGTATAGTATAAAGTCATAGTATAGTATGTCGAAAAAAGTCATAGTATAGTATGGCGAAAAAAAGTTATAGTATAGTATCTTGAAAAAAGTCAGTATAGTATGTCGAAAAATTTGAAAAAAGTCATAGTATAGCATGTCGAAAAAATTCATAGTATAGTATGTCGAAAAAAGTCATAGTATAGTATAAAGTCATAGTATAGTATGTCGAAAAAAGTCATAGTATAGTATGGTGAAAAAAAGTTATAGTATAGTATCTTGAAAAAAGTCATAGTATAGTATAAAGTCATAGTATAGTATGTCGAAAAATTTGAAAAAAGTCATAGTATAGTATAAAGTCATAGTATAGCATGTCGAAAAAAGTCAATAAAGTCATAGTATAGTATGTCGAAAAAATTCATAGTATAGTATGGCGAAAAAAAGTTATAGTATAGTATCTTGAAAAAAGTCAGTATAGTATGTCGAAAAAATTCAAAAAAGTCATAGTATAGCATGTCGAAAAAAGTCATAGTATAGCATGTCGAAAAAAGTCATAGAATAGTATGTCGAAAAAATTCAAAAAAGTCATAGTATAGCATGTCGAAAAAAGTCATAGTATAGTATAAAGTCATAGTATAGTATGTCAAAAAATTTGAAAAAAGTCATAGTATAGTATGTCGAAAAAAGTCATAGTATAGTATAAAGTCATAGTATAGTATGTCGAAAAATTTGAAAAAAGTCATAGCATAGTATAAAGTCATAGTATAGTATGTCGAAAAATTTGAAAAAAGTCATAGTATAGTATAAAGTCATAGTATAGCATGTCGAAAAAAGTCAATAAAGTCATAGTATAGCATGTTGAAAAAAATCAATAAAGTCATAGTATAGTATGTCGAAAAAATTCATAGTATAGTATGGCGAAAAAAAGTTATAGTATAGTATCTTGAAAAAAGTCAGTATAGTATGTCGAAAAAATTCAAAAAAGTCATAGTATAGCATGTCGAAAAAAGTCATAGTATAGTATGTCGAAAAAAGTCATAGTATAGTATGTCGAAAAAATTCAAAAAAGTCATAGTATAGCATGTCGAAAAAAGTCATAGTATAGTATGTCGAAAAAATTCAAAAAAGTCATAGTATAGCATGTCGAAAAAAGTCATAGTATAGTATAAAGTCATAGTATAGTATGTCGAAAAATTTGAAAAAAGTCATAGTATAGTATGTCGAAAAAAGTCATAGTATAGTATAAAGTCATAGTATAGTATGTCGAAAAATTTGAAAAAAGTCATAGTATAGTATGTTGAAAAAAGTCATAGTATAGTATGTCGAAAAAATTCCAAAAAGTCATAGTATAGCATGTCGAAAAAAGTCATAGTATAGTATGTCGAAAAAATTCAAAAAAGTCATAGTATAGTATGTCGAAAAATTTGAAAAAAGTCATAGTATAGTATGGCAAAAAAAAGTTATAGTATAGTATCTTGAAAAAAGTCAGTATAGTATGTCGAAAATTTTTAAAAAAGTCATAGTATAGCATGTCGAAAAAAGTCATAGTATAGTATAAAGTCATAGTATAGTATGTCGAAAAATTTGAAAAAAAGTCATAGTATAGTGTGTCGAAAAATTTGAAAAAAAGTCATAGTATAGTATGGCAAAAAAATTCAATAAAGTCATAGTATAGCATGTCGAAAAAAGTCATAGTATAGCATGTCGAAAAATTTGAAAAAAGTCATAGTATTGTATGTCGAAAAAATCATAGTACAGTATGACGAAAAAAGTCATAGTATAACATGTCGAAAAAAGTCATAGTATAACTTGTCGAAAAAAGTCATAGTATAGTATAAAGTCATAGTATAGTATGTCGAAAAATTTGAAAAAAGTCATATTATAGTATGTCGAAAAAAGTCATAGTATAACATGTCGAAAAAAGTCATAGTATAGTATAAAGTCATAGTATAGTATGTCGAAAAAAGTCATAGTATAGTATGTCGAAAAAAGTCATAGTATAACATGTCGAAAAAAGTCATAGTATAGTATAAAGTCATAGTATGTCGAAAAAAGTCATAGTATAGTATAAAGTCATAGTATAGTATAAAGTCATGGTATAGTATGTCGAAAAAAGTCATAGTATAGTATAAAGTCATAGTATAGTATGTCGAAAAATTTGAAAAAAGTCATAGTATAGTATGTCGAAAAAAGTCATAGTATAGTATGTCGAAAAAATTCCAATAAGTCATAGTATAGCATGTCGAAAAAAGTCATAGTATAGTATGTCGAAAAAATTCAAAAAAGTCATAGTATAGTATGTCGAAAAATTTGAAAAAAGTCATAGTATAGTATGGCAAAAAAAAGTTATAGTATAGTATCTTGAAAAAAGTCAGTATAGTATGTCGAAAAATTTGAAAAAAGTCATAGTATAGCATGTCGAAAAAAGTCATAGTATAGCATGTAGAAAAAATTCAATAAAGTCATAGTATAGTATGGCGAAAAAAAGGTATAGTATAGTATCTTGAAAAAAGTCAGTATAGTATGTCGAAAAATTTGAAAAAAGTCATAGTATAGTATGGCAAAAAAAAGTTATAGTATAGCATGTCGAAAAAAGTCATAGTATAGCATGTCGACAAAAGTCATAGTATAGTATGTCGAAAAAAGTCATAGTATAGTATAAAGTCATAGTATAGTATGTCGAAAAAAGTCATAGTATAGTATGGCGAAAAAAAGTTATAGTATAGTATCTTGAAAAAAGTCAGTATAGTATGTCGAAAAATTTGAAAAAAGTCATAGTACAGCATGTCGAAAAAATTCATAGTATAGTATGTCGAAAAAAGTCATAGTATAGTATAAAGTCAGTATAGTATGGTGAAAAAAAGTTATAGTATAGTATCTTGAAAAAAGTCATAGTATAGTATAAAGTCATAGTATAGTATGTCGAAAAATTTGAAAAAAGTCATAGTATAGTATAAAGTCATAGTATAGCATGTCGAAAAAAGTCAATAAAGTCATAGTATAGCATGTTGAAAAAAATCAATAAAGTCATAGTATAGTATGTCGAAAAAATTCATAGTATAGTATGGCGAAAAAAAGTTATAGTATAGTATCTTGAAAAAAGTCAGTATAGTATGTCGAAAAAATTCAAAAAAGTCATAGTACAGCATGTCGAAAAAAGTCATAGTATAGTATGTCGAAAAAAGTCATAGTATAGTATGTCGAAAAAATTCAAAAAAGTCATAGTATAGCATGTCGAAAAAAGTCATAGTATAGTATGTCGAAAAAATTCAAAAAAGTCATAGTATAGCATGTCGAAAAAAGTCATAGTATAGTATAAAGTCATAGTATAGTATGTCGAAAAAAGTCATAGTATAGTATAAAGTCATAGGATAGTATGTTGAATAATTTGAAAAAAGTCATAGTATAGTATGTCGATAAAAGTCATAGTATAATATAAAGTCATAGTATAGTATGTCGGAAAAAGTCATAGTATAGTATGTCGAAAAAATTCCAAAAAGTCATAGTATAGCATGTCGAAAAAAGTCATAGTATAGTATGTCGAAAAAATTCAAAAAAGTCATAGTATAGTATTTCGAAAAATTTGAAAAAAGTCATAGTATAGTATGGCAAAAAAAGTTATAGTATAGTATCTTGAAAAAAGTCAGTATAGTATGTCGAAAAATTTGAAAAAAGTCATAGTATAGCATGTCGAAAAAAGTCATAGTATAGTATAAAGTCATAGTATAGTATGTCGAAAAATTTGAAAAAAAGTCATAGTATAGTGTGTCGAAAAATTTGAAAAAAAGTCATAGTATAGTATGGCAAAAAAATTCAATAAAGTCATAGTATAGCATGTCGAAAAAAGTCATAGTATAGCATGTCGAAAAATTTTAAAAAAGTCATAGTATTGTATGTCGAAAAAATCAGAGTACAGTATGACGAAAAAAGTCATAGTATAACATGTCGAAAAAAGTCATAGTATAACTTGTCGAAAAAAGTCATAGTATAGTACAAAGTCATAGTATAGTATGTCGAAAAATTTGAAAAAAGTCATAGTATAGTATGTCGAAAAAAGTCATAGTATAACATGTCGAAAAAAGTCATAGTATAGTATAAAGTCATAGTATAGTATGTCGAAAAAAGTCATAGTATAGTATGTTGAAAAAAGTCATAGTATAACATGTCGAAAAAAGTCATAGTATAGTATAAAGTCATAGTATGTCGAAAAAAGTCATAGTATAGTATAAAGTCATAGTATAGTATAAAGTCATAGTATAGTATGTCGAAAAAAGTCATAGTATAGTATAAAGTCATAGTATAGTATGTCGAAAAATTTGAAAATAGTCATAGTATAGTATGTCGAAAAAAGTCATAGTATAGTATGTCGAAAAAATTCCAAAAAGTCATAGTATAGCATGTCGAAAAAAGTCATAGTATAGTATGTCGAAAAAATTCAAAAAAGTCATAGTATAGTATGTCGAAAAATTTGAAAAAAGTCATAGTATAGTATGGCAAAAAAAAGTTATAGTATAGTATCTTGAAAAAAGTCAGTATAGTATGTCGAAAAATTTGAAAAAAGTCATAGTATAGTATGTCGAAAAAAGTCATAGTATAGTATGTCGAAAAAATTCCAAAAAGTCATAGTATAGCATGTCGAAAAAAGTCATAGTATAGTATGTCGAAAAAATTCAAAAAAGTCATAGTATAGTATGTCGAAAAATTTGAAAAAAGTCATAGTATAGTATGGCAAAAAAAGTTATAGTATAGTATCTTGAAAAAAGTCAGTATAGTATGTCGAAAAATTTGAAAAAAGTCATAGTATAGTGTGTCGAAAAATTTGAAAAAAAGTCATAGTATAGTGTGTCGAAAAATTTGAAAAAAAGTCATAGTATAGTATGGCAAAAAAATTCAATAAAGTCATAGTATAGCATGTCAAAAAAAGTCATAGTATAGGATGTCGAAATATTTGAAAAAAGTCATAGTATTGTATGTCGAAAAAATCATAGTACAGTATGACGAAAAAAGTCATAGTATAACATGTCGAAAAAAGTCATAGTATAACTTGTCGAAAAAAGTCATAGTATAGTATAAAGTCATAGTATAGTATGTCGAAAAATTTGAAAAAAGTCATAGTATAGTATGTCGAAAAAAGTCATAGTATAGTATGTCGAAAAAAGTCATAGTATAACATGTCGAAAAAAGTCATAGTATAGTATAAAGTCATAGTATAGTATGTCGAAAAAAGTCATAGTATAGTATGTCGAAAAAAGTCATATTATAACATGTCGAAAAAAGTCATAGTATAGTATAAAGTCATAGTATGTCGAAAAAAGTCATAGTATAGTATAAAGTCACAGTATAGTATAAAGTCATAGTATAACATGTCGAAAAAGTCATAGTATAGTATAAAGTCATAGTATAGTATGTCGAAAAATTAGAAAAAAGTCATAGTATAGTATGTCGAAAAAAGTCATAGTATAACATGTCGAAAAAAGTCATAGTATAGTATAAAGTCATAGTATAGTGTGTCGAAAAATTTGAAAAAAGTCATAGTATAGTATGTCGAAAAAAGTCATAGTATATTATAAAGTCATAGTATAGTATGTCGAAAAATTTGAAAAAAGTCATAGTATAGTATGTCGAAAAAAGTCATAGTATAACATGTCGAAAAAAGTCATAGTATAGTATAAAGTCATAGTATAGTATGTCGAAAAAAGTCATAGTATAGTATGTCGAAAAAAGTCATAGTATAACATGTCGAAAAAAGTCATAGTATAGTATAAATTCATAGTATAGTATGTCGAAAAAAGTCATAGTATAGTATGTCGAAAAAAGTCATATTATAACATGTCGAAAAAAGTCATAGTATAGTATAAAGTCATAGTATGTCGAAAAAAGTCATAGTATAGTATAAAGTCATAGTATAGTATGTCGAAAAATTAGAAAAAAGTCATAGTATAGTATGTCGAAAAAAGTCGTATAGTATAAAGTCATAGTATAGTATGTCGAAAAATTTGAAAAAAGTCATAGTATAGTATGTCGAAAAAAGTCATAGTATAACATGTCGAAAAAAGTCATAGTATAGTATAAAGTCATGGTATAGTATGTCGAAAAATTTGAAAAAAGTCATAGTATAACATGTCGAAAAAAGTCATAGTATAGTATAAAGTCATAGTATAGTGTGTCGAAAAATTTGAAAAAAGTCATAGTATAGTATGTCGAAAAAAGTCATAGTATATTATAAAGTCATAGTATAGTATGTCGAAAAATTTGAAAAAAGTCATAGTATAGTATGTCGAAAAAAGTCATAGTATAACATGTCGAAAAAAGTCATAGTATAGTATAAAGTCATAGTATAGTATGTCGAAAAATTTGAAAAAAGTCATAGTATAGTATGTCGAAAAAAGTCATAGTATAACATGTCGAAAAAAGTCATAGTATAACATGTCGAAAAAAGTCATAGTATAGTATAAAGTCATAGTATAGTATATCGAAAAATTTGAAAAAAGTCATAGTATAGTACGTCGAAAAGTCATAGTATAACATGTCGAAAAAAAGTCATAGTGTAGTATAAAGTCATAGTATAGTATGTCGAAAAAAGTCATAGTATAGTATGTCGAAAAAAGTCATAGTATAACATGTCGAAAAAAGTCATAGTATAGTATAAAGTCATAGTATGTCGAAAAAAGTCATAGTATAGTATAAAGTCATAGTATAGTATAAAGTCATAGCATAGTATGTCGAAAAAAGTCATAGTATAGTATAAAGTCATAGTATAACATGTCGAAAAAGTCATAGTATAGTATAAAGTCATAGTATAGTATGTCGAAAAATTTGAAAAAAGTTATAGTATAGTATATCGAAAAAAGTCATAGTATAACATGTCGAAAAAAGTCATAGTATAGTATAAAGTCATAGTATAGTATGTCGAAAAATTAGAAAAAAGTCATAGTATAGTATGTCGAAAAAAGTCATAGTATAGTATGTCGAAAAATTTGAAGAATGTCATAGTATAGTATGGCAAAAAAATTCAATAAAGTCATAGTATAGTATGGCGAAAAAAAGTTATAGTATAGCATGTCGAAAAAAGTCATAGTATAGTATGGCGAAAAAAAGTTATAGTATAGCATGTCGAAAAATTTGAAAAAAGTCATAGTATAGCATGTCGAAAAAAGTCATAGTATAGTATGGCGAAAAAAAGTTATAGTATAGTATGTCGAAAAATTTGAAAAAAGTCATAGTATAGCATGTCGAAAAAATTCAAAAAAGTCATAGTATAGTATGTCGAAAAAAGTCAATAAAGTCATAGTATTGTATGTCGAAAAAAGTCATAGTATAGTATGTCGAAAAAAGTCATAGTATAGCATGTCGAAAAAATTCAATAAAGTCATAGTATAGTATGTCGAAAAAATTCAAAAAAGTCATAGTATAGTATGTCGAAAAAAGTCATAGTATAGTATGTCGAAAAAAGTAATGTTGAAAAAGTCGAAAAAAGTCATAGTATAGCATGTCGAACAAAGTCATAGTATAGTATCTTGAAAAAAGTCATAGTATAACATGTCGAAATAATTCAAAAAAGTCATAGTATAGCATGTCGAAAAAAGTCAATAAAGTCATAGTATAGTATGGCGAAAAATTGCAAAAAAAGTCACAGTATAGTATGTCGAAAAAATTCAAAAAAGTCATAGTATAGTATGTCGGAAAAAGTAATGTTGAAAAAGTGGAAAAAAGTCATAGTATATATCATATAGTACTCTATTAAAGTAGTGTCACCCACAGGTATTATGAAACCAAGATTTATTGTATGATGTTAAGTGTCTGTCTTGTGTGACTTTTAAAAAGAAGTAAAAACACACATTGAAAGAAACCCATTTTTATTCATGTACAAGTGTTACACATTGTTGCTAAAACAAATGTCATAACAATTCATAGTATATATGAATTCATAGTATATCACTCAGTTCATCCAGAGTGATCATGGGCCTCTTGGCTGCATCTCTGATCAGTCTTCTCCTTGTATGAGCTGAAAGTTTAGAGGGACGGCCGGGTCTTCGTAGATTTGCAGTGGTCTGATACTCCTTCCATTTCAATATTATCGCTTGCACAGTGCTCCTTGGGATGTTTAAAGCTTGGGAAATCTTTTTGTATCCAAATCCGGCTTTAAACTTCTCCACAACAGTATCTGGGACCTGCCTGGTGTGTTCCTTGTTCTTCATGATGCTCTCTGCTCTTTAAACGGACCTCTGAGACTATCACAGAGCAGGTGCATTTATACGGAGACTTGATTACACACAGGTGGATTCTATTTTTCATCATTAGTCATTTAGGTCAACATTGGATCATTCAGAGATCCTCACTGAACTTCTGGAGAGAGTTTGCTGCACTGAAAGTAAAGGGGCTGAATAATTTTCCACGCCCAATTTTTCAGTTTTTTATCTATTAAAAAAGTTTGAAATATCCAATAAATTTCGTTCCACTTCATGACTGTGTCCCACTTGTTGTTGATTCTTCACAAAAATTTACAGTTTTATATCTTCATGTTTGAAGCCTGAAATGTGGCAAAAGGTCGAAAAGTTCAAGGGGGCCGGATACTTTTGCAAGGCACTGTAGGTCGAAAAAGTCGGGAAAAAAAGTAATAGTATAGTATGTTGAAAAAAATCTAATAAAGTCACAGTATATTATGTCGAAAAATTCAAAAAAGTCATAGTATAGTATGTCGAAAAAAGTCATAGTATAGCATGTCGAAAAAAATCAATAAAGTCATAGTATAGTATGGCGAAAAATTGCAAAAAAAAAGTCACAGTATAGCATGTCGAAAAAACTTCAAAAAAAGTCATAGTATGGTATCTTGAAAAAAGTCATAGTATGTCGAAAAAATTCAAGTCATAGTATAGTAGGTCGAAAAAAGTCATAGTATAGCATGTCGAACAAAGTCATAGTATAGTATGTCGAAAAAAGTAATGTTGAAAAAGTCGAAAAAACTCATAGCATAACATGTCGAAAAAATTCTAAAACGTCATAGTATAGTATGTCGAAAAAAGTCATAGTATATATCATATAGTACTTTATTAAAGTAGTGTCACCCACAGGTATTATGAAACCAAGATTTATTGTATGATGTTAAGTGTCTGTCTTGTGTGACTTTTAAAAAGAAGTAAAAACACACATTGAAAGAAACCCATTTTTATTCATGTACAAGTGTTACACATTGTTGCTAAAACAAATGTCATAAAATTTCATAGTATAGCATGTCCTAAAAAGTCATAGTATAGCATAACGAAAAAATTCAATAAAGTCATAGTATAGTATGGCGAAAAAAAGTCATAGTATATATCATATTGTACTTTATTAAAGTAGTGTCACCCACAGGTTTTATGAAACCAAGATTTATTGTATGATGTTAAGTGTCTGTCTTGTGTGACTTTTAAAAAGAAGTAAAAACACACATTGAAAGAAACCCATTTTTATTCATGTACAAGTGTTACACATTGTTGCTAAAACAAATGTCATAAAATTTCATAGTATAGCATGTCCTAAAAAGTCATAGTATAGCATAACGAAAAAATTCAATAAAGTCATAGTATAGTATGGCGAAAAAAAGTCATAGTATATATCATATAGTACTTTATTAAAGTAGTGTCACCCACAGGTATTATGAAACCAAGACTTATTGTATGATGTTAAGTGTCTGTCTTGTGTGACTTTTAAAATGAAGTAAAAACACACATTGAAAGAAACCCATTTTTATTCATGTACAAGTGTTACACATTGTTGCTAAAACAAATGTCATAAAATTTCATAGTATAGCATGTCCTAAAAAGTCATAGTATAGCATAACGAAAAAATTAAATAAAGTCATAGTATAGTATGGCGAAAAAAAGTCATAGTATAGTATGAGGAAAAAAGTCATAGTATAACATGTCGAAAAAAGTCATAGTATAACATGTCGAAAAAAGTCATAGTATAACATGTCGAAAAAATTCACAGTATAACATGTCGAAAAAAGTCATAGTATAACATGTCGAAAAAGTCATAGTATAACATGTCGAAAAAAGTCATAGTATAACATGTTGAAAAAATTCATAGTATAACATGTCGAAAAAATTCATAGTATAGCATGTCCTAAAAAGTCGTAGTATATGTCGAAAAAGTCGGGAAAAAAAGTCATAGTATAGCATGTTGAAAAAAGTCATAGTATAGCATTGTGAAAAAATTCAATAAAGTCATAGTATAGTATGGCGAAAAAAAGGTATAGTATAGTATCTTGAAAAAAGTCAGTATAGTATGTCGAAAAATTTGAAAAAAGTCATAGTATAGCATGTCGAAAAAAGTCATAGTATAACATGTCGAAAAAAGTCATAGTATAGCATGTCGAAAAATTTGAAAAAAGTCATAGTATAGTATGACGAAAAAAGTCATAGTATAGCATGTCGAAAAATTTGAAAAAAGTCATAGTATAATATGTCGAAAAAAGTCATAGTATAGCATGTCGAAAAAAATCAATAAAGTCAGAGTATTGTATGTCGAAAAATTTGAAAAAAGTCATAGTATAGTATGTCGAAAAATTTGAAAAAAGTCATAGTATTGTATATCGAAAAAAGTCATAGTATAACATGTCGAAAAATGTCATAGTATAGTATGTCGAAAAAAGTCATAGTATAACATGTCGAAAAAAGTCATAGTATAGTATAAAGTCATAGTATAGTATGTAAAAAAGTCATAGTATAACATGTCGAAAAAAGTCATAGTATATTATGTCGAAAAAAGTCATAGTATAACATGTCGAAAAAAGTCATAGTATAGTATAAAGTCATAGTATAGTATGTCAAAAAAAGTCATAGTATAGTATGTCGAAAAAAGTCATAGTATAGCATGTCGAAAAAAGTCATAGTATAGCATGTCGAAAAAGTCATAGTATATATCATATAGTACTCTATTAAAGTAGTGTCACCCACAGGTATTATGAAACCAAGATTTATTGTATGATGTTAAGTGTCTGTCTTGTGTGACTTTTAAAAAGAAGTAAAAACACACATTGAAAGAAACCCATTTTTATTCATGTACAAGTGTTACACATTGTTGCTAAAACAAATGTCATAAAATTTCATAGTATAGCATGTCCTAAAAAGTCATAGTATAGCATAACGAAAAAATTCAATAAAGTCATAGTATAGTATGGCGAAAAAAAGTCATAGTATAGTATGAGGAAAAAAGTCATAGTATAACATGTCGAAAAAAGTCATAGTATAACATGTCGAAAAAAGTCATAGTATAACATGTCGAAAAAATTCATAGTATAACATGTCGAAAAAAGTCATAGTATAACATGTTGAAAAAAGTCATAGTATAACATGTCGAAAAAAGTCATAGTATAACATGTCGAAAAAAGTCATATTATAACATGTTGAAAAAATTCATAGTATAACATGTCGAAAAAATTCATAGTATAGCATGTCCTAAAAAGTTGTAGTATATGTCGAAAAAGTCGGGAAAAAAAGTCATAGTATAGCATGTCGAAAAAAGTCATAGTATAGCATGTAGAAAAAATTCAATAAAGTCATAGTATAGTATGGCGAAAAAAAGGTATAGTATAGTATCTTGAAAAAAGTCAGTATAGTATGTCGAAAAATTTGAAAAAAGTCATAGTATAGCATGTCGAAAAAAGTCATAGTATAACATGTCGAAAAAAGTCATAGTATAACATGTCGAAAAAAGTCATAGTATAGCATGTCGAAAAATTTGAAAAAGTCATAGTATAGTATGACGAAAAAAGTCATAGTATAACATGTCGAAAAAAGTCATAGTATAGCATGTCGAAAAATTTGAAAAAAGTCATAGTATAATATGTCGAAAAAAGTCATAGTATAGCATGTCGAAAAAAATCAATAAAGTCAGAGTATTGTATGTCGAAAAATTTTAAAAAAGTCATAGTATAGTATGTCGAAAAATTTGAAAAAAGTCATAGTATAACATGTCGAAAAATGTCATAGTATAGTATGTCGAAAAAAGTCATAGTATAACATGTCGAAAAAAGTCATAGTATAGTATAAAGTCATAGTATAGTATGTAAAAAAGTCATAGTATAACATGTCGAAAAAAGTCATAGTATATCATGTCGAAAAAAGTCATAGTATAACATGTCGAAAAAAGTCATAGTATAGTATAAAGTCATAGTATAGTATGTCAAAAAAAGTCATAGTATAGTATGTCGAAAAAAGTCAAAAAAGTCATAGTATAGTATAAAATCATAGTACAGTATGTCAAAAAAAGTCATAGTATAGTATGTCAAAAAAAGTCAAAAAAGTCATAGTATAGTATAAAGTCATAGTATAGTATGTCGAAAAAAGTCATAGTATAGTATGTCGAAAAAATTCAAAAAAGTCATAGTATAGTATGTTGAAAAAAGTCATAGTATAGTATGTCGAAAAATTCAAAAAAGTCATAGTATAGTATGTCGAAAAAATTCATAGTATAGCATGTCGAAAAAAATCAATAAAGTCATAGTATAGTATGGCGAAAAATTGCAAAAAAAAGTCACAGTATAGCATGTCGAAAAAACTTCAAAAAAAGTCATAGTATGTCGAAAAAATTCAAGTCATAGTATAGTAGGTCGAAAAAAGTAATGTTGAAAAAGTCGAAAAAACTCATAGTATAACATGTTGAAAAAAGTCATAGTATAACATGTCGAAAAAAGTCATAGTATAACATGTCGAAAAAAGTCATATTATAACATGTTGAAAAAATTCATAGTATAACATGTCGAAAAAATTCATAGTATAGCATGTCCTAAAAAGTTGTAGTATATGTCGAAAAAGTCGGGAAAAAAAGTCATAGTATAGCATGTCGAAAAAAGTCATAGTATAGCATGTAGAAAAAATTCAATAAAGTCATAGTATAGTATGGCGAAAAAAAGGTATAGTATAGTATCTTGAAAAAAGTCAGTATAGTATGTCGAAAAATTTGAAAAAAGTCATAGTATAGCATGTCGAAAAAAGTCATAGTATAACATGTCGAAAAAAGTCATAGTATAACATGTCGAAAAAAGTCATAGTATAGCATGTCGAAAAATTTGAAAAAGTCATAGTATAGTATGACGAAAAAAGTCATAGTATAACATGTCGAAAAAAGTCATAGTATAGCATGTCGAAAAATTTGAAAAAAGTCATAGTATAATATGTCGAAAAAAGTCATAGTATAGCATGTCGAAAAAAATCAATAAAGTCAGAGTATTGTATGTCGAAAAATTTGAAAAAAGTCATAGTATAGTATGTCGAAAAATTTGAAAAAAGTCATAGTATAACATGTCGAAAAATGTCATAGTATAGTATGTCGAAAAAAGTCATAGTATAACATGTCGAAAAAAGTCATAGTATAGTATAAAGTCATAGTATAGTATGTAAAAAAGTCATAGTATAACATGTTGAAAAAAGTCATAGTATATTATGTCGAAAAAAGTCATAGTATAACATGTCGAAAAAAGTCAAAAAAGTCATAGTATAGTATAAAATCATAGTACAGTATGTCAAAAAAAGTCATAGTATAGTATGTCGAAAAAAGTCAAAAAAGTCATAGTATAGTATAAAGTCATAGTATAGTATGTCGAAAAAAGTCATAGTATAGTATGTCGAAAAAATTCAAAAAAGTCATAGTATAGTATGACGAAAAAAGTCATAGTATAACATGTCGAAAAAAGTCATAGTATAGCATGTCGAAAAATTTGAAAAAAGTCATAGTATAATATGTCGAAAAAAGTCATAGTATAGCATGTCGAAAAAAATCAATAAAGTCAGAGTATTGTATGTCGAAAAATTTGAAAAAAGTCATAGTATAGTATGTCGAAAAATTTGAAAAAAGTCATAGTATAACATGTCGAAAAATGTCATAGTATAGTATGTCGAAAAAAGTCATAGTATAACATGTCGAAAAAAGTCATAGTATAAAGTCATAGTATAGTATGTAAAAAAGTCATAGTATAACATGTTGAAAAAAGTCATAGTATATTATGTCGAAAAAAGTCATAGTATAACATGTCGAAAAAAGTCAAAAAAGTCATAGTATAGTATAAAATCATAGTACAGTATGTCAAAAAAAGTCATAGTATAGTATGTCGAAAAAAGTCAAAAAAGTCATAGTATAGTATAAAGTCATAGTATAGTATGTCGAAAAAAGTCATAGTATAGTATGTCGAAAAAATTCAAAAAAGTCATAGTATAGTATGTCGAAAAAAGTCATAGTATAGTATGTCGAAAAAATTCATAGTATAGTATGTCGAAAAAAGTCATAGTATAGTATAAAGTCATAGTATAGTATGTCGAAAAAAGTCATAGTATAGTATGGCGAAAAAAAGTTATAGTATAGTATCTTGAAAAAAGTCAGTATAGTATGTCGAAAAATTTGAAAAAAGTCATAGTATAGCATGTCGATAAAACTCAAAAAAGTCATAGTATAGTATGTCGAAAAAAGTCATAGTATAGTATGTCGAAAAATTTGAAAAAGTCATAGTATAGTATGGCAAAAAAAAGTTATAGTATAGTATCTTGAAAAAAGTCAGTATAGTATGTCGAAAAATTTGAAAAAAGTCATAGTATAACATGTCGAAAAAAGTCATAGTATAGCATGTCGAGAATTTTGAAAAAAGTCATAGTATAGTATGTCGAAAAAAGTCATAGTATAGTATAAAGTCATAGTATAGTATGTCGAAAAAAGTCATAGTATAGTATGGCGAAAAAAAGTTATAGTATAGTATGTCGAAAAATTTGAAAAAAGTCATAGTATAGTATGTCGAAAAAAGTCATAGTATAACATGTCGAAAAAAGTCATAGTATAGTATAAAGTCATAGTATAGTATGGCGAAAAAAGTTATAGTATAGTATCTTGAAAAAAGTCAGTATAGTATGTCGAAAAATTTGAAAAAAGTCATAGTATAACATGTCGAAAAAAGTCATAGTATAGTATGTCGAAAAAAGTCATAGTATAGCATGTCGAAAAAAGTCATAGTATAGCATGTCGAAAAATTTGAAAAAAGTCATAATATAGTATGTCGAAAAAATTCTTAGTATAGTATGTCGAAAAAAGTCATAGTATAGTATCAAGTCATAGTATAGTATGTCGAAAAAAAGTTAGTATAGTATGTCGAAAAATTTGAAAAAAGTCATAGTATAACATGTCGAAAAAAGTCATAGTATAGTATGTCAAAATAAGTCATAGTATAGCATGTCGAAAAAATTCAAAAAATTCATAGTATAGTATGTCGAAAAAAGTCATAGTATAGTATAAAGTCATAGTATAGTATGTCGACAAAAGTCATAGTATAACATGTCGAAAAAAGTCATAGTATAGTATAAAGTCATAGTATAGTATGTCGAAAAAAGTCAGTATAGTATGTCGAAAAATTTGAAAAAAGTCATAGTATAGTATGTCAAAATAAGTCATAGTATAGCATGTCGAAAAATTTGAAAAAAGTCATAGTATAGTATGTCAAAATAAGTCATAGTATAGCATGTCGAAAAACATCAATAAAGTCATAGTATAAAATGTCGAAAAAAGTCATAGTATAGTATGGCGAAAAATTTGAAAAAGTCATAGTATAGTATGGCAAAAAAAGTTATAGTATAGTATGTCGAAAAAAGTCATAGTATAGCATGTCGAAAAAAGTCATAGTATAGCATGTCGAAAAATTTGAAAAAAGTCATAATATAGTATGTCGAAAAAATTCTTAGTATAGTATGTCGAAAAAAGTCATAGTATAGTATCAAGTCATAGTATAGTATGTCGAAAAAAAGTCAGTATTGTATGTCGAAAAATTTGAAAAAAGTCATAGTATAACATGTCGAAAAAAGTCATAGTATAGTATGTCAAAATAAGTCATAGTATAGCATGTCGAAAAACATCAATAAAGTCATAGTATAAAATGTCGAAAAAATTCAAAAAATTCATAGTATAGTATGTCGAAAAAAGTCATAGTATAGTATAAAGTCATAGTATAGTATGTCGACAAAAGTCATAGTATAACATGTCGAAAAAAGTCATAGTATAGTATAAAGTCATAGTATAGTATGTCGAAAAAAGTCAGTATAGTATGTCGAAAAATTTGAAAAAAGTCATAGTATAGTATGTCAAAATAAGTCATAGTATAGCATGTCGAAAAATTTGAAAAAAGTCATAGTATAGTATGTCAAAATAAGTCATAGTATAGCATGTCAAAAAACATCAATAAAGTCATAGTATAAAATGTCGAAAAAAGTCATAGTATAGTATGGCGAAAAATTTGAAAAAGTCATAGTATAGTATGGCAAAAAAAAGTTATAGTATAGTATGTCAAAAAAAGTCATAGTATAGCATTTCGAAAAATTTGAAAAAAGTCATAGTATAATATGTCGAAAAAAGTCATAGTATAGTATGTCAAAATAAGTCATAGTATAGCATGTCGAAAAACATCAATAAAGTCATAGTATAAAATGTCGAAAAAAGTCATAGTATAGCATGTCGAAAAAATTCAAAAAATTCATAGTATAGTATGTCGAAAAAAGTCATAGTATAGTATAAAGTCATAGTATAGTATGTCGACAAAAGTCATAGTATAACATGTCGAAAAAAGTCATAGTATAGTATAAAGTCATAGTATAGTATGTCGAAAAAAGTCAGTATAGTATGTCGAAAAATTTGAAAAAAGTCATAGTATAGTATGTCAAAATAAGTCATAGTATAGCATGTCGAAAAATTTGAAAAAAGTCATAGTATAGTATGTCAAAATAAGTCATAGTATAGCATGTCGAAAAACATCAATAAAGTCATAGTATAAAATGTCGAAAAAAGTCATAGTATAGTATGGCGAAAAATTTGAAAAAGTCATAGTATAGTATGGCAAAAAAAAGTTATAGTATAGTATCTTGAAAAAAGTCAGTATAGTATGTCGAAAAATTTTAAAAAAGTCATAGTATAACATGTCGAAAAAAGTCATAGTATAGTATGTCGAAAAAAGTCATAGTATAGCATGTCGAAAAAAGTCATAGTATAGCATGTCGAAAAATTTGAAAAAAGTCATAGTATAGTATGTCAAAAAAATTCTTAGTATAGTATGTCGAAAAAAGTCATAGTATAGTATAAAGTCATAGTATAGTATGTCGAAAAAAGTCAGTATAGTATGTCGAAAAATTAGAAAAAAGTCATAGTATAGTATGTCAAAACAAGTCATAGTATAGCATGTCGAAAAACATCAATAAAGTCATAGTATAAAATGTCGAAAAAAGTCATAGTATAGTATGTCGAAAAAAATCAATAAAGTCATAGTATAGTATAAAGTCATAGTATAGTATGTCGACAAAAGTCATAGTATAACATGTCGAAAAAAGTCATAGTATAAAGTCATAGTATAGTATGTCGACAAAAGTCATAGTATAACATGTCGAAAAAAGTCATAGTATAGTATAAAGTCATAGTATAGTATGTCGACAAAAGTCATAGTATAACATGTCGAAAAAAGTCATAGTATAACATGTCGAAAAAAGTCATAGTATAGTATAAAGTCATAGTATAGTATAAAGTCATAGTATAGTATGTCGACAAAAGTCATAGTATAACATGTCGAAAAAAGTCATAGTATAGTATAAAGTCATAGTATAGTATGGCGAAAAAAAGTTATAGTATAGTATCTTGAAAAAAGTCAGTATAGTATGTCGAAAAATTTGAAAAAAGTCATAGTATAGCATGTCGAAAAAAGTCATAGTATAGTATGGCGAAAAATTTGAAAAAGTCATAGTATAGTATGGCAAAAAAAAGTTATAGTATAGTATCTTGAAAAAAGTCAGTAATGTATGTCGAAAAATTTGAAAAAAGTCATAGTATAACATGTCGAAAAAAGTCATAGTATAGTATGTCGAAAAATTTGAAAAAAGTCATAGTATAGTATGTCGAAAAAATTCTTAGTATAGTATGTCGAAAAAAGTCATAGTATAGAATAAAGTCATAGTACAGCATGTCGAAAAATTTGAAAAAGTCATAGTATAGTATGTCAAAATAAGTCATAGTATAGCATGTTGAAAAACATCAATAAAGTCGTAGTATAAATTGTCGAAAAAAGTCATAGTATAGTATGGCGAAAAATTTGAAAAAGTCATAGTATAGTATGGCAAAAAAAAGTTATAGTATAGTATCTTGAAAAAAGTCAGTATAATATGTCGAAAAAATTCAAAAAAGTCATAGTATAGTATGCCGAAAAATTTGAAAAAAGTCATAGTATAACATGTCGAAAAAAGTCATAGTATAGTATGTCGAAAAAAGTCATAGTATAGCATGTCGAAAAAAGTCATAGTATAGCATGTCGAAAAATTTGAAAAAAGTCATAGTATAGTATGTCAAAAAAATTCTTAGTATAGTATGTCGAAAAAAGTCATAGTATAGTATAAAGTCATAGTATAGTATGTCGAAAAAAGTCAGTATAGTATGTCGAAAAATTAGAAAAAAGTCATAGTATAGTATGTCAAAACAAGTCATAGTATAGCATGTCGAAAAACATCAATAAAGTCATAGTATAAAATGTCGAAAAAAGTCATAGTATAGTATGTCGAAAAAAATCAATAAAGTCATAGTATAGTATAAAGTCATAGTATAGTATGTCGACAAAAGTCATAGTATAACATGTCGAAAAAAGTCATAGTATAAAGTCATAGTATAGTATGTCGACAAAAGTCATAGTATAACATGTCGAAAAAAGTCATAGTATAGTATAAAGTCATAGTATAGTATGTCGACAAAAGTCATAGTATAACATGTCGAAAAAAGTCATAGTATAACATATCGAAAAAAGTCATAGTATAGTATAAAGTCATAGTATAGTATAAAGTCATAGTATAGTATGTCGACAAAAGTCATAGTATAACATGTCGAAAAAAGTCATAGTATAGTATAAAGTCATAGTATAGTATGGCGAAAAAAAGTTATAGTATAGTATCTTGAAAAAAGTCAGTATAGTATGTCGAAAAATTTGAAAAAAGTCATAGTATAGCATGTCGAAAAAAGTCATAGTATAGTATGGCGAAAAATTTGAAAAAGTCATAGTATAGTATGGCAAAAAAAAGTTATAGTATAGTATCTTGAAAAAAGTCAGTAATGTATGTCGAAAAATTTGAAAAAAGTCATAGTATAACATGTCGAAAAAAGTCATAGTATAGCATGTCGAAAAATTTGAAAAAAGTCATAGTATAGTATGTCGAAAAAATTCTTAGTATAGTATGTCGAAAAAAGTCATAGTATAGAATAAAGTCATAGTACAGCATGTCGAAAAATTTGAAAAAGTCATAGTATAGTATGTCAAAATAAGTCATAGTATAGCATGTTGAAAAACATCAATAAAGTCGTAGTATAAATTGTCGAAAAAAGTCATAGTATAGTATGGCGAAAAATTTGAAAAAGTCATAGTATAGTATGGCAAAAAAAAGTTATAGTATAGTATCTTGAAAAAAGTCAGTATAATATGTCGAAAAAATTCAAAAAAGTCATAGTATAGTATGCCGAAAAATTTGAAAAAAGTCATAGTATAACATGTCGAAAAAAGTCATAGTATAGTATGTCGAAAAAAGTCATAGTATAGTATGTCGACAAAAGTCATAGTATAGCATGTCGAAAAATTTGAAAAAAGTCATAGTACAGTATGTCGAAAAAAGTCCTAGTATAGTATAAAGTCATAGTATAGTATGTCGAAAAAAGTCAGTATAGTATGTCGAAAAATTTGAAAAAAGTCATAGTATAGTATGTCAAAATAAGTCATAGTACAGCATGTCGAAAAATTTGAAAAAAGTCATAGTATAGTATGTCAAAATAAGTCATAGTATAGCATGTCGAAAAATTTGAAAAAAGTCAGTATAGTATGTCAAAATAAGTCATAGTATAGCATGTCGAAAAACATCAATAAAGTCATAGTATAAAATGTCGAAAAAAGTCATAGTATAGTATGGCGAAAAATTTGAAAAAAGTCATAGTATAACATGTCGAAAAAAGTCATAGTATAGTATGTCGAAAAAAGTCATAGTATAGCATGTCGAAAAATTTGAAAAAAGTCATAGTATAGTATGTCGAAAAAATTCTTAGTATAGTATGTCGAAAAAAGTCATAGTATAGTATGTCGACAAAAGTCATAGTATAGCATGTCGAAAAATTTGAAAAAAGTCATAGTATAGTATGTCGAAAAAAGTCATAGTATAGCATGTCGAAAAAAGTCAGTATAGTATGTCGAAAAATTTGAAAAAAGTCATAGTATATATAGTATGTCAAAATAAGTCATAGTATAGCATGTCGAAAAATTTGAAAAAAGTCATAGTATAGTATGTCAAAATAAGTCATAGTATAGCATGTCGAAAAACATCAATAAAGTCATAGTATAAAATGTCGAAAAAAGTCATAGTATAGTATGGCGAAAAATTTGAAAAAGTCATAGTATAGTATGGCAAAAAAAAGTTATAGTATAGTATGTCGAAAAAAGTCATAGTATAGCATGTCGAAAAATTTGAAAAAAGTCATAGTATAACATGTCGAAAAAAGTCATAGTATAGTATGTCAAAATAAGTCATAGTATAGCATGTCGAAAAACATCAATAAAGTCATAGTATAAAATGTCGAAAAAAGTCATAGTATAGCATGTCGAAAAAATTCAAAAAATTCATAGTATAGTATGTCGAAAAAAGTCATAGTATAGTATAAAGTCATAGTATAGTATGTCGGCAAAAGTCATAGTATAACATGTCGAAAAAAGTCATAGTATAGTATAAAGTCATAGTATAGTATGGCGAAAAAAAGTCATAGTATAGTATCTTGAAAAAAGTCAGTATAGTATGTCGAAAAATTTGAAAAAAGTCATAGTATAGCATGTCGAAAAAAGTCATAGTATAGTATGTCGAAAAAATTCATAGTATAACATGTCGAAAAAAGTCATAGTATAGTATGGCGAAAAATTTGAAAAAGTCATAGTATAGTATGGCAAAAAAAAGTTATAGTATAGTATCTTGAAAAAAGTCAGTATAGTATGTCGAAAAATTTGAAAAAAGTCATAGTATAACATGTCGAAAAAAGTCATAGTATAGTATGGCGAAAAATTTGAAAAAGTCATAGTATAGTATGGCAAAAAAAAGTTATAGTATAGTATCTTGAAAAAAGTCAGTATAGTATGTCGAAAAATTTGAAAAAAGTCATAGTATAACATGTCGAAAAAAGTCATAGTATAGTATTTCGAAAAATTTGAAAAAAGTCAGTATAGTATGTCGAAAAAATTCTTAGTATAGAATAAAGTCATAGTACAGCATGTCGAAAAATTTGAAAAAAGTCATAGTATAGTACGTCAAAATAAGTCATAGTATAGCATGTTGAAAAACATCAATAAAGTCGTAGTATAAAATGTCGAAAAAAGTCATAGTATGCCGAAAAATTTGAAAAAAGTCATAGTATAACATGTCGAAAAAAGTCATAGTATAGTATGTCGAAAAAAGTCATAGTATAGTATGTCGACAAAAGTCGTAGTATAGCATGTCGAAAAATTTGAAAAAAGTCATAGTACAGTATGTCGAAAAAAGTCCTAGTATAGTATAAAGTCATAGTATAGTATGTCGAAAAAAAGTCAGTATAGTATGTCGAAAAATTTGAAAAAAGTCATAGTATAGTATGTCAAAATAAGTCATAGTATAGCATGTCGAAATACATCAATAGAGTCATAATATAAAATGTCGAAAAAAGTCATAGTATAGTATGTCGAAAAAAATCAATAAAGTCATAGTATAGTATGTCGAAAAAATTCAAAAAAGTCATAGTATAGTATAAAGTCATAGTATAGTATGTCAAAATAAGTCATAGTATAGCATGTCGAAAAATTTGAAAAAAGTCATAGTATAGTAAGTCAAAATAAGTCATAGTATAGCATGTCGAAAAACATCAATAAAGTCATAATATAAAATGTCGAAAAAAGTCAGTATAGTATGTCGAAAAAATTGAAAAAAGTCATAGTATAGCATGTCGAAAAAAGTCATAGTATAGTATGTCGAAAAAATTCATAGTATAACATGTCGAAAAAAGTCATAGTATAGTATGGCGAAAAATTTGAAAAAGTCATAGTATAGTATGGCAAAAAAAAGTTATAGTATAGTATCTTGAAAAAAGTCAGTATAGTATGTCGAAAAATTTGAAAAAAGTCATAGTATAACATGTCGAAAAAAGTCATAGTATAGTATGTCGAAAAAAGTCATAGTATAGCATGTCGAAAAATTTGAAAAAAGTCATAGTATGTCGAAAAAATTCTTAGTATAGTATGTCGAAAAAACTCATAGTATAGAATAAAGTCATAGTACAGCATGTCGAAAAATTTGAAAAAAGTCATAGTATAGTATGTCAAAATAAGTCATAGTATAGCATGTTGAAAAACATCAATAAAGTCGTAGTATAAAATGTCGAAAAAAGTCAGTATAGTATGCCGAAAAATTTGAAAAAAGTCATAGTATAACATGTCGAAAAAAGTCATAGTATAGTATGTCGAAAAAAGTCATAGTATAACATGTCGAAAAATTTGAAAAAAGTCATAGTACAGTATGTCGAAAAAAGTCCTAGTATAGTATAAAGTCATAGTATAGTATGTCGAAAAAAGTCAGTATAGTATGTCGAAAAATTTGAAAAAAGTCATAGTATATTATGTCAAAATAAGTCATAGTATAGCATGTCGAAAAATTTGAAAAAAGTCATAGTATAGTATGTCAAAATAAGTCATAGTATAGCATGTCGAAAAATTTGAAAAAAGTCATAGTATAGTATGTCAAAATAAGTCATAGTATAGCATGTCGAAAAACATCAATAAAGTCATAATATAAAATGTCGAAAAAAGTCATAGTATAGTATGTCGAAAAAAATCAATAAAGTCATAGTATAGTATGTCGAAAAAATTCAAAAAAGTCATAGTATAAAGTCATAGTATAGTATGTCAAAATAAGTCATAGAAAAATGTCGAAAAATTTGAAAAAAGTCATAGTATAGTATGTCAAAATAAGTCATAGTATAGCATGTCGAAAAACATCAATAAAGTCATAATATAAAATGTCGAAAAAAGTCATAGTATAGTATGTCGAAAAAAATCAATAAAGTCATAGTATAGTATAAAGTCATAGTATAGTATGTCGACAAAAGTCATAGTATAACATGTCGAAAAAAGTCATAGTATAGTATAAAGTCATAGTATAGTATGGCGAAAAAAAGTTATAGTATAGTATCTTGAAAAAAGTCAGTATAGTATGTCGAAAAATTTGAAAAAAGTCATAGTATAGTATGGAAAAAAAAAGTTATAGTATAGCATGTCGAAAAAAGTCATAGTATAGTATGTCGAAAAAATTCATAGTATAACATGTCGAAAAAAGTCATAGTATAGTATAAAGTCATAGTATAGTATGGCGAAAAAAACGTTATAGTATAGTATCTTGAAAAAAGTCAGTATAGTATGTCAAAATAAGTCAAAGAATAGCATGTCGAAAAACATCAACAAAGTCATAGTATAAAATGTCGAAAAAAGTCATAGTATAGTATGGCGAAAAATTTGAAAAAGTCATAGTATAGTATGGCAAAAAAAAGTTATAGTATAGTATCTTGAAAAAAGTCAGTATAGTATGTCGAAAAATTTGAAAAAAGTCATAGTATAACATGTCGAAAAAAGTCATAGTATAGTATGTCGAAAAAAGTCATAGTATAGCATGTCGAAAAATTTGAAAAAAGTCATAGTATAGTATGTCGAAAAAAGTCATAGTATAGCATGTCGAAAAAAGTCCTAGTATAGTATAAAGTCATAGTATAGTATGTCGAAAAAAGTCAGTATAGTATGTCGAAAAATTTTGAAAAAAGTCATAGTATAGTATGTCAAAATAAGTCATAGTATAGCATGTCGAAAAATTTGAAAAAAGTCATAATATAAAATGTCGAAAAAAGTCATAGTATAGTATGTCGAAAAAAATCAATAAAGTCATAGTATAGTATGTCGAAAAAATTCAAAAAAGTCATAGTATAGTATAAAGTCATAGTATAGTATGTCAAAATAAGTCATAGTATAGCATGTCGAAAAATTTGAAAAAAGTCATAGTATAGTATGTCAAAATAAGTCATAGTATAGCATGTCGAAAAACATCAATAAAGTCATAATATAAAATGTCGAAAAAAGTCATAGTATAGTATGTCGAAAAAAATCAATAAAGTCATAGTATAGTATAAAGTCATAGTATAGTATGTCGACAAAAGTCATAGTATAACATGTCGAAAAAAGTCATAGTATAAAGTCATAGTATAGTATGGCGAAAAAAAGTTATAGTATAGTATCTTGAAAAAAGTCAGTATAGTATGTCAAAAAATTTGAAAAAAGTCATAGTATAGCATGTCGAAAAAAGTCATAGTATAGCATGTCGAAAAAAGTCATAGTATAGTATAAAGTCATAGTATAGTATAAAGTCATAATATAGTATGTCGAAAAATTTGAAAAAAGTCAGTATAGTATGGGAAAAAAAAGTTATAGTATAGCATGTCGAAAAAAGTCATAGTATAGCATGTCGAAAAAAGTCATAGTATAGTATGTCGAAAAAATTCATAGTATAGTATGTCGAAAAAAGTCATAGTATAACATGTCGAAAAAAGTCATAGTATAGTATGGCGAAAAAAAGTTATAATATAAAGTCATAGTATAGTATAAAGTCATAGTATAGTATGTCGAAAAATTTGAAAAAAGTCATAGTACAGTATGTCGAAAAAAAGTCCTAGTATAGTATAAAGTCCTAGTATAGTATGTCGAAAAAAGTCAGTATAGTATGTCGAAAAATTTGAAAAAAGTCAAGTATAGTATGTCAAAATAAGTCATAGTATAGCATGTCGAAAAATTTGAAAAAAGTCATAGTATAGTATGTCAAAATAAGTCATAGTATAGCATGTCGAAAAACATCAATAAAGTCATAATATAAAATGTCGAAAAAAGTCATAGTATAGTATGTCGAAAAAAATCAATAAAGTCATAGTATAGTATGTCGAAAAAATTCAAAAAAAGTCATAGTATAGTATAAAGTCATAGTATAGTATGTCGACAAAAGTCATGGTATAACATGTCGAAAAAAGTCATAGTATAGTATGGCGAAAAATTTGAAAAAGTCATAGTATAGTATGGCAAAAAAAGTTATAGTATAGTATCTTGAAAAAAGTCAGTATAGTATGTCGAAAAATTTGAAAAAAGTCATAGTATAACATGTCGAAAAAAGTCATAGTATAGTATGTCGAAAAATTTGAAAAAAGTCAGTATAGTATGTCGAAAAAATTCTTAGTATAGAATAAAGTCATAGTACAGCATGTCGAAAAATTTGAAAAAAGTCATAGTATAGTATGTCAAAATAAGTCATAGTATAGCATGTTGTAAAACATCAATAAAGTCGTAGTATAAAATGTCGAAAAAAGTCATAGTATGCCGAAAAATTTGAAAAAAGTCATAGTATAACATGTCGAAAAAAGTCATAGTATAGTATGTCGACAAAAGTCATAGTATAGCATGTCGAAAAATTTGAAAAAAGTCATAGTACAGTATGTTGAAAAAAGTTCTAGTATAGTATAAAGTCATAGTATAGTATGTCGAAAAAAGTCAGTATAGTATGTCGACAAATTTGAAAAAAGTCATAGTATAGTATGTCAAAATACATCAATAGAGTCATAATATAAAATGTCGAAAAAAGTCATAGTATAGTATGTCGAAAAAAATCAATAAAGTGATAGTATAGTATGTCGAAAAAATTCAAAAAAGTCATAGTATAGTATAAAGTCATAGTATAGTATGTCAAAATAAGTCATAGTATAGCATGTCGAAAAATTTGAAAAAAGTCATAGTATAGTAAGTCAAAATAAGTCATAGTATAGCATGTCGAAAAACATCAATAAAGTCATAATATAAAATGTCGAAAAAAGTCAGTATAGTATGTCGAAAAAATTGAAAAAAGTCATAGTATAGCATGTCGAAAAAAGTCATAGTATAGTATGTCGAAAAAATTCATAGTATAACATGTCGAAAAAAGTCATAGTATAGTATGGCGAAAAATTTGAAAAAGTCATAGTATAGTATGGCAAAAAAAGTCATAGTATAGTATGTCGAAAAATTTGAAAAAAGTCAGTATAGTATGTCGAAAAATTTGAAAAAAGTCATAGTATAACATGTCGAAAAAAGTCATAGTATAGTATGTCGAAAAAAGTCATAGTATAGCATGTCGAAAAATTTGAAAAAAGTCAGTATAGTATGTCAAAAAAATTCTTAGTATAGTATGTCGAAAAAACTCATAGTATAGAATAGTCATAGTACAGCATGTCGAAAAATTTGAAAAAAGTCATAGTATAGTATGTCAAAATAAGTCATAGTATAGCATGTTGAAAAACATCAATAAAGTCGTAGTATAAAATGTCGAAAAAAGTCATAGTATAGTATGTCGAAAAAATTCATAGTATAGTATGTCGAAAAAAGTCATAGTATAACATGTCGAAAAAAGTCATAGTATAGTATGGCGAAAAAAAGTTATAATATAAAGTCCTAGTATAGTATAAAGTCCTAGTATAGTATGTCGAAAAAAGTCAGTATAGTATGTCGAAAAATTTGAAAAAAGTCAAGTATAGTATGTCAAAATAAGTCATAGTATAGCATGTCGAAAAATTTGAAAAAAGTCATAGTATAGTATGTCAAAATAAGTCATAGTATAGCATGTCGAAAAACATCAATAAAGTCATAATATAAAATGTCGAAAAAAGTCATAGTATAGTATGTCGAAAAAAATCAATAAAGTCATAGTATAGTATGTCGAAAAAATTCAAAAAAAGTCATAGTATAGTATAAAGTCATAGTATAGTATGTCGACAAAAGTCATGGTATAACATGTCGAAAAAAGTCATAGTATAGTATGGCGAAAAATTTGAAAAAGTCATAGTATAGTATGGCAAAAAAAGTTATAGTATAGTATCTTGAAAAAAGTCAGTATAGTATGTCGAAAAATTTGAAAAAAGTCATAGTATAACATGTCGAAAAAAGTCATAGTATAGTATGTCGAAAAATTTGAAAAAAGTCAGTATAGTATGTCGAAAAAATTCTTAGTATAGAATAAAGTCATAGTACAGCATGTCGAAAAATTTGAAAAAAGTCATAGTATAGTATGTCAAAATAAGTCATAGTATAGCATGTTGTAAAACATCAATAAAGTCGTAGTATAAAATGTCGAAAAAAGTCATAGTATGCCGAAAAATTTGAAAAAAGTCATAGTATAACATGTCGAAAAAAGTCATAGTATAGTATGTCGACAAAAGTCATAGTATAGCATGTCGAAAAATTTGAAAAAAGTCATAGTACAGTATGTCGAAAAAAGTCCTAGTATAGTATAAAGTCATAGTATAGTATGTCGAAAAAAGTCAGTATAGTATGTCGAAAAATTTGAAAAAAGTCATAGTATAGTATGGCAAAATAAGTCATAGTATAGCATGTCGAAATACATCAATAGAGTCATAATATAAAATGTCGAAAAAAGTCATAGTATAGTATGTCGAAAAAAATCAATAAAGTGATAGTATAGTATGTCGAAAAAATTAAAAAAAGTCATAGTATAGTATAAAGTCATAGTATAGTATGTCAAAATAAGTCAGTATAGCATGTCAAAAAATTTGAAAAAAGTCATAGTATAGTAAGTCAAAATAAGTCATAGTATAGCATGTCGAAAAACATCAATAAAGTCATAATATAAAATGTCGAAAAAAGTCAGTATAGTATGTCGAAAAAATTGAAAAAAGTCATAGTATAGCATGTCGAAAAAAGTCATAGTATAGTATGTCGAAAAAATTCATAGTATAACATGTCGAAAAAAGTCATAGTATAGTATGGCGAAAAATTTGAAAAAGTCATAGTATAGTATGGCAAAAAAAGTCATAGTATAGTATGTCGAAAAATTTGAAAAAAGTCAGTATAGTATGTCGAAAAATTTGAAAAAAGTCATAGTATAACATGTCGAAAAAAGTCATAGTATAGTATGTCGAAAAAAGTCATAGTATAGCATGTCGAAAAATTTGAAAAAAGTCAGTATAGTATGTCGAAAAAATTCTTAGTATAGTATGTCGAAAAAACTCATAGTATAGAATAGTCATAGTACAGCATGTCGAAAAATTTGAAAAAAGTCATAGTATAGTATGTCAAAATAAGTCATAGTATAGCATGTTGAAAAACATCAATAAAGTCGTAGTATAAAATGTCGAAAAAAGTCATAGTATAGTATGTCGAAAAAATTCATAGTATAGTATGTCGAAAAAAGTCATAGTATAACATGTCGAAAAAAGTCATAGTATAGTATGGCGAAAAAAAGTTATAATATAAAGTCATAGTATAGTATAAAGTCATAGTATAGTATGTCGAAAAATTTGAAAAAAATCATAGTACAGTATGTCGAAAAAAGTCCTAGTATAGTATAAAGTCCTAGTATAGTATGTCGAAAAAAGTCAGTATAGTATGTCGAAAAATTTGAAAAAAGTCAAGTATAGTATGTCAAAATAAGTCATAGTATAGCATGTCGAAAAATTTGAAAAAAGTCATAGTATAGTATGTCAAAATAAGTCATAGTATAGCATGTCGAAAAACATCAATAAAGTCATAATATAAAATGTCGAAAAAAGTCATAGTATAGTATGTCGAAAAAAATCAATAAAGTCATAGTAAGTATGTCGAAAAAATTCAAAAAAAGTCATCGTATAGTATAAAGTCATAGTATAGTATGTCGACAAAAGTCATAGTATAACATGTCGAAAAAAGTCATAGTATAGTATGGCGAAAAATTTGAAAAAGTCATAGTATAGTATGGCAAAAAAAGTTATAGTATAGTATCTTGAAAAAAGTCAGTATAGTATGTCGAAAAATTTGAAAAAAGTCATAGTATAACATGTCGAAAAAAGTCATAGTATAGTATGTCGAAAAATTTGAAAAAAGTCAGTATAGTATGTCGAAAAAATTCTTAGTATAGAATAAAGTCATAGTACAGCATGTCGAAAAATTTGAAAAAAGTCATAGTATAGTATGTCAAAATAAGTCATAGTATAGCATGTTGAAAAACATCAATAAAGTCGTAGTATAAAATGTCGAAAAAAGTCATAGTATGCCGAAAAATTTGAAAAAAGTCATTGTATAACATGTCCAAAAAAGTCATAGTATAGTATGTCGACAAAAGTCATAGTATAGCATGTCGAAAAATTTGAAAAAAGTCATAGTACAGTATGTCGAAAAAAGTCCTAGTATAGTATAAAGTCATAGTATAGTATGTCGAAAAAAGTCATAGTATAGTATGTCGAAAAAATTCATAGTATAACATGTCGAAAAAAGTCATAGTATAGTATAAAGTCATAGTATAGTATGGCGAAAAAAACGTTATAGTATAGTATCTTGAAAAAAGTCAGTATAGTATGTCAAAATAAGTCAAAGAATAGTATGTCGAAAAACATCAACAAAGTCATAGTATAAAATGTCGAAAAAAGTCATAGTATAGTATCGCGAAAAATTTGAAAAAGTCATAGTATAGTATGGCAAAAAAAAGTTATAGTATAGTATCTTGAAAAAAGTCAGTATAGTATGTCGAAAAATTTGAAAAAAGTCATAGTATAACATGTCGAAAAAAGTCATAGTATAGTATGTCGAAAAAAGTCATAGTATAGCATGTCGAAAAATTTGAAAAAAGTCATAGTATAGTATGTCGAAAAAAGTCATAGTATAGCATGTCGAAAAAAGTCCTAGTATAGTATAAAGTCATAGTATAGTATGTCGAAAAAAGTCAGTATAGTATGTCGAAAAATTTGAAAAAAGTCATAGTATAGTATGGAAAAAAAAAGTTATAGTATAGCATGTCGAAAAAAGTCATAGCATAACATGTCGAAAAAAGTCATAGTATAGTATAAAGTCATAGTATAGTATGGCGAAAAAAACGTTATAGTATAGTATCTTGAAAAAAGTCAGTATAGTATGTCAAAATAAGTCAAAGAATAGCATGTCGAAAAACATCAACAAAGTCATAGTATAAAATGTCGAAAAAAGTCATAGTATAGTATGGCGAAAAATTTGAAAAAGTCATAGTATAGTATGGCAAAAAAAAGTTATAGTATAGTATCTTGAAAAAAGTCAGTATAGTATGTCGAAAAATTTGAAAAAAGTCATAGTATAACATGTCGAAAAAAGTCATAGTATAGTATGTCGAAAAAAGTCATAGTATAGTATGTCGAAAAAATTCAATAAAGTCATAGTATAGTATAAAGTCATAGTATAGTATGTCAAAATAAGTCATAGTATAGCATGTCGAAAAATTTGAAAAAAGTCATAGTATAGTATGTCAAAATAAGTCATAGTATAGTATGTCAAAATAAGTCATAGTATAGTATAAAGTCATAGTATAGTATGTCAAAATAAGTCATAGTATAGCATGTCGAAAAACATCAATAAAGTCATAATATAAAATGTCGAAAAAAGTCATAGTATAGTATGTCGAAAAAAATCAATAAAGTCATAGTATAGTATAAAGTCATAGTATAGTATGTCGACAAAAGTCATAGTATAACATGTCGAAAAAAGTCATAGTATAAAGTCATAGTATAGTATGGCGAAAAAAAGTTATAGTATAGTATCTTGAAAAAAGTCAGTATAGTATGTCAAAAAATTTGAAAAAAGTCATAGTATAGCATGTCGAAAAAAGTCATAGTATAGCATGTCGAAAAAAGTCATAGTATAGTATAAAGTCATAGTATAAAGTCATAATATAGTATGTCGAAAAATTTGAAAAAAGTCAGTATAGTATGGGAAAAAAAAGTTATAGTATAGCATGTCGAAAAAAGTCATAGTATAGCATGTCGAAAAAAGTCATAGTATAGTATGTCGAAAAAATTCATAGTATAGTATGTCGAAAAAAAGTTATAGTATAGTATCTTGAAAAAAGTCAGTATAGTATGTCGAAAAATTTGAAAGAAGTCATAGTATAACATGTCGAAAAAAGTCATAGTATAGCATGTCGAAAAAAATCAATAAAGTCATAGTATAGTATGTCGAAAACTTTGAAAAAAGTCATAGTATGGCAAAAAAAAAAGTTAAAAACAATAGACAAAGCCAGAAATCTGGGTGTAGTCATGGACTCAGACCTGAATTTTAACAGCCACATTAAGACAATTACTGTCTCAGCAGGATTTGGAAAAACTTGTCCATGCCTTTATACACTATGACCCCCCCAGACCTCTCAGGTCTGCTTGTTGTCCCCAGAGTCTGAACTAAACAGGGGGAAGCAGCGTTTAGTTTTTATGCTGCACATATCTGGAACAAACTCCCAGAAAACTACAGGTCCGCCGCAACTCTCAGTTGCCATTGTTTAAATAATTGTTAATTTCTTATACTGCACTGTCAATTTCATTCCCGTCTTATCTAGTGGTATTTTTTAACCGATAACAGACATATTTCTGAGAATTTCTCCAATGTGGGTGTGACATAGATTTTATGATAAAATCTAAAAGGAAAACAGTTGGAACGGTTTAGGATTTTGAAAAGTTTGCCTGATTAAACTAAGCCTTATAGCGACGGCTATATTGTAGGTAACAAGAGTACAAAGTCACATATTCCTGCAGGGCCCGTGGTGGATGAGATGGTAAAGAAATATGGTCCTGCCTGTTTTTTATTAAACGTTTTTAACTGCTCTTTAATGTTTTATGTAAAGCACTTTGAATTGCCCTGTTGCTGAAATGTGCTATACAAATAAAGCGGCCTTGCCTATATAGCCACTATATCCAGTTGCAGTAATAAGAAGGTTGTTAGAACACACACTATTTGTACTTTTCAAATGTGTTATGTAAATTGAGCCCTTTCTTTTTATTATTGTATCTCCGTGGCATACTTGACCTCTTTGTATTTTATTGTATACACTTGTGGCTGTATACTTGTTATGTGCTTAATAAAACATAAAAAAAAAAAAAATACTTGCCTGAAGGGGAAGCAGAGTGCCCCACTAACCCAGTCATTTCTGCCACAAGGACCATGTGCCTCACGAGACTGGTGTATAAACAGGGTTCCCCTAGTGACCATTTTAAATTAACATGCAAAATTGCACCACTGAGTGGAACGAATCCAAGCTAATGTGTAGAGAATACAAAAAGTCCCCTAGGAGGTAATTACTTGGTTTTGTCAGCCTGACATAACAAATGCTTATCAAGCTTCACATTAAATGTGCTCTTGTTATTGTCTAATAAATAATCAATTCTGTCTCATTATAGTCGTTAGTCACTTCATGCAGTGCAGAGCAAAACTAACTAATAGTCAAACAGCACAATTAATGATGCAATAAATTAAACAAAGCTTAGAAGTTGAGTTGAAAACTTTATTTTTTTGGTCATTGTTGTTTTAATTTTTTTTTTGTCTTGTCTATTTTTTATTAATTATATTTTCCTACAGGAGAGAAGAAGCAAAGGGGTGGTTTTAACTAATGAATTGAGTTAAAAAAAAGGAAAATGATTTGCTAAAAATCCCCTCTCTTAAAATCTGTCCTTTCATGCTGTATTCACAAGAATCCCGTGACAGTCTTTTTCCCATTTGTGTCATGGTACTTACAAAACCCCACGAGGCTAAAAATACACTGCTGGAAGATAAAGTGTCTGCTGCTGTGTTTCATCCTCTCCGACTGCTCAGCAAGGTGCCTTATGTCTCTGAAATGGGAAGAAGTTGGAGAGAAGAGCAGGATGGCAGCCGGGGTTTGGTGCTGCTGCTGCCGCGGCCGTCTGCCACCTTCATCATTAGCATTAAAAACGTCATCCTCGTCTGGGGGTGACAACGAGGTTTGTACACATGAAGACCGTTGCAGCAATAGAAGAATATGCTGTGAGACTTTTTGTCCTCTTCTCTCCTCTGTACGGTCCTGTCAGTTTGTTTATGAGTCGCATTCAGTCTGGGCCTCGCATCCAGCAGGCAGTGTGGATGTTGGGGCTCATTCCTAAGAACAGTTTGGGAAGTGGGGAGGAGGGCAGATGAGGTTTAGTTTCCAGGCTGATGGAAGGGAGCAGGGTGCGTTTGTACCTGCATTGCTGTGGGAGGCAAACAGAAGACAACTATAAATGCTACACTTTACCACAGATGGAGAATCAAGGGATAGACTTTACTCTGCTTTATGTGTACTCATACCTTGTGGATGTCCTATGTAAAAGTGTTGGTGTGCTCCTTGCTGTGGTCCATGCTGGGGGTGCTGGGGCACTGAGCCGGGGCCCTGCTGAGGAGGCGGCTGCAACATCACTAACTGGGGCTGACCGTGGCTGCCCGAGTGGTGGGGACCCGACATGGCTCCCTGTACATGGGCCTGCGGAGTCAGGAGATTGACAAACCAAGTTTAGGTGCAAAATTGTTTTCAAAAAATTTTTTTCTCCTCATTTGCAGTGATGCATGAAAAGGAACAGTAACCATACAGCAGGAAAAGTAGCAGCACCGTGAATCCATACCTGTGCTATCTGTCCAAGGGGATAGGTTTGTGGGATGCCTTGGTGGCTGTGGATGCTGTAGCCCTGAATGGGGTAAGATCCTTGTGGAGACGTGTGGCCCGGCGGCATGTTGGGTGGGGTGGGAGCTGACAGGGGACCTGAGTGGTACAAGGACTGGGGCTGTGGGCCTGACTGGGCGTTCTGAAAAGAGAGATTACAACGTTGAAAGGTTAAAAGAGCCAATAAATTAATCACAATAACCGTGTGCCAGAGGCTGGATTCTCTTTAAAATGTGGCCCATAAAAAGACCTGAAGATGGGCTAAACAGGCACCTCCTGCCCAAATGAGAGAAAGTAGTAGTGGGCTTTTGCACTTCTCTGGACCTCATTATGGTGGAGGCTTTTTGAAAGGGCTAGGCTTGTCTACCTACAATATAATTCATGTATAAATCCAGACTTTGGAGGATCCCGCCACTAAATTGGGACACAGCAAATATGTTTCAGTATATTTTGGAAAATCCAAGCAGTTGTGTTTCTCACCTGTCCAGGGCTAGGTGCACCATGCTGGGGAGGGGGCTGGTTGCCTGTCGGAGTACTGGAGGGCTGCGGCTGATGAACTGCACCCGAGTGGTGGGAGAAGGCCTGTGGTGCTACAAAGGAAAAAGAAATACTTAGTGTAAAGAAAGCTTTACATCATAATTTTACTGTCAATATATTGTGAGACTATTTAATGAAAGTATGGGATTTATAATTTTTTTCTGGAGCATTATCAACGGAGTGCATACCCCTTATATAAAGATCAGTCCCTCGAGGACTTCGATGTCACGATTGCGCCAATTCTCTCAAATTCAACCAATCACCTCGAATTTGGTGCGACTCGCAATTTCGACCAGTCACCGCAACTTTTCCACAAATTTCACCAATAACCTAAAGTTTTACGCGACTTCAACCAATCACAGCAGTCCCACGTGCACTCTGAGAGCCAATGACCAAGCGGGATTGAGAACGGGTTGATCATTTCCGTGTTTGTGATATGAAGACGAGAAGTGTGTGTGACTCGAACATCTCATTTTACCAACAAAACGTACAGCAAAAGACCGTGCAAAACATTTTAGACCGTCCTGCCAACCTGTATACATTTTAACATCAATGTAGACTCCAACGATTTAAAAGTCGCTGAAGTTTCAATCCTGGCTGTCGGCTCTCTGCAGCGGGTGGGGCTGCGGCTCCGTTCAAATTTGATTCATTCAATAAATTATTATTTTTTGTCTTAAATCCACCAGCCATTTTCATATTATACCAACATTTGCAGCATCCTGAGCTTCTTTGGTAAGGTTACTAGGAAATCTCAGCCCAGAGTAGTTTCATTCTCCCCAAAACAAGTTTCCTTTTTATTTTTAAAGAACTATACAAAAATAAAAATCGCCACTTTTTTTGCAACTTTCACTGTTTCCCGCAACTTCATTGCAACAAACATACAAAAGACATTGCAATTTTTTTTATAAAAGCTCCCGCGAAATCAGGCATTTTGGGCCGCAGCAATCTAAAAAGAAAGGCTGCGAAATCCTGGAGGGACAGAGATATTGCGTGTTTTACGTCAATCACTTTGCAGGTCTGGATCCACTCACCGTAGATGCCCTGCTGTGGTCCCTGAGGTCCGTCTCCCTGTGCAGAGAACTGGGGGCCTCCTGGGGGTCCCAAAGCTTGTGGGTGTGGACCCCCACCTTGACCGATCATCCTGGCTCCACCTTGCAGCATGGAGTACATAGGCTGAAGAGGGGGAGAAAAGAGATGAACAAATAAGCAGATTTTTAATATGTTTTAAATTCTGGAGGCAAGATAAACCATCTTTATTTTAGTGCTACTGCAAACAAACAGTCGCCTAACTATTTAAAACCTGAATTAAAGGGGTTAGAGGATAGACGTCCTACCTGTCCAGGATAGGGTGTCATGGCCTGGATGACCTGCTGCTGGCCGTACTGCTGTGGGTTGTACTGAAGGTAGGACTGAGGGTAGGGGGATGCTACCAGTGGGGCCCCAGCTGCTGACGCTGCTGCTTGCAGCATGGGCGGTGCCGAGGTACCATGGTCAGAGCGCTGACCCACTACCGAGCCTGGTGGAGGCAAAGAATTAGCAAGACGACAGAAACATGGAGGAAAAAACATTACAGCTTAAACAAAGACACAAGAGGCTGTTTTTAAATTATTTTGTTGAGCAGATGTCAGTGCACGGTTGTGTTGCAGGTTATAGCTATCTGGCTTTGACAAGAGCTGAGAGAACATTCATTTTGGAAGCAATTTGCCAAAATTAAAACTACAAATTAAAACCACAGACATACAGCACTGGCGAGAAATGCACTGATTTTACCTTTGGTCCTGGGGTATTTTCCCTGGCTGACTGCAGACATGGTGTACTGGTACATTGGCGGGGGCTGAAAGACAGAAATTATTAAGTAGTCAACTCAAGAAAGACTGTTGCTGCATTGTGAGGAATACATTTAGTCAATTAAAAGACAATAACTTGGCAATAATTTTCATCATCAATTCATCGTTTGTCACTTTTCAACTTCTCCAATGTTATTATTTTCTTTTGGTCTTCTATGATAGTAAAAAGGAATGTCTTTGGATTTTAAATTGTTCAACAGACAAAACAAGACATCTGAATATGGCACCATGAGCGCTGGTGAACTTTGGTGGGCGTTTTATATTATTTTTTGACTTTTTATAGATTAAATGATTTATTGAGCAAGTTATCAGCATAATATAATAATATTAATATGAAATGATAATGTAAATAAGTGTTAGTCGGATCCCTAAATAAATTTAATACAAAACTGGACGCTTTCTCATCAGAAATTTTTATTATACTCCTATGTGGCTGGTCAGACCAGCTGTTGTGCTACACTTAGAACTTACACTTAGTTTCCATATTTTAACATGACACTGGTAGTAAATATGCAAATACGTTTATGTAAATAAGTGTATTTGCTCCTGTACCTGCACAGGATGGATCTGTGATACATAGGAGAGGTAGGGCGTGTTGTACAGTGGTCCCTGTCCGCCTGGGTGCTGAAGGACCACGGGGCTTGGAGGAGTTGGCCGAGGTGGGGTGGGCGCAGTGTTGGGCTTCGCCTGTATGACAACACAACCAGAGGAAAATAAAACCTGCATGTCACTAAGTTAATCACAGTGGTTTCAACACATTTTATTATTCAATATAGGAACATTTTCTACATGTTTTACAATAAGTGAAATAACAAACAGTGTCAATGGGTCTTTGGCTATTATATATATGCTGCAATAAGTATTTGCGCCAACCAACATTTTAAATTTTTCATCTTTTTTTTTTTTTACTTTTGTGCATAGTTTTCATGTCATGAGAATAGCTTGACACCTCTTTAATACATTCCCTGATTACTAGTGCCATCTAAATACTATTCCAGCATTTTTCACATGTCACGGATGTAGCAGGAATAAATTGGCTTACCATAGGCATTTGAGGTTTGATAGGGTTGAACTCTTTAGCGTTGGGGTTTAAGGTTGATTTCTTTACTTGGCTAGAAGATAAGAAAAAACAAAACAAAAAAAAAGTGTTTACAAATGACAATCACAATGACATAAGTAAGCTAACTTGAATGGTTTATGATGAAAAATCTATTTTTGAAACTCACTCTACCACGCCCTCTGTCCGCTCCATTGACTCAGACCTGGCATCGTCACTTCCCGGGGTCCTGGCTGGCTGCGGGGTGGCTGGTGAATGCCTGTCTGAAACGGGTGCTGTTGTGGCGCTTGTTGTGGCACCAGGTGTAGTTGTGGTGTCCTTGGTGGTGTCCTTAGCAGGGGCTGGAGAAGGCTGAGGTTGGGGGTGGGAAGGACTGGGCGCTGGAGTCTGAGCTTTGGGCTCTGATGCAGGGTGAGTGTCTGATGGCGAGGGTTTGGCTGCACCGGCAACCTCACTGACGGCAGGTGGGGTTGCTGCTGCTGGGGAGTTGGAAGAGCTAGAGCTGCCTCCACTCGGCTGGAGCTGCAAGAAGAGCGGAAGATGAGGATTGAGTCATTAGGAGATGGCAAAGAGATATGTGTAGTCTAATGGCACATTAATTCAAGTCATAATTAGACCTTTTGATCTGGAGAATATAAATGATTTTACTGTAATGTTAAGTTTCCAAATCTAAGAAGCAGCCAATAGACACTAGGCGAGTGGCCTTGAGAAGCAGAGACAATGTCCAATAAAACGGGCAAGACATGAGAAACACGTCTGAACTTCACAGCTTCCACCAGGGCGACAGAAAAAAAAAAAAAAAAAAATCTTACTACAGTAATAAGTCACACCCTGCAAATTAAATAACCTCATTATAGAAACCAGTCTCATTTTTACACTAAGAAGTGTTGCATACAGAGTGCGTAAACTTTCAATATCATGTGAAACGTGTTAATGGTCACAACCAAGTGAATAAAACAAGTTATTTTTTAAAGAAATTGTCTAACATCAGTGATGTCAAAGCCTCTTGATTGGTCACAGATTGTCTAATTTCACTCTTCATGGAAATGGAACTGAACTCTTACTCTGAATTCATCTCGAAATTTCCGCAGCTCTGACTCAATCTGCAACCTTTGCTGAACCGAGGGAACTGGTGGAAAAGAGGAAAAAAAAAACGTTAATGAACATCAAAACATTCGGAAACTGCAAACTCAGGGCATATTGTCAAAAACATACATGGCATGTAACTATGCATAAGTGTATATCCTCTGATTTATGTGTCCAGCTAAATTAAAAGACTTCCCAGTGTTTGGCTGGTACCAATTTGAAGTCACACACACACCTTTATTACTCTTGCTGTCCTCTGTGCAGCTGGGGCTCTCTGCTGAGCGTTCTTTTGCAGCTGCGCCAAGGATCTCATTCACTGTAAAGACGAGACACGGATAAACACATGGTAAACTAATTAGTTGCAGTGCTCCATTAGATTTCACCTTCAATACCTGTCGCCTACTGCTACGAGGTGACTGTCTCATTGAGGCAAATACAACTCATGTAATTATAGAAAAATGGTTTTGACTTTGATTTCAAACTGTAAACTATCAAACAAAAACAGAAGTCAGACAGCACCATCGACAGGGAAGAGAGGGGCGGGGCCAGACGTCTTCTGGGCAGGCAGGGAGACAGACGATGTGTCCAAATAAGGTGTGTCCTGGGAAGAACCTGATTTATGAGAGCGAGTAGCTGCAAGGACAGGACAGGGGAAATTGAAGTTTTAGGCAAGATCAATCAATAATATAGAAGAGGATTTTTGTAACAGCAATTGACCGAATGTACCTGTAGACTGAGTGTGTGAGTTTAAAGTACGGACAGTTCTGCTCGACTGTGGAGGTCTTTGGCTCTTGGGAGATGTTCTGATAGAGACTGAAAGCCACAAAAAAAAAATCTCCTTACAGTTGTTCAAAATTCATACAGCCTTATCAACATGCAAAGATGCCGTTTCAACACACAAGTTCAAACACTTACCTCCATTAACAGGCCTGCCAGCTTCAGACAGTGAGTGTGGGAGTGAGTGAGAATGAGGGACTGTGTGTCCGTGTGGAGCAGAGGGGCTGACTGGGGATGGGGCAGCGGAAGCAGAGGCTGGCGTGGGTGCTGGTCCTCCTGGAGATGCAGGTGTGTACGGGCTCGTAGGGCCAGAGTTCGGCCCTGGGCTTGGGCTTCCCTGGGGGTGGTGGGAAGTGTAGGCCCCACCTCTGCCAGACAGAGGGCTGTTTCTTTCTGAGGGCGAGACGCCAGACTGGGGACCAGTGGCAGAGGGCAGTGGGGGTCTGGGGGAGGAGGAGGATGGAGGGTTGGAGCGATAACCTCCACTTAGACGGTTGTGGGGTGGAGGTCCCCCAGGACCTCTCTCAGCTCGCTCCCGGTTCATCTCTCTCTGACGTTGAGGTAATGGAATGTACTTGCCCTCCCTGAAAGAGAAAGATAATAAGTCACACACAGGGGCAACATATAGGCGATACGAGAAGTACTACACTATCAAAACTGACTGGTGCATAAAAACGTTAGGAAATTTGACGTTCAAAGTTTATTCAACAGTTTAACTGGGGGGGGATTTGTTATCTATAATCTACAATACAACAAAACACTATTTTTCTACATGCCCCTCTCACCTGGTGCTGGCTCCAGGACTGTCTCGGCCCCTTTCACGCTCTCTGTCACGGGGGCTCTCACGGCCCCTCTCACGATCGTTGCCATCCCGCACCACAGCACTGTATTTGTCCTCCTCGCTTTTGCCCTCATCATTTTCCAGGCCCACACGATGGCGATACTGGGGGCTGGACTCAATCTCGCTGGCCAGGCGAGCGGCGCGTGCCTCCCTCTGCCGATACATGTCAGAGTTGCCCTTCTCTAGTGGCACACTGGTCAGCAAGAGAAAGGTGGAACAAAGAAATAAATTGAGGGTACAGAAACCTTTAAAAAACTGTTGATGAAGCTAAAACTTAAGTTTGTGTCAAATGTGTAAATCATAGTGTCATAATTATTGAGACTTTGTGGTAATAATGATGATCTTATGACCCCAACAAGTTTTTCTTCATTTAGTAAGCTGGTAAAGACTAAGCGTCTTACCAAAGGACACTTCCTTGTGATGGTTGACTTTCATCTATACATCAAGCTTGACTATTATCAAATGATATGCAAGGAAGACATGGTATAGTGCATGTTAAGAAAAAGAACTCAAATGAACCTTTAGGTTAATCTTGATGAATAAGTAAGATATATATTCAAAGTCTAACTGCTTAAATTACACTCTTACATGGTATGATTGCCTGTTTGATTAACTTAATTACCACAAAATAAAGATGCACATATATAAATACATAAAATAATGTGGTATAAATTCTTTACAACATAATTTCAGGACATTACCAGTGTTTTTACTGCAGTGTTTGGCTTATCTTAGAAATAATAATACATCAATAATTCCTGACAGCAATGAATCCATATGAAAACTTACGTATACATGGAAAGGCTGGAATCATATGTTGACGTGACTCCATATTTTACTTCATTGAAACGGAACATCTCATTGGCATCCCACCCATTGGACTAAAAACAATATATATAAAAACAAAAAGAAAAAACAGGGAGATTAATGGGGTAGAAAGTTAATCAGTACTTTAAAATAATGCTAATTTAGTTCTAGTATCTGAGATGCCACAAGAAATCAGTTTGATTTCTTGTGGCATCTCAGATAAACAGTCCTCTTGTTTCAAAGGATTGAGGTGTGAATAATCAACTAAAAAGGAGGCTGTATGTATTTAGTATGACTGAGGTTGCATATTATTATACTATTTCTGAGTCCAAATGGTATTTATATCATTAGATGTTAGTTGGTGTTTCTGTGCATTAAAGAGACAGAGCGACTCACTGCATCATTTTCCAGATCGTAACTCTCTCCATTGCTGTCTCCTCCCTCCCATCTCTGCAAAACCTTCTCTTTGTGTTCTCCATTGACGCGAGTGGAGCTGATGGCTGTGTCTGTGAAGGTGTCTAAAATTCAAGACAAAAAAAGAAAAGAAACATTCTCAGTGTTTCATTTGGCAAGACTTGTCTATAGCCTGCATTTTGGGTCTCAACATGTTAAACCATGTACCATTATGTTATCATTTGCTTACTTTTAACCATACTGCAGAAAGGTATCTTCTCTCCTCCTATACCCCATGATATCAAAAAGACAATTCAAACCAGTCAAGCCTAACAAAACCATTTACTATAAATAAAGGACACTAAGCATGAACAAATGCTTACTTTCACACAATGCCCCCTTTTCTTTTTCAGGGGGAACTATAGGTCTTTGCTTTAAATGCATTGCAGGTCTGTGAAGAACTTGCATTTGTTACAACAGCATGTGTGTGTGTGTCTGTGTGTGTACCTCTGGTGGCATAGTTGAGGTCAACATCTCTGCAGATCATAGTCACCAGGTCTGAGGGGCTGAAGATCATAGTATCAGTAATCTCCTCCCTCCGTGGCAGAGGTGATGTTGAGCTCTCCTCCTCACTGCGTTTGTGTACAGCATCCACAGCCAACTCACACTACGGACCAAACATTAGGAGGGCAAAAGGAAATTTGAGTACTGTGTGAACTTGCAGAGCAGGACTTAAACAACGTAAAGGCCATATTTTTCCTGGACACAAAGTTTAACATTACGGTGACAGGATTACTTGCAGTGCTTCATTAAATTGGCAGAGGGAAGTGAATGACTGTGTGCTCAACCTGAGCTTCTTACCCGGGAACTGAGCGTCTTGAATATGCCTTCAAATACACTGCCATTCTTCACTCTTATGTCACAGGTGGAACCCTGAGAGAGAGAGAGAGAGAGAGAGAGAGAGAGAGAGAGAGAGAGAGAGAGAGAGAGAGAGAGAGAGAGATTGTTTAAAAACTTATTTATCCAGAAAGGTTAGTCACAAACAAATTGTTATTTATATACGATAAAGTGATACTTCCAAAACTGGAACAGCATTTGTGGATTAATTATACATATTTTATACACAGTATTCTTTGCCTATTTTCAGGGGTAACTTTGACACAGAACGCGCAGCCTGCCTCTTCACAAACAAAATGATTTTGGTTTCGCAGTCAGATGGAAAAAGGATTTTAACCAGTGATTTTCTGCCAGCTGCTGTAACCCTTCACTGCCTGGGACAGACACAGCAGATCACGAAATAGGTAGCTTCACAGTTAGGTATGTTACATCTTACCTCTAACTATTATGGTACATGTCAAAAGGGAGTGAAGCAAGCCACTGCTTTTCTAGAAAAATCATTCTGGTCTGAGAAGAACATTGATAACAAGCCAATTGCCTTACCACAACCGCTGTAAGGAAATGAAGCATTCTGGCATTGTTGTACACACCCTCGAACACCTGCACATGGGAAAAGGTAGTAAGTATCCATCAAATCAAGTTTCTAAGACATGACATAAAAACATCACATAGTGATATATTTAAGGGAACAGAGTTTGATACATTAACCACTACATACAATTAGGAAGTTCAGTCCAAGGGCAGGGCAACACCAACACTATCCTTTCATACAGGAGAACTACTTATGACGTACTCTCCTGAAAGAAGGTTTAACCCACAACTATTCATATGGACCGTGGTCACAGGGTTATTCCTGGTCGTTAGATTAAATTGGATTGTAGTTTCGTGCACACCACATTTTTACATCAGTGATGTTAGTAAACACAGGAGTCAAACATCCTTATATTTTAAATTATGATCACTTGAGATTTCCCATCTATATTTTTTTAATCTTCAAGTATGTAGGTTATTACACCTTAAACATGTCAAGAAGGTGATGATTGGGACTTAAAAATGAGACCTTACTTCAATTTTGCCTCTTAGTTTTTAAACCTTGTACAAAATATGTTGTGCGTTTGTTTGCTGGCCAACTTTACTGAATCCGGATACTCACAGGAGATGACTGGAATGATGGCTTTGCAGAAGTTCGATTCCTGGGGAAAACAGCACAGTTGTAAAACATGTTTGTCTGTTTAGAAACAGGAGTACAACTTCAATGCCTGTCAAGGCAGAGTCACATATCCACATATACAACATATAGTTAGATAAGGAGAAGTTGACGAGCTTAACTTGCAGGTCTAACAAGTTCCCAAAACAACATTCCTACTGCACTGAAAATCTCTACACTGCATACCCATTATGAATGTATAACTTACAGATACTGTCAACCTTTCTTGTGTAGTGCACATGCCACCTTTGTGGCTTAGAGTAAAAATACTGGCATCAGAACAGAGGCATTTTTCAAGGAGGTAATGTGTAGTATTATTTTCAATTGGTTAACATCTCAAAAACATATCAGTTTACTTATCCCTTTAAAACAGATCACACTTAAAATAAAGGAATAGGGAAAGGCATAAAATGCACACATAGGATGGTATCACATAGACTTAGAAAACAAAGACGAAGCTGGCAAGAGTTCAGTAAAGACAGCTTAAGGATTTAGACCACATGACATAATACTAGCCATAAAATTCGATGTGAATTATAATGATTGTATAACATAATTTGTTGTTGTAAAATTTTACATTTTTCTTCGCTTGCACTGACAGGCCAGATAAACTTTACATAGCGTGTATGCCGATTTGCTGCTCACTGCTTTCACCAAACTTAGACCCACCTCACTTTTTTGTCTTCGATTAAATGAGGGCGTTCTGATTGGCCCAGAGACCCTGTCAATCTAACTAGATTGAATCTCATTGGAGAGAGGCTCTATTTCCGAGACACACCCACTGAACACACAGCGCCTTAACCGGTAGGCCTCCAAGTCACAGGACAATCCCCGGACTGTCCTGACAGGAATCGCCCAACCCGCTTACCTCCCGGTCGGTGTCCTGTTGCCACTGTTGATGCCGCTGACTGGGGAAGACATACCGGCGGGGCCCGAGGTTCCGTTAGACGCTTTCCTCCCTCCTGAGCCTGGTTGCTGCTGTTGTTTCAGCATTGCGAAGCACAAGGCTTAGACACAACCAAGTGTAATCTAATTTATAAACACTGATAGCTAACTCTCGGTGTGAAGTTGCGTTGAAGCGAACTATCTTTAGCAATATCACCTGTCCTGAGGAGCGCAGAGCCGGTGTAGCCTCAGTAAGACCGGCTATTGTAGCTAACGTTACTCTTGCTAACTGAATACCAGTCGCTTGTGGCCTAAAATGTAACAGCAAAACACCTCGCTATTTAAATGAAATGTGACATATAAGTTAACTAATTTCACCTGACTATCTACTCTGTAACCGCAGTGGTTATGTCAAAGCAATAGACGTATGAAATGACACGAGTTTCCGTATAATTATGTAGCAATAGCTGGCTAACTTAGCATTAGCTAGCTTTGATCCTCCAGCTCACTTCGGGCGATTTCCCTCCGAGGTTTACTTTCTTCTCTCTGTCGCGTCGCCTTAACTCCGGCACCGCCGACCCTTCCGTCAGAAATAGAGGTCTTGGCGTCACTGTCAGTTGCCTTAAGAAGTTGATTTCTTCAGGTTTCTTACTGAAAACCTGCTGCGGTTGGTCAACACCACCTCTCGGTAGGTTCACTTGACTCAATCCGCGCGCGGCTGACTGGAAACCGGCTGAAAGGGGGAGGGGGCGTTGACATGCGCGTGCGCCTTTGACCTACTAGGGAGCGCGCGTACGTTGAATAATGTGTGCATTGGATCGATATTTGATTAATCCTGATTTATCTCTGGAACAAGAATGGAAGGTTTCTACTGTACACGTGGCAGTCACCAAACAAAACATCAACATCTTTTTGTTTAGTATTACCTTGATATTTATTAATTCCACATTCACCTTTTATCTTTTCATGTGTATGTTGCTGTTACTTGCTTCATGTTTTCATTTCATTCATGAATTCATCAATTACATATTATAAGAACAGCCAATGCCTATAGGCAAACAATGACTTGACCTATTAAACAACATTGTCAGTGCGTCTATACACTAGTTATTACGACTGGAAGCTACAGACAGCATGGCAGCCTCCATAAAGAGCGTTTGTGTAGCAGGAGTTTGGTTATTTTCTCAAGGATCTTGATCTTTCCTTGAATTTTAGTTTCTTCTGACATCATTCTTCTGCCAAAGAAATTGTAAGTACATTTTATACTCAAGCTGATTTGGGAGTTGCAATGGACCTATAGTTACGTACAAATACAGTAGTGTTATGTAGCTAGTAGGCCTACATATGAAATGATCTGTCACTGAACCTATTTAAAGATAAATGGTAAACTACGGTATTTACATGCAGTATTTACATTTAATATCAACACCTTACATACAATATGAGTAGCCTATACATTGTGGCCTAAAGCTGTTTGGAAGTTACCCTGCTTTAAGTGAAAAATCCGTTTTCAATGTCAAGTAGTAACTTCTTAAGGCTTGAAAGGTGTTAGTATTTTACTTCTTAGAGAACCATGGCTCTAATGCATGTTAATTATGGCTTTCAATGGTTTTCATGAAATTTATTAAGTAGTTAGATCATCTTAAATATCAAAATAATTGTTACATGTCAGACGTGATGCAACAAAAATGTAACAACTCAAAAGGAATAATTTAAACATGTAGCTACACTGGTAAATCTTAGCATGAATTCCTTTACACTTTTTTTTTATGACACTTGAGTACATTTTGAATGCATGACCCAGTTACCTTTTAATGGAGTAATAGCATCAAGTAACTTCTTTATAACTAAAGATTAGAGGCAGTTTTGTCCTCACTCTGTATGTCCACATTTCTGACCATCTAACCCTCACTCCAGGTATGCATCCCACATGTTGACAAAGAAGCTTCCACCCCTGCAGAGTTTTCTGTCACTGGTTTCCAGACGTGGCAGTCACCTTGCCAGACAGCAGTATGATGTCATCGTTGTGGGTGGGGGTCACGCAGGGACAGAGGCGGCAGCGGCGGCAGCCCGAGTGGGAGCAGAGACACTACTGGTCTCACAAAAAATACAAACCATTGGTGAGAGAAAGAGACAGTTTGCCCTTTAAAAAAACATCCTCTTAGTGCAATCTAGATAGTGTATATATATTTTTTGGATTAAAAACATTCTACCAAAATATACGTGCTCCTTCTCCCATCACATCCCTCCAGGTGCCTTGTCCTGTAACCCGTCTCTGGGAGGAGTAGGGAAGGGCCAGCTGGTGAAAGAGGTAGATGCTCTGGATGGGCTGTGTGGTCGAGCAGGAGACTGGGCTGGGATCCATTTCTCCATTCTGAATCGTAGAAAAGGCCCCGCTGTGTGGGGCCCGAGGGCCCAGCTGGACCGGCAGCGCTACCGTGAATTTATTCAGGTATCTTATACACAGATGTGGTTTCATTATCTGTTTAGTATAACAGAATTGTTGTCTGTAATTGGATTAAAACATGTTAGCTGTGCGTCTGCCTGCTGTTTCTCATTCAGTCTGAGCTGCTGTCCACTCCCAGGCTGACGGTGTTGGAGGGCTCAGTAGAGGAGCTGCTGGTATCAGAGCCAAACCCAGAGGAGCCTGGACACCACAGAGTCACTGGGATACGTTTGGGTAAAGAAAATGCTATTGCTATTTTATCCTATGCTATTACGATTAGGATTCAAATGGAATGTTGAAGCCAATCAGTTCTGGAGGTTGTTGGACATCTGACATCTAACAAATGCACCAACCCGTAAAATGCACTTTCAACATTTTCCAGTATAAGTTACAGAAAAAAAGTGATCTGTTAATCAGTTTACGATTTTACACTTGTTTTGACATCGTCTCAGCAAATGGAAGCCACCTGATCTCAGCCAGCTCCGTGGTTCTTACTACTGGTACTTTCTTGTCTGGCTCCCTCTTCCTGGGCCAAAGCATGTCCCCCGGGGGTCGGATTGGAGACGCGCCATCGAGTGCTGGGCTGTCCCAGACACTGAGGGAGAGGCTGGGGCTAAGGATAGGCAGACTGAGGACTGGTACCCCTCCCAGGATTGTGAAGGATTCAGTAGACCTTTCCTTGGCTCACGTTCACCCCCCTGACAGTCATCCAACTCCATTCAGCTTCCTTAATACACACACACGCTGCAAGGTAAATTAATTTGGTTGACTAATTGATTAACATTTTTTTCAGCACTAGTATACAAGAAAAGGTTAAACAAATTTAGAAGTGTAGAAGATCTAAAAAGTGCTGTCTATTACATGTTTTTGTTTAGTCAACAAAAGGACTTCTACATTATATCCATTATTTTTTCATTTTATTTGGCAACTAAACACTTCTTCAGCCTGAAGAGCAGCTGCCTTGCTACCTGACCTATACTACTCCTGGTGTAGAGAGAGTGGTGAGGGAGAGTCTTCATCTCAACTGTCACATACAGCAAGACACCAAGGGTCCCAGGTACACACACAGACACGTACACACACAGACGCACGCACGCATACAGTGTTCTGAAACTAAACAGTATTAACACTAGTCTTTGGCTGTCACAGATACTGTCCCTCCATTGAGTCGCGAGTGCTTCGTTTCCCAGGCAGACAGCACCAGGTGTGGCTGGAGCCTGAGGGGGTGACCTCTGACCTTTTATACCCTCAGGGTCTCTCCATGACCATGCCCCCTGACGTGCAGCTCCGCCTCATCAGAGAAATCCCTGCCATGCACAGAGCTGAGATCCACACGCCTGGTATTTACTGCATGAATGCAGTTTGATCTGCATAGTAATAATTAATCTAAAAGCATGTCTACTGTGTTGCCTGAATGTTTTTTTTTTTTTTTTTTAATTTCTATATTTTGGGCTTTTCCAGGTTATGGTGTGCAGTATGACTTTGTGTGTCCCACTCAGCTGAGCCCTGCCCTGCAGGTGAAAAGCACTCAGGGTCTTTTTCTGGCTGGTCAGATAAACGGAACAACAGGGTACGAGGAGGCTGCTGCACAGGTAGCTGCTTTTTTCTGTACACGATATTTAGCAATTCAGCGTTTAAATTGTGGGTCATAAAACATGCATCAATGTAAACCAATTTTCAGTCTTCTGCCACTACCTCACAGTACACACTCTGGGCTCTGAGCGTATCACGTAGTTGTATTTTCCAGGAGTAACAGAATGAGGAGCTTGTTGTCTTACTGGTTTTACCTGTAATTGTGGTTTGTTTCACTTGGAAAAAAGATTAATTGATTAGTTATCAACTATTAAATTAAGAGCCAACAATTTTGTTATTTTTTATGAAAAAAAAAAAGTTTAACTTCTTTGATTCCAGCTTCTTAAATGTGAATGGTTTCTAGTTTCTTCACTCCTCTATGACAGTAAACTGAATATCTTTGAGTTGTGGACAAAACAAGACATTTGAGGACGTCATTTTGGGCTTTGGGAAACACTGATCGGCATTTTTCACTATTCTTTTTTCTGGCATTTTAGAGACTAAATAACTAATCGATTAATCGAGAGAAAAAAACGACAGATAATCGACAATGAAAAGAATTGTTAGTTGCAGCCCTACGCTTGTTTCTGTCTGTGCAGGGCCTGTGGGCGGGGGTGAACGCTGCCCGCTGGGCGCGCTCCATGCCGCCTGTGGCATTGTCTCGGACAGAGAGTTATATTGGCGTTCTAATTGATGATCTGGTGAGCCGAGGCGTTACAGAGCCGTACCGCATGTTCACCAGCCGGGCTGAGTTTCGAACCTCTCTTAGGCCGGACAACGCTGACCTCCGCCTCACTCTGAAAGGTAGGCATAGTGTCTGGGACATATCCGGATGTGAGACAACCTGCAGTCATTCAATTCAATTTTATTTATAGTGTCAAAACATAACAGAAGTTATCTCTGGACAGTGAGAACACTTTGCAGAGTCATGATGGGTCCTACGAGTTGTTGTTCTACTTTCTAGTTTTTGTCCACTCATAAATGTTTTCCTCTGCCAGGGTTTGAGGAGGTGGGATGTGTGTCCACCTTGCGCTACCAGGAGGCCGTGAGAGTAAGGGACAGTCTGCAGGATGCACTGGCAGCCCTTCAGGCTCTCTCTCTGTCCACCCACAACTGGAGAAAAAAGTTCCCCGACATGCGTATGAGCGAGGCTAAGAGCACTCTACTGACGTGAGTGACAAATATGTGGAATCACCAGTGTCATGGACCAAATCTGCCCAGCAGAGCATGTCTGACGTTTCATCTCAAGATACAGTCAAAAGTGGTACATTTTTGGTCCTGACTGTTACTTTGTGGCTTCTTTTTCAGTGGTATGGACGTGCTGCAGTACAACGACGTGTCCTTTGAAATGCTGGCATCTGCCTTCCCAGAGTGCCTTTTACCACACATGGAGTTCTCACAAAGACTTAAGATAGAGGGTAAAAACTGGTTTTGGTATTTTTGAAGCAGCAGGGAAGGGGAACCTTGCCTTCATGGCTCAATTATCCTTATGCACTGCCTCAAAATGCGGTTTTGATATTGTCCATAACTACCATAGCATAGTTCATATTTTATCAATAAATCATTTCTCCTCTTATTTAGCTGTGTACAGACCTCACTGTAACCTTCAGAAGAAAGAGATTGAGAGAATTCAGAAGGAGGAGAACATGTCTCTTCCACAGGACATAGACTATTTCTCTCTGCCGGTGTCTCTGTCTCAGGAAGTCAGAGAGATTTTGGACAGAGTTCGACCCAGCACTGTGAGTATAATGTATTTACTGCTTCCTAATAACTTTGTTCTGGATAAATTAAATAAACTTTTGTGCGGTTTAATGAAAAAATAAAATGAATTCATATGCAACTAATACCATGCTTTATCGTCCAGCTGGGTGCTGCTACACGTTTGCAAGGTATCACTCCAGCTGCAATTGTCCATCTCCTTAACTACGTACGGCACACAGGACAAAAGGAGAGAAGAACGCACAGAAACCAACCAGACCAAAAGAAGGAGAGAGAAGAGGAGCTATGTGCAAGAAATGCAGCTTTACCTCAGTGAAATAATAACTCGTAAAATGTCTTGTAAAAATGTATGTATTCCGGAAAATGTACAAAAGAATAAATTAGTATTTCTATGTTTTACTTTATATTGTAAAAAAAAAAAGGAAGAAAAAGAAACAAATTCAAATGACATAGTAAACATTCTTTCATTTAAAAATATTTCCTCAAGATAAGAAGCCCTCAAAGCTCCCTAAATGCTCCACTGTTAGCTATCCGACTACCTGGTGATGAATTCTAATCCTGTTAGTAATATTACTGTGAACAGCGTTAAACTCCATGTGACCGCCCCAGTGTCACTACCATTAATGACAATGTGCCCGTCCAGCTCAGCAGTGCCTCTAGTGAAGAAACCAAATGGAAACTTCCAGTTAGGCTGAGATGAGCCCCTGGGGGGTTCTGGGTAAACTGTAGTGTCAACAAACGTCACCTCCGTGGTCAGAGCAATAGGGGACGACTGAGGACACTGAGGGGAAAAACGGGAGGAGAGTATTTTAACATTTTCATAGAGGTGAAAACTACGTGTGTTGCACAAATAAAAGGGATTTTTGATGCTTGCTTCACAGTGAGATGTGCCTACCTTGAAATTTTGACACTGAAAAATGTATTTGGCCCCCAGGATGTAGTTCTGGGGAAGGTCTAAGAGACCCTGGCGGGCCCACAGTACTCTGACAGAGAGAGAGTTGGGGAGGACGCAGCCTAATTCACATGTTTCCTGAGAGAGGGAACGAAATAAATATGAGGAACACATGGCTGTAGATCCAAACCACAGGCACACAATGTAAAGTTTCAAATAATCCAAAAACATAATATTCAGTTATTCAACTTTTTTTTGTAATACTTTCAATTCCTGATTCAGCTGTACCTGCAGGCTGACAGGACACTCCTGGGTGATGGCTCTCGTCCAGTCCGGTTGGGAGCCCGAGTTCATGGCGATCACATCGGGCGTAGCAAGTCCCTGCAAGATCCCGTAAATCTGGGAACGCAGCTCTGAACAGTCACTAGATGGGGAACTAAACAGCATACAGAAAGTGAAATGACACATGGAAGATTCAATAAAAAACTCACTGCATCATAATAATCTTTAATAGTAGGACTCATTTTTAGCAACTCCACCACTACTCTTCATGTAAGAAACATCAGTTAAAACTAGATGATAGAAGCGAAGCAACTACTTACCTGAATGTGCAGCCCGTGACGGTGTTGTGTGTGAAGAGGACAATTGCTCGTCTGCTGGGGTCTGAGGAACACTCCCCACTCTGTGACAGAGCCAGTGTGGTCAGCTAACTCACTGTCAAGGAACCATGATTGACTCAAAGCTAGCGGGATAAATGAAACAATAACTGAAAGAGAAGTTCATGATGTTGTTTGTGAGGATACAGGCTTCACTTCTCCATCAAAGCGACCAATGACAGGAGAGCCCACTCTGAGTCCGACTGCAGGGATCGGTCCTTTGGGAGTGGGGCTGGGTGTTGCCAGCTGGAGGAAAGAAATGGTATTAATGGAAGGGTTTGAATCTGTAGTGCATTTAGTGAAGAAATATGTGGCTTTAACAGGCTACCTGGAACTGTACAGTGTGTGTCTGCAACAGCAACTGATTTGGATCCACATCAGCTAAGACCACGCTCACTGTTGCATACGTGAGTTCCCCTCTGCCTGTGTATCCAATGACAAACTCCACCTACAGGAGAACCAGTAGAACTGGGTTTAAAGAATTGTTGTGATTTAGAAAAGGATTGTGGGGGGAGGTCCTTACATTTTCATCTACTTACATTTTTCACCACATTGACACAGGAGTTGTTTTGTTCCCTTGGTGCAGGCCAGTCAGTCCGTGTAGTAACTGGGATCTGAAACGAGTTAGTACAGCGCCTCATTTAAACGGCATTAACTAATTAAGATGCATTTTTTAATGCACATACTGTTCTTTTACAGGCTAATAACTTACTTTAAAAAAAATCCACTCTCAAGAGGCCAAACTTGTAAGTTGAAGAAACCTAACAAGTTAATTATTTGTGCTACAGATTCAGTTTTTGTTTGTAGAAGAAATTAATTGGGTCTGGTTTGCACAAGCAGTGGGAGACAGCTTAATTGTTCATGTACTAGCACCTCTGGTTATCAAACCATAAAACGAGGATAAGAGGCTTACTTAAAGTGCAAGGTATATTGTTTAATTCTAAGACTTGTGCTTTGCGACATACAGGAGAAAACCCCAAATGCTAGCGTTGGCAGCTTATTTTGTAGGCTTATCGTATCAACTTGTGCAGAGGCATGTGAAGTGCAAAATGAAAGTGTCCCTGCTAATATGTATGGCTTTGAGCTGTATGTACAATCAGTGACTTACCAGTAGGTTTGACACTCGTGCCGTCCCGACTATTGGAATCTGTAATACAAAAAATATTGATGTTAGCCTATCTGAGATTCTCACCAGTAATTGTCTGCATAAAAGCATTTATTGCAGGCAGACTCACTAACCTTGATCAGGCTCAGGTTAGAGTAAGAGCGGGCGTTTAAATTTGGGTCTGTGGTGCATGACTGAGGAGTCAACATGCGGGTACAAGACAGAGACACAGACCTCAAGAACTCTGAAAGCAGGAGAAAACAGAAGGGTTCGTTTTAGGAAAAAAAAAAAAAAAGATATAGTGGTTAATACGGTTGTGATATACAAACACAATATACTTCACATACAGTATAGCAATGCAATGACTGTTTAAGCATATTGTGTATTTTTATAAAAAGACAGCACAAATATACAAAAGAAAATTACTTCGAATTTCCGTTTGACTTTTCTCATCATTCAGGAAGCAATTTCTGTTAACTGCAATGAGAGTACTTCAGGGACTGTAGGAAATAATTAAGAGAGACAAAGGGGCCTTCTGGCTAAATGTGATTTTATGTAATTTTGCTGTTACTAGTGCACTGAGAGATTGACATGAGAAAAGACTGCTCATTCTGACGAGAGAAAGTCCCAGACACAAAACTTAACCTAGATGGCAGGTCTGGATTTAAAAACGTTTGGGGGAACTCTATTACACTACGACACGCAACAGTTTGACATACTTTTTTTATTTGGTGTGAACTTACTTGCAGGGTTGCGGTTGATACACAATGTAGTAGCAGCCCCTGGAGATGGCTGATAAAGGAGACTCGGCACAGACGAGCTGGAGAAATATGTCTGGATGACATCATCAACCTACAAAAATTAAAGAATCTTTCATGCATTTCATCTATTAAAGACAGACTCCCTGATTAAGTTGTAGTATTGTCTAAAAGTGTATTACTTTTAATACTTTAGATTCATCATTGTAAGCAGAAAAACATCTTAGGGACCGTTTGGGATTCATGGAATGGACCAGCGGAGGAAAATAGGGGAGGGTCATGTCTTTTTATTCTGTGCTGAGGGGAGGGTCATCCAATATTTTTCAGTCCGGAGGGGAGGGGGGGGGGGGGGGGTGGTCACCCAACTTTTGTATTCATGAAACAGCAACATTTCAAAGTAGCTTGTTTGGTGCATATTTTTCCATGTAGCTCTTAGTCTCGGCCCTCCTTTGCTACCAGATGGGTCTGACCGCATACGCGGAGTTTGCTGGGGGGCAGGGGGAGCTGCCCCCCTGGTGGCTGAAACGGGTCATTTCATTGTTTAAAAAATGAGTGGAATAATTCAATATGAATTACGTCTGGCATGATCAATCATAACACAAAACAACTAAGTGGTGGTAGGTAATACATCTGATTTCATATACTGCTTTAGTAAAAAAAGTATTACCTGGCTGACAATGGGAGCAGCAGGACGCAAAAAATGAAAGTTATTGTTGTACTAGTCTGGACATCTTACCGTGCCAACCTTGCAATAAAGGCTTCCTAAATGCCACATTTGATGTCGGCTTACTAACTGATTGCGGGTTTTATGTAGATTTTATAAGTTTATTCCACTTTGTTTAAACGGCGAAGAAGCCTAGTGACGAGCTAGTGACGAGCAACCAGTTTGTGTGTTGAATGTTAGGCTACCCAGAGTGCCTTGCTGAATGGTCTCAATATTTTATTGTTTTATTTCATGTGAATACTAGTTTACTAGAGGAGTAACTTAGTATTTGAAGTAATGCAGTAATGCATGCAGTGTGCATTGTGTTTCCACAACAATGTTAGTGAGTAAATCTACTGAAATGGCCCCCACACCATAACAGAGGAGTGGGATGCGTCAGATGAGAATGCAGAGGTTTAGGCACATATGACATGGCTATAAAAAAAAAAAACAATGGTAATCTGTACAATATTTGCTAAGCGCAAACCAGTACAGAAGGTATCAATAAATTGCTGGGGGAGGGTCATGCCTTTTTTTCCAAATTGTTATGGAGGGTCATAGAAATTTTTTTACTGGTGAGGGGAGGGTCATGTCTTTTTTGGCTAAAGGTCCCAAAACTCCTCCGGTGGCCCCTTAAATAAATAACGAACAGTCATTTATCTGTTTACCCTATAGAAATCTCTGCTGTGGCTGCTGCCTGTAGGTGCTGGTGGTGAGAAGTGGTACGAGTCCCCTAAAGTTGGATACTGAGGTAGAGCTGGGAGGGACTGTGGTGCATTATCTGTTGGGAGATGCTGCGTTAGTGGGGGATACTTACATGTTGCACATTGATACGCTCTTGCGAAAATTAGCTGTAACATATTCAGCGATTCCCCTGGTGGGCTATTTATTTTAAATGAATATATTCTCATTACATCTACGTACCTTTAGGCCGTACACAAAACAATGAGTCAGTCACAGTGACAAGAGATAAATCCACATTAGCCCTAAACATCAGCCATTTTTCAATGCAAACTCCGGATCTGTAAAATAAAAATAAAAAAATTCTTTAAAATGCTAAAAATGTGCACTTTGTGCGCTATGACTTCAAAGTGTGTGCCGAAGACTTACATGGCTTTCTGTGAACATCCGGTGAAGACGGTACTCAAGTTTTCAATACCACAATTAACAGCATCACAACAGCAGCCAATGTCGCAGAAATCAGGGGTTAAATCACAGAGACAACCTTGATAACAACAACAGAAAAGACTTGTGTTAGTCAGGACAACTTCCGTTTTCTGTTTACTGGTTTAACAAGAGTACATAAGAAGATAGTCAGTGTTTCCTTATGTACTCTTGACAGTGACACTGTCAATGTTTTTAAATCTTTAGCTATGTTATTGAGTTTATTGTACACAATAGTTGTAAAAAGTGAATTCAACAATGTTTGTGGCCATTGATCTGATTGGAAATAACTTAGATCTAACTGTAAAAAGCCAAGACTGTACACTTTAATCAATAATTACTAAGTTCTAAATCAAAGTCTCCAATTAGGGTCTGATATATCGTTAATAAGCGGTAACAGTTCTTGAAGTTCAGCAGCTATTACAGTGCACAAAAGAAAAAGGGCAAATTAGTTTAAACCTGGTATTGTTTTATAGACTTGCTAAAAAGCACCGTTAGTTGCATTACCAAGGGGCACCTAAAAACAGATGCTAGGGTTAAGAAGCTAAAGATGTACAAAAAATGAATTGGGTCTGGCTTGCACATTCAGTGGGAGACAGCTTAATTGTTCATGTACTAGCACCTCTGGTTATCAAACCAAAGAGGCTTACTTGGCCTAACAAAAAAAAGACAAGATCCCAAGAGGCAGGTGTAAGTTACCCTCTGAAGTCACAAGAGGTTGGACGGTGGTTGCAGGGGGCGCGGTGACCACAGTGGGAGCTGGAGACAACGTTAGCGTCGTGGTTGACATGGAGTCCCGAGTGGCCGCCTCACTGGTGGTTGCTGAGCTGAACGGCGCTCCATTTATAGGGCTGGGAGTCACGGATTCTGCGGCTGCGGGGGCCAAACGTCCACACAAGACGATACATATCTGAACTGAAAACCACTGGCGGGAATTCATTTCGTCAAAGAGACATGTTGCGGTCAACAGTGCGATGTCTAGCTAGCTAGCTAGCTGTTAAAACAATGGTAACTTTACAGTTGGCTGAATGTATTTCTCCTACGTCACTCGTTACAACTTTACACCTATGAATTCTTACAATAAAATAAACCAACGTTAAAATTAAATTCAGAAAACGTTTTCCATGGATGCATTAAGCTGAACCCTTTTATATACAGTCTATGAGCTGAACATGCTAGACAAAATACACCAAGAACAAGCTTCTTCTTGTTACCAAGGAAGTTGTCAAGGCGACTTCCGTTTCTAAGTTAATACTACCGTAAAACCTGTAAAAGAGAAGAAATATTTTTTCTTCTTAAATGAATGTGATCATTCAGCAATGGTCTTCCCATACGTCTGTGGTTGTGCTTACATGTCATTGCATTTAATAGCTGACTTTGTACAATATTCCAAAATATAGGTAATGGTTGAGTTGAGCTTGTCTCCAGGGCCCAGTTTTTCAAAAGTAATCCAGTGGGATTTCGGATCACGGATTGGATCAAATCTTGGAAATGGGTTTTTCAAAAGCAGAAGAGGGATTCCGAACTAAAATCAGATCACGTAATCCGATTTTACATTTGAGCTGGATCAAACCTGCCCTTTGGGTTTTTCAAAACTTTGAACTTGGTTTGGGATCTATTTGATAAAAAAAAAAAAAGATTATCCTGATCCCATCAAAAGGGTGGATTCAGTTGTGATTTTTCAAACCAAATACAATCAGAGAGGTGATTTTTGACTATTGGATAGTATTGTTTTTGTTTTGTTATTTAACATTATAACAAAATAGGGATTGTAAAATGTTTCTGTTTATTACAGTATTTCTGTTTCTTAAAATTAAAACAAACAATGGCTATTTGTGGCCACCGGTATTTTGACTACCTGTTGTTCTTTTGTAAACCAGTAGGCTTAGTAGTTGGTTCCATTTAAGGCTCTGGTAAAACTGAAATTTGGTATTTGGATCACAGTGATCCAATCCAATGTTCCTTTGAAAAACTGGCATAAAAGTAAGATGGATCAGGTGATCCTGGATAGCAAAACATTGGATTCAAATCAGGATCAATTTGATCCAGATTACATTTTTTGATAAACTGGTCCCAGAATATCAACTTCAAATGCAATGTATGTCCACTAGCTTTTGTTAAAACTCCTAAGATATTTTGTGCTTCTCAACCATAGACGGTTAACAGTCTATGTTCTCAACCCATATTCAAGGTCTGACATGTCAGGACATACAAATCCAGTTCCATGCAAGTGGATAAGCTAGAGCTACAATGAGCCATTGACCCATAAACATTTCCCTCAGCACCAAATGCCTGAGTTACAGAGTTTAGCATGCAAATACAGCAATTTCTCCATAAGAAAGCATTTATAAACTGAAGAGGTCATGCAGTAATTTTGCTGTAAATGCTTTTTTAATGTCTCCTGTGTCTGGACTCTATAGAGGTATACGGTAGCCATGTCACAGAGGGAGCAGGCACAAATGATAGTATAAATGGTAATGGAAAAGCAGTGACCTTATTGGGCTCTGCCTACATATTCTTGTAGGCAGTTCACTGACCCAAATTATGTCCTAAACTTCCGAAGAAAATTTGTTACACCAAGAGTTATCAAGTTTCATAGTACAATGCCAACAACAAATGTCTCATCAGATTACCTGCATTCTTTGTCCTGCCTTCAGGTTACCTACATCGGGCATGCAACATACAAGTTCATTTAGGGGGGGGGTGTAAGTAGATTAAATTACATTCCTGAGAGTCATTAGACTGGGTAAACCCAGGCCGATTTGCCGGCGATTTGATTTCGCCCTGCAGCTCAGGCTGGAAACCTGTACATTTATCTAATCTGCTTGCAAAGGGCGTAAAACACAATGCATTTTACTTCAGGAAACTCATTCTTCCGACACAGATGGAAAATGTTGGACTAACCAGTGGGGTGATCGAATATTGTTTAGTCACGGAACCAATAAATCTGCTAGTGTAGCAATCTGTTTTAATAGGTTCCCAGGAGACATCATTACATACAGAGCAGATGGGGAAGGTCACTGGCCAACGGTCGTTTTAAAAGTTGAAAGCCATTTTCTCATATTAACCAATGTGTATGGATATAGAACTTTTGCTCAAAACAAACAAATGCTTGATAAGATTACTAATACTGTATCAGAGCTTAAAGCTCTCCAACCCACAGACTTAATTTTAATGGGAGGTGATTGGAAGAAGAAGAACCCCTGATGAATGGAACGATAGATGGCCTTCTAAATTTTACAGTAATCATTACAACCCCATAATGAGAGAATTTATGAATAGTAACTGCCTGGTTGATATATGGAGAGTTTTAAACCCAGAGGAAAAACAATACACATGGTACAAACCTAATGGTACATGTAAATCTAGAATTGACTACTGGCTTGCTGCTAGTTTATTTGGGGAGTTTACCTTTCAAGCTTCAATTTCTAAAGCCCCTTTAACTGATCACTGTATAACATAAATAACACTAAATTCAACCTGTAGGAAAAACAACAACAAAGGGTACTGGAAATGTAATACTAATTTGCTAAAAAATAAGGATTACTGTGCAAAAATAAAAGAAATAATAAGTGAAACTGAAACTAGCGAATCCATAAATAACTATTGTAATACAGTTGCGTTCAGAATAAATAAAATAAATAAATAAAAGTGAATAATGCTCAAAATCCTTGGAATAGCTTTTAATTCCATAATATCAATGCATTGGGAACACTGCACATTCAATTCCAAATCAAAACAAGACCAAAATTGATCAAGTTTGTGTTATACCTTTACAGAAAGTAAACTTACAAACTCAAACATTTACTGTATAAACTGAAACATGTCTCAAGGGTTTGCTTTACTTTGAATCACTGCACTAATATTTAGTTACATAACCATTATTTCTGAGAACTGCTTCACATCTGTGTTGCATGGAGTCGACCAACTTCTGGCACCTGTGAACAGGTATTCCAGCCCAGGACCATTGAACTACATTCCACAGTTCCTCTGCATTACTGGGTTTTGCCTCAGAAACAGCATTTTTGATGTCACCCCACACATTTTCTATGGGATTGAGGTCTGGGGATTGGGCTGGCCACTCCATAACATCAATCTTCTTCATCTGGAACCAAGACTTTGCTCGCTTACTGGTGTGTTTTGGGTCATTGTCTTGTTGAAAGACCCATTTCAAAGGCATTTCCTCTCCATAAGGCAACATGACCTCCTCAAGTATGTTGATGTATTGACATTATTATTTTCCACTGTCTTTAAATCAAAGTTGTGGTGATATTGCCAACTAAAGTAAACACATTTTTCCCAACTGAAACGGGTCTGTCTTTTGACGTCGACAGCTCCTCCATCTTGAGTTTTGATTTGAACCTTTTTCTTGTCAAGAAACTACACAGGCAATTGAATGATAGTGACATCTAGTGGACAAACGAATGACCTGCTTGTCAAATTAAAACAGGCTATCATAAAAAAGTTGCATTGTTTGCATGATAAAATGTAATCAGGTAATCTTCAACAATGTAACTGTAATATGATTACACGTTTTCATTGTAATCTGGGTTTATTACAGTTACTTGATTTTTGTAATCCGATTACGTAATCCAGATTACACGTAATCCGTTACTACCCAACCCTGCCAATCACAAACTGGCTAATCCACCTGGCGGGCTATAGAGAGGCAAAGTCCCTCCCCTTCCGGTGGACCGCCATGGGACCTTAACCAAAGAGTATAGGTACTTCTATACTCTTTTCCTTAACTTGGAAAAAATATGAACGGTAGTGAATGGGGAAAGACAAATTATTTTTTGATCCTTTTTAAATTGAGCCATGAATTACACATATGTGTTGTGGAACAGAGCTAAGCTAGCTAGCTAGCGAGCAAGTTGAGCATCAAGCTAGGTGACGTAAATTGTGTCAGATGAGAGATGTAGTTCACTGAGCGGTTTCACACAAAACTTAGTGGTCGTATGACAAACCTACGGCTAACTGAGACTTTCTTCGGTTGAAAAAATCTTTTAAATTTACGAACATCATATTTGTAATCCATGGCTCAATTCAAACCGGACCAAAAAATGATTATCTCTCCATTGACTCCCGTTCATATTTTTTCGAAAGATAGGTCCCATGGATGGACCGGAAGTAGAAGGGCGTGACTTCGGCTGGCGGGTTTAACACGATGACGATAGAGAAGCAACCAAGCAGCTTCTTGTTTACATTCAACCAAAGCCTGTCCTTATTAGACATTCACTGATTCAACATAGCAGCCACAGAAGCGCAGCAACCGCTGCCTGTCGCTGCTATCAGTGTTGCCAACTCTTTTCCAATGAAAGTAGCTAACACTAGCTCCAAAAGTCGCTAAAAGTAGCTATATGACGCCATCCATCATTTGCATATGTGTGACGTCATTACGCACTCATTTGCATAAAGCTTAGTGGTGGTTGTGTCAGCAAGGCAGATAGAAAGAAATAGAAATCTTTAGCCAAATAATCACAAATTCAATACAGCAATTAATTTGACCATATCATTATTACTTAGGTAGTCTATCTTTGAAGTAAATTAAAAGAAATTCTACAAAGGGAGGGAAAAAGATCGATAAAGAATTCTCAAAGGCCAGCTCAGCGGCGTCTTTCTCCCGTCGCCTCCCACTGTCTCTCGTACCTACACCGGCCCCTGCACCCTGTCCTTTCTCCACTTTCTACCTGCCTGCACTTGGCGAAGTGCTGCTGCACATGAAGAAAGAAGGGAAGAGGGGCTGCTCCTCCTCAGTGTGTCACAGAAGTACAGAAGAGAGAGGAGACTGTTTTGGCGGCCACAGGAGAGAAATACCTCGCGTGCCCACTGGACAATAATTTGTCGCTAGTCGCTTTTTTGAAAAAAAAGTCGCTAAAGGGGGTCTGAAAAGTCGACTAAGTCAACACTGGCTGCTATGTCACCCGAATCGTTGGTCTGATTGGTTGAAGGACTATCCAATTGCATACAATGCCCGTTGATCACGCCTCTTGTGCAGAGAAAATACAGAGCAGACTCCCCAGACTATCAGTCTTAAAAGATTGAACTTGGTCTGTTGATAGCCAGACTAGAGAGTCATTTCACCTTCAATTAAACAGATTATTACTATTTGTACAACGCTTCTAATAAGATAGTAGGCAACTTCTGGGCTCTATGACGCTATGAATAAATAAGTTGATTTCTTGACCTCACTGTTTTCCCTCATGGGATAATTACAATGCCTCAGTGGCCATGAGGAGATTAGGAGCACAATGCAAGGCTGCAGACTGAAGTAAATGCCAATCAGAGGTAAACAAAATGTTCCTTGAGATTTACACCAGACAAAAAAAGAATTTCGTTTGTATTCTTTGATTTTGTTCCCTCTCATTTCAAAGTTTAAGGTAGGCCTATTTATTTATCATAACAATTACAGGGAAGCAGTCATTGGCAATGAACATCTTAGGTCTCACGCTCCTTCCAACAATGTTAATAAAATAGGTATGAGAAAGAAAAGGAAGATCACTTCAGATCACTTCATGATGTCAGCCAATTAAAATGTTACTTAATTGCTTTTGGATAACTGGGCCTGTACTTCAACTTCAAACTGCATCAAACTGCTAAACATGCCATTTTGTACCTAAGTGAAAGACAATAGTAAAAATCCTGTACTGTTATTTTATACTCACAAACTCAAAACTAAAGGCTATGATGAATACATAAATGCTCTTAAATTTAAGAAAGTTCAACCGGTCTCTTAAGTTTTTTAA